>OY992879.1:43359728-44017228 GCA_963921405.1 Cepaea hortensis
TTAGTATTGGAACTCTTCGCTGGCTGATGAAGATGGGGATTGACCGCTTATCTGAATGACCTAAGTGCAATTATGTCGATTCTTGACTCAATCCAACTCAACTTTAACTCTATCATAAGCCAGAAGTCCTGCCTCTCTTGATGTCAGTGTGTCATATCCTAAGTCCACCAATGATAGGTCCTCCTCTTCTCCTTTCTTGTGTACCCATCTATCTGTGGCTACGTTTATCAGACAGTCATGTCATTATATAGTCAGATCATTGTCCTAATGAGCAATCTTCTTCTATCTCGAGTTCTTCACGGACACATTCGTGTGTTATGTGTGTCGTGCAGTTAGTGTGTAATACTCTTATTTACAAAGGTGAATATGTACCTGTGTGTTCACTTGTCAAGGCGAATGTTGCCACAGGAAACATTCATTTTTCGGTTTCATTTTGCCATCGATAGTTTTGAACTCAAGTGTAGTCCACACATGTGCTACTATTTATAGTGCCTTGGACTGAGTTTTGCATGTGGATTAGCTTTCCCTATTACCAGTGTTCCTTGCCATCAGGAGAACCCACTCTGATTACTGAAGTACTTGTAATTTACATCCCCAAGTCAAGGACGAGACGTCAACATGTTAATCCAGCTGACCGGGGTAAGGATTGAACCCGCTACTATGGCACCAGCACACAGGAAGTTTAAGAGCGAGCTTTCTTATCCATTCGGCCATGCTGACCTCTAGGAAACACGAAAGCTCTCAGCACTATGGCTTGTGTTGTTCTATCTGTCCCAGTCGCCAAAAGCTATGACTTGTGTTGATCTAACTGTCCCAGTCTCCAAAAGGTTATGGCTTGTGTTGTTCTATCTGTCCCAGTCTCCAAAAGGTTATGGCTTGTCTTGTTCTATCTGTCCCAGTCTCCAAAAGGTTATGGCTTGTCTTGTTCTATCTGTCCCAGTCTCCAAAAGGTTATGACTTGTGTTGTTCTAACTGTCCCAGTCCCCAAACGGCTATAACTTGTGTTGTTCTAACTGTTCCAGTCCCCAAACGGCTATAACTTGTGTTGTTCTAACTGTTCCAGTCCCCAAACGGCTATAACTTGTGTTGTTCTATCTGTCCCAGTCCCCAAACGGCTATAACTTGTGTTGTTCTAACTGTTCCAGTCCCCAAACGGCTATAACTTGTGTTGTTCTAACTGTTCCAGTCCCCAAACGGCTATAACTTGTGTTGTTCTAACTGTTCCAGTCCCCAACAGGCCACGCTTATTTGATCGTTTGCAGAGTGATGTTTGCTTTCCTGGGAATGTCTGTCCTCACATGTCTAGCACTTGTTAGACGAGAGCCTACATAGTTACACCTGTTCACTTGCTGTACCATCTCGCCATTGATAAATATATATGTTCACATATTTGTTTATCGATTGTCATTATTTTGTCTTCTTGCAATGAGATATAGATTTTGTCTTGTTGTTGCAATGAGACATAGATTTTGTCTTTAACTGTGCTCTTCCACTGACATGATTAGGTTCTCCATCCCCATTAGTGTATAGACTATCTTCTTTACAGATCCCTGGAAAATATCACAGTCCAAAAAATACACATCGGAACGAAGTAAAGAAACGGAACAAATGAAGGTATTAGCTACACCAGAATAGGGAAAACGCAGATTCAGCCCTGAATCAATAATTTAGCAAAACAAATCCAATAGTGAATTATGAAAGAAAAGAGTAAGGCGACTGAGAAAGGATTTAGAAGTTATACAATACTTAGCCAAATTCACGAGTTTAAGGAACACATTAGGTGAACTAGAATTGTAGAAGATATGAAGCGAAGACAGGAATTCTCTTGTAAAGCAATGCTTGTGCAATATGCTTTCTGTAGTGAAGCGGTCTGTAGTAAACGAAGACATAATAAAATTAGCACAAAACGGACAAAGTCCCACTAATGGATTTCACAGTCTACGCAAGTTCTTTTCTGTGAAACGTGACTTCTCAATAAAACTTGACTTTTCAGTGAAACATGACTTTTCAATCGAACATGAATTTTCAGTGAAACATGAATTTTCACAACTAACATTTCTGGGAAGGCAAATATAACCCATTAACTACCGGATTAAAATGTTGCGCAGAATTAATGTATGTATATGTTTCAACCAAGTTGTGTCTATGTTATCATTTTTTGCGTGTCAAGTTTCACAACATTTTATGTGCGGTGTCTGGAAACTGTTGATGAGCTACAGTCTGACTTCGATTCTGTAACCTAATGCCGATAGATTTGTCAGCGGTTTTTGCAGCCACTGCGTTAGAACTTACTCACAATATAGTGGGCACATCAGCATATATCGCATGCCAGGTCAGTGGCTCCCTAAACGATTTTATAACAGCTAGTAAACGCTCCCAAAGCGGCAAGAGGAAACGCTTCAAAGACACTGAAGATATCGCTCAAAGCTTTTGGAAATTATCACGACACTTAGGTGACTGCTGCCAAAGACCGAAATTCATGGCGTACATCATTACGCAGGAGTGAAGCAAACATGACCACAAGAGCTGTGGAAAAAAAACAAAAACTGGGGGAAACAAAAAACAACCTCAGGAGACCCTCCTCCTGGAACGTCAAGCAATCTTTGCCCACATTGTCAAAAAAAAAAAACATTTCGAGACAAAATAGGACTTTCCAGCCATCTTAGAACTTTCCAGACACTTCGGTATGATTTAACAGAGTAGCACAACTAAGATTGGGGAGCCAGTAGTGTAGCACAACTAACGGAATTGGGAGTCAGTAGTATAGCGCATCTAACGGGATTGGGAGTCGGTATGTATAGTACAACTGACGGGATTGGGAGTCAGTAGTGAGTCAGTAGAGTAGCACAACTAAAGGGATTTGGGGACTCAGTAGGGAGTTAGTAATGAGTCAGTAGAGTAGCACCACTAAAAGGATTATGGAGTCACTAGGGAGTCAGCAGGGAGTAAGTAGAGTAGCACAACAAAAGGGATGATGGAGTCAGTAAGGAGTCAGTCGAGGAGCACAACTACAGGGATTGTGGAGTCAGTAGTGGATCACAACTAAAGCTATTGGGGAGTCAGTAGTGTAGGATGACTACAGGGATTGTGGAGTCAGTGGAGTAGCACTACAGGGATTGTTTAGTCAGTAGGGAGTCAGTAGAGTAGCGCTACAGGGATTGTTTAGTCAGTAGGGAGTCAGAAGAGTAGCACTACAGGGATTTTAGAGTCAGTAGGGAGTCAGTAGAGTAGCACTACAGGGATTGTTTAGTCAGTAGGGAGTCAGTAGAGTAGCACAACTACAGGGATGATGTAGTCAGTCGAGGAGCACAACTACAGGGATTGTGGAGTCAGTAGTGGATCACAACTAAAGCTATTGGGGAGTCAGTGGAGTAGCACTACATGGATTTTAGAGTCAGTAGGGAGTCAGTAGAGTAGCACAACTAAATTGATGCGAAATTTGTATGCCCAACGTTCACTATGCCCTCCAATATGTTTCGTCGTTATCCGGAAGGGCTAGACGTATTATTCCCTACCCAATGATATGTACATTTTTCGACACGCTGGTGTTTCTTAGTGTTCGAAAATCAACTAAGTGTTTTTTTACAGGGTCTTGTGAAGCTAATGACGGGCCTGGTATTTTCTAGCAACTCCAGCCCCTTCTGCGCGCTGCATGCGGGGCATCAGAGTTCATTTATATGGGCAGGCATTGTTCCTGCCTAATGCAACTAGACATGCGGTCTTCAGAAAACAATTCTTTACTCAGACTGTGGACAGACACGGGACAGGTAGCAAGTACCTACAGGTGAATCTCATCCCGCCATGTTACCTGTTGGCGGGTAATCCCGGGTGAGGGCACTTGCAGACGTCAGCTGCGCCGACTGCACAGTTCTATCAATAACCTCGGCTTCTGAAAGATCCCATCCTTGGAGATATGTCGACTAGAAATAAACGATGGCTCCTTTCATGTCTTCTTATAGAAGTTCACAGACCCACGGAGTGCAGGACTTTCTTGTTGAGGGAGATTTCATCACGTCTACAACTTTGATTAACAGTATCAGACAAAGTTATCGCTCCTGGTTGTAGTCGTATCAGAGCCACACCTTTGCGGGAAACAGAAACACGCAGAAAACAATAGACACGTACACCGAAACCACACATTTATGTTGTTTTCATCAAACACACACCCACCCACCCATCCACCCACTCACATCCCCCCTACACATACACACACTAGCGCCATGTTGTCATATACCCCCACTAATAGCCCACTGCCAGCTGTCATTTACTGCTGAATTAAGGCCGCCTGGCTAGCGCAGGTTAGAGTTTTCTTTTTGCCCATGACAGGATTCGATCCCGGGTCTCCCGAAGAAGAATTCGGCATTCTAGCCACTCGGCCAGCCGTTCCTAATAGCCCACTGTTTTTTTTTTACGACAAACAGTACCAAGAAAACAAACATGAGTGGCTTTAGATCATAGCTGCTCAAGTAATCACCATCATCATCATCGTCGTCATCATCATTATCACCATCATCATCACCACCATCATCATTATCATCTTCATCAACATCACCGTCACCATCATCATTATCACCATCATCATTACTGTCACCATCATCATTATCACCATCATCATTATCACCATCATCACTATCACCATCATAATTACCGTCACCATCATCATTATCACCATCATCATTATCAACATCATCATTATCACCATCATCATTATCACCATCATAATTACCGTCACCATCATCATTATCATCATTATCATCACCATCATCATTACCGTCACCATCATCATTATCACCATCATCATCACCGTCACCATCATCATCATCACCATCATCATTACCATCATCGTTACCGTCACCATCATCATTATCACCATCATCATTACCATCATCATCACCGTCACCATCATCATTATCACCATCATCATTACCGTCACCATCATCATCACCGTCACCATCATCATCACCTTCACCATCATCATTATCACCATCATCATCACCATCATCATTATCACCATCATCATCATCATCATCATCATCATCATCACCATCATCATTATCACCATCATCATTATCACCATCATCATCACCGTCAACATCATCATTACCGTCACCATCATCATTATGACCATCATCATCATCACCATCATCATTATCACCATCATCATTATCACCATCATCATCACCATGATCATTATCACCATTATCATCACCATCATCATTATCACCATGATCATTACCAGCATCATCATTATCACCATCATCATTATGATCATCATCATCACCATCATCATTATCACCATCATCATAATCACTATCATCATTACCGTCATCATCATCATCATCATCATCATCATCATCATCATCATCATCATCATCATCATCATCATCATCACCATCATCATTATCACCATCATCATTATCACCATAATTATTATCACCATCATCATTATCACCATCATCATTACTGTCACCATCATCATTGTCACCATCATCATCACCGTCACCATCATCATCACCACCATCATCTAAATCACCATCATCATCACCGTCACAATCATCATTATCACCATCATCATTATTACCATCATCATTATCACCATCATCATCACCGTCATCATCATCATTGTCACCATCATCATCACCGTCACCATCATCATCATCACGATCATCATTATCACCATGATCATCAGCGTCACCGTCATCATTATCACCATCATCATCACCGTCACCATCAAAATTATCACCATCATCATCACCGTCACCATTATCATTATCACCATCATCATTATCGCCATCATCATTATCACCATCATCATTATCACCATCATCATCATCGTCACCATCATCATTATCACCATCATCATTACCGTCACCATCATCATTATCACCATCATCATCACCGTCACCATCATTATTATCACCATCATCATCACCGTCACCATCATCATTATCACCATCATCATCACCGTCACCATCATCATTATCACCATCAACATTATCGCCATCATCATCACCGTCACCATCATTATTATCACCATCATCATTACTGTCACCATCATCATTATCACCATCATCATTACCGTCACTATCATCATTATCACCATCATCATTACCGTCACCATCATCATTATCACCATCATCATTATCACCATCATCATTATCACCATCATCACTATCACTATCATCATTATTACCATCATCATTATCACCATCATCATTATCATCATCATCATTATCACCATCATCATCACCGTCACCATCATCATTATCACCATCATCATCACCGTCACCATCATCATTATCACCATCATCATTACCGTCACCATCATCATTATCACCATCATCATTACCGTCACTATCATCATTATCACCATCATCATTACCGTCACAATCATCACTATCACCATCATCATTATCACCATCATCATCACCGTCACCATCATCATTATTACCATCATCATCACCGTCACCATCATCATTATGACCATCATCATTTTCACCATCATCATTATCACCATCATCATTATCACCATCATCATTACCGTCACTATCATCATTATCACCATCATCATCACCGTCACCATCATCATTATCACCATCATCATTACCGTCACCATCATTATTATCACCATCATCATCACCGTCACCATCATCATTATCAGCATCATCATTACCGTCACCATCATCATTATCACCATCATCATTACCGTCACCATCATTATTATCACCATCATCATCACCGTCATCATCATCATTATCACCATCATCATCACCGTCACCATCATCATTATCACCATCATCATTACCGTCACCATCATCATTATCACCATCATCAACACCATCACCATCATCATTATCACCATCATCATCGTCACCATCATCATTATCACGATCATCATCACCGTCACCATCATCATTATCACCATCATCATCACCGTCACCATCATCATTATCACCCTCATTATCATAATCATCATTACCGTGACCATCATCATCATCGACATCACCATCGCTATCATCGTCATCATTATCATTATCACCATCATTATCATAGTTATCATCATTATTATGACAATTGTTATCATGGTCAGGAAGCAAGTAATGTACATAACATCAGTTTCTTCACAAGCAGTCGGAAAGACTACAATTATTTTCTAGATACACGGTGTTTTAATTAAAACTGTTTCAGCAACAGTAGATACTGAGATAACTTAATCAGTTAATTAGCTAACAGTAACCAGTGTGTGATTAATATAAAATCATGTGTGGGAAAATCTGAAAACTGTATGTGGGAAAGGAAAACACTGTCCCATGTGCGGAAAAACATGAAACCTTGTGTGGGAATACATTAACCCTATGCGCGAGAAAAGTTTCCCTTGTGTTAGAAAACGGTAGTCATTGTCTATTAAACCAGTGCCTTATGTATTCGAAAACAATAGCTGGGAAAATAGGAACCCCCGTAACTGGTGTGTGGGAAAACATTAACCTCAGTGTGGGGAAAATTAACTTTAGTGTGTGGGGAATATTAACTCTGTGTTGGGATACACACACCCAAGTGAGAGAAAACTGTAACCTTTGATGAGAAACCATTAACCCATGTGTGGGAAAACAGTAATTCATGTGTGGCAGAACATTAACTCGTGTATAAGGAAATGGTTATGTGTGTGAATCAAGTAACACATGTGTGGTAAGATAATATCCCATGTGTCAGATGTCAGTACTCTCTAGCAATGTGACAGTGCTTGCTTGCGTTCGCTGGCTGTGAACTCCAACGTAAAGTCCTGTATGTCGGATGAAGACATCCTGTTGTCCAACATCAGTGTGATATCATACCGGACTGAGGTTTGTGTGAGTATCCGTTGTCCCATATCTGGCTTATTGGTGTGCAGACTGGTGGTTCCTAGCCGTACAGGCAGATACTCTCCGGCTTCGGAAGAATCAGCGATCCTACTATGTTAGCCAGGACGCTGAAGGGACGTGTTGGCCAGGACGCACGACTAGGACATGTTAGTAGATCTTGGCCAGTATAGAACCTGGCTCTGGTGCCTTGGAAACGCCTCTGCGTCCTAATGTGACAGTAATTTGCCCTTCGCCATTGTATGAAGGTAAATAAGTGTGTAGAACGTCACTCAAATGTGGGTAACGATGACGCTATGTGGTTACGTGACTGACATATTGGCCTCATTTGTAATATTTGAGTAACTGAAAGTAAAATCACATGCCGGACGACACTCACTGATCACGCAAACAGTAATTATCGAGCTGACGCCCAACGATATAAACAGCCCATCTGTGGGGAAATCGTGACACATCTGTTAGATAACACCAACTCATCTTTCGTGTTATATATTAATAACAACCCCCTCCCCCCTTCCCGGTGAGATAGTTTCTTCTATTTTCGTTCATCATCGTCATAATCAAGTGTTCTGCCAACTGGCGTAGTTGTCCACGTCTCTCCACAGAACTGGGTCCTGGTGCTCTGGGGCAACTCTGTTGATGGTACTACTCTATGCCATCGTCTCATCCCATTCTAAATCATTCCTCTCTGCCGGCTTCTGCTTCTTCTCCCGCTGATCTGTCTTTGCGTCTCTTCTCCTCTTCTCATAGCATGGCCACGGAATGTTTTTTTCTCTCTCTGTCTTTTAGTTAAAAATAATGTTCTAATTTATTTACTTTCTTCCAAGCAATCGTTGTTCGTTATCCTGGCAGTTCAAGGTGTCTCTAGCATTCGTCCCAGAAACCCCATCTCTGCTGCTTCTAGGATCTTTCTAATTCGTTCACTATCGTCCTTAATTCGCTGCCATACAGCAACACAGGCTCTATATAATATGTCAGTAGTCTCTTTTTTATATTCAATGATAGTGACATCGTATTAGATACTTTACAATTTTCTTAAACACTGCCATTCTGCTCTTATTCTCTGTCACTGACATTCCATTGATGCTATGATTGTTCATGGGTATTTATATTTACCAACATGTTTAAGCGATTTCTCTTATATTTTTATTTAACATGTTGACGTTAAGTTTTTCTCTGATAAGCGTTCTTTCCGTTTTCTTGATATACACTGACAGTCCTTTTTGTAATATATATTACCACAATGTTTAACAGTCATTGTAGATCTTTTGTGTGTTGATATATCAATAGTGTATCATCTGTATGGCGTAAACTGTTTATAGTAAAGACTCCAACTAGTCTACCTGGCCTCTCTTTGATCTCTCTCATTATAAGTTCCCTATATAGAGAGAACGGATCCGGTGACAAAACTTATCCATGTCTTACTCCCTCTTTACCTGTTAGCAATTGGCAACTGTTGGCAAATCTTTATTTCCTGGTTTCATTCCTGCTGCTTGTTTTAACAAATAGTTATTATTATTCTGAGATCCTTTCAATGAATGTTAATATCTTCTAACATTTTCATCACTTCATAATGTTTCACGTTATCAAATGCGTTGGTATTATCTCTCTAAGTATTTCTAATATTTCAATTGTGATTCCATCTTCCAGGTTGTTTGTTTTTCTTTTCTGTATACGTTTGATGGCGTCGCTGACTTCTTTCTTTAGTATAGGTGGACATTGTAAACAACTTTCTTCTGTTAAATCTATTTTTTCTCCATCATATCATTCTCTCGTGTATTCATTCAATTTATTTAGTATAGCATATTTTTTCAGTAATACCTGTCTTCTGTTTTTTCCCCCATTGCAAACATTCTGTATTTACACCTACTGTTTTCTTCCTGTGAGTTCACTGATTTGTCTGTGCGTATTTTTCGTGCATCTTTAATACAATTAATTTAATTTTGTAGCAATGTTTGTTTAACAAAATGTATTTTACTTGTGCAAAAACGTATCTCCTAAGTCTTTAATCATCTCATCATCTCATCATATTCGTCTGTGTTTGTTTGTTTTTTGTCCCTGAACTTTAAGATTTCTTAAGTCACCCATTTCTTCTATGCTTGTTGTTATCTCTCTGTTATTATCTATTTGCTTCTTTGATGAAGGCAGTCCCTTGGTATTTCCCATTATTCGTTTATCTCCTGTTGTATTTCAGTTTTTGCATTACATCTGTTTCTGGTAATCACTTTGTATCGACCTTCAATTTTCTTATCTGCTTTTAAAATATCTATCTTAAGTCACATATTCTTATCCTCTTTGTTTCCTCTCTTCAATTTGTCCACATAGTGTGATCACTGTTACAGTCAGCACCAGGCATTGTCTTCATGCTTATTAATTAATATATTTCTTGAAATATATTAATATCTTTTGATAAAATAATAAACACATCCTTTATTAATAAGTCTGCTGTCAATTTAGTCGAAATTGTTCCCCCCTCTTAGCATTCTTTCGTTAGCTTACAATAACTTGTATGTGTCCGCAATGTTATCTTTTGTGTGAGATAACTAAAACCCGCATATTTTATTAGGGGCGTTCATTTGAAACCCGTTCCAATGGCTTTATTACAAAAGCATGAAAGAAACATTAACAGGTGTGGTAGAATTAAACAAAGTATTCGTTTTGAATGAATTATGCACCATGGGTTGGTCAGAAGAAGTCGCCGTAGGCATTCAGGCAAGCATCCCATTGCTTAGGTAGGCGGCGAATGCCGTCCGCAAAAAATGGATTGTGGTTGCTCACTGAACCAAGTGTTTACCGCGTTCATTACGTCTGCATCTGTGTGAAATCGTTGCCCAATGAGAGCTTTTTATAGAGGCCCGAACAAATAAGAATCACATGGTGACAAATCAGGACTATAGGCTGGATGTTGCAGAATTTCCCACTTCTTTCTTACTAATGCTTCCTGCACAATCTTTGCGATATGCGGCCGAGCATTATTGTGCAACAAAATCACACAGCGAGAAAGCATGCCGGGTTGTTTATTCTTGATGGCTTTTTGCAGCTTGTCTAGTGTTTGCAAGTAGTGGGTAGAGTTGATGTTGACTCCAAGTTCTTTAAAGTCAGCCAACAATAGCCCTTCATGGTCAAAAAATGCGCTCAGCATAACCTTACCTGTAGAAACCTGTAACTTGAATTGTTTGGCTTGTGGTGATTCAGCATGCTTCCATTGTATGCTCTCTATTTTGTTGCTCGGCTCAAAGTGATGACACCATGATTCATCGCCTGCCACTATGCGGAAGAGAAATGCATCACCCTCCACTCTGTAACGTGGTTCAAACACCATCTCATGCGTTCCTATTTTTGGTGGTCGGTCCGTGGTACCCACTGTGAACACACCTTCCGATATTGCGATTTCTTACGAACGACCCTTTGAATTGTCCCGATTGACACATCAAATTCTTTCGCTAGCGAACGTATGCTTCTACAACGGTTCATCTGTACTGCTGCATCAATTTTGGCGATGGTATTTTCTGTTGCAACAATATGCGCTTGACCCGGCCATCGAAGATCTTTCGTGAACTGACGTCCTTTCCGAAACATTCGTGCCCAGTCTGTCACTGTTGTCTTCGACACAAATTTGTTACCGTACGTTGCCTGCATTCTTCGATGAATGTCCACTGGTTGACATCCTTCAAATGAAAGAAACTGAATCACCGCTCTTTGAGCTTCTTTGGACGGATTTTGGGTCAACCCGGCCATTTTCTCAACGGTCAGAAACAGAACCTATGCATCATGGGATGATAAGCACTTGTTATTTTACTCATTGGTCAGTACTTATCACATGACTATTACATGATCATGTTCAACGTACGCAATTACGCGCGGTGCGGCACGAGTCGATTTCAAATGAACGCCCCTTATACATTAACACGCCATTTGCTAGATAACAAACAAAAGTGACCAGTGAAATAACTAGACATATCTAACAACTGGATGTCCCAACTGACTCGGAGAGAAGTAGTTGAGCATTGGCCGGGCCGCTTCCGGTTCTGCAAATGTTGAGTCTGTAAAATGATTTGTTGAAGACCACATGGCCATCCCCATCAATGCCCGCCTCCGGCGTGTCACAGCAACAAATATTTCTTGTCAACAAACACACGTCGATAAACTGGCTGACAAAAGCTTGTTTGGCAACACAGTTTCCGATTTAGAAATTGCCCTTTAATTAATGAGCATGGGGGGGGGGGGGGGGGGGCTAAACAGAAAAGAGAAAATATTCGTTTAATATCACTTTGGTTTTCCGTCACATATTGATTCACTTGCTCTATGGCCAACAGATGTAGATGACTTTTGGTAAGACATCAAGAGTAGAGAACTTCAGACAGATTGACACACACACTCATGGATGAGGCAGAGATGTACAGGGAGAGATTGGAATAGAGATTACAGGGAGAGATGGAAATAGAGATGTACAGTGAGAGGTGGAGATAGAGATGTAAAGGGAGACATGGAAATAGAGATTTACAGGGAGAGATGGAGATTCAGATGTACAGTGAAAAATGGAAATATTGATGTACCGGAAGAGATGGAGATAGAGATGTACTGGGAGACAGGGAAATAAACATTTACAGGGACAGTTGAAGATTCAGATGTACAGGTAAAAATAGAAATATAGATGGCAGGAAGAGATGGAGATAGAGATTACAGAGAGAGATGGAGATAGAGATGTACAGGGAGAGACTGAGATAGAGATGTACATGGAGAAATTGAGATAGAGATGTACATAGAGAGATTGAGATAGACATGTAGAGAGAACGATGGAGATAGAGATGTACAGAGAGATGTACAGAGTACAGAGAGAGATTGAGATAGAGATGTACAGAGAGATATACAGAGTACAGAGTGATATGGAGATAGAGATGTACAGGGAGAGACGGAAATAGAGATGTACAGATAGAGATGGAGATAGAGATTTACAGGGAGAAATGGAGACAGAGATGTACAGAGAGAGAGAGAGATAGAGGAGAGATACAGATGTACAGGGAGAGATGGAGATAGAGATGTACAGGGAGAGATGGAGATAGAGATGTACAGAGAGAGAGATAGAGGAGAGATAGAGATGTACAGGGAGAGATGGAGATAGAGATGTACAGAGAGAGATGGAGATAGGGATGTACAGGGAGAAATGGAGATAGAGATTTACAGGGAGAGATGGCGATAGGGATGTACAGAGAGAGAGATGGAGACAGAGATGTACAGAGAGATGTACAAAGAGGGATGGAGATAGAGATGTACAGGGAGAGATGGAGATAGAAATGTACAGAGAGAGATGGAGATAAAGATGTACAGAGAGAGAAGGAGATAGAGATTACAGAGAGAGATGGAGATAGAGATGTACAGGAAGAGACGGAAATAGAGATTTACAGAGAGAGAGAGAGAGAGATGGAGATAGAGATTACAGAGAGAGATGGAGATAGAGATGTACGGGAGAGACGGAAATAGAGATGTACAGAGAGAGAGAGAGAGAGAGAGGAGATAGAGATGTAAAGGGAGAGATGGAGATAGAGATGTACAGGGAGAGATAGTGATTGAGATGTACAGGGAGAGATGTACAGGGAGAGAAAGAGATTGAGATGTGGAGGGAGAGACAGAGATGGAGCAATAGACAGGGAGAATTAGGACTATGACACTGTAGAGTGACACTTGAAACCTCTCTGTCTTCTTACAGAAATTAATTGCTATGAAATGAGGGACTAGGTAGCCTCGCGTGCTTTTCTGAGTAGATAGAGTAATCATCTGATGTCTAGACAGCCCTGGAGAGCCCCAGGGCCTGGATTTAGGTTAGTAGGTTATCATGAGAGAAAAACTGCACATTTATGACGCTAAAATTGGACAGAACACTTTGCAATCCATTATACATAATTTGTTTATTTTCTGTCTTTTTATTTTTGCCCACATATGATACGAATGCTTGCCTGCCCAGAATGTCTGGGGTAATGAAGAGAAAGTTTGATATAAGGAAACAAGTTGATGTGGTCCCAGACTTCATCAACACATCCAGTAAATTCTTCTGCTCGCGTATAGCGACTACTTCTTCTTCTTCTTCAGCGTTCCGAGCCATTGAGGTTCTTTGCTGCAAATACAATCCGTCTCCATTCGTTTCTCTGGTTGACCCTCTCTTGCCAGTCGTTGATTCCAAGTGCTTGTAGGTCTGTATATGTATTATCTCTCCACCGCCTTCTTGGTCTACCTCGGGGTCTACGGTCATTTATTTCCTGAGTGTAAGCGAGTTTTGTTTCCCTATTATCTTCCATTCTTTCTATATGCCCCAGCCATTGTAGTCTATTAGCCTTCATGATACCAGTGATTAGCGGGGACTTAAACAGATCATAAATGTCTTTGTTACTTCTTCTTTTCCAATCTCCACTTTGTGTATCCCTAATGGGTCCAAAGATGCGTCTTAAAATTTTGTTCTCAAAGGTTTGTAACAAGGCTTTGTCTCCAGGTTTCAGAGCCATACAGCACAACTGGTCTGATCAGTGTTTTGTATATTGTGATTTTGGTGTTACGAGATAGCGCCTTTGATTTTAGTAGATGTTGTAGTGCATAGTATATCTTATTTCCACTACTATACTAACAATATCGCTCAGATACAATAGGAACAGAGTAATATGCCTTTCCCTCCAAAAGACAGACACACCGTGGTGTATAAGAAAAGATAGATGCAACATCGTTGTGTATGGGGCATATACCAGAGTTCGTAGGAGAACTCTAATCATATTCTGAGTGTGAGGCTTGTAGAAATAGAAGAAGAGGAAGAGATCCAACACGAATGCATTTACAAGCCCATCATTTATGTAGGATGTGTTTCTTGAAATCAATAGCACATATTGTGTTTCATTCTTGTTAAATGTGTTCCAACTCTGTTCCGTACAGTTGTTGCATATCCTTTACAGGACGTAACAGTCAACCCCAGCATTTTTAGGCTGTTCGTGATTTCTGGGCAAGTTTACGTTCAGTAGTTTGCCATTGCCTTCTGAACGACCGGCACCTATACCATTTTATAAAAGCCAACGTAAGGGGGTCTGCTGTCAAATCGTCCATGGCTGTGTTTCGAACGCGGGTGTGCGGGATTGCGAACTGCGTCCGTAAACCCTCCGACAGGGAGCCGGCTTCAGTACAGACAGACAGATAATGATATACAATTATAGGGATGGTCTGTATGCACACAGCTACAGCCGGAGCATACTAAATGCTTTATGTGACAGCCCATTAGATATGTACATTATTGCGGCAATCATCCTCTGCATTTTAATGTCACAGTCAAAGAAGGTGTCCCGGGAAATATCGTTAGAATAGCAAGCGATGAAACACGGAAGGAATTCAATAAGAGATCGCTCACCAATAGCTTGGAGAATCATATGGAACCAGAAACAAAGACAAAATGGCGATACTGGAAGAGAAGCATTGACCGGCCATGAGCCAAGCAAAGTGCAGTAGACTGGTGACTGCCCACAGGAGGAAACTGGCGTTGTCATGTACACCGTAATGAGTCATGCAAGGCAAATGTTAAGCACAAGCTTCACAACCACACACAGAAGCTTGGTATTCGGAATGCCTTGCTACTTTTTCTAATGATACACACAGACCTGACCATGAAATGAGTGCAGTCAATCCAGGAATATGTTTAGTTGACGCCTTTGAGCCGAGCTGGACCTTATGCAGCCTAATGTACGCATTTCAAATCCGAAGACTAGCCTCTACGTGTGTGTGTAGCCGACAGTCAGATGTGTCTCTACTAAATGACTGCTACACAGTCGTACTAACGTAATATCTGGTTATTCACTTAGAAGATTGCTTTAAACTTTCTCAACATATCGCTCATCCTTTGAGACTCGTAAACATATTCTTGAAAAGCTACTGTGGTGGCTTCCTGTTGACTTCCACATTCACATGGACGGTTTGTGAATCTCCGCCTCTGAAAGCAAGAAAGCGATATCCGGCTGCCAGGACAAGTGCGTGACCTGATCAACACAGGCGCAGACATGTCCACTGCTTCTGGTGGATACTTGGTACCCTACTGAATCGCTGCGGAGGTCTGTTAACGCAGACTCAACTTCATCTTCGTTCCGGGACATGTGGGAGTTGAGGGACATGAACGAGCTGATGAACTGGCTGGCTCTGCATCCCCTGCAGATGGCCAGCCCATGGATTGTGCCGATGTTATTAACGCTCTTAGAGAGATTTCGAGAGCGGAGGTCTCAGAGGCAAGTCCAGTGGCAAGGCCAGATACGAGACGCACATCAAGAGGATGAGGGGGCTCGACAACTACCATAGAGCTGGAACTATTAGCCGACAGACGCTGATGAATCTGAGCACCTATGTACTTGTCCGTAGTACACGAATGATATCCAAACATATAACTAACTGACTGACTGACTGCCTGCCTGCCTGCCTGCCTGACTGACTGACTGACTGACTGACTGACTGACTGACTGACTGACTGACTGACTGACTGCCTGCCTGCCTGACTTACTGACTGACTGACTAACTGACTGACTCGGTCCTGGAATTACGGTTGCCACACTCTAGGGCGTTTCTGTTAGAAAGTTCAAGGTGGATTTGTCCCCCACTGAGATGCGAACATGATGGTATTACTGACTGTTCACTAGGTTCAGGAAATCAATATTGTACAGTTAGTTAACTTATGAATCAGAATGTTCTACGAGCCGTGGAGGTCAAGTGACTGTTGCACTGTTCCGGGCTGGATCCCCGGATTGGCATGCCTGCATTTCCTTCCAACCAGAACACCCTTGGATCATCGAACGGCTTGCAGAGATTCGCTGGTGAAAGTGAAGGATGCCGGCGTAATGCAGACAATATTATCCCTCATCTTTCGCTTGATCACCAAGTGTCTCTCACCGAAAGTCCGTTATAACTTCAGTTTTCAGTTATCGATCGCACTGTGAACAAATCCATAGATTCTCCATCTCCACCGTAACACATACTCAGTGTAGAGTGGCTAAATGCGCCACGTATGTGCTGATTGTTGTTCTTTTTATGCTTTTTGTGTGTTATTTCTGGGCTTTACCTAATCTCACACCCAGTTCCTCTATTGCGCGCTCAACAGAACTATCTTGTCACTTCTGTCATTACCTCTAACTCAACTTCTGTTGTAATGGCCGAGGCAACTGACTTGTCACTTCTTTCATTACCTCTAACCCCACTTCCGTCACAGTGACGGAGACAACTGTCTTGTCACTTATTTCATTACCTTCAAATCCAATTCTGTTGTAATGGCCGAGGCAACTGTCTTGTCACTTCTTTCATTACCTCTAACCCCACTTCAGTCACAGTGACGGAGACAACTGTCTTGTCACTTATTTCATTACCTTCAAATCCAATTCTGTTGTAATGGCCGAGGCAACTGTCTTGTCACTTCTTTCATTACCTCTAACCCCACTTCAGTCACAGTGATGGCGACAACTGTCTTGTCAGCTCTTTCATTACCTTCAACTCCACTTCAGTCACAGTGATGGCGACAACTGTCTTGTCAGCTCTTTCATTACCTCTAACTCAACTTATGTGTCAATGACGGAGACAACTGTCTTGTCAGCTATTTCATTACCTTCAATTCCACTTCTATTAGTGACCGAGGCAACTGTTTTTTAAGATGTTTCCTCTTTTCCTCCTTTCCTCATTTCATTTGCATGCACTCCTCCATCCTGATAATGAAGTTGACTATAATGTCCTTTGTGTGTCGTTTAGTCAACGAATACAAGGAGTTCGTGCTTTGTGCGACGCTTTCCGTGCTGCGGAAAGAGACCGAGCCATATGGGATAAAACCCGGTGCAATGAAGTCGACCCTGTCAACTTTTAAGCTACTTTTTTTTCATACAAGGATCTTACGTTATATTCCCAAATAGAAGCTTACAATCGTTAATTATTACAATTGATATCCAAGATTATTACAATCCCGGAAACTTAATATTTGCATACTAGATTATTATAGTCGAAAAGTTTTACATTTTACATGCTAGGTTATCACAGTCGTGGAGTTTTACATGTTACATTCTAGATTATTACAGTGGTGGAGTTTCACATTTTACGTGCTAGAAGAATTCGGCTGTGGAGTTTTATATTTTATGTACTAGAAGAATTCGGTCGTGAAGTCTTACATTTTACATGCCAGAATAATTCAGTCGTGGACTTTCACAGTTTACACGTTAGAAGAATTCGGTCGTGGAGTTTTACAATTAAAACGCTAGTAGATTACAGTCATGGAATTTCATGTTTCATAACCTAGAAAATTACTATTTGAGAAGTTTTGCTATTTATACATTTAATGCCAGTATTAGCAAAGTCATTAGTTGTTATACCTCATTGTTATATCGTATGGTGTAAATATCGTAGGATTGTGAATTTCATTCGCTAGGATTTCTTTACGCTGTACTTAAGTACGCCTGTCTTGACAGCGTTAGGTTACTGTTACTGGTGGACACAAAATATAGAGGAGAAGCTGAAGCAATGACCATTTACTGATCTCTGGAATATCATTATCTCAAGCTTTGAGAGGCGTGTTTCCTAGAAGAGTGTGTTTCCCGTTAGAAGATACCAAATGTACAAATATAATATTATACAGCTCTCTTTTTAGAGAAGAAGCAAAGGAAACGTGAGAATACAGAACAACATTGTACCATTGATCACTTTATAATGATAGTGTGTTGAAAAATGGCATACATAGAGGATACAGTGTTCAATATAAGAGAATGTTACAGTTTACGCCATGTAGGATGCTATAGTCGAAATTATAGAATTTTACAATTCCTGCCCTTGCAACTGCTCTGAGCGGTGCCTTTGTGTGTTACATTTCGTACTTTGACGGTATTGCATGTATATCCAGGGAATATTACAGCGCATGCATTGATGATACTGTAATTAGAACCAAGGAATGTGACACTTCATACAATGAGGATACCGTATATATAACTCGAGCATTTGACAGTTGTTGTGGTAGTCGGTACCGGATTTAACCACACATCAGGATGTTGGAGTCGCTAATGTAAGTTCAAGACTCGATGTTGTGAATATGGGTGCTGTTGTGTTCGTTTGCTGTGTTGTTATTAAACATCTTAATTACTAGCTCACCATTGGCCTGGATCACACATGTGTACATTCTGTAATAACAGACACGGGATGTGAAAAAAACATTAAGCAACAAAGAGGATACAAATATACAAAATATGTAACGCACACACACTCACACACACACACACACACACACACACACACACACGCACGCACGCACGCACGCACACACACACACACACACACACACACACACACACCAAAAATTAACTGATGGAGATTCGAGAAGGGTACTGGATTATGTTTGTTTTTAATCTTCATTGTGTATATGCAGTTGTCATAGTTATATTTGTAATGTTATACTGTTTTTTTTTTTTAATTTTGTGTATTTGCATTCCATTGAATTTTATGGATGTTGCGTTTTCCTTTTCTTCCGTGTCATTGTTATAAGCTGATGGCTGATGTTTTACGTTCACCTGACACACATTTTTAGATGTTGTGATTTTCCTTGTTTATATTGCTGCATTATTAGCTTACCTGCTGTTACAGTATCTACTGCAAACAATAAACATGTTCTACAGTTACACCAACAACAGGGTTGAATCCTACTGGATAGACACATTCCACAGTGGTAACTAAGTTGCTCTTCATTCTCAGTCTAATGCAGCTGTCCGAATAACAGTTTATAGAAGTAAAATTGAATGTAAAAAACAAAATAGTTGCATGTCCTTCACAGTCAACCCCAGCATTTTGGCTGTTCGTGATTCATGGGCAAGGTTTACGTTCAGTAGTTTGCCATTGCTTTCGGAACGACCGGTAGCACCGCTTTGTTTCGAACCCGGGTGTACGGGATTTCGAATCGCGTCCGTAACCTCTTCGCCACGGAGTTCTGTATGTACATGAATATTAAGTTACAGGACACAACATTTTATTGCTTGAGTGTACAGAGAGCGTTGGTGTACACTGAAGATGTACAGGGGGCCCTCTAGCTACCGCGGCGGTGTTCTGGCTTCAGGCATTTGATGTTTCCCCTGAGAGATAAAATGGCTACAACTGAAAGAAGATTTGGTTCTGAGCCAGGTGATCTGTGAGACTGGCGTCTTATCCGCTTGTCACAGGTTCGAGTCTAGCGTGACTACCGCTTTCATCGTCAATTCTTTCATGTATCACCTGACGTCTGCTCTCTCCCGACCAGTGTCTTCTGTGAGAGCTAATCATTTCCAAAGCACGCATCAGTCCAGTCAATTAGCGTGAAACCTAACCGTTACACTAGACGGATCATAGCAGTATTATAGTTTCGTTGATGTAATGGCTGGGACCATGTCTCCCGTCAGAAGCGTTCCAGGTTCGATCCCATTTAATCAAATGGGTACCAACGATTTTTTAATAGAAAAGGAATGGTGTCTGGCTGATAACTGACCACATCAGCCTACGTGTGTAGTTTGGACACGGAAAAGATGGGCCCAGCACCACATGGCCAATATATTCCACGATCATGTGCATGGGTTACCTGCCACCCCCCCCCCCCTTCTATCTCCAAGCTATTACTACCCCCCCCCCTCTCTCTCTCTCTCCAACCTAATACTATCCACTCCATCTCCGATATAATACTACCCACTCTATCTCTATGTCTTTCTCTCTATCTCTCTCTCTCTCTCTCTCTCTCTCTCTCTCTCTCCAACCTAATACTATCCACTCCTTCTCCGATATAATACTACCCACTCTATCTACAAGCTAATACTACACACACTCTCTCTCTCTCGCTCTCTCTCTCTCTCTCTCTCTCTCTCTCCAACCTTATACTATCCACTCCATCTCCGATATAATACTACCCACTCTATCTCTCTGTCTTTCTCTCTATCTCTCTCTCTCTCTCTCTCTCTCTCTCTCCAACCTAATACTATCCACTCCATCTCCGGTATAATACTACCCACTCTATCTACAAGCTAATACTACACACACTCTCTCTCTCTCGCTCTCTCTCTCTCTCTCTCTCTCTCTCTCTCTCCAACCTAATACTATCCACTCCATCTCCGATATAATACTACCCTCTCTCTCTCTCTCTCTCTCTCTCTCTCTCTCTCTCTCTCTCTCCAACCTAATACTATCCACTCCATCTCCGATATAATACTACCCACTCTATCTCCAAGCTAATACTACTCTCTCTCTCTCTCTCGCTCTCTCTCTCTCGCTCTCTCTCACTCTCTCTCTCTCTCTCTCCAACCTAATACTATCCACTCTATCTCTGATCTAATACTACTCTCTCTCTCTCTCTCTCTCTCTCTCTCTCTCCAACATAATACTATCCACTCCATCTCCGATATAATACTACTCACTCTATCTCCAAGCTAATACTACACACTCTCTCTCTCGCTCTCTCCCTCGCTCTCTCTATCTCTCTCTCTCTCTCTCTCTCTCTCTCTCTCTCTCTCCAACCTAATACTATCCACTCTATCTCTGATCTAATACTACCAACACTATCTCCAACCTAATACTACCCACTCTATCTCCAACCTAATACTACCAACTCTATCTCCAACCTAATACTATCCACTCTATCTCTGATCTAATACTACTTTCTCTCTCTCTCTCTCTCTCTCTCCCTCTCTCTCTCTCCAACCTAATACTATCCACTCTATCTCTGATCTAATACTACCAACACTATCTCCAACCTAATACTATCCACTCTATCTCTGATCTAATACTACTCTCTCTCTCTCTCTCCCTCTCTATCTCTATCTCCAACCTAATACTATTCACTCTATCTCTGATCTAATACTACTACTCTCTCTCTCTCTCTCCCTCTCTATCTCTATCTCCAACCTAATACTATCCACTCTATCTCTGATCTAATACTACTCTCTCTCTCCCTCTCTATCTCTATCTCCAACCTAATACTATCCACTCTATCTCTGATCTAATACTACTCTCTCTCTCTCTCTCTCTCTCTCTCTCTCTCTCTCTCTCTCTCTCTCTCCAACCTAATACTATCCACTCTATCTCTGATCTAATACTACCAACACTATCTCCAACCTAATACTACCCACTCTATTTCCAACCTAATACTATCCACTCTATCTCTGATCTAATACTACTCTCTCTCTCTCTCTCTCTCTCTCTCTCTCTCCCTCTCTCTCCAACCTAATACTATTCACTCTATCTCCGATGTAATACTACCCACTCTATCTCTCTGTCTCTCTCTCTCTCTCTCTCTCTCTCTCTCTCTCTCTCTCCAACCTAATACTATCCACTCCATCTCCGATATAATACTACCCACTCTATCTCCAAGCTAATACTACACTCTCTCTCTCTCTCTCTCTCTCTCCAACCTAATACTATCCACTCCATCTCCGATATAATACTACCCACTCTATCTCCAAGCTAATACTACTCTCTCTCTCTCTCTCTCTCTCTCTCTCTCTCTCCAACCTAATACTATCCACTCCATCTCCGATATAATACTACCCTCTCTCTCTCTCTCTCTCTCTCTCTCTCTCTCTCTCTCCAACCTAATACTATCCACTCCATCTCCGATATAATACTACCCACTCTATCTCCAAGCTAATACTATTCTCTCTCTCTCTCTCTCTCGCTCTCTCTCTCTCGCTCTCTCTCACTCTCTCTCTCTCTCTCCAACCTAATACTATCCACTCTATCTCTGATCTAATACTACTCTCTCTCTCTCTCTCTCTCTCTCTCTCTCTCTCTCTCTCTCTCTCTCTCTCTCTCCAACCTAATACTATCCACTCCATCTCCGATATAATACTACTCACTCTATCTCCAAGCTAATACTACACACTTTCTCTCTCTCTCGCTTTCTCTCTCGCTCTCTCTCTATCTCTCTATCTCTCTCGCGCTCTCTCTCTCTCTCTCCAACCTAATACTATCCACTCTATCTCTGATCTAATACTACCAACACTATCTCCAACCTAATACTACCCACTCTATCTCCAACCTAATACTACCAACTCTATCTCCAACCTAATACTATCCACTCTATCTCTGATCTAATACTCTCTCTCTCTCTCTCTCTCTCTCTCTCTCCCTCTCTCTCTCTCTCCAACCTAATACTATCCACTCTATCTCTGATCTAATACTACCAACACTATCTCCAACCTAATACTATCCACTCTATCTCTGATCTAATACTACTCTCTCTCTCTCTCTCCCTCTCTATCTCTATCTCCAACCTAATACTATCCACTCTATCTCTGATCTAATACTACTCTCTCTCTCTCTCTCTCTCTCTCTCTCTCTATCTCTATCTCCAACCTAATACTATCCACTCTATCTCTGATCTAATACTACTCTCTCTCTCTCTCTCTCTCTCTCTCTCTCTCTCTCCAACCTAATACTATCCACTCTATCTCTGATCTAATACTACCAACAATATCTCCAACCTAATACTACCCACTCTATCTCCAACCTAATACTATCCACTCTATCTCTGATCTAATACTACTCTCTCTCTCTCTCTCTCTCTCTCTCTCTCTCTCTCTCTCTCCAACCTAATACTATCCACTCTATCTCTGATCTAATACTACCAACTCTATCTCCAACCTAATACTACGCACTCTTATCTCCAACTTAGCCACGGTAGCCTAATGGCTAGACACACACCTGCCTACCCAACGATCACGGGTTTCATCCCCGGCAGGGCGGACTCTGATATGATCAAATCTAGCCTGGCTCCCAGGTCGGCCCACCGTAGAACGAGTACCAAGAATATTGTTGAAAGTAGAGGCAGTCGGCGGGGTACTGTCCACATCACTCACCGGGTGGTCTACACAAATATGGGCTGAACACCGGATGTCCATTTGTTTTGATTTCCACACGCAAACTGTCGCCAGGAGGAAGGGAACTGATTCATTTACGTCATTAAGCTGTAACTCGGTAAGCATTTACTCCTGAAAATACACAGGAGCCTCCGTGGCGAAGTGGTTATGCCGTTTGACTCGGGCTCCGAAGGTTGTGGGATGATTCCGGGTCGCGTCCTTCGGTTCCTGAGTGCATTTTCAGAGACTCCTGAGGGTTATCGCAGGCGCTTCGGAGTTCGTGCTTTGCGCGAAGCTTTCCGCGCTGCAGAAAGAGACTGAGCCATATGGGATAAAAACCTGGTGCAATGAAGTCGACACTGTCGACCTTAAAGCGACTTTTTCCCCCTGAACATACATACCACACCCCTTACGGCACTATTTGCTACAGGATTACCCTATCATTAGTAGCAGGGCCTCGAGACAGCTCAAAACTACAACCCGCGGGAAAACAGTTCTGTTACTTCCAAGATCTGCCATTATTACAGGAGATTCTGCCAATATTACCGAAGATCTGCTAATATTACAGGATATCTGCCAATATTTCAGGGGGTCTGCCAATAATTCAGGATATTTGCCAGTATTTCAGGATATCTGCCAATATTACATAGGATATGCCAATATTACTCAAGATATTACACAAGATCTGCCATATTACAGATAGCACACACAGGTCTTTCTTTCGTTGACGGAACTTTTGCAGAAAAAAAGCAAACTCTCACCATTAGAAAAATATACCTGCAGGAAATGATCGATTCCGATATTTTCTACGCTTAAAGAGAAGCAGAAATAGGAAACGCTCTCGTGCTCTCAGCTGGCAATCATTGAACGGTCTCAAAGGCGCCGCGGACTGCAGTTTAAACACGCCGGAACCAGGTTTACGTTAGCATCCAATAAGTCTCTTAATATGTTTATATGCTTCATTTTGTAAATTACAAGAGCAGACATTTTTTAACGTAATTTTCTTAGCAAGACGTCGTTGAAGAGTCCATTAATAAGAACACACACTCACATCACACACACACACATACATATATAAATACGTACATACATAACGCCAACCCACACATATACACATACACGCCCACACACATACATTTACCACACTCACACACATACACACAGAGGCATACCTAAACACATGCACATACATACACACGCCACACCCACCCACCCACACACACCACACTCTCCGTCACACACCCGCATATACAGAGGCCTATTTAAACACAGAGATAATCGTGTCCAGACGTATACATACACATCATACACATAGACACACAAACACACACACACACACACTCACACACACACACACTCTCATACACACACACACAAATAGATAATAATGTGCGTGTGTGCGAGTGTGTGTGTATGTCTGTGCATCTATGACTATGTGTATGTGTCTGAGTGTGTACATCTGTATGTATACATTGTGTCTGTCTTAGTATATGTGTGTGTGTGTGAGTGTGTGTGTGTGTGTGTGCGTGTGTGTGTGTCTCTGTGTGTGTCAATGATTCAGTGTTTGTATCGTTGAGCGTGCATTTTCTTCGCAAGCCAGTCTGTGTTTGAGCATGTCTATGTCGCTTTTTGTCTCTGAATCTCTCTCTGTATCTCTCTGTGTCTATCTCTCTGTATCTCTCTCTCTGTGTCTTCTTTTCTCTATGTGTTTCTCTCTTTATGTCTCTCTCTCTCTCTCTCTCTCTCTCTCTCTCTCTCTCTCACTGTCCATTTCTCTTTCTGCCCCTTTATCTCTCTCTGCATCTCTCTCTCTCTCTCTCTCTCTCTCTCTCTCTCTCTCTCTCTCTCTCTCTCTCTCTCTGTGTTTGTGTTTGTGGGTATGTGCCTGTTGTGGTCTCCCATATGAAGCCTCGCCAACAATATCACTCGAGGCATGTAGAGGATTAGAAGTAAGTTAGAATCTGATTTACCCAAAGTGCACAGGTTTCATACAAGGCTAACCGGTAATTATATCTTCACCATGAGAATCATGTTTGAGAACTACAGACAGAATAATTTATATTTCTCAAAACTGTTTAATAGACTAAAATCTTGAGCATCGGGCATTACGTTACATCATTAGGTTTTCCGACACCTTTTGGTCTCCTTAATTGAACCATTTGATTATGGACAAAGAAAGCTGTCAGAGCAGCCGGTGAAACATCAAAATGGTTGAACGGTTCAACGGACGCAAGACGAATCTGCATTCTCTCTACATGCTTGTTCAACACTTATGTAGAAAAAATGAGAAACTTTATAAATGAGGAAACCAGAGACAATGTTGATCCATTTTTCATTGGTGAAAATCCGTTTTCAGAACATAGATATATGGTTCTAGTGCTAAGAGTTTAAAAGAGTTGATCCGGCCTGTCAAGAGATACGGAGTAGTTGGGTCAATAATCGACATCACAGCATTCGAGACATTCCCATATGCCCTCTGTCTCCATCCTCAACAGCCAGCGAAGAGTCCCAATACTATTAGCACCAGTTGCAATCTGATTATGCCTCCTTCGGGCCTTTCCTCTGAGAACTGAGTGCCGGCCAGATGCTCTGATCACTTCCTGCCGCATTATTCTCACCAGACACTGACTGCGTATCTCTTCTTCCACACCAGACACTGACTGCGTATCTCTTCTTCCACACCAGACACTGACTGCGTATCTCTTCTTCCACACCAGACACATGATCCCAAATGACCGTGACAACATCTGCCTTAGCGTGCACCGAAACCCCACTTAGAGCTGCAGATTCAGACAATCTGTCCGCCTGTTTGTTCCCTACACACCAGCACGTCTTGGGGAGCTCCTTATGTTGGTGGCCAACAAATGTATTCACTTTCTATCCAACACTGGCATTTGTTTTGTATCCCCAGTACTATCTACGCAACAAACGTTTGTGCATCCTGGATTCTGTTTCACACCCCCATAACGACTGGAAGAAACAAGTGACTTGAGTAGACCCAACGAATGTTGTATAGACAAGATAACTCAACGAGTGCCATCTAGACAAGATAATTCAACGAATGACGTGTTGACAAAATAACTCAACGAGTGTCGTATAGGCCACAACAACAACAACAACAACAACAACAACAACAACAACAACAACAACAACAGCAGCAGCAGCAGCAACAGCAGCAGCAGCAGCAGCAGCAACAACAACAACAACAACAACAACAACAACTCAACGAATGTTGTGTAGACAAAATAACTCAACGAGTGTTGTGTAGACAAGATAACTCAAGGAATGTTGTGTAGAAAAGATAACTCAACGAGTGTTGTGTAGAAAAGATAACTCAACGAGTGTTGTGTAGACAAGATAACTCAACGAGGGCCGTCTAGACAAGATAAGTTAACGCGTGCCGTGTAGACAAGATAACTAACTGAACGAGTGCCGGTAGACAAGTCGTGGAATAGTAATCATTCAGGTTGCATTGTTTATTTTAATTGAATTCACATTAACACCCTTAGTATCACATCTTTTATTTCTTGTTCTGCACCATCACCATAATTCGAGCATGTGTATGGTTAAAGGTAATCCTTGTATGTTCTTTGTTGTCCTTGGCTTTAGCCATTGAAGTTAGAATTCAGTATGTTATGCCTGTCGATTATATCACAGTCTGTTTATGATGTGATTGGGGTAACCGTAGCGGCGTGGTCGCCTGAGACGGACTTATTTGAATAAAAATAGGAGGAATTCTTCAGTCGATCAATGTCTGAATTCTCTGGATGTGTAGTCTGCTTCTGGAGAGAACACTTGTAGAGAACAATCGGAAACACGTCCGGAAATATTCCGGCTGTTCTTGCGTGTTCTTTGTCGTGTGTGAAACGCGAGGTCACGTGAGACCAATTTAAACAATTAAGTCGAATTTGTGGCCAGGTCTGATCCGGAGAATGGAGATTCCGTTGAGTTTGCATGCCGGGTCCCAAGCGGGAATCATTCAGACAACAGGGAGGGGAGTTGGGAGAGGGGAGTAAAGGGGAAAAGGGGGGGGAGGGGAGTAGAATCTTTTCTAAAGGAAGAGCCAGATAATCAACATTTTCATTCACAAGCTACTGGTATGTTTGTAGAAAGCTGGGCAGAATCCAGTGTGTATCGACACAATCTGAATGTTCTAGTGCTGTGTTGATGTTAGGGGCTACGTCATTCCCAAGTATTGCCGGGAGACGGTGAAGCGTTGGCGCTAGCATACCAGCCTCGCATCCAAGTGGTTTGTGTTCTTATTCAACTTGAAGCTGAGAATTACAAAATTAACCTCCACTCCCAGGCTTACTCAGCCTAAACACCAGCACCAGCTCTGGGAAGGAAAGGCGGCCAGATACTGACCTCATCACCCAGCGAGAGCGGACACAACATGGGGCTGGCACCGGTGGCGGACTGGCCAGGGTGTCCGCTGGCCGGATAACCAGTGGGCCTTGTTGGCCCGTGATGAAGCGGGCCCCCTGAAACCTTAGATAATATGCTTGAACCGTTAATGTTCTTTTCTACAGCGTTGTCTCCAGGAAGCCAGTGTCTGTAGACCCAGTCCTCCCACTGGCTAGCACCACATACTCGGTACGCCTCAAGACGTGCAAAGGGTTCCTGTACTTGTGTATGTCTGACGTCATGTTTACTTGTGTATTTCTTACGTCATGTTTACTTGTGTATGTCTTACGTCATGCTTACCTGTGTATTTCTTACGTCATGTTTACTTGTGTATGTCTTACGTCATGCTTACTTGTGTATTTCTTACGTCATGTTTACTTGTGTATGTCTTACGTTATGCTTACTTGTGTATTTCTTACGTCATGTTTACTTGTGTATGTCTTACGTCATGCTTACTTGTGTATTTCTTACGTCATGTTTCCTTGTGCACGTCTTACGTCATATTTACTTGTGTCTCTTGCGTTATGTGAACAATAGGAACGCTAACCGCTGGGTGCAGCGATGACACTGCTCGCCTATAGATGCGCTGTCTCTCTCAGCTGATGTCACAGCTGTAAAGGAATAGAAAAGAACACGGGTGTCGAGGGGAAGAGGCTGGCTTACATATATTTTTGTCATGCAGCTATTATCAGCTCTCAGGATGTGTTATGAAGTCATGCAAATAGGCACACCATAAGAGCAAACATCACCGGAGTCGCTGTAGAGTTGTTGCTACCACGCTTGCCCACCGGTCCCGTGGTTATGTGTTCGGATTCGCACCAGGGCGTACCTTTAACCAAATCAATTGTATTCTCGGGCGTCATCTTGCTCTGGTATCAGATCTTCTTTGATACAGGCCCAGTGCTGATAGTTGGTGGTATTGAGTTCTGACGAGATGGCCGAATCATTTCATCTTCTGTCTTTCAATATACGACACAAGGTGTTGATCCCACTGTCTGTCTGATTTCTTACTCGGTCTCAGAGAGTCAAACATCGCATCTCGCAGGT
This sequence comes from Cepaea hortensis, assembly GCA_963921405.1. Taxonomy (NCBI): domain Eukaryota; kingdom Metazoa; phylum Mollusca; class Gastropoda; order Stylommatophora; family Helicidae; genus Cepaea; species Cepaea hortensis. The sequence continues at coordinate 43,388,878 of OY992879.1, forward strand.
GTTGATATTGCGTCAGTGTGATTTGTATAGGATGCATTTTTAATGACTGTGTAGTTTTTGAAAATATTGCCGTTCCAAATTTTGTATTTACTTTCTGTGGAGTTCATGCAACATAATAGGTATATACAAAACTTTGAACGATAATATTTTCAAAAACTCATGCATTTAAAAAAAAAAATATTGCATATCCCTTGCAGGACGTTGCAGTCAACACGGGCATTTTTCAGCTGCTGTTGATGTACTAGGCAAGTTTTTACGTTTAGTAGTTTGCCATTGCTTTCTGAACGACCGGTTCCCGTACCAATACGTCATAATGCAACGCGACGCGGTCTGCTGCACAAATCGGCCGCGGCTACGTTTTGAACGCCTGGTAAGCGTCTTACGAACCGCGTTGGCAACCCTTTGGCCACTAGGGCGGCTCATTAAAATACACCTTGTATAATGCCCAAGTCTGACATTGGTAGCATAGGGTTGGTGTGAATATGCTATTTATTATATGTCGTTTTGAGGACACGGCCATATTTGGATGTTTCAGCATGGTCATTGATAATAAATAAGCCCATTTGTTTTTTTTTTTGTTTTTTTGCCGGCTCCGTGGCGATGGTGTTACGGATACAGTTTGTAATCCTACATACCCGCGTTCAAAACACAGCTGTGGGCGATTTGGCAGCAGACCGTTCTACCTTAGATTTTTTAGGAAATTATATGGGAGCCTGTCGTTCAGAAATCAACGGCAAACTACTGAGCGTAAACTTGCCAAGATATCACGAACAGCCAAAAAATATATGTTGGGGTTGACTGCAACGTTCTGTACAGGATATGCAACTAACTTACTTTTTTGACAAATGATTTCGATTTCTCTGTCTATTCTTCCATCTTCTGTGATCATACTTCCTAGATATTTAAATTTTAAAACTTGTTTCAGAGATTTATCAGTATATTTAGTGGACCAGGCGATATGCTAACCTGCATTACTCCGCTGTATTATTATTCATATTGTATCTGCTGCATATTGAACTCAGATTATTTATATGACTTTGCGGTCTGCCCTCGTCACTGGAAACCATACACTGCAAATAAAAGCTGATTTATTGTGGGCGGATCCTTTGTTTCGTCTAAAGTAAAGAGTTCGACATTTTCCGAATGGTCTCAGTTAAGGATTGTTTCTTTGGGTAGTCTTTCTATGTAGATATTAAATAGCATGGGTGTGTTTGGGGTGTGGCACACATCCCTGTCTCACTCCTGTATTGACCGTGACCATATCTGATATACCTTATTGTGTTCTGAATGCACTCTGGCTAGATTAGTACGTGGCTATGATCAGTTATCAGTTATCAGTTGGGGTATCTTCATTGCACTCCGGACAGGTCCATAGGTGCTCAGACCCCCCCCCCCCCCAGCATATGCATCAGCGTCCGGTGGCTATGGTTTTCTGGCAATGGACCTGGTATCCCGAAGTCTTCAAGGATGGTCCATAATCTATCTACTGTGTCCAAAGCCTTTTTCCTGCTCTTTTGTTTTTTGTTTTTTTTTCTCATATCCTATTACAGGACATCGTTGTCAACACCAGCATTTTACCGCTGTTGTTGATTTCTTGGCAAGATTACCGCTCAGTAGTTTTCCTGACCTACAAGCGCATTATTCTGCTGGTCACTGTATTCGATGGTCATCTCCCCCTCCATCCACACTCCCACACACACACACACACACACACACACACACACACACACACACACATATACACACACACTTGTCTTAGTCTGAATAGTGCATAACGAAAGCATAACAGAGAAATAAAGAAAGGGTGTGGGGTGGGGATAATGACGGAGAGGTAGCAAGAAAGACAACACGCAGACAGAAGCAAGTGAACCACAATTTTAAGTGCTCTTCTATTTTCCTTCTGTGTTCATGTTCCCGTTAATTTAGTGTTCTGTCGTGTCTTGTGTTTGTCTAACTTGTGTTGTCGTGTCTTGAGTTTGTCTAACTTGTGCTGTCGTGTCTTGTGTTTGTCTAACTTATGTTGAAGATACATGGCGTTTGTAAAGTCTCACTACACTTTGTATGTAGAACAGTTTTGAAAAATGAAGTACATAACGTCATCAACAAATGTGCTCCACAGACCATCGTGAAGGAATATGCAGCGAATGGCTGTCGTCGGCTGGAGTATTTCTTTGCACTCCGAACAGAATGGTGTTAACAGCGGAAGAAAGAATGTTTTGTTTCAACAAGTGTTTCGAAATGGCGGTCGATACACACGGATGGTTGTTCAAAGATTTATAGCAAGATTTCGGGATAAATAACCTTCTCATAGTATTACGGATGGAAATTTGTTGAATAAGTTTTAATGAATACTTCATTGGTACTTTCCAGCATCCCCAAAATACCTTTAGACCATAGCAGTGACTATTGTAACCATGTTAAGAAATTTTAAGGATATTTTTTATGACGTCGTGTACTTAATTTGTCAAAATTGTTCTTTATATAAAGTGTAGTAAGACTTTACAAACACCCGGTATTTCCTCTGGTTGTGGTTGTCGCGCACGCCTGGCCTGTGTGAAAGGGTGCTTTACTGACTGTTACTATGTATACTCTGGTGGTAAATATCAATATCCGGTTTCAGGTTTGCCTTGCCCTGTCATGGCGCAGACGTCGTGCTCGTTGTATGCCTTGTAATCACCAATCAATCTCAGAAGGCTGAAAGCTAAAACCAAAATTAACAGCGACACCGTCAGAGAGCTCCTGTTTGCTGATGATTGCGCTCTATACGCCAACTCAGAGGCAGACATGCAACATAATGTTTCAGCTTTCTCACATGCCTATGCCAACTTTGGGCCCAATATCAATTTGGAGAAGACTGTAGTTATGTACCAGCCAGCTCCAGGGAATAATCACACTGCCGAATATCAAAGTGAATGGTCATAGTCTAAGTGTTGTGGACAAATTCACCTATCTTGGCAGCACTGTGTCACAAGCTGCCACAATTGATGATGAAGTGAATGCAAGAATCGCTAAGGCCAGCGCGGCCTTTAGCAGACTAGAAAAATGTATGGGACAGAATTGGAATAAGCCTGCAAACAAAGCTGAAAGTCTACAAAGCAGTTGTATTATCCACACTGCTATATGCTTGTGAAACCTGGATTGTTTATGAGCGACATGCTAGGAAATTAAACCACTTCCACACAGTCTGCCTTAGGAAGTTACTGAAGATTAAATGGCAAAACAAGATCCCAGACACTGGAGTCCTAGAAAGAGCATCCATGCCCAGTATCCACACTCTACTAATGAAGAATAAGATTCGCTGGGCTGGTCACTTGACTCGCATGCCAGATCACAGGCTCCCTAAACGAATTTTTTATGGCGAGTTGCGTTGTGGTAAACGTTCCCAAGGGGGCCAGAGGAAACACTTTAAAGACACTCTAAAAATCTCATTGAATGCTTTTGGAATTCATCATGACACCTGGAAGTCTGCAGCCAGAGACCGAAATTCGTGGCGTGCATCATTACGCAAGGGTGCAGTCACTTGTGAGGCAACCAGGACCGCAAGAGCTGTGAAGAAAAGACAGAACAGGAAAACCACTGCAGAAAATCCTCCTCCAGAAACGTCAATCATTCTTTGTCCACATTGTCAAAGAACATTTCGAGCCAAAATAGGCCTTATCAGCCATCTTAGGACTCACGGCTCCATACTTTCAACCCCACTTGACATTCTTGATGGACAAACAACAATAACAATCACCAATATTCCATGTTGGATGGGGTATGTGTCGTGGTTGACCACATGGAACACACTTTACTGCACATTTTATGAGGTGGGCCATGTAGTCACGTACACGAACATCCTGTTTTATGAAGATTTGAACCCATGACTACAAGACCGACAGGTGGGTGTGCTAGTCACAAGGATATCATGACTCCATAATGACACAATATTTAAAAAAAAAAACAATTGGTGTGTGGATGGTATATCCTTGGAGTGGCAAGTGGACAAACAAACAGGCAGACAGGCAGGCAAATAGAGAGAAACATATATAGATCACACACACACACATACACAGAGAGAAAGAGAGAGAGAGTGAGAGAGAGAGAGCGAGAGAGAGAGAGAGAGAGAGAGAGAGAGAGAGAGAGAGAGAGAGAGAGAAGTTGCTTCAAATGAAAAGCTTCAAAGCGTGATAGACATTACAATAACGATGCCATTTTCTTGTAACCTGTCAATATATATATATATGTCGTCGGCTGGAGTATTTCTTTGCACTCCGACAACATTTCCCATATATCTTATATATAAATTAGGATGTGTGTATCTATTTATGTATCTCCGTATGTCCTTTATTCGCTCGCGAACGGCCCATCCGATTGAGATGAAATTTTCTACACGCCTTCCTTTCATTCCAGAGCTGTCAACTGTGATATTTTGTTAGTGTGAAATCGCCTGCTTACTCAGTATTATTTCATTTTTCATTTTTCATCATAATTTCATATATTTCAGGGGATCTAACTCGTAAAAGTTATTTCAAGGGGCATAACTTTTCTGTATAACTTATAGTCATATTGTGGCATCGTTTTCAAAGATTTATAAACTCTTTGTCCATAGTTATGTACCGGCATATGAGATATAATAAATAATGATACAATCTGTAAGGCATTTTCAAAGTTTTCATAAAAATGATGCACAATGCATAACATTGTAACTCATCTTTTTTTGCTTAAGAAGTTACTGTAGTCATGCAGGTGATTAGAAAGAGTTTTCATTAAAAATAATGGATGGTGTGTGGAAGAACGTTCTTTTAAGTTACTTTTTTTGTTGTATGAATTTAACGAAGCCGGACAGGGTCAGGCAGACAGATAGACAGACAGACAGACAGATAGACAGTCGGGAACAGGAACTTATATGACTACTTATATAAATTAAATGAGATGCTTCACACCAGGAGCTGGGCAATGCCGGGCCGGGTCAGACAGACAGACAGACAGACAGACAGACAGACAGACAGATAGACAGATAGTCGGTAACGGGAACGGGAACTTATATGACTACTTATATGAATTAAATGAGATGCTTCCCACCAGGGTCTGGGCGAAGCCGGGCAGGGTCAGCTAGTATATATATATATATATATATAAACAAACTTGGAAATCATGTGACAAGAGAACCTATAATCAAATAGATCACATTTTAATTAACAACAGAAATGCATCAAACATACAGCAAGTCAGAAGTTATAGAGGAGCTTAGTGCCACAGTGACCACTTCCTCGTTGGAGCAAAATTTAAAATAAAACTTAAGAGAGCTTTCTATACTAAATTACAAAGATTACACCCAACATATAACAGAGAAAAACTACAAGACATTACAGTCAAAGAGAAATTTACAGATGAAATAAAATGTAAACTTGAAACTCTGCAAAACCCTTCGGAGGAAAGCGTTGACCAAACTTGGTTGAACATCAAGGATACAATTCAATCTACCGCAGAAGAATGTCTCGGTGTGTTAACCACGCATAGAAAGAACAGGTGGTTCAATCAAAAATGTGAAGAAGCAGTCATTAGGAAGAAGAATGCCAGACATGTATGGTTAAATGACATCAATAACATCCAAAAGGAAAAGCATTATAGAAATGAATGTAAAGAGGCTACAAAAATAGTCAGACAGCAGAAGCGAGAATATATGAGTAATATAATCAAAGATATGGAAACTAATCACCAGAAAAATGAATCCAGAAAATTTTTTAAAGAACTGAAGTCAATGAAACGAGGGCACCAACAAAACACATATGGTTTAAAAGACAAAAATGGGAATATGATAAATACCAATGAGGAAATGTGCAACACATGGAAAGAATATTTTATTGAATTACTAAATTGTGAAGCTCCAAGTAACATTTTCCCACAGGAAGAGGTTCTAACATGCGAACCACAAATTGAAGAACCTACATTTGAAGAAATCCTATATGTAATCACACGACTTAAAAACAATAAGGCAACTGGGACTGATGGAATTGCTGCTGAATTTATAAAGGCAGGTGGCCATGCATTACATCTAAAGCTATACGAACTAATAATAAAAATCTGGAGGACAGAAGAATTACCCCATGACTGGAAAGAGTCATTATTGATACCTATCTTTAAGAAAGGAGACAAGTTCCAATGTGGAAATTATAGAGGAATATCACTACTGTCCACAAGCTATAAGATACTATCCGCAGTATTACTAAATAGACTAAAACCATATTCAGAAGACATATTAGGTGACTACCAGGCAGGTTTTAGACAAAACAGATCAACAATAGATCAGATATTTATCTTACGACAAATAGCCGAGAAACATTGGGAATATAAAAGAGATCTCCATAACATTTTTGTGGATTTTAAAAAGGCTTATGATAGTGTCCATAGGAATAGTCTATGGAATGCTATGCAGGAATTTGGAATACCAAGGAAGTTAATCGACATGACCAGACTTTGCATGGAAGATACTTATAATATAGTAACATATAAAGGCAGGAAATCAGACCCTTTCCAAATAACATCTGGCTTGAAACAGGGTGATGCACTATCGCCGCTACTCTTCAATCTGGCTCTAGAGAAAGTTGTAAGGAAGATAAAGGAGGAATGTGATATTGGAGGAACATCCAAGCTGCTTGGTTATGCAGATGATATAGATATTATAGGGCAAAGTGAACAAAAGTCATTGGAAATATTGACTCACTTAAAGGAAAAAGCCCAACAGATGGGGCTGGTTATCAACCAAGATAAGACAGAATATATGGCAATTTCAAGAGACGGAATGGCTAAAAACTCTGGCCACATACAAATAGATAATATGACCATTAAAAGAACGGAAACATACAAATACCTGGGTACAATCTTCAACTGCTCCAACATCATAAGGGAAGAAATACAAACTAGAATCAACTCTGGAAATAAGATATACTATGCACTACAACATCTACTAAAATCAAAGGCGCTATCTCGTAACACCAAAATCACAATATACAAAACACTGATCAGACCAGTTGTGCTGTATGGCTCTGAAACCTGGAGTACAACGAAAGGAGACGAAGCCTTGTTACAAACCTTTGAGAACAAAATTTTAAGACGCATCTTTGGACCCATTAGGGATACACAAAGTGGAGAGTGGAAAAGAAGAAGTAACAAAGACATTTATGATCTGTTTAAGTCCCCGCTAATCACTGGTATCATGAAGGCTAATAGACTACAATGGCTGGGGCATATAGAAAGAATGAAAGATAATAGGGAAACAAAACTCGCTTACACTCAGGAAATAAATGACCGTAGACCCCGAGGTAGACCAAGAAGACGGTGGAGAGATAATACATGTACAGACCTACAAGCACTTGGAATCAACGACTGGCAAGAGAAGGTCCACCAGAGAGACGAATGGAGACGGATTGTATTTGCAGCAAAGAACCTCAATGGCTCGGAAAGCTGAAGAAGAAGAAGATATATATATATATATATATATATATATATATATATATATATATATATATATATATATATATATATATATATATATATATATATATATATATGCACGCACATATGTACTGTGTCGCCATGGTGAGACTATTTCGGAAGTCAGATTGCATGAACAGGGACATTCCCTACCCTTGTTGTTGCCCCAGAAGTCGCGATTAGAATGAGTACTGATTGCGCATTCTGTTCTTGGCATTGATACTGTGGCAACATGAGAATAGTGTATCAACAATTACTATCACCCGTGCTCGGGAGAAATCAGTAAACAATGCTAAATGTGGCTGCAGGTAATGGCACGATCTATCAGGGAGAGAGAGAGAGAGAGAGAGAGAGAGAGAGAGAGAGAGAGAGAGAAAGAGAGAGAGAGAGAGAGAGAGAGAGAGAGAGAGAGAGAGAGATGATGGCAGAGGTGTGTACACACGTTTCTATACTCTTGTTTGATCATCGACACCATGCTGTTCTGGGAGGAACCATCTGAAGGCTCGAAATGCATTGCCCTTTGCAAGCAGAACAAAGCATCTTCTGTTTCTTATGTCCTGTATCAGCTCCACTGAGTACATCCCCATAGTCTGTATCGTCAAATACTTTCTGAAGACGTGTTTTTGGATTATTGCATTTTGTAGCTAAGGTGTGTCAACGGAATAAACGAAGGAACGGGCTTTATTTTCAAAGGGTTAATAATCTTACACACAAGGAGGGGGGAGGAGAGCAGCGGGTTCAACTCCTACACTGGTCAGTTGGACTAAAATGTTGACTTCTTGTCCTCGATTTGGGAACGTAAATTACAAGTACCTGAGAAGTCGCGAGTGGATTCGCCTGATGGTGAGGGACACTGATAATAGGGAAAGCTAATCCATACGCAAAAATCAGTCCAATGCACTAGAAATAGCACGTGTATGGACTACGCGTGAGTTCAAAACTAGCAAAGTCACACACACAAATTTCACCCTGGCCCGTCTGAAACTCTGCCCTTCTTATCGCTCTGTTCTCATATAATATACTCTCATACAATATACTCTCATACACTATTCTCTCATACAATATTCTCTCATACAATATGCTCTCATACAGTATGCTCTCATACAATATGCTTTCATACAATATGCTCTCATACAATATGCTCTCATACAATATACTCTCATACAATATACTCTCATACAATATGCTCTCATACACTATTCTCTCATACAATATTCTCTCATACAATATGCTCTCATACAATATACTCTCATACAATATACTTTCATACAATATGCTGTCATACACTATTCTCTCATACAATATTCTCTCATACAATATGCTCTCATACAGTATGCTCTCATACAATATGCTTTCATACAATATGCTCTCATACAATATGCTCTCATACAGTATACTCTCATACACTATTCTCTCATACAATATTCTCTCATACAATATGCTCTCATACAATATACTCTCATACAATATACTTTCATACAATATGCTGTCACACACTATTCTCTCATACAATATTCTCTCATACAATATGCTCTCATACAGTATGCTCTCATACAATATGCTTTCATACAATATGCTCTCATACAATATGCTCTCATACAATATACTCTCATACAATATACTCTCATACAATATGTTCTCATACACTATTCTCTCATACACTATTCTCTCATACAATATGCTCTCATACAATATACTCTCATACAATATGCTCTCATACAATATGCTCTCATACAATATGCTCTCATACAATATTCTCTCATACAATATACTCTCATACACTATGCTCTCATACAATATACTCTCATACAATATACTCTCATACAATATGTTCTCATACACTATTCTCTCATACAATATTCTCTCATACATTATTCTCTCATACAATATGCTCTCATACAATATACTCTCATACAATATACTCTCATACAATATGCTCTCATACACTATTCTCTCATACAATATTCTCTCATACAATATGCTCTCATACAGTATGCTCTCATACAATATGCTTTCATACAATATGCTCTCATACAATATGCTCTCATACAATATACTCTCATACAATATACTCTCATACAATATGCTCTCATACACTATTCTCTCATACAATATTCTCTCATACAATATGCTCTCATACAATATACTCTCATACAATATACTTTCATACAATATGCTGTCATACACTATTCTCTCATACAATATTCTCTCATACAATATGCTCTCATACAGTATGCTCTCATACAATATGCTTTCATACAATATGCTCTCATACAATATGCTCTCATACAGTATACTCTCATACACTATTCTCTCATACAATATTCTCTCATACAATATGCTCTCATACAATATACTCTCATACAATATACTTTCATACAATATGCTGTCACACACTATTCTCTCATACAATATTCTCTCATACAATATGCTCTCATACAGTATGCTCTCATACAATATGCTTTCATACAATATGCTCTCATACAATATGCTCTCATACAATATACTCTCATACAATATACTCTCATACAATATGTTCTCATACACTATTCTCTCATACACTATTCTCTCATACAATATTCTCTCATACAATATACTCTCATACACTATGCTCTCATACAATATACTCTCATACAATATACTCTCATACAATATGTTCTCATACACTATTCTCTCATACAATATTCTCTCATACATTATTCTCTCATACAATATGCTCTCATACAATATACTCTCATACAATATACTCTCATACAATATGCTCTCATACACTATTCTCTCATACAATATTCTCTCATACAATATGCTCTCATACAGTATGCTCTCATACAATATGCTTTCATACAATATGCTCTCATACAATATGCTCTCATACAATATGCTCTCATACAATATACTCTCATACAATATACTCTCATACAATATGCTGTCATACAATATACTCTCATACAATATGCTGTCATACAATATACTCTCATACAATATACTCTCATACAATATGCTCTCATACAATATACTCTCATACAATATGCTCTCATACAATATACTCTCATACAATATACTCTCATACAATATACTCTCATACAATATACTCTCATACAATATGCTGTCATACAATATACTCTCATACAATATGCTGTCATACAATATACTCTCATACAATATGCTCTCATACAATATACTCTCATACAATATACTCTCATACAATATGCTGTCATACAATATACTCTCATACAATATGCTGTCATACAATATACTCTCATACAATATACTCTCATACAATATGCTCTCATACAATATGCTCTCATACAATATGCTCTCATACACTATTCTCTCATACAATATGCTCTCCTACAATATGCTCTCATACACTATTCTCTCATACAATATTCTCTCATACAATATGCTCTCCTACAATATGCTCTCATACAATATGCTCTCTTACACTATTCTCCCATACAATATCAAATCAATCAATCATGTGCCATGCCGGAAAGCATGGGCGGTCATGATTCGCCATTTCACTCGATGACCAGAGTCGTGGATCAACTCAGTGTTCCTGTCTCGTCCATGCCACGTGGCCAGGCCATCCAGGTATTTCCCTCTCGGTCTTACTCTTGGTCTGTTCCCTTCGATCTTGCCAGTTGTCAATAAGTTCTCCAATCCATTTCTTCTTATAACATGTCCAAAAAATTTTGACTATCTGCGTCTAATTTCTTTAATCAATTTACGATTTTCATTTGTCTCCTTGTAGTACTTGGTCATTGGTTTTTCTATCTGTCCATGTTACTCTTTGCATTTTCCTCAGAAACCACATTTCTGTAGCCATAAAATGATTTTCAGCTTGACTGCACATTGTCCAAGTTTCACACCATACAAAAGAACAGGCTCTATGTACCCCCTCAACACTCTTTTTCTCGTTTCAGTTGACATATTTTTATTGGTCAGAATGTTTTTCATCTTGCTAAAGGCTACTTTCGTCATGGCGATTCTTGTTCTAATCTCTTCAAAGCATCTCCCATCAGATGTTATGACTGTTCCGTGATAATTGTATCGATTCACTTGTTGAAGAATATTCCCATTTACTTGTATATTACATTGTGGTACTTCGACCATAAACATGTGTCTTCTTACAATTTAATACCAACCCGAGCTGCTCACTGTGTACAACAACCGTGTCTACTAATTGTTGCAGATCCTGTGCATTGTCTGCAATCAATACTGTATCATCTGCATATCTAATGTTATTGATGTTTTTTCCTCCAATGCATATTCCATTTATATCTTCTACATTTCTGAAAATATTTTCACTGTTTAGGGAAAAAAGATCTGGAGACATCACACATCCCTGCCTAACATCTCTCTTAATAGGTTGATAATGTCCCACTTCATTATCAATCCTTAAGGCAGCTTGTTGTTTCCAATATATGTTTTTTATAAGTCTAATGTCTTTCCTATCAATTTGTAGATCTGCAAGCATATCCACCATGTTGACATGTCTAACTCTATCAAAAGCCTTTGTGTAGTCAATAAAGCAAAGATGTATATCCTTGTTTACTTCTATAGCACGTTCAATAACTGTTCGCAGCATATACACAGCATTTACTGTACCCTTTCCTTCTACAAACCCACATTGTTCTTCTCCTATTTCAGGTTGTATTTTCTTCCTCACTCTTTGCATGATAATTCGTAACAAAATCTTTGTGATGTGACTCATTATACTAATTGTTCTATGTTGATCACATTCCAAGGTTCCTGATTTCTTTGGGATTGCAATAAATACAGAATTACATAATTCAGAAGGTATATCTCCAGTATCATATAAGGTGTTCAGCAGTCTGGTGACTTGCTCTAATCCAAATTCTTCTAAAGCTTTAATCATTTCTGCTGTGATGTTATCTGCACCGGGGGTCTTGCTTGCCAGCTTTCAGATGCTTAAGAACATTTTGAACCTCCATCTTTAAAATTGGTGGTCCTTCATTATTAAATCTAATATCATAATGTTCCTCTCTGTTATCATCAAACAGGTTTTTCACATAATCTGTCCATACATGTAGAATCTGATCTTTTTCTATTATGATTTTGCCATCTTTAGTTTTTAGACAGCCTGTTGATGTACTTGTTCTTTTATTAGTAAGTTCCTGAATTCTTTTGTGCACTAATTTGGTATTTTGACTGTTGTGGTGTTCTTCAATTTCTAAGCACTTTTCCTCAAGCCATGATTCTTTTTCCTTCCTACATAATATTCTGACTTGTCTGTGAATTTCTTCATATTTGTCAGGATTATTTTTGTTGAGTCTTCTTGTTTACATTAGGTGTAAAATTTCTTCAGTCATCCATTTCTTACGACCCACCTTCTTTAATTTTGGAATAGTTGTTTCTGTAGCCAATCTGATTGAATTCTTTAACATTTCCCATTGATCATTCACATCCTGGAATAACATCTATAGATCAGACAATATATCAAATCTGTTCTGTATTTCTATGCTGAATTTGTTTTGTATTTCCTTGTCATTACTCAATGTACACAAATAATATTTAGCGTTTCCTGTTATATACTTGACTTTCTTCAGCTTTATCCTCAATGTTCCTGTAAGTAGTCTGTGGTCACTATAACAATCAGCACTGGGAACTGTTTTTGCTATTGTTAGTGCATTTCTAAATCTTCTGCTAATCAAAATGTGGTCAATCTGGTTTCTAATCCTGCTATCATGACTTCTCCATGTCCATAATCTTCTAGGGTGTTGCTTACACCAGGTGTTTCCTACAATCATTTCCTTTTCTTTTGCCCACTCTACGAGTCTGTATCCTCTTTCATTTCTCTCTCCTAAACCATAGTCTCTTACTGTGTATATATCCCCTTGATTTCCTACTTTTGCATTGAAGTCTCCTATTATGATGTTTATTTCTGAATTTTTACATTTCTTTAAGGCAGACTCTATGTCATTATAAAATTCCTCTACACTATCTTCACTGGACTCTCCTGTTGGGGCATATACTTGAATAACATTTATGCTAAAAGGGCTGCCACTCAATTTAACCAGTAGAACTCTGTCCGACACGGCCCAATATCCTTGAACAGATGTTGATGTTTTCCGGTCCAAAATTATTGCCACTCCCCTTTGTCGATCTTCATCTCCAGAATACAATACACTCTCGTACAATATTCCCTCATACAATATTATCTCATACAATATGCTCTCATACAATATGCTCTCATACAATATGCTCTCATACAATATGCGCTCATACAATATGCTCTCATACAATATACTCTCATATATGAAATACCCAGCCCCATGCCACCTCTTCTTCGTCGCGTCTTACGATATGCTTGGTGTCAGTATTATTTGCTACCCTTCATGTTAGTATTATTTGCTAACCTTTATGATAGTATTATTTGCTAACCTTTATGATATTATTATTTACTAACCTTCGTGTCATTTGAGATGGGTGAAAACAGACACGTTTTCTGGAGAATGCATTCTTCACTTAAATAAAGACAAAAGCAATTCGCTAACCCCCGCAGGATTGTATGTTGGACAGATTGACTGGGTCTGTCCGTTGGGTGGGGTATTGGTGCACGATAAGGCAGATGTTGTTAGAGCCCTATATGAGCATGTGTTTAATCATTTGGAAGAACTGGTCAGTATCCTATACGAGCATGTGTTTAATTTGGAAGAACTGGTCAGTGTCCTATATGAACATGTGTTTAATCATTTGGAAGAATTGGTCAGTATCCTATATGAGCATGTGTTTAATGTGGAAGAACTGGTCAGAGTCCTATATGAGCATGTGTTTAATGTGGAATAACTGGTCAGTATCCTATATGAGCGTGTGTTTAATGTGGAATAACTGGTCAGGGTCCTATATGAGCATGTGTTTAATGTGGAAGAGCTGGTCAGTATCCTATATGAGCGTGTGTTTAATGTGGAAGAACTGGTCAGTATCCTATATGAGCATGTGTTTAATGTGGAAGTGCTGGTAAGGGCCCTATATGAGCATGTGTTTAATGTGGAAGTGCTGGTCATAATATAGCATGAGTGCAGTACCTCTCTATCAAGAAAACAAACAAACACATTCCAGTAGAAAGAGCCTGCTATGGGAATTTGAAGTGCCATGACAATCACATTTGTAGGCCCGGCTGCACGGAAGAAAAGGCGGCCAGTTTATCCCTCTTGTAGCGGACGGTGAGTGCAGGGATCGAACCTTCGTTCGACCACGCTTATCCCATCGTCAGGTAACCCCCGGCCCATTACTCCAACCGGCCCTCTAGTACCTTTCTATACTGACCACCATCTTCGGATCCGCAAGTGACAACAGTACCTAGTACTTCAGACGCATCCTCCCTTCCTCTTCCCCAACCCCTTCCCGAAACCAGCGTGTTGATCCGCCAGGGGAGGTTATTGAGTGTCCGTGGAAATCAGGGTCACAACAATCACCCAGACTCTGCCCGGCCCATTACCACGTTTTGTATTACCAATCGATTATCCACAATGGTCTGGAAACGGAACTGGTCGAGTTGCCAGCGACTATTTCCCCTTCAATCACCGCTTTCTACACAACAAGATGGCCTCTTGACTTCAGGGCTCTGTCTCGGCTTGCCTGTGGCGATATAGACAAAACTGGAGACTGCGCTACAGACACGGAAGACAGGAATAAATAGGTAGTGCCATATACAATACTGGAGACTGTGCTATAGACACGGAAGACAGGAATAAATAGGTAGTGTCTTAGATGAAACTGGAGACTGTACTATAGACACGGAAGACAGGAATAAATAGGTAGTGTCTTAGATCAAACTGGAGACTGTACTATAGACATGGAAGACAGGAATAAATAGGTAGTGTCTTAGATCAAACTGGAGACTGTACTATAGACTCGGAAGACAGGAATAAACAGGTAGTGTCTTAGATGAAACTGGAGACTGTACTATAGATACGGAAGACAGGAATAAATAGGTAGTGTCTTAGATCAAACTGGAGGCTGTGCTATAGACTCGGAAGACAGGAATAAATAGGTAGTGTCTTAGATGAAATTGGAGACTGTACTATAGACACCGAAGACAGGAATAAATAGGTAGTGTCTTAGATCAAACTGGAGACTGTACTATAGACACGGAAGACAGGAATAAATATGTAGTGTCTTAGATCAAACTGGAGACTGTGCTATAGACATGGAAGACAGGAATAAATAGGTAGTGTCGTAGATCAAACTGGAGACTGTACTATAGACTCGGAAGACAGGAATAAATAGGTAGTGTCTTAGATCAAACTGGAGACTGTACTATAGACACGGAAGACAGGAATAAATAGGTAGTGTCGTAGACAATACTGGAGACTGCGCTACAGACACAGAAGATAAGAATTAAGAGGTAGTGTGTTAGACAAAACTAGAGACTGTGCTGCACACACGGATGATAATAAAAAATAGGTAGTGTCTTAGATAAAACTGGAGACTGTGTTAGAGACACGGAAGACAGGAATAAATAGTTAGTGTCTTAGATCAAACTGGAGAATGTGTGAGAGACATGGAAGACGCGAATAAATAGGTAGTGTCTTAAACAAAGCTGGAGACTGTTAGAGACACGGAAGACTGGAATAAATAGGTAGTGTAGTAGACAAAACTTGAGACTCTGCTACAGACACAGAAGACAGGAATAAATAGGTAGTGTCTTAAACAAAGCTGGAGACTGCACTACGAGAATCGAAGAGATGGATAAATAAGTAGTATAGGCATAAATGGAGACAGTGCCATAGTCAACGAGCAAGGGATAGATGTCATTTTAAAAAGGTAAAAGACACTTGGCCACCCCTTGAAGCGTGTTGGGCATATGGTGCTTGTCCCATGTTTGTAGAGGACAATCAGTGCTGGATGGATGATGTGGACATCATCACATCGGGCGCCTTTTCTTTCCATAGCATTACATGGTACCCATGTTAAGCTATGTCCACCTGAGTGC
The DNA here is from genome assembly GCA_963921405.1 of Cepaea hortensis. Classification (NCBI taxonomy): domain Eukaryota; kingdom Metazoa; phylum Mollusca; class Gastropoda; order Stylommatophora; family Helicidae; genus Cepaea; species Cepaea hortensis. The sequence continues at coordinate 43,405,316 of OY992879.1, forward strand.
CCAGGTCAGTTAAAAACGATCGCCGCCACCATTGGGATTTGAACGTATGACCACTGGACCTGGATTTAACACACTAGTTAGTGCGCTAACCCTTGTAGGACGGTTTATTAGTTGTTTGAAATCGTAAGATAGAATGATATCGTCCCATGTCTGGTTGGATTGAGTAATATCTATGTTAAAGTCACCTAATCACGACTCCAGCTACAGTAGCAGAGAACTGGAGGAATTCGCTGCATCACGGACATGACAAATAAACAACATCATTAACGTCATTATCATCATCGACATCAAGATCCTGACTTACTGCAGGGTTACCTAGACACTACTATTGGTGTATTCCCTTCTTCCTTTGACCCAGTAACCTTACGGGTGGTCCCAGAATCGTTCAATTCTTCGCTACTCGTAATATGATCATAGAATTTCTTTATCTCTGTTGGCAAGCAGAACTGTTTACTCTCCTCTTTTCTCCTTGCAGCCTGCTAACAGAATATGTAATGTCACTCCATAAGCACACGTATGTCGTGATTGTAACGGACTCACAAGTAAGATGAGAAAGGTGACGACAGGCGTGCTTCTGGCAGAGTGGCAGGCCTCCATTCAACAATCAGAAATAGAGGACTTCTGTTGAATCTTTTCCTGGTACATGCTGGTGTGGTGGGAAACGAGCAGGTAGACAGATTGACTAGGTTTACACGGCTCGGTAGAGTATTGGTCAGTATGCCATTGAGAAAGTCATTATGACTATTTTCTGGAATACCAAGGGCAGTATATTGGTTTATTTCCAGGAACTGGGTACAATTGTGATTAAAGCTCGAAACAGAGACATGCTAGTGAATAAATTGAAGCCCGCGATACGATTGAAACGTCGGGACTTTTCTCAAAAGAGCTGCTGTTGTTGCACGTCAACGCCCGCTCTCATACGACTTCGCATACAGTACATACACTATGTGCTCTTTAGTCTGGGGTCTTAAAACCAGCATACAGTCCAGACATGGACTTTCACTTGCTAGGAACTTTGAATGAACACATGCGGGGTCAGAGTTATGCGGATGACAAAAAGGTGAAATAGGTGGTAGATATCTGGTTTAAGGTCACACACAAAAGCTTTATATTTTTTCAAAAGAACAGATCAACAAGCCAGTGGACAGGTGAACCAAATTTATTGCCAGGCTGAGTGACTATTTGTGAAATAACAGACAACATTTCTGATTGGCACAATTGTAAAACAATTACTATTCGTATAATTCTTGTTACCTAATGATTTCCCCTCGTAGATCAAGCAAAACCTTCAACCAACCCTGTTCTCTGACAGTTATATTGCATCATGATTTGTCCAAAGGACAATCACAAGGACTGCGTGTAACTCTAGCTAGACAACATCAGACAATATTAAGTGTCTTCCTGTAATTACAGAGGTCAATGCAAATAATTGGAGGTAGAACATACTTAGAGACAGATGAATTACATGGATGTGACATGGTAGAAACTACATGGATGTGACATGGTAGGAACTACATGGCTGTGACATAGTAGGAACTACATGGATGTGAAATAGTAGGAAATACATGGATGTGACATGGTAGGAAATACATGGGTGTAATAAGGTGCGAAATACATATATTTGACATGGTAGGAACTTCATGAGTGTGACAAGGTAGGAACTTCCAGAGTGTAGCAAGTTAGGAACTACATGGGTGTGGCAAGGTAGGGACTACATTAGTGTGGCAAGGTAGGAACTAAATGGGTGTGGCAAGGTAGGGACTACATGGGTGTGGCAAGGTAGGGACTACATTGGTGTGGCAAGGTAGGGACTACATGGGTGTGGCAAGGTAGGGACTACATTGGTGTGGCAAGGTAGGAACTGCATGGGTGTGGTAACGTAGGAACTAAATGGGTGTGGCAAGGTAGGAACTACATGGGTGTGGCAAGGTAGGAAGTACATGGGTGTGGCAAGGTAGGGACTACATGGGTGTGGCAAGGTAGGAACTACATGGGTGTGGCAAGGTAGGGACTACATTGGTGTGACACGGTAGGAAGTACATGGGTGTGACAAGGTAGGAACCACATGGTTGTGACAAAGTAGGAACTACATAGTTGTACATGGTAGGAACTGCATGGATGTGACGTGGTAGGAACTTCATGGCTGTGACATGGTTGGAACTACATGGATGTGACATGGTTGGAACTACATGGATGTGACATGGTAGGCTGTAGGAACTATGAGACAGTATTGGACAAGAGGGCTTGAGGTGGCATTGGTCAATGTACTTTCCCACGAGGGGATAAAATCACAAGAAGGCAGAGGAACAAGTCGGTCTCGATATTAGGTATTGGAGAGGGGGGGGGGGGGGGAATCAGTTCCATTCTTTGTCACCTTCCTATCTACGAGAAACCGATGCTGCCCAATCTGCGAAGATGTCTCGAGGTCAGAGTTTTCAGGCTGGAAGCAAACAGCCACCGCTACTTGTAACTGAACCACAAACCACATAGTTAATAGAGAAAGTAAAAGACATCTTTTCTCGTCTACACGCCTACATGATATATGATTATAGACCTTTAATTTATATCACCCGGCACTGGATGTGTCATGCAATCAATATCACCCCGACCCATTTATCTCTCAGGTAATTTCTGAGAGTCGACTTTAGGCTGTGTCGACCTGGGAGGCCTGATCACTAGAAAACGCTGGGTTTCAAATCCATGATCACTGGTTTGGCCGGAAAGCGTGCTAGTTCCCAACCCCGACTTTATAGGTCAGTGAATTAATCATTACAGCGATATGACCCAGGTCAATTACAGGCATTGAATGTCGCCGTTAGCTTCACTCCCCCAGTCTCTTGAGCAGTGCCTAGAAACCTGGCTTTCTCCTGATAAGATCGTACAGTGCGCACGGAGAAGTCTATACACCGCACTCTCAACTTGTTGTCTCAACGACGCAGCTCTGTCCGTGCGTTATTACATCCAACACGATGACGTATTGCTAGGCAATTTGATTCCGGGCTCGGATATCCTGCGGACGGTATCCAGCTCTCAGTATTTGCCGATTCATTAATATTGTGTCCCGTTCAGAGATACGACTCCCTATGCAATCTGTCGAGGATTTGTTGTTGAATTTAGCTCCGACAGATGAGGCTTGTCGCTGATGTATTGCTCTACGAATTGTGATCTCCAGGGAGACCACTTACATACGATGTCAAAGGGGAATAATCACCTCAGCCATCATTCTTTCTAAGAAGTGTGCGCATTAATTTACACACTGTCGTAGGGTGACATCGCAGCAACAAATTACTCCAACTCATTCGGCGCTGTCATATAGAGCACGAGCCAAAACGATAACAACCGCTTGTCTGTTTCATTCCATGTGTCAACATAGTGATAAAGTATTTAACAATGTGGCACTCTACCATCTGCCAAACTATAGCAATCCAGTATAAGCGCGCCGGTCTCTCTGGCCGAAGGGCTACACCATTTTCTTCGTAATCCCGTTTATCACGCAGAGTCTCGTAGCGGGCGAGAACTGGGAGCGCTTCGTCCTTCGCTGGTGACTTGCGGGATAACTGAGCCGGCGGCTCAGAAAGCAATGGCAAACTACTGAGCGTAATCTTGCCAAGAAATCAACAGACAGCTGAAAGATGCTACTGTTGACAGCGATGTCCTGTACAAGGATATGCGAAAAAAAAAAAAAAGTGTAAGCGCAGTTAGCCAATTCATACGGCGTGTTACGTTCAAAGTTATCAAACAATTTTTTCCCCCCTTTGTGAATTTGAATAACGAAGACACAAACAATAGGTTGCACGATGTATTGTCTGGCATAGGAACCTCGCAAAGCCGCGACAGCACAAACTCCTACGTCATCGATTGGACGGCACATTTTGAAAACCGGTCACGTGATTGATAGGACATTTCGTTTTGTGTGTTGTTTAACACACAAAATAATCGGTTGCTAACGATCGCAGAAGCCACCATGTTTAATCTGCATAGGCCAGTTTTGCGCAAATATTACCGTGGCATACAACTGAAATTACTGTGAAAACATGTGTATATTTGAGGTTGAAATATGTATGTAATTACTTTAGTTTAAGTTGTGTGATGTTTGCCGTATGTACCTGATGAGATAGATCGAAATATACCAGGTATAAATTGTGCTATCTATTGTTTGCATCTTCAATATTCAAGTTCAGTGCTATGTAGTCAGAAATCTCCAACAACAATTCAACAAAATCTCCATCGCGTCTCTCAGCCTTTTAGCTAAGAGAAGGAACGGCTGCAACAGGGTATAACAATATGAAATGCACACAGTTAGGTATAAGTAGCTCCTGCCAACAGATGAGACATATCAAACACGGACACAGTGTACACCTTACAACGAACTCCATAATGGTGAACATAATTCAATCAATCACGTGCCATACCCGAAAGCGCCATTTCACTCGATCACCAGAGTCGTGGATCAGGTCAGTGTTCCTGTCTTGTCCATGCCATGTGGCTAAGCCATCCAGGTATTTTCCTCTCGTTCTTCCTCTTGGTCTGTTCCCTTCGATCTTGCCAGTTGTCACTAAGTTCTCCAATCCATTTCTTCTCATAACATGCCCAAACAATGTTGACTGTCTACGTCTAATTTCTCTAATCAGTTTACGATTTTCATTTGTCTCCTGTAGTACTTGGTCATAGGTTTTTTCGGAACATAAATACCAATGGTGAAATCGAAAAGAAATAAGAAACAATTCAATAAAATATATAATTATAAAATAAAACTAAGTATACTACGATACAACAAAAGACGTTTCGATTATACAAATCTTCACTAGGAACGGAACGACACGAACAGATCTGAAAAAATCAAAACAAAACAAAACATGAAATTATATAATATTACAACACAGCTCTTTCATTGGTTGGAAGTTAGCACAACAATTGAGTTCAGTTCAGTTTTGAAAGATACCCCTGTTTCTACAAAAATTGAGTCCAATTCAGGTGTGAAAAGTGCCAAATAAGAAAATGTGTGGCCAAAGATGTGCAGTCAGATGTGAATATATAGAGGAAAGTTAGCAGAGTTATACAGCGGCATCTACAACAGTATTGATTCCCACTGGATGCATGCATGCCAGTTTGTTAGCTGACTTTCAACTTGAAGCCTAATGAAGTTATTAGAGAAGTATGGCTTCAATGCTAAGACACATACATCGTAGACTCCATCGGTAAGGGTGTCTAGTTGGACATTTTCTGGTACCAATGTTAGGGTGCGCCGACCTGAGACCCCGGTCAATTTTTAAAAAAATTGGAAACCGCCCCGATGCGGATCCAACCGATTACCACCGTCCGGCAGGCAAGAGTCTAACCAATAGCTATCGCGGCTCCCCCACAACTTCCAACAAACGCAATAGAGCTGAAATCCATGAACTAGACAAGAGGCGTGCCGGGAAGCAAAGAGGTTTACAAATAGAAGACAATAGACACCAGATGGAATGCTTCCAAGATCAGTCGAGGCAGACATCACATATACCCAACAGCTACACAACTTCTCACCACAACCGGAAACCGAGAGGGAGAGTGGGAGTGAAAGGCCACCCAGAAGAGTACGGAGAGACGAGTACTTTATTAAGCTGTCACAGAATGGAGACGTGAGTTCACTTAACAAATGGCGTTATATTGTACTTGTGAAGGTAGAGAAAAAAAAACCGCTCTACACAAAAACCTGTGGGGGGTATGTCATTGAAAGAATGGTTCCCTGAACAAAACACCAATGTGGAAGAAACAACACAGCACAGATATCATTTTGTGCACTGCAGACACACTTATAAGTGATCAGTCTTGTGTAACTGTTAATAAAATGTTTGATTGTCCACTGTTTCTGCATCTGCCTGCGTATGTTTTTTGAGCTTCTGTCAGTGCTACATGCAACTTCATGTTCCACATGTCAGTGCTACATGCTACTCCGTGTTCCACATGTCAGTGCTACATGCTACTCCGTGTTCCACATGTCAGTGCTACATGCCACTCCGTGTTCCACATGTCAGTGCTACATGTCAGTCCGTGTTCCACATGTCAGTGCTACATGCAGTCCGTGTCACATGTCAGTGCTATATGTCAGTCCGTGTTCTAGCCGTCAGTACCACATGTCAGTGCTACATGTCAGTCCGTGTTACACATGTCAGTACTACATGTCAGTCCGTGTTACACATGTCAGTGCTACATGTCAGTCCGTGTTCCACATGTCAGTGCTACATGTCAGTCCGTGTTCCACATGTCAGTGCTACATGTCAGTCCGTGTTCCACATGTCAGTGCTACATGTCAGTCCGTGTTCCACATGTCAGTGCTACATGCAGTCCGTGTTCCACATGTCAGTGCTATATGTCAGTCCGTGTTCTAGCCGTCAGTACCACATGTCAGTGCTACATGTCAGTCCGTGTTACACATGTCAGTACTACATGTCAGTCCGTGTTACACATGTCAGTGCTACATGCTACTCCGTGTTCCACATGTCAGTGCTACATGTCAGTCCGTGTTCCACATGTCAGTGCTACATGTCAGTCCGTGTTCCACATGTCAGTGCTACATGTCAGTCCGTGTTACACATGTCAGTGCTACATGTCAATCCGTGTTCCATCCGTCAGTGCTACATATCAGTCCCTGTTCCAGCCGTCAATGCTGTGTTACACGGTATCAATAGATAAGAGAGTGATAACATGCAGATGAGCGTATAATGTAACTAGATATTACAGGGACGTTAAAGACTGCAGCATATAAGCCGGAACAAGAACTAGCGAGAAATAATATAACACAGAAAATAAAAACAGTATGTGTAAGTGAGTCACGCCTGTATTTATATTATTGTGTTTTGTTATATCCTGCTGCATCCGTTATCTCCTATCTACAGACAGAGGAATTGTTTTCTTGTGATTCTCTGTGTTCTGTTATGCTCTGATTTAGTATTTCTTTCGTCAGATCAATGTTCCTTGCGTCTGTTGTTTTTCTTTTCTATTTTTAATCTTATGGTCGTTGAAAAACACTGTACCAAGTAATCTTTGAATTTTTATGTGTCTCTCGTTTGCCAAACTGCCTGGTGTCATTCTTTTTAATTTGATTTTATTTTCTTTTTGTTTCATCGGAACTGAAATTGCTTATACTCGTAATTGCACGAAATGTAAATTTGCTGAAAGTTGTAACAAAGAGACAGAAATATATGACAACTAGATAAAGGCAGCTGGACAATAAGGACAGGTCAAGCGATGGAGGTCACGTGAAGAACAATAAACACACATCATGTATTATAGCTGTATGTGTACCGAAATCTCGTCCCTTCTGTTGCCCCAAGAAGTTCTTATATGAATGCCGTCGGTGATATTTAGCAGGGCGATCAAACGAACCAAGTGATGACTGTGATTCTGCAGCCCTGGCCAGATATGCTAGAGCAGTGGTTCTCAACCTTTTTTGGCCCGTGCCCCCCTTCACCATATTTTCAGAACGGCATTTCTCTCCCCCCCCCCCTCGTATTTCCTACCTAAATATTTGGCCCGTGCCCCCCCCCCCCTTTTTTAACCATATTTTCAGAACGTCATTCCCCCTTTCCTATTTCCTACCTAAAAATCCCGCCCCTGCCCCTACACAGTATACGTAATAATGGAAGCTAAATTTAATAGCACATACTAAAACAAGTCTAGACGTCCACATAAAACATGATTTGTGGGTCTACTTACTTTAAAAATTGAATTTTAGAAAGATGAGACGTACAGAACCGTACAGTATGAAGGGAAAACTAATATCAAGTAATTGGTTCTTGTATTAACGCGATCTTGAAATAATCTTAATTCTCCCCCCCCCCCCCCCCACCTCCCTGGAAACCCTAAAATTCCCCCGGGGGGGGGGGGGGAATTCCCCACCGGTTGAGAACCACTGTGCTAGAGCGTCAAGCCAAAGAGGATGAAGTCAGACAAGAACGATGTTATGTGGGGGTAGGGGGAGGAGGTTTGAATAGAATACTCGACCAACACAGAACTGGCGTCATCGGCCGCTATATGCTGAAGGACATACTGAGGCTGGGATCCGAGCACTTGCATGCTTGATGGTTCAATGTGTAATGTGAATCATCTGTCGACCGACTAACTAACCAACCAACCAACCAACCAGCTAACTAACTAACTAACTAACTAACTAACTAACTAACAATCTACCTACCTGCTTAACTACGTACCTACCTATCTACATAACTAACTAAGTAGCTAGCTAGCCAACTAACTAACTACCGAACTATATGGCAAGTTAGCTAGCTAACCGACTAACAAACTAGCTACTTAGTTAGCTAAATAATTAACTAATTAACTAGCTAGCTTGCTAACTAGCCAACTAGTGAGTTAATTAGTTAGTTAGTTGTTAAATAATTAGCTAGTTAGCTAGTTAGTTATTTAATTTAGATCGCTAGCTCATAAGTTAGTTAGGTTTCAGTATTACACATACCAGAATGACAAATATTTTCTATACTAATTTTCTCGGCAACTTGGGTAATTTTCCGGCATAGTCTATTCCATGTTCAACAGCTGATGGATGTTGAGCTTGTGCCACGTTTGCGCGGATCATTCTAGTTTGTGATCATCGAGGAGGCCTGGCGTCCAATGAGGGGAGAGTGTACCCTTTACGGTTTCCGATTGTTTGAAACTGACAGTGTGATTGAGCGCGGGTTATCTTTAGAGACTGGAATAGAAGAAAACGCAGAGGCTGCAGCAGGATATAACAATATGAATTGGAAACAAATAGGTATATTTAGCTCCTGCGAGAAGAAACGTACTAAACATGAACACGTTGACAATACCTTACAAGGAGATCCATCGTATACCGGAATGCATGTCAAAATCCAAAATCAGAAGCAATCAATAAATATATAAAATGAATAATAAAATAAAATAAAATACACACAAATGCGTACAATACGACACACATGACGGCCGACGTTTCGATTCTCAGAATCTTTGTCAAGGACAGGACAACACAGATAGATAAAACAACAAAATACACAAAACAAAAAGCACAACTTCTCGGTTCCCAGGCGGGAGCAGAAAAGACGGCTTTCATGTTATTACATAGTTCCCGCCATTTGACTGGCCCCTTGCGGTTTTTTACAGACGATAGTTTATAAAATGCAGTTATACCTCTCCACAACATACAGCCTGGGCTGAATTTAGAGACCACGTGTTGCCCATGCAGCATGATCCCTCTCTCGGCCTGTCTAGTTTACTCCAGAGGAAAGGTAACACCAATACGTCAGGAACAGGAAAAGCTACAGAAACTGCCGGATCAGCAAAGCAATACTCTAACAGTCCACTTGTCGGAGCTTTCATCCTAGACCAGCTGCCGACCAAGGCTTAGGGCCTGATCTGACCTGCCATGACATTTAGTCTTTAGGCTGCATTTCCTCGCACTAGGGTAAGGCTTGTACCCTTCCAATTGCACTCCTCCTCTCCCCCCCCCCCCCCGAAGCATTTGGCACAATGTGGGGTATCGGGTTTGGTGAGCACCGCCCAATATTCGACGCTAACAGAAAGCAGGTAGTACCATCTACAGTCATACGGTAGCTCAGTCATTTATTGCATGCAAATATAATCCTACTAGTTACAACTCAAATTGATATATAGTTTCCGTCATTTATTGTAAATATAATCCTACTAGTTACAACTCATGTTGATACATAGTTCCCGCCAGTGAATGCTAAAATAATGCTACCGTTTACAACTCCCGTCAATGATTCCTATTGTAATGTACTACAAGAAATCGTCAATAGCTACTATTTGATGGAAAAGACGTTATCCAAATTACGTTGTCTCACATCAGACAAGAGGAGATTCATCTGCGCGGAGTCTGCCCTTGATGACCCCGACGTCCTAGGTTTGAAGCACAAACCGTCTCTTTTGGGAAATTTCCAGATCGTGAAATGACATTTTCCGCTGCAATACCTCTTCCCTACATTGGTTGTAGTCAAGTTTCACGGCAGCAGGCCGAATGAGCGAGTCCTGCTCACAGAGAAATGCAGGAGAAGAGATCAATCTATTTCCGTGTGACATACTGGGAATGGGTTCTAAGTCCGCATTTCCCTCTATGATATTCAGTGCTATTGATCTATATAGTGCTGTTAATCTAAAGTATGCTATAAAGCAACTGAGTACTGTTAACAGATATTTCGTAAAATATTAGCATTAAAGTGTGAGCGAGCATTCATTTCACTCGCTCGCTGTTGATCAATATAGTACCATTAAACTATAGTATGCTATATCGCTATTGAGTACTGTTAACAAACATTTGCCAGATGGTAGCATTAAAGTGAGCGATCATTCATGTCACTATCTCGTTAACTAAACCTTTATACATATACTTTTGCTCCGAGTCGTAATTATGTGCGCTGAGACCTAAAAATGTATGCCCAATCTGAAGGTCCATCCATCCATCATGTGCCATTCCGATAATCGTGGGCTGTCATGATTCGCTATTTCACTCGTTCACCAGAGTCGTGGATCCGCTCAGTGTTACTGTCTCGACCATGCCAAGTGGCCACGCCATCCAGGTGTTTACTTCTCTATCTTCCTCTTGTTTTCTTCCCCTCGATCTTGCCAGTTGTCACCAAGTTCTCCAATTTATTTCGTCTCATAACATGTCCAAAACATTGTGACTGCGTCTAATTTCTCTAATTAGTGTACGCTTTTCATTTGTTTCTTGTAGGACTTGGTCATTGGTTTTTCTGTCTGTCCGTGGCATCCATTGCATTCTCTTCAGAGACCATATTTCCACAGCAATCAGATGTTTTTCAACTTGACTGCTCATTGTCCACGCTTCACATCCATACCAAAGTACATGTTCTACGTAGCACCTCAGCACTCTTTTTGTCGTTGCAGTTGACATCTTTTTTACTGGTCAGTATGTTTTTCATCTTGCAAAAGGCTACCTTCGCCATGGCGATTCTTGTTCTAATCTTTCCAAGGCATCTCCCATAAAATGTTATGACGTTACGAGATAATTGTACCGATTCACTTGTTGAATAATATGCCCATTTACTTGTATATTACATTGTGGTATTTCGTTCTTCCTAGTGACGACCATAACCTGTGTCTTCTTACAATTTAATTCTAACCCAAGATGTTCAATTTGTGCAACAACCGCATCTACTAAATGTTGCAGGTCCTGTTCATTGACTGTATCATCTGTATCATCTGCATACACTGTATAATCTGCATATCTAATATTATTGATGTTTCGTCACCCAATGATGATTCCATTTATAAATTCTACATTTCTAAAAAGTATTTTCACTGTATAGAGAAAAAATCTGGAGACATTACACATTCCTCTCTTAATAGGCTGATATTGACCTACTTCATTATCAATTTTTATGGCAGCTTGTTGTTTCCAATATATGTTTTTGTTTCTAAGTCTCAGGTCCTTCCCATCAATTTGTAGATTTGCAAGCATCTCAACCATGGTAGCATGTCTTACTCTATCGAAAGCCTTTGTGTAGTTAATAAATCAATCAATCGGAAAGCGTGGGCGGTCATGACTCGCCATTTCACTCGATCACCAGAGTCAATAAAGCAAAGATGTAAATCTTTGTTTACTTCTGTTGAGCGTCAGTTACCATTCGCAGCAAATACACAGCATTTACTGTACTTGCTTTCTTCAAACCCACATTGTTATCCTATTTCAGGTTGTATTTTCGTCCTAACTTTTTGCATGATAATTCTTAGCAAAATCTTCGTGATGTGACTCATTATACTAATTGTTCAATGTTGATCACATTCCAAGGCTCCTGCTTTCTTTTGGGTTTGCAATAAATATAGAATTAATAATTCATGAGGTATATCTCCTGCATCATATTGTGTTCAGCAGTCTGGTGCCTTGATCTATTCCATATTCTCTTAAGTATTAATCATTTCTGTTGTGATGTTACCTGAACCGGGGGTCTTGACAGCTTTCATATGTTTAAGAAGATTCTGAACCTCCATCTTCAAAATTGATGGTCCTTCATTATTAAATCGAAGATCACACTGTTCTTCCCTGTTATCATCATAAAAATTTCTCACATAATCTGATCATACATGTAGAATCTGATTTTTTTTTAAAATTATAATTTTGCCATCTTTTATGTCTAGACAGTTTGCTGATGTACGTGTTCTTTTATTTGTAAGCTCCTAAATTATTTTGTGCATTAATTTGGTATGTTTACTGTTGTGGTTTTTTTTCAATTTCAATGCAATCATTTTTTTTTCAAGCCATGCTTTTTTCTTAAAAATCTCCTTACATAATGTTCTGACTTGTCTGTAAATTTCTTTATATGTATCAAGGTTATTTTTGCAGAGTCTTCTTGTTTCCATTAGTTGTAAAATTTCTTCAGCCATCCATTTCTTACTACCCACCTTCTTTACTTTTGGAATAGTTTTTTTTAATGCGGCCATACTGTTTGAATTCTTCAACATTTCCTATTGATCATCCACATCTTGAAATAGGATCTCTGGATCAGACAATATATCAAATCTGTTCTATACTTCTAGTTGAATTTGTTTTGTATTTCCTTGTCATTTTTAAATGCACACTATCATATTTAGTGTTTCCTGTTTTATACTTGACTTTATTTAACTTTACCCTAAATGTGCCTGTAATAAATCTGAGATCACTGTAACAATCAGCATTGGAAACTGTCTTTGCGATTATTAACGCATTTCGAAACCTTCTGCTAATCAGATTATGTCCATAATCTTGTAGGGTGTTGTTTAAACCAGATGTTTTCTACAATAATTTCTTGCTCTTTTGCCCATTCTATAAGTCTGTGTCCTCTTTTGTTTAGCTGTCCCAAACCATGGTTTCCTAGTGTGCATCCATCACCTTGATTTCCTACTTTTGCATTGAAGTCACCCATTATGATATTTATTTCTGAATTTTTACATGTCTTAAAAGCAGACTCCATGTTATTGTAAATTCCTCTATATTATCTTCATGGATTATCCTGTTGGGGCATACATTTGGATGACGTTTAATGTTTAAAGGTCTGCCGATTAATTTAACCAGTAGAACTCTTTCTGACACAGCCCAATATACTTGAACAGATTTTGATGTTTGCCGATCCAAGATAATTGCTACACCTCTGTGTCGTTTTTCATTCTCAGAATAAAGCATCTTAAAATCTTCACTCGTCTTAATCCCTGCTCCTTTCTATCTCGTTTCGCACATTCTCTCTTTCTATTTCTTGTTTGATATTATCTTATTTTCCGTCGTCGCTTAACGCCCGAACATTCCATGTTGCCAATTTCAATGTCTCTGTCCGTTTCTTGTGATGATATGTAATTAGGACAATCATGGTAAACTTGGCATATTTAAAGAAAGTAGTTTGCTGTTGATGTCCTTCCTGGCAGTGACCATACTGGCTGGGGACCGTAGTCATTGTCTCGTGAAAGATAGCAGAGCTTATAAGGAGCATTGGAGAGCCCTAGGCCTCCTTCGACAAACACATTCGATAGTTAGTATCACCAGTGTCAGGCCGGGTGTATAACCCGGTTGGCGTGAATAATTTGTTAATACAAAGAAACAGCAACCAACTGAGAACTCTTGTGGTCACTGGAATATTGTGATGAGTAATGTATGTGATGTGTATGAGCGCTCGTTTAAGACAAGAGAACGGAAACAAAAGCAAAGACGAGCAGCACTGAACACCATTGGGAAATCTGCAGTAAGCAATAAACTCAAGATACAAGCCATACACACAGAACAAACAAACACAGACATAATCATTCGCCAGCGCTAGGATGATACCCTAACAGTATGCAAGATTAACTATCATCTTGTGTCGTGCAGATGATACACTAACAGTGTGCAAGAATAACTATCATCTTGTGTCGTGCATATAAACGAGTCCGGACATGGTTCGCTATTTCACACAATCATGAGTCTTGGATCAGGTCTCTGGTACTGTTCCGATCATGCCATGTGACCACGCTATCCAGGTATTTCCCTCTTGCCTTCCTCTTGCATCCGTCCGATCATGCTATGTGGCCACGCTATCCAGGTATTTCCCTCTTGCCTTCCTCTTGCATCCGTCCGATCATGCTATGTGGCCACGCTATCCAGGTATTACTCTCTTGCCTTCCTCTTGCTTCCGTCCGATCATGCTATGTGGCCACGCTATCCAGGTATTACTCTCTTGACTTCCTCTTGCATCCGTCCGATCATGCCATGTAGCCACGCTATACAGGTATTACTCTCTTGCCTTCCTCTTGCTTCCGTCCGATCATGCCATGTAGCCACGCTATCCAGGTATTTCCCTCTTGCCTTCCTCTTGCTTCCGTCCGATCATGCTATGTGGCCACGCTATCCAGGTATTACTCTCTTGCCTTCCTCTTGCATCCGTCCGATCATGCTATGTGGCCACGCTATCCAGGTATTTCCCTCTTGCCTTCCTCTTGCTTCCGTCCGATCATGCTATGTGGCCACGCTATCCAGGTATTACTCTCTTGACTTCCTCTTGCATCCGTCCGATCATGCTATGTGGCCACGCTATCCAGGTATTACTCTCTTGACTTCCTCTTGCATCCGTCCGATCATGCTATGTGGCCACGCTATCCAGGTATTACTCTCTTGCCTTCCTCTTGCTTCCGTCCGATCATGCCATGTAGCCACGCTATCCAGGTATTACTCTCTTGCCTTCCTCTTGCTCCCTTCTTATCAATGTTGCAATACTAACCGGACGTGGAAACAAGCCAGACAAACAAGCCGACACCAGCACTAATCACTCGAGATACAGACAAAGAAGGATGCACACTTCGCAGACACATTTCGAAACACGGTTGTGGAAAAGACTGACCATGGAGACTCAACCAGAGAACACAGGACAGCTGGACGGGAACGAAGTCATCTTGTTTCTAGAAAGTATTAGTACAATGACACCCTGGCCTAGGAGTTAACGACTTTCTCCGTAATCCCGTATATTCACGTGTGTGACGCAGCTGTGCGAGATTCGGTAGCGGATCGCGTCGCGTTGGTTACTTGCGGGGGTATTTGAGCCGGTCGCTCAGAAAGCAATGGCAAACTAATGAGCGTAATTTTGTCAAGACATCAATAGCAGCTGAAAAATGCTGGTGTTGACTGCAATGTCCTGTAAAGGATATGAGTTAACAAAAGAAACATTAGTACAAGACGGACGTTTCCGACTTGAAACAATCCTCGACAATTTCAAGTGAAACTGTGGAAGCTGATTTGTCCTCTGCTCTGGCTAGCTTTCAAACTTGCATTTAAAAAATACAAAAAAACAAACAGCATAATCATGCATAAAGAGGTAGAGCGGCATTCCTGTATACTTAAATTAGAATTCTCACCGGTACTAACGTATTAGTGTACAGTTGTACAATCTCCATGTGTGACCTATGGGAGGAGACTAAGGCACTTACATCGGTATCCTTGCGTACAGCTGGAGTGGTCCGCTACAGATGAAGCCAAGCACTTGACAACAAACACGTTGACAGATACGAGCAGGCCAGGAATCGAATCTGTCAGCTCCAATTGCCGACAGCGCCTGGCTGAAGGGACACTTGTACCTGGGAGTACGACGGTGGTCTAGATGTTTGCACGCTGACAGCTCGTACATGAGATGAGGTGATCACATCCTGCCATCGGCCTACTTCTTATTTTTTTAATGCTGCTTATCCTTGCAGGACTTTGCAGTCAAGACCAGCATTTTTAAGCTTCTGTTGATCTACTAGGCAAGTGTTTACGTTCAGTAGTTTGCAATTGCTTTCTGAACGACCGGCTCCCATACCAGAACGTTATAACACAACGCGACACGGTCTGCTGCACAAATCGTTCGCGGCTGAGTTTCGAACGTCTGGTACCCGGCTCATGAACGCGTTCGAAAGCCTTTGGCCACGGAGACCGGCTTCTTTACCAGGGTCCAGAGTTTTGTGAAATAATTATCGTCTTACACTTTACCAGCTAGGCTTGGCCGCTAAGGCAGCTAATAATACAGACATTCCCCCCTCCCACCACCCACCCATCCCTTTTCCCCCTACCTTGTCGCGAAATTAAAACATAGTGTTCAAAGCAAACGCTCTAATTATTATGACATCACGGCTTCATAAGGAACTAATCGGGGGAAAAAAACAAAAACTCGTGTTTGCACCTTAACTCTGGTGAGTGAGTGTGGATCATTGTTGGCAATCTGCAGCAAGGCTTAACATTACCAAATATTTAAATACAGGCATGCATTACAGGCACAGTGATCTGTGGAACATTCGAGGAGGAACAAACACACAAGATGTGTTAACCGGATTTTAATATTGCGCTACATGCATGATACGAGTCGGTCTTCAAGCGGCGCATGGTTGTTCTCAGAGTGAAACTCATGACCCAATTTAAATAGTTGAGACTTATACAACACCTGATATAAAAACAGACCAATGGGTACAACTATCTCGTAACAATCAAAGTTTCTGATGGAAGATGCCATGTGATATTAGAACAAGAATCGGTATGGCATAAGTAGCCGTTTGCAAATTGGAAAATATTCTAACCAATAAGTAAATCCTGTCGACTACAGTGAGAGGAAAACAAAAAGAGTGCTGAAGTTGTATAGAGCGCCCATACTGTTGAAAGCATGTCAAACATGAGAAATAAGCAGACAGGTCGAGAAATATATATTTACATTGGAAATGTGGATTCTGAGGGAAATGAATCCAACTAGGCAGTTTGTCGTGCATCGAAGTACACTTGCTCCTGCAGCGAGGCGTCGTCGTCATTTGGAGGCGACAGGTTCGATTCCGGTCGGTAACTATAGCTTTCAAATGTTATGTTGTCTAGTGCGTCTTCTAGTCTCTACTTCCTTCTTCTCCTTCTGTGAGCGCCAAATAATACTATGTGTGTTTATTTATGTAATTGTCTTTGTCGCCTCAACGGTTCCCCTCATTGATCTCCGTCAGATAGCACGTTCAAGCGTTTGCTCCCGTGGTTCTTATGTCCCATGTGATGTGTGTAATATCCGCTTGGTCTCATTCCCCCAAGCATCTAGGTTTCATTTCATTTCCTTTTGAAATGTGTTCTGTTAAGTAATTCGATTAAAATATATTTTTTTTACGTGACGATTCTCCTGGGTAAATATATGTGAAACTAGCTGACCCGGCCCGGCTTCGCCCAGGCCCTGGCGGGGATCTATCTATCTATCTGTCTGTCTGTCTGTCTGCTTGTCTGTCTGTCTGTCTGTCTGACCCGGCCCGGCTTCGCCCAGCTCCTGGTGGGAAGCATCTAATTTAATTCATATAAGTAGTCATATAAGCTCCGGTTCCCGACTATCTGTCTGTCTGTCTGTCTGTCTATCTGTCTGTGTGTCTGACCCGGCCCGGCTTCACCCAGTCCCTGGTGAGGAGCATCTCATTTATTTAATTCATATAAGTAGTCATATAAGCTCCCGTTCCCGACTATCTGTCTGTCCTGTCTGTCTGTCTATCTGTCTGTCTGTCTATCTGTCTGTCCGACCCGGCCCGACTTAGCCCAGGCCCTGGTGGGGAGCATCTCATTTAATTCATATAAGTAGTCATATAGCTCCCGTTCCCGATCTATCTATCTATCTATCTATCTATCTATCTATCTATCTATCTATCTATCTATCTATCTATCTATCTATCTATCTATCTATCTATCTATCTATCTATCTATCTATCTATCTATCTATCTATCTATCTATCTATCTATCTATCTATCTATCTATCTATCTATCTATCTATTTACCTACCTACCTACCTACCTACCTACCTATCCATCCATCCATCCATCCATCCATCCATCCATCCATCCATCCATCTATCTATCTATCTATGTTTGGCCCGTTCCCGTTAAAAATATAGATAGAATAGAAGAATAGATAGATTGATAGTAGAAAATATGATTGGAAGAGATCTA
Source organism: Cepaea hortensis (assembly GCA_963921405.1). Lineage (NCBI taxonomy): Eukaryota > Metazoa > Mollusca > Gastropoda > Stylommatophora > Helicidae > Cepaea > Cepaea hortensis. Next base: position 43,423,230 of record OY992879.1, read on the forward strand.
TCTAAAGTAAACTTACCAAGATATCACGAACAGCCAATAAATGGTGGGCGGTAGTTTGACTACAGAGTACTGCAAACGATATGCAACTAACTTTCTCTCACAAAAAATTACTTTTTTTTAACGAACGAAAATCTTTCGGAGGCCCGTCCTACATTCTGCCCTCTTTTCTATTTCCTCTCATACACTTTCATTCAACATCTCTTATGAAGCAATTCTTTGACAACAAAAGAACAATAAGCATTAAAATGCATGATCATTCTCGGTCCCTTGGCTAAGATCAGACGCATTTGCTGCCCCCCTCAGTAGTGCGTCTGGTCTGGTCGGGGGCCGGGTGATCCAAAAAGAAAAAAAAAAAAAACCTCACATAAGCATCACTTTAAATGTGGGCCTGGTGGACCACTGTGGACAATAGCTCACAGTGGGACTAAGGGTCCACGCCAAAAACAGGGGAGGCGGGGAACCAGCTAGTCTGGGATTTATTATAACTCATATGCCTGTAAATAACTGTAGACAAAGAGTTTATAAATCTTTGAAAACAATGCAACAATCTATATATAAAATAATATCAATGTTATTAAAAGTTATGCCCCTTGAAATAACTTTTCTTATGTTAAGTCCCCTCGCTATATAGAAATGATAATGTAAATTTAAATATTAAATTTTAGTAAGTAAATAGCTGATTGTACACTAAAAAACTATGACAGTTGGTTGCACGTGAATGGAAAGAAAACATGTAGAAAATTTCATCTCAATCGGATGGACCGTTCGCGAACGCATAAAGAACGGACACACATACATACATACATTGTGTTTTAAAGATATAGATAGAGCCATTGTTTTCAATTTTTTTTTCTCTGGTGTGTAGAAAACCAAGTATGTCTACAGGAATAAAGATCATAGATTCATCACCTCATTGGCAAGCTAGATTCACGCATGCGCTCTTCATACCGTTGTCCAGACACTTCCTTACACCCCCCACACACATACATACATAACCCCACACACAAATACATACCCCAGCACACACAAACATACCCCCCACACACACAGACCCACACAGACCCACACATACACACCCACACACAGACCCACACATACACACAACCATACCCCCACGCACAAATACATGTGCCCACACATACAAATATACCTACCCCCATACACAATCATACTCTTACACATGTACATACCCTACACACATACCCCCACACACATACGCACATCCATACTTTCACACACAAAAACCACATACCCCTTCACACAAATACATATGCCTCCAAACACAAACATACCCCCCCCCCTCCACACACACACACAATCATATCCACACACACAATGTGGTGGAAATGCCGGTTGCCAGCCAGCCATCAGTGTATCACCCATACATAAATATGGAAAATTGAATAAATACAGCTTGCTATTTCGTCATGCACTATCATACAGTATCTCTTGTAGCAGTTATCAACGCTGGTAGGAACATGACTGCATAAAGATAATGTTTACACACTGCAGTTTCTTTATTCACGGAAAAGTTCAAAGCTAATTTATCAAAAGTGCTATCTCGGCCACGGGTTAAAACAATATTCAACGGGCTGGATGCGGCCGCGATTTCCCCTTAAATAACACGTTGATATTATTATCTCCCCGTGGTGTCTTCTATCCGGAAACATCGCAGGCTGTATTCATACGCGCGTCAAACCGCATGCATCAGTTTAATAACTTGTATGCAGGAAGCTCATCAGATAAGGCTTATTTTGATGAGTGTATAAAGCCATGAACACAAATCCGTAGAGTTTAACTCCATATTCTTTTCATTAAACTGCAGAGTTTAATCATGTACGCAGTGGGATAGGGATGTTCGTGCCAAATAACTAATGTCTTAACTCACAATGGAGGTCAGCGTGGCCGAGTAGATAAGAGGGCTCGATGTTAAACTTCCGGTGTGATGATGCCGAGGTAGTGGGTTCAAACCCTACTAAAATGTTGACTTCTCGTACTTCACTTGGGGACGTAAATTACACGTAACTCTGAAGTCGGTGTGGGTTCACCTGATGGCGAAGGACACTGGTAAAAGAGAAAGCTAATCCACACGCACAGATCAGTCCAGTGCACTATAAGTAGTAGCATCTGTACGGACTACGCTCAGTTTAAAGCAAGTAAACAACAACAGCAGCAGCATGCAATCACAGCTAGTTGATGTTAACTCACAGCTAGTTGATGTTAACTCCCAGCTAGTTGATGTTAACTCCCAGCTAGTTGATGTGAACTCACAGCGAGTTGATGTTAGCTCACAGCTAGTTGATGTTAACTCCCAGATAGTTGATGTTAACTCACAGCTAGTTGATGTTAACTCCCAGATAGTTGATGTTAACTCCCAGCTAGTTGATGTTAACTCCCAGCTAGTTGATGCTAACTCCCATCTAGTTGACGTTAACTCCCAGCTTGTTGATGTTAACTCCCAGCTAGTTGATGTTAACTCCCAGCTAGTTGATGTTAACTCCCAGCTAGTTGATGTGAACTCACAGCGAGTTGATGTTAGCTCACAGCTAGTTGATGTTAACTCACAGCTAGTTGATATTAACTCACAGCTAGGTGATGTTAACTCACAGCTTGTTGATGTTAACCCAAGCGCAGTTATTATGTCTAACCACCACAGTACGGGGAGTCACTGTGTTGTAGTGTGTGCCTTGATTCTAGTCACTTCTCGTCTACAGTCCTCCCCTCCACCACCTGAGCTATCGCGGGGATGAAGAAATAGAACATCCAACTTCTCGTCTACAGTCCTCCCCTCCACCACCTGAGCTATCGCGGGGATGAAGAAATAGAACATCCAACTTCTCGTCTACAGTTCTCCCCTCCACCACCTGAGCTATCGCGGGGATGAAGAAATAGAACATCCAACTTCTCGTCTACAGTCCTCCCCTCCACCACCTGAGCTATCGCGGGGATGAAGAAATAGAACATCCAACTTCTCGTCTACAGTCCTCCCCTCTACCAACTGAGCTATCGCGGGGATGAAGAAATAGAACATCCAACTTCTCGTCTACAGTCCTCCCCTCTACCAACTGAGCTATCGCGGGGATGAAGAAATAGAACATCCAACTTCTCGTCTACAGTGCTCCCCTCTACCAACTGAGCTATCACGGGGATGAAGAAATAAAACAAACCTATCGATGCCTGTAAGTAACAGCTGCATGAAGCACAAGTAACGTATCGTTGATTGCGTCAACGGAACAAAACTGTAACCCCACAATTCAAACTGTTGCTGTAATCCCGTCTCAAGCGGACATTTAGTACTGCAAGTGACATCTGCACACAGTCGGTACTATTAGTCGTCAACTGTTGGTGTGGTATCCAGAATCGTAGCCAGCAACCTAGTTGTTGGTTAATGTGGATGATGTTAACTGTAACCAATAGCCTAGTTGCTGGTTAATGTGGATGATGTTAACTGTAAACAGTAGCCTAGTTGCTGGTTAATGTGGATGATGTTAACTGTAGCCAGTAGCCTAATTTCTGGTTGATTTGGATGATGTTAACTGTAGCCAGTAGCCTAGTAGTTGGTTAAATGTGGATGATGTTAACTGTAAACAGTAGCCTAGTTGCTGGTTAATGTGGATGATGTTAACTGTAGCCGGTAGCCTAGTTTCTGGTTGATGTGGATGATGTTAACTGTAGCCAGTAGCCTAGTTTCTGGTTGATGTGGATGATGTTAACTGTAGCCAGTAGCATAGTTGTTGGTTAACGTGGATAATGTTAACTGTATCGCAATTATTGGTTTAACTGGGGGTAGGCGTGGCCTAGTGGACAAGATCGCTCGTTCTTAAATATCCGGTGTGCTGATGCTGTGGTAGCGGGTTCAAGCCCTACAACGGTCAGTTGGACTAAAATATTGACTTCTCTCCTTGACTTGGGGGAGTAAATTACAAGTACCTCAGATGTTGGAGTGGATTTGCCTGATGGCGAGGGACGCTGGTAATAGGGAAAGCCACATGCAAAAATCAGTCCAGTGCACTAGAAGTAGTAACATGTGTTTGGACTACGATTGAGTTCAAAACGAGCGAGCCAAAACAAAATATGTTTAAGTACTGATCTGCATGCGTCATATGCACACCTGTGTGGAAGAACAGGTACACCGTCATTGCCTGGAGAGATTGGTGCCCCAGGGAGTGACCAGGGGATCTGACCGGGGCTCTGTACTCCCAGAAAGGGTCAAACATATAATCAGCTTGCACCTGGTACATTTAGTATTGGGACTCTTCGCTGGTTGTTGAGGATTCGGACAAGGCGCGTATGGAAATGTCCCGACTGTTGTGATGTCGATTCTTGACTCAAATCAACTCAACTTTTTAACTCTACTCAACTTAACTCAACTCAACTCTACATCGCTATTAAACTGATACCGGCAAAACCAGTAGCAATTAAACTACAATAAATATGCCTATGAGTTTCACAAGTGCTTTAGAAAAGAACAATAACAGAAACGGTAATGGAACAGCCACTGGAGGAGGTAAAATCATAATACAAGATGTGAAAATGATGCAATGATCACTGGAGACAACGAACCCAATCTGCAGACTTTTGTTAAATATATGACTGCACTGATTGAGCAACTAGAGCCAGGACTCAATTGCGAGAAAATTCACATTATGGTCATCTTCAAGAAGAATGAAATGTTAGAATGCAACATCCAAGTACATGGACATGTCTTCACCAGCTGAATCAGTACAACTATCTAGCCAAAGTCATAGCATGACTAGGTTGAAACATAGCATGGCAGATGAATGGTAGAGATTAGAACGAGAATCGCCAGGTGAAGACAAAAGTTACCTTTTACAAGATAGTAAACATACTCACCAATAAAACAACAGCAGTGAGGGGAAGAGTGTTGAAATGGTATACAAACCCTATCCGTTGTATGCATGCGACCAATGAACAATGAACAGGCACGCCAATAAAAGCCTATTACCAGCAGAAATGTAGACTCCGAGGACAATGGAAGAGTACAATAGACAGAATAAACAATAATAAAGAAATAAAACAAAAACAATACGGCTGGCTCCTAGAGTTGGACACCCTACCAAGAAGTCACTCCACACCCTAGAGATGGACATCTTATCAACAAGCCATTCCACATCCTGAAGATGGACATCTTATCAACAAGCTATTCCACACCCTTGAGTTGGGCTCCCTACCTACAAGCCATTCCACATCCTGAAGATGGACATCTTATCAACAAGCCACTCCACATCCTAGAGATGGACATCTTATCAACAAGCCACTCCACATCCTAGAGATGGACATCTTATCAACAAGCCACTCCACATCCTAGGGATGGACATCTTATCAACAAGCCACTACACATCCTGAAGATGGACACCCTACCTATAAGCCACTCCACATCCTAGAGATGGACATCTTATCAACAAGCCACTCCACATCCTGAAGATGGACACCCTACCTATAAGCCACTCCACATCCTGAAGATGGACATCTTATCAACAAGCCACTCCACATCCTAGAGATGGACATCTTATCAACAAGCCACTCCACATCCTGAAGATGGACATCTTATCAACAAGCCACTCCACATCCTAGAGATGGACATCTTATCAACAAGCCACTCCACATCCTAGAGATGGACATCTTATCAACAAGCCACACCACATCCTAGGGATGGACATCTTATCAACAAGCCACTCCACATCCTAGAGATGGGCTTCTTATCAGCAAGCCACTCCACATCCTAGGGATGGACATCTTATCAACAAGCCACTCCACATCCTAGAGATGGACATCTTATCAACAAGCCACTCCACATCCTAGAGATGGACATCTTATCAACAAGCCACTCCACATCCTAGAGATGGACATCTTATCAACAAGCCACTCCACATCCTAGAGATGGACATCTTATCAACAAGCCACTCCACATCCTAGAGATGGACATCTTATCAACAAGCCACTCCACATCCTAGGGATGGACATCTTATCAACAAGCCACTCCACATCCTAGAGATGGACATCTTATCAACAAGCCACTCCACATCCTAGGGATGGACATCTTATCAACAAGCCACTCCACATCCTAGAGATGGACATCTTATCAACAAGCCACTACACATCCTGAAGATGGACACCCTACCTATGAGCCACTCCACATCCTAGAGATGGACATCCTACCTACAAGTAACTCTACTCTGTCTCCACGCCATGTGGTAAAATGCCCTACCTTCAAGCCATCTCTTCACCCAGAATTAAACACCCTATCCTCAAGCCATTCCCTCACCTAGAGCTGGACACCACACCCATCCATACAATCAGATCAGAATAGGTTTGTGATGTGTAACTGTCGATACAGCCACTTTCTGCCACACCTGTCGCATATCGCAGGCACGCGAGTACACACTGACCCACACGCTCACACACACACACGCGCGCGCTCTTAATCTCTCTCTCTCTCTCTCTCTCTCTCTCTCTCTCTCTCTCTCACACACACACACACACACACACACAGATAACGACATGATATTTACTCCCAAGATTTCGAACACAGGTCCTCTGTTGCGTTTTGCATTCGATATTTATTTCAATGTGAGTATCGGCCCTGATCGGATCTCCATAAAACCGGATTATAAACTGAGCGTACACACTTGCACATTTTCCTTTGGGGATCATTATGAGGCTTGATGGCGAATTACAGACATTACCACAACCGGGGAATGTACGTATGTTGTACTGTATATTGTCTTACAGTGGTTACATTGTTGTTGTTGTTGTTGTTGTTGTTGCTGTTCTACTTCTTCTTCCTCCTCTTCTTCTTCTGTCTCTTCTTTTTCATCCTGTTGTTGTTTTTGTTGTTATTTTTCTTTTCTTTGTCTTTCTTCTTCCTCGTCTTCTTACTCCTCCCCCTCTTCTTCTTTTTCTTCTTCCTCGTCTTCTTACTCCTCCTCCCCCTCTTCTTTTTCTTCTTCTTCTTCTTCTTCATCTTCTTCTTCCTCTTCTTCTTCTTCTTCTTCTTCTTCTTCTTCTTCTTCTTCTTCTTCTTCTTCTTCTTCTTCTTCTTCTTCTTCTTCTTCTTCTTCTTCTTCTTCTTCTTCTTCCTTCTTCTTCTTCTTCTTCTTCTTCTTCTTCTTCTTCTTCTTCTTCTTCTTCTTCTTCTTCTTCTTCTTCTTCTACTTCTTCTTCTTCTTCTGTTGCTGCTACTTTTTCTACTATATATGTTGCTGCTCGTATTTCTACAATGTCATCTCCGACTGTTACATTTGCTTACTCTTCGCTATTCTCATTTGCCTTTACTTAGTTATGGAAAGGTATGATTGTCTGACGCAGGGGGATGTATGACTGTCTGTCGGAGAGGGATGTATGACTGTCTGTCGGAGGGGGATCTATGACTGTCTGTTGAAGGAGATGTATAATTGTCTGTCGAGGGAAATATATGTCGAGGAATGCGTATGCACGTCTGTTGAATGAAAGTATAAAGGTCTGCCCTGGGCATAGACGCTTACTTTACTCCACGTCAGAGTCACGGTCCCTCAACTCATCCTTTCCCTGACCGACCATAGCTCCCATGCCATGTAATACCCACAGGCCCTCAACTCGTCCTTTCCCTGACCGACCATAACTCCCATGCCATGTAATACCCACAGACCCTCAACTCATCCTCTCCCTGACCGACCATAACTCCCATGCCATGTAATACCCACAGGCCCTCAACTCATCCTTTCCCTGGCCGACCATAACTCCCATGCCATGTAATACCCACAGACGCTCAACTCATCCTTTCCCTCCGAACATAACTACCATGCCATGTAATACCCACAGACCCTCAACTCATCCTCTCCCTGACCGACCATAACTCCCATGCCATGTAATACCCACAGGCCCTCAACTCATCCTCTCCCTGACAGACCATAACTCCCATGCCATGTAATACCCACAGACCCTCAACTCATCCTTTCCCTGGCCGACCATAACTCCCATGCCATGTAATACCCACAGGCCCTCAACTCATCCTTTCCCTGACCGACCATAACTCCCATGCCATGTCATACCCACAAGCCCTCAACTCATCCTTTCCCTCCGACCATAACTCCCTTGTCATGTCATACCCACAAGCCCTCAACTTATCCTTTCCCTCCGACCATAACTCCCATGCCATGTCATACCCACAAGCCCTCAACTCATCCTTTCTCTGACCGACCATAACTCCCATGCCATGTAATACCCACAGGCCCTCAACTCATCCTCTCCCTGACCGACCATAACTCCCATGCCATGTAATACCCACAGGCCGTCAACTCACGGTCTCCCTGACCGACCATAACTCCCATGCCATGTAATACCCACAGACCCTCAACTCATCATTTCTCTGACCGACCATAACTCCCATGCCATGTAATACCCACAGGCCCTCAACTCATCCTCTCCCTGACCGACCATAACTCCCATGCCATGTAATACCCACAGACCCTCAACTCATCCTTTCCCTCCGACCATAACTCCCATGCCATGTAATACCCACAGACCCTCAACTCATCCTTTCCCTCCAACCATAACTCCCATGCCATGTAATACCCACAGACCCTCAACTCATCCTTTCCCTGACCGACCATAACTCCCATTCCATGTAATACCCACAGACCCTCAACTCATCCTTTCCCTCCGACCATAACTCCCATGCCATGTCATACCCACAGGCCCTCAACTCATCCTCTCCCTGACCGACCATAACTCCCATGCCATGTAATACCCACCGGCCCTCAAGTATCCTTTCCCTGCGACCAATACTCCCATGCCGTGTCATTCCCACAAGCCCTCAACTCATCCTTTCCCTGGCCGACCATAACTCCCATGCCATGTCATACCCACAAGCCCTCAACTTATCCTTTCCCTCCGACCATAACTCCCATGCCATGTCATACCCACAAGCCCTCAAATCATCCTTTCCCTGGCCGACCATAACTCCCATGCCATGTCATTCCCACAGGCCCTCAACTCATCCTTTCCCTCCGACCATAACTCCCATGCCATGTAATACCCACAGACCCTCAACTCATCCTTTCCCTCCAACCATAACTCCCATGCCATGTCATACCCACAGGCCCTCAACTCATCCTCTCCCTGACCGACCATAACTCCCATGCCATGTAATACCCACCGGCCCTCAAGTATCCTTTCCCTGCGACCAATACTCCCATGCCGTGTCATTCCCACAAGCCCTCAACTCATCCTTTCCCTGGCCGACCATAACTCCCATGCCATGTCATACCCACAAGCCCTCAAATCATCCTTTCCCTGGCCGACCATAACTCCCTTGCCATGTCATTCCCACAAGCCCTCAACTCATCCTTTCCCTCCGACCATAACTCCCATGCCATGTCATACCCACAAGCCCTCAACTCATCCTTTCCCTCCGACCATAACTCCCTTGCCATGTCATTCCCACAAGCCCTCAACTCATCCTTTCCCTCCGACCATAACTCCCATGCCATGTCATACCCACAAGCCCTCAACTCATCCTTTCCCTCCGACCATAACTCCCATGCCATGTCATACCCATAAGCCCTCAACTTATCCTTTCCCTCCGACCATAACTCCCATGCCATGTCATACCCATAAGCCCTCAACTTATCCTTTCCCTCCTACCATAACTCCCATGCCATGTCATACCCACAGGCCCTCAACTCATCCTTTCCCTGGCCGACCATAACTCCCATGCCATGTAATACCCACAGGCCCTCAACTCATCCTTTCTCTCCGACCATAACTCCCATGCCATGTCATACCCACAGGCCCTCAACTCATCCTTTCCCTGACCGGCCATAACTCCCATGCCATGTCATACCCACAGGCCCTCAAGTCATCCTTTCCCTGACCGACCATAACTCCCATGCCATGTCATACCCACAGGCCCTCAACTCATCCTTTCCCTGGCCGACCATAACTCCCATGCCATGTAATACCCACATGCCCTCAACCCATCCTTTCCCTCCGACCATAACTCCCATGCCATGTCATACCCACAAGCCTTCAACTTATCCTTTCCCTCCGACCATAACTCCCATGCCATGTCATACCCATAAGCCCTCAACTCATCCTTTCCCTCCGACTATAACTTCCATGCCATGTCATACCCACAGGCCCTCAACTCATCCTTTCCCTGGCCGACCATAACTCCCATGCCATGTCATACCCCCCTCAACTTATCCTTTCCCTCCGACCATAACTCCCATGCCATGTCATACCCACAGGCCTTCAACTCATCCTTTCCCTGGCCGACCATAACTCCCATGCCATGTAATACCCACAGGCCCTCAACTCATCCTTTCCCTCCGACCATAACTCCCATGCCATGTCATACCCACAGGCCCTCAACTCATCCTTTCCCTGACCGGTCATAACTCCCATGCCATGTCATACCCACAGGCCCTCAAGTCATCCTTTCCCTGACCGACCATAACTCCCATGCCATGTCATACCCAAGAGCCCTAAACGTATCCTTTCCCTGGCCGACCATAACTCCCATGCTATGTCATACCCACAGGCCCTCAACTCATCCTTTCCCTCCGACCATAACTCCCATTCCATGTCATACCCACAGGCCCTCAACTCATCCTTTCCGTCCGACCATAACTCCCATGCCATGTAATACCCACAGGCCCTCAACTCATCCTTTCCCTGGCCGACCATAACTCCCATGCCATGTCATACCCACAGGCCCTCAACTCATCCTTTCCCTGGCCGACCATAACTCCCATGCCATGTCATACCCATAGACCCTCAACTCATCCTTTCCCTGGCCGACTATAACTCCCATGCTATGTCATACTCACAAGCCCTCAACTCATCCTTTCCCTTGCCGACCATAACTCCCATGCCGCGTCATACCCACAGGCCCTCAACTCATCCTTTCCCTTCGACCATAACTCCCATGCCATGTGATACCCACAGGCCCTCAACTCATCCTTTCCCTGACCGACCATAACTCCCATGCCAAGTCATATCCACAGGCCCTCAAATCATCCTTTCCCTGACCGACCATATAACTCCCATGCCATGTCATACCCACAGGCCTTCAACTCATCCTTTCTCTCCGACCATAACTCCCATGTTATGTCATACCCACAGGCCCTCAACTCATCCTCTCCCTGACAGACCATGACTCCCATGCCATGTCATATCCACAGGCCCTCAACTCATCCTCTCCCTGACAGACCATGACTCCCATGTTATGGCGTCATAACTACATAATAGCCACACTACACTGTAAACAACATTGGCAAATAATTAACTGTCTAGCTGTTGTCTCTCCATTTGTTCAAAATGAGTGCTATAAATACAATGCTATGTCACACCATAAGAAATTAATATTGGCGTCGATGATTTGTTTCTGTAGCGGACAAGATAATGCATATGTCCCAGGCTGTTGTATTCTAACTCTCTCTCTCTCTCTCTCTCTCTCTCTCTCTCTCTCTCTCTCTCTCTCTCTCTCTCTCTCTCTCTCTCTCTCTCTCTCTCTCTCTCTAATCTATCTATCTCTAATCTATCTCAATCACGCTCTCTCACTTACTTGCACACACCCACACACACTTATACACACTCACTCATGCTTACTCTTTCACAACCAAACCCATAATCAATCGCAATTACCCTCACACGCCCATCCCAACTCACACACAAATACACACACTACACACCCATACCGACTCGCACACAGATACTCACACTACACACCCATACTAACTCACACCTATGTACTCATACTACCTCTCACACACCTCTAGCAACTCACACACAGATATTCACACTAACTCTCACACACCAAACATGCCCGGAGACATACAAAAACTTCACCAGTTACAGGCTGTCCTGCTATAACAAATAGCTCCAGCTAATATTTCTCCATTCCCCATTAAGAGTTTTGATTTGTAAGATGCACAAAACAACGCGGAGAAAGAGAGAGAAAGGGGGAGAGAGAAAGGGGGAGAGAGAAAGGGAGAGAGAGAGAGAGAGAGAGAGAGAGAGAGAGAGAGAAAGAGAGAGAGAGACAGAGACAGAGACAGAGACAGAGAGACAGAGAAGGAGGGAGAGGGAGGCGTGTATAGTAGAATGACGTCGTTACACAAGACAATTACCCTCACTGCCATTATTGAAACTATAGTTACCATGGTGATCCGGTCGTTATGGATGAGGCTTTCTATGATTACCTCAGTTCTTATGATTATTTAAATTGTTCATATAAATGTCTCTATATCGTGTCTTTGTGAATCGAAGAGAGGAAAACAATACTGATTTGTGGAAGAGAATCATAGACAATTAGCAGACTAGTCAGGAATTATGTGGAGGCTGCGGAAATGTGGTTTAATAGGCGAATGTAAAGAACATAATTGACGGATAGAAAAAAAAAAGCAATGAAGTTATCTTGAAAGATGTTAACTCTCAAAGAGAACTGGTTACTGGCATCAGAAGGAGACAGTCCACATTCTTTCCGCGTGTCATGAGAAGAGGAGAGCTGAAGTATGTCGCCACAATAGAAATTTGGAGGAAAAGAAAAGCTGGGGGAGAACAAGAGAGAAGATCTTGGACAGTCTGACCTCGTGGCATGGAGGAACATCCGTATCAGAAATGACTGATTGATTGATTGATTGATTTAGGAACCGGCATCACAGCATTCGGGACATTCCCATAAGCGCCCCGTCCCCATCCCCAGCAGCCAGCGAAGAGTTCCAACACTAATAGTTCCAGTAGCAATCTGATTATATGTCCGTCTCGCCTTTCCTCTGAGCGCCGAGCATCGGCCAGATCCTCTCGTCACCCTTCGCTGTCTCATTCTTACCAGACCATGGTGATCCATTTGCTCCTCCAAGGTGCACACGTGCTCCCAGACAGGGGGCTGTACATAGACAAGGTCACCAATTGGCAAGGATATTGTGGCCCGGGGGGGGGGGGGTGCGAGGGGGTGCGAGGGGGGGGGGGTGCGTTGGTACAATGGTTAGGATTTTACACTAACAATGACACGAACGCGGTGGGACGAGGGTTCGATTCCAGCTCTCGACGGTCGCTACGGGAGGAAAAGACTGGCCACCTATTCCACCATGCACTCAATGCTACAACATGTGATGGCTTTTTTGCGCTCGCTCGTTTTGAACTCAAGCGTAGTCCGTACACACTATTTATAGTAGTGATTGACTTAATTTTACATGTGGATTAGCTTTCCCTATTATTACAGTGTCCCTCGCCATCAGGCGAACCCACTCCGACGTAAGAGGTACTTGTAATTTACGTCCCGAAGTCAAGGACGACAGATCAACATTTTAATCCAGCTGTCCGGTGTAGGGGTTGAACCGCTTACTTCAGCATCAGCACACCGGATGGTTAAGAACACGCTTCTTATCCATTCGGCCATGCGAACCTGCTTGTGATGGCCTTGACACTTGCGATACGAAAGCAGGTGATGCTATGATAGTTCTCATTTTATTGCTTTATATTGTGACGAATATTGGCGTGTTGTTATAACAGGTAGTCATATTGTGACGAATATTGGCGTGTTGTTATAGCAGGTAGTCATATTGTGACGAATATTGGCGTGTTGTTATAGCAGGTAGTCATATTGTGACGAATATTGGCGTGTTGTTATAGCAGGTAGTCATATTGTGACGAATATTGGCGTGTTGTTATAGCAGGTAGTCATATTGTGACGAATATTGGCGTGTTGTTATAGCAGGTAGTCATATTGTAACGAGTATTGGCGTGTTGTTATAGCAGGTAGTCATATTGTGACGAATATTGGCGTGTTGTTATAGCAGGTAGTCATATTGTGACGACTATTTATCGTGTTGTTATAGCAGGTAGTCATATTGTGACGAGTATTGGCGTGTTGTTATAGCAGGTAGTCATATTGTGACGAATATTGGCGTGTTGTTATAGCAGGTAGTCATATTGTGACGAATATTGGCGTGTTGTTATAGCAGGTAGTCATATTGTGACGAATATTGGCGTGTTGTTATAGCAGGTAGTCATATTGTGACGAATATTGGCGTGTTGTTATAGCAGGTAGTCATATTGTGACGACTATTTATCGTGTTGTTATAGCAGGTAGTCATATTGTGACGAATATTGGCGTGTTGTCATAGCAGGTAGTCATATTGTGACGACTATTTATCGTGTTGTTATAGCTGGTAGTCATATTGTGACGAATATTGGCGTGTTGTTATAGCAGGTAGTCATATTGTGACGAATATTGGCGTGTTGTTATAGCAAATAGTCATATTGTGACGAATATTGGCGTGTTGTTATAGCAGGTAGTCATATTGTGACGAATATTGGCGTGTTGTTATAGCAGGTAGTCATATTGTTACGACTATTTATCGTGTTGTTATAGCAGGTAGTCATATTGTGACGAATATTGGCGTGTTGTTATAGCAGGTAGTCATATTGTGACGAATATTGGCGTGTTGTTATAGCAGGTAGTCATATTGTGACGAATATTGGCGCGTTGTTATAGCAGGTAGTCATATTGTGACGAATATTGGCGTGTTGTTATAGCAGGTAGCCATATTGTGACGACTATTTATCGTGTTGTTGTACGAGGTGACCTCATTGTGACAGTTATTGACGATGTTTTAATACCAGGTGACATATTGTGAGGAAGATTGTAAACTGATTAGAGATATTAGACGTAGACAGTCAAAATCTTTTGGGCATGTTATGAGAAGAAATGAATTGGAGAACTTGGTGACGACTAGCAAGATCGAAGGGAAGAGACCAAGGGGAAGGCCGAGAAGTAAATATCTGGATGGCTTGGCCACGTGGCATGGTCGAGACAGGAACACAGAGCCGGTCCACGACTCTGGTGATCGAGTGAGATGGCAGAACATGACCGCCCACGCTTTTCGGCATGGCACATGATTGATGGATGTCCTTCCTGTGAAGCGTACCGCCTTACAATGACGACTATAGACATTCTTTTATAGTCATCACTGCATTGAAGCATGTACACTTGCTCTTATTGTTATTTCTACATTGTAGCAGTTGTAGACTTGCTCTTATAACCATCACTACATTGTAGTCATTGTACACTTGCTCTTATAGTCAAGACTAAATTGTAGCAGTTATACACTTGCTCATATAGTCATGACTACATTGTAACGGTTGCACACCTGGTTTCCAACGAATGACCAAATTGTGAATACCTTTTATGTGTTGTTATAGTTATCGCTATATTCTGAGAGTACAGACTGACTCTTATATATATATTGTTATATCACAATCGTGTATGTTTTCTTATAGTTATCGCTATATTATGGTGATTGTAGACTTGTCGTTATAGTTATCGCTATGTTATGACGAGTATAGACTGTCTCTTAAATGTATGGCTATATTCTGACTAACAAATATGTGTTGTTATAGCTATCACTACATACTGACCACTACAAAAACGTTGTTAGTTTTCACTATATTTTTTAGGCTTAAGCGTGGTTTAATGCCATTGTTACATTATTGCAACGCAATAATATGCTCTTGAATTATCTGTGTATTGTGATTGCTATAAAAGTCTGAGTATATGACAGCAGCAGACGTATGACTATAGTTGTCACAATAGTGTGATAGGAAAGGAACTGATGACCACAGGGTCGCCAGTCAACTGTGCTAGCTACTGTACCACGCCGGTTCCTAGTCTCAGGATATTTACACGTGCATATGTAGTTCATAAATAAACACAGGTATTGTTTGACGCTCATAGGAGTAGAAGAAAGAAATAGAGGCTTGGGGACGCAATAGACAACACCACAATTGAAAGTTATTGTTACCGCTAAGGGCGCCAACAATATATAATATATATATATATGTGTGTGTGTGTGTGTGTGTTTATTTAGGATCTGTTTTAGTGGCCTCAAAGCGTTTCCTAATTCATATTTAAGTGGTAGTCATCACTTTGTGACCATGGATAATAAAACCTACACAACCATACAATACTCGTTAATGAATTTCACCAATCAGACAATCACGTGTTTGCTGAGCACGTCATGGGGACAAAATAGATTTGAAAACTCAACGGAAGTGGCAAATTTGATGGGGAAAGAGCTTAACAAAGACACAGAGATAAACACAATCATGACTGGCCACAGATTGTAATCGGATAAGAACACAGACCTGTCCGAGACTTGGTCGTGTGAGATGACGAACAGTAACCTCACACATTTATGGACACGGCAAATGGTGATGATATTACAGATAATGATAATAGTAATAATGTTACTACGGCTATTGCTAAGCTATGGCAGCACAAAGTAACAATGTAATGTTTTTAATAATGCGCGATTTGGCAGCAGACCGCGTTGCGTTGGTTTTTTACGAAATGGTATGGGTGTCGTTTGTTCAGAAAGCAATGACGAACTACTGAACATAATCTTGTCAAGCTATCACAACAGCTAAAAATGTTGGTGTTGACTGCAAGATCTTGTAGATGATATGCAACTAACTTTTTTTTTTTAAACACTACTACATATTTGACCATGACGTCGCAATGTTGCTTTTCTGTATTTCCGGTATCGCTGACTTGTCGCGGTTACCACACAGTTGTTATAATTATCAACGTCTAGTCACGGTTACCACACAGTTGTTATAATTATCAACGTCTAGTCACGGTTACCACACAGTTGTTATAATTATCAACGTCTAGTCACGGTTAGCCGGTCTCTCTGGCTGAGGGGCTACAACACTGTCTTTCTGTAATCCCGTTTATCACGCAGAGTCTCGCAGCGGAGCGAGAACTGAGTAGGTTCGACCCCCGCTCGTGACTTGCGGGATACTGAGCCGGCCGCTCAGAAAGCAATGGCAAACTACTGAGCGTAATCTTGCCAAGAGATCAACATACAGCTGAAAGATGCTGGTGTTGACAGCTAAGTCCTGTAAAAAAGGATATGCTTAAAAAAAAAAAAAAAAAAAAAAAAAAAGTCACGGTTACCACACAGTTGTTATAATTATCAACGTCTCGTCACGGTTACCACACAGTTGTTATAATTATCAACGTCTCGTCAAATTTACTACCTTTTATGTTATTGTTATCGCTGTCTCGTCACTTTATAATTGATTTATTTGGTTGTTTCGGGATTTTAGATTTAAATATTGAGCACAACCCACTACTGGCAACGCTGATCGTATTCTGGTATGAACCTAAGGCCTATCCACGTCAATGGGGAAGCACTAGACTCGAGTTTCGCTCTCGTTTGAGCTCGTCAGTGGTGCATATCCTTGACCGGACTCAGAAACAAATCCCGGATCACTGACGTGTGAATCGTGTGTATAACCACTAGACCACGCGGCACACGCTGGACACGGCCAAATTATCACAATAGAATATTACAACGTCACCCATCGTAGGATGTAGCTCAAGATTTGCCCGATCGCCCCGACTGACGTCCGTCAGTCGATGTGGACCCGAACGATCAGGTCTTCAGTGAGAAGACCTGATCGTTCGGGTCCACATCGACTGTTATAATTATCGCCACTTCGTAACGGTGAGCACCTTTTCGTTATTGTTAATGTTATCTCCGTGTCGTCACGGCTACCCCCGTATTGTTATTGTTATCGCAGTATAGTCACTCTTACCACCAAGTCGTTATGAGTCACAGCCATACTGTCCTGATTACGGCTGTACTTGTATGACAACAGCCATGTTGCTATGATCATGTACCGGCAATCGTTATGCTATTATTGCCATGACACCTCCCGGTGGGAGATAAAGTTCTCCTGACAGATTTATGGTGTGCAGAAACATTACAACCTGCTGGGGGAAAGCAGGCGGGAGCGTTACGTTAAACTACAGCCGGCCGTTAATTACTTTCGTATTGTAGCATTATTACTGCCATAGATGCCGCCACAGACTTTGCGGATTTACTTGCCCACATGTCTCGGTTAGAAGGAGCCGGTGCTTATATTACATCTGTTAAGCGCGGTGGTTTGAAATCCGGCGATGAATCTGTTTATGATTTTGCATCATACTAATAAAAAAATCTGGACACTTCTGCCTGTCAGCGTGTTTGTATGTTTATGTGATCTTTGTGGTGGATCGGGATACTTCATGTCACATGATTGGTGTGTGTGTGTGTGTGTGTGTGTGTGTGTGTGTGTGTGTGTGTGTGTGTGTGCGTGTGTGTGTGTGTGTGGTAAAGAGAGAGGGAACGAGAGACAGAAAAAGAGAGATAATTAGAGACAGAAAGAGAGTGAGATAGTGAGAGAGAAAGAGAAGGTTGGAGCGATAGAGAGACAAAGAGAAAGTGGGAAAGAAGGAGAGAGAGAGAGAGAGAGAGAGAGAGAGAGAGAGAGAGAGAGAGAGAGAGAGAGAGAGAGAGAGAGAATTTCGCATGGTCCAGAGGTTAGGATCTCCGCCTCAATCAAATATTGTGGCTATAGTTGTTTACATGGTCTAACAGGCAAGCTAGATGGCGAAAGTTGACAGTCCAGCATTAGGATGGCCAATGTTGGTTGAAGTGTCTCTATCCTGAACTCACGCAACACCAGTAGACCTACAGTAGACCTGTGCTGTCAGAGAAGCATCGGTTTAGTGTCATCCTCAGCTCTGAGCTAGGTGTCTATATAGCGTTAGCGCGGGGTATTATCTGGCACAGATGTTGAATGTATACACATGTCGCCATTTGTAGCCCATTCATTCATTGTTTGTGTGTTGTAGCTAGGTGGCGCCAGTGTCTTTAGCGTTCATTCATGCAATGTTTTTGTTTTGTAGCTAGGTGGCGCCAGTGTCTCTAGTGTTCATTCTGTCAATGTTTCTATGATGTAGCTAAGGGGCGCCAGTGTCTCTAGTGTGCTTTCATTCAATGTTTCCATGATATAGATAGGGGGCGCCAGTGTCTCTAGTGTGCTTTCATTCAATGTTTCCATGATATAGATAGGGGGCGCCAGTGTCTCTAGTGTGCTTTCATTCAATGTTTCCATGATATAGATAGGGGGCGCCAGTGTCTCTAGTGTGCTTTCATTCAATGTTTCCATGATATAGATAGGGGGCGCCAGTGTCTCTAGTGTGCTTTCATTCAATGTTTCCATGATATAGATAGGGGGCGCCAGTGTCTCTAGTGTGCTTTCATTCAATGTTTCCATGATATAGATAGGGGGCGCCAGTGTCTCTAGTGTGTTTTCATTCAATGTTTCCATGATATAGATAGGGGGCGCCAGTGTCTCTAGTGTGCTTTCATTCAATGTTTCCATGATATAGATAGGGGGCGCCAGTGTCTCTAGTGTGTTTTCATTCAATGTTTCCATGATATAGATAGGGGGCGCCAGTGTCTCTAGTGTGTTTTCATTCAATGTTTCCATGATATAGATAAGGGGCGCCAGTGTCTCTAGCTTTCATTGATTCAATGTGTATATGATATAGCTAGGAGGCACCAGTGTTTCTAGCGTCCTTTCCTTCAATAGTTTTTATTTGCAAATTTATTTGCAGATTGGAGATATATATATATAGTTTGCTGGATTTTAGTCTAGACACAGTGGGGACTATTATAGTTTGCCTGAATTCTAGTCTAGACACAGTGAGGACTATGTAGAGTTTGTCTGGATTTTGGTCTAAAAACACTAGGGACTGTGCATAGTTTGGATTTTAGTCTACACACAGTGGGGACCATATATAGTTTGTCTAGATCCCGATATAGACACAATGAAGAGTATGTGTAGCTTGTCTGGATCCTGATATAGACCATGGAGGGCAAGTATCAGAAATGGAATAAAGACAAAAGAGAAAATGATTGCAGATAGACGTGTGAGACTTTAGGTGGTGCTTGATGGTAAAAATGACCATGTGTTCACATGCATCCATCGTGGACGAACATGTACAACACGAATTGGTCTGATCAGTCACATTCGCTACCGTCATGGGTTGTAGTTATTATACCTTTTTGAAGCACAATGTAAAAGCTATCGTCTGACAAGATTGCAAGGTGGCAATGATATATACACCATGGAGTATATTATATTTTGTCTAGATCTCCATATAGTCTAGATCCCGATATAAACACAATGGCGTATATGTATATTTAGTCAGCATTCTGGTGTAGACACAATCTGACACATGTACAGTCAGTGTGTACTTCGGTAATGACACAGTGTGATATATGTACAGTGTGGCATTGTACTAGCACACAGATTCTTGCCGGTAATTACGGATATGGTGCAATCAATCAACAGCTCGTAAACGACCGGCCACTTTCCGTTTGTCTTGGACAAGTAGATGATGTATGGGGCACGGATGAAGGTTTAGCCCGCTGTCTGCTGTTGGGGGAATCGATAGAATACCAACACTGTGGACACCCTGCCACTGTCTGGGGTATGGCAGAAAGGGTGGGGAGTCTATGTGCTACAGAAACATCCCTAGAGGGCAGGCATTATAAGACAGAAGTCAGGGGTATGGCAGAAATGGTGGAGAGTTTATGTGCTACAGAAACAACCCTAGAGGGTAGACATTATAAGACAGAAGTCACGGGTATGGCAGAAATGGTGGAGAGTCTATGTGCCACAGAAACATCCCTAGAGGATGGACATAATTAGGCAGAAGTATTGGGGCAGGCGTGGCCGAGAAGGTATGATATCCTCATAAGGCTCAGGAGGTACAGAGATCCTTCCCAACATAGGGCGGGTCATGGTCCAGAGAACAACTGGTATCGGATGATACCCTGATCTCTTGTGTGGTGAAATCTGGTGCCTAAGAGGGAAAACAAGAGGGCCCGTGTGTATATCATCACCAAGTGCCGTGCCGGTTGGCGTATGCGTTCATGGCTCTCCACAGATATCGGTCTTGGGTTTTTTGGATCAACTCCGCTGTTGATATTTCTCCACGCCACCATCTTAATCCATCCAGCATCATTTCTCATGGTCTGCCTCTGCCTCTCTTCAACTCGATCTTTCCAGTTATCACGATGTTCTCTAATGCCCCTCTTCTCATCACATGACCGAAGAAAGCTTTTTGTCTCTTTCTTATTGTTGTATATAATTTTCTTGTTTTATTAGTCTGTTTCGGGCAATCATTGTTAGTTACTCTGGCAGTCCAAAGAATTCGCAACATTCGTCTCAGGAACCACATCTCTGTTGCTTCCAATCTCTTCCTAATTTGTGCATTTATGTTCCAAGATTCACAGCCACACACCAAAGCGGGTTCTATATAGCACTTCAGCACTCTCTTTCTTATATTCAATAATAGTGACTTATCGCATAAGATGCTCTTCATTTTCTGAAATGCAGCCTTAGCGTGCCCTATTCTGCTCTTAATCTTGTGTATATAGTAGGCCGTGAATCCACTGCCCTGACAACAATCTTAGACAATAAAACAAAGCCACGGGTAGATGGCGCCCGTTGCCTGGGATGGAATCTGTCTAGAGGGGGCACACCTGACACACGTGCATGCTCAGGTGGGGGACACTGAATCTTGAGATGCACAATTATGTGTGACGCATTCCCCTCGACAGAGAAATGATGATGAAGAAGAAGAAGAAGAAGAAGAAGAAGAAGAAGAAGAAGAAGAAGAAGAAGAAGAAGAAGAAGAAGAAGAAGAAGAAGAAGAAGAAGAAGAAGAAGAAGAAGAGGAAGAAGAAGAGGAGAGAAGAAGAAGAAGAAGAAGAAGAAGAAGAAGAAGAAGAAGAAGAAGAAGAAGAAGAAGAAGAAGAAGAAGAAGAAGAAGAAGAAGAAGAAGAAGAAGAAGAAGGAAAAAAACAGAAGAAGAAGAAGAAGGGAGAAGACAAAGGGATTGATTGATTGATTGATTGATTGATTGATTGATTGATTGATTGACTGATTTAGGGACCGACGTCACAGCGTTCGGGGCATTCCCATAAGCGCTCCGTCCCCACCCTCAGAAGCCAGCGAAGAGTTCCAACCCCAATAGTACCGTAGCAATCTGATTATATGTGTGTCTCGCCTTTCCTCTAAGCGTCAAGCATCGGCCAGATCCCCTCGTCACTCCTCGCTGTCGCATTCTTGCCAGACCATGGTGATCCATTTGCTCCTCCGAGGTGTACACGTGCTCCCAAAAGGCCGCAACCACGTCTGCCTTATCATGCATCAATACTCCACCAAGTTTTTCAGAGCCAGCCAATATGTCTGCCTGTTCATTCCCCAGCACACCAGCATGCCCCGGAGAAAAGATCCAGACGATGCTTGCCACTCGTGACTTCCGAAGGGAAGCAAGCCACTCTGCACGAAACTTGCCTGTCCTCACCCTACTCAGCATGCTTTCTGAGTCAGTTACAATCACGATGTGTGTGTGTATCGTATTCTCCATCCAGCGGAAAGCTGCACTGACTGCCTCCACCTCCATTCTTAAGCTAGATATTGTGTTATCATATGCCAGGCTCTCCTGCACCAAACTTCGACCATTAGCCTTTGCCAAGAACCCCCAGGCACTTCTACTACCTCTCAACACCAAACCATCTGTGTATATAATCACATCACCCGGGCAAGCATTATCCTGAATTAGTTGCTGGATTTCCACTTCCGTGGCCCCTGATGGCCACCCCCTGCACTCCCGGCTCAATGTGATTATAACCCTGCACAAGTCTGACTGCTCCGCTGGCACTCTGACTCACTCCTCTCCTCGCCTAATGTTCCCCAAGGGGCACACATGTCTGATCGTATCCTCCGGCTGAGCCATCCATGATTTCCCTCTTATCAGTCGCTGGCCCTTAACTGCGTCCAGCGCCTCATGCAACGTGTGATCTGTGTCAGCAGCTACTCTGAGGTATGCTTTCGCATGAATCACCTTGAGCCTACCAGCAACAGTCGGCAAACCAAGGATGTAACGCATACACACTACTGGGGTGTCTCTGGCGCATCCCAGAATGACCCGCATAGCCTCGTTCTGTATGCGCTCCAATCTCACCAGCTGACTCTTTGAAACAGTGAGCAGCCCTAGTCCATAATCAATCACTGAGAGGATCAAGTGCTGGTATAGTCTGAAAAGCATTCTCTGCTCTATGTCCATTGCAGCCATAGTTTTAAGTGCGTTGGGTCCCTTTTGAGATCTTGTCACAACCGTCTCCACATGATCCTTGAAGGACAGGCCTTAGGAGCTCACACCAGGTGAAAAGAAATCATACTGGGGCGAAATGAATCGTAAAGAGAAACAATAATCAGATAAATAGTTATGATAATATGAACTTAGAAATCGACTTTTCGCTATTAATGACATTCTTCCGGAACAGCACAAACAAGTCTAATAAAAACATTATTATTATAGATAAACAGGAAATCAAATAAGCAAGGGATGCTAACAGATGAGTTCGCAACTTTAGTGTACAAGACAGGTGTGAGTGGTTACAGTTTTCAGATGCGAAACAAGGAAATATGAAACAACATATTTGCGCACTCTAAGATGTGAACATCGAGAGGTTTTCCGGAAGGTTGTTATGGGAGCGAGGTTCTGCAAAGGACATGCTACTGAATGAATGAATAAATGAATGAATGAATGAATGAATGAATGAATGAAGATGTGAACGGGTGTTAACAGAGAAAAAAAGTGACATCTATAATAGTTCTGACTCCAGCTGGATGAATACTACCGAAAGGATTGATTACGAGGCTTTCTAATCTGTCTAACCGAAATGTTCGAATTATATGATTTTATTGCAGGGACATCATCGACACCCCTACGATATGATGAATTGAAGTGGTTGGAGACAAGTTCGTCCAATTGTTGTGTAATGTCCCTAGGGTGTTCGCTGTTTTAGTTGAAGTGAAAATGTATTTTACGTGAGGATTGTGGTATAGACACATTAGACGTTCACTGGTGGTACTCCAGTGAACAGTTACGTTACCTGTCACTATGCTTTGTCACAACGGCCATACATTTGTGACATGTATCCGATACGTTGGGTGTACCCCTGAGCAACTCTGTGACCTAGGATAAGCGATCTGAAACTTTACATCCCAACTGTCTTATCTGCGTTAGAAATCATCATTATCATCATCGTGTTTCATGCCGATACGCGTGTACAGTCATGATTTACCATATCACACGAATATCGAGGTCATAGATCAGGTCCCTGTTAGTACATCCTACTTTTTGCCTTTTACCCAGAAACCAGATTTCCACGGCTTTTAGATATTTCTTAACTCGTCTCCATCTTATCCATGTTGCATATGCTTACAAAAGTATACGTTCTGTAAGGAGGTATTGTTGTGACTATTTTGGGACGGCACTGAATATTACCCCACGGGAAGTGAATCGGTAAAAGTCAACAGTTATAGGGGTTAATAGTTAACCACAACGACGTAAAACTATTGACACGCACAAAATACTGCCTCACCTCAGCCTCATAGCAACTGATAGGGCATATAAAAGCCTCATGAATTGCACACGCTCACCATGTTATCAATAATTAGCCGGCTGTTGACAGATGCACTGTAGCGGTAATACCACACCTCAGCCCATCAAACGCCATATGCTCAGGTATGGGTGTTGGGGTCTCCATTGATCCAGTACGAAGTGCATCTTCTACTACAGGCAACCCCGCCCGTGAAGGTAGTCACATGTCGCTGGTTTTATTTTTACTTGTTTGCAATTTTCTCTTCTTCCTATTTTTTTTTTTACATCTGTCTCTTGGATATAGGGGAAATATTGGGTACTTTTCTATAGTTTATGGGTGTTTTCTGAAGTCTGCCTGCCTGCCTGCTGTCTGCCTGCCTGCCTGCCTGCCTGCCTGTCTGTCTGTCTGTCTACCTGCCTGCCTGCCTGCCTGCCTGCCTGTTTGTCTGTCTATCTGTCTACCCACCTACCCACCTACCCCCTCCCTCTCTCTCTGTCCGTCCATCCGTCCGTCCTTCCGTTCGTTCGTCCGTCGGATGGTCGGTCGGTCGGTCGGTCGGTCGGTCGATATTGAAGTATTCATGTTCTCCGGCAGCTCCAGCACATATCCGGTACAAGTTACCGCAGCCAGCGTCACCATCCGGCTACCCTTCAAGATTCTCTCTTTAAGGCCTCTTAGTTCCCCTAGGCACCTTTAGGCACATTGTGGCCAGTGTTATTGGACAGTGATTTGGTGATTCGAATTTGCAGTTTCGATGACCGCCTCTGCACCCTGGCCAGATCAAGTGCAGATAAATCTACACTTTAATCTTAGCCACAACTGTATAATCAACCCCAGCATTTATTGGCCGTTTGTGATGTATTAAACAATGTTAGTTCAGTAGAATTGCGTTGTGAACGGCCAATGGTTCATTCCATCGAGATCAACGCAAAGCGGTCTACTTTCAAATCGGCGGCAGCAGATTTCGAACTCTCAACTCGGTATGACGATAAATTATGAAACTGTGCGTCTCAATACTCTCTAAGCCAGTGGTTTTCAACCTTTGTTGGCCCATGCACCCCTTCAGCATATGTTAAGAATGTCATTCCCCCCTTTCGTATCTTCTCCCTATAACCCCCTCCCCCCTCCCGCGCCTACACAGTTTACGTAAAATTGGAAGCAAAATTTAATAACACATACTAGAACAAGTCTATACGTCTACATAAAACGTGATTTGCAGGTCTACTTACGTTATAAAACGAATTTAAGAAAAGCGAGAAGTACAGAACCGTAAAGTATGGAGGGAAAAACAAAATCAAGTAATCGGTTCTTGTATTAACGCGATCTTGAAATAATCTTAATTCCGCCCCCCCCCCCCCTCAGGAAACCCTAAAATCCCCCCTCCCCCACCCCTGGATTGATTATACAGTTGTGGCTAAGATTAAAGTGTAGATTTATCTGCACTTGATCTGGCCAGGGTGCAGAGGTGGTCATCCAAACTGCAAATTCAAATCACCAAATCACTGTCCAATAACACTGGCAGTGGGCCTTGGTGGACCACAATGGGCCTAAAAGTGCCTAGCGGAACTAAGAGGCCTTAAAGAGAGAATCTTGAAGGGGTAGCCGGATGGTGACCCTGGATGAGGGGGGGGGGGGCGGAATTCCCCACCGGTTAAGAACCACTGCTCTAATCTATAGTGCATTTTTTCATTACATGAGCGCCACATATTTTTTTAGCAAGTACTTAACTGAATGATTTACTGGACTCGACGATACAGCCTTCGAGGTACACTTATGTGCTCTATCTCCAACAGCTGACCGTGGAGCGAAGGGCCGCAGTCTGTTGCCTTGTGCACTCATTATGAGCGCGCTTAAGCCCTGCTGGTGCTTCTATATATTACTCTTCAGGATTGCATCCAGATCCTCCGCAACGGAAATGTCAATAACAAAAATATTTTAAAGGCCCGGGGAAAATAAATCATTAAAATAAATAAACAAGTTTAATATGTATACACACGGCTGGATCTTTTTCTTTTTTGTTTATTTCCCGCCGTGGTGGGCATTAAATTGCTTCCCTTGGTTTGTCAGAAATGAATTACAAGTGCAACTAAAATATGTCAGTGTAGGCATCTTCACACAAGCAAATGTTGAACATAGTCCGGCTACTTTTCCTGTCAACGTTATTGCGAATAAACTAACTGCAGAAACCACAGCAAAACACGTTTTGACTACCTACAGAATGTCACCAGCGACAGGTTTCAAACCACTAGTTGGTTGTACACTCCTGTAACATATCGCAACAACAGGTTTCAAACCATTAGTTGGTTTTCTACTTCTGTAGAATGTCGCTAATGGAAACAAAAACAATCAAATGCAGAGGTCCTAGCAAAACTGGGAATGAAGAGAGAGAGAGAGAGAGAGAGAGAGAGAGAGTTAATGAAAGAAATAAAGTGGAGGCAAGTGAAATATTTTGGCCACGTTAAAAGACATGATACTCTTATAAAAACCATACTGGAAGGCAAGGTTGGACGAAAGCGAGCAAGAGGTAGACAATGATACAAGTGGGAGGATAACATCAAGAGATGGACGAACATCAGCCTGACAGAATGTACGGTCAAGGCGAGAGACAGACAGTGTTGGAGATCCATTGCAGCCAACCTTCATCGCGGAGACGGCACCTGATTGATTGATTGAATGACAAGTTATGAACCTCTATTTTGTTCTACACTTCTATAGAATGTCACCAGGGACAGGGTTTGAACCTCTAATTGGTTCTATACTTCTGTAGAATGTCGCCAAGGACAAGTTATGAATCTCTATTAAGGTGAAGATTGTTATGCTTAAATCCGTGTCTTGCTATACCTAATTTCCACCTGACAAAACTGTGAATCGGGAAGGGCGTTAGTTTGAAAAATATGACCTCATAACTACACTACGTATGTTGAGTTCTGTGGAATTCCCGTAAGGACTATTTTTAGACGAGTTTATTTTCTGTTATTCTACCAAAGACATTCATTTGGAACTTACGTCTACACGTGTTAGATACCTATACCCCAACTGCTCGGCCACTCGCCTCTCATCACTTTTATCTTGCAGGCATCATTTGCTACATCCGAAGGCGCGCCCAACGTCTATCATTTGCAAGCCAACAGAGATTATCTCTGCGTTCACCAAACATTTCCCGCTTGACTCACCTGAACCGCTCACTCTGCGAAACTAGACACCTTATCAAGCGACCTCAACTGGCGCATGCATCTCTGTGCTTGCCTTTGTTAAACATGGGTACGCTTTGCTCGTTAACAAATCAGCTGTGAACAGAAACGACGCACTTGGACACCCGAGTGTAAGCCATTGCCAGCATCGCCAGATACTGCCTTTGCTATTGTTGTAGGTGTTGCTGTTGTTGCCGTTATTGCTATTAGTTTACATGAAGAATTTGTGGAAGGGGTGTGACTGTGTGTCCATCACGGTACGCAAAAGGAACACTAATTTCCTTTGGAATCTCCTAGTGCAAAGCCTGGGCGCTGAATATTGCTGTCACCACCGGGTTTGGCTGTGAGACTTTGATTCTCAGAGGTTGCAGAATATGTGGTCCTAGCCAGGCTTCGTCACAGCAGAAACCGTGAACCTCTGGGAGGTGAGGCAGAAACCACCTCATCCCAGCAAACATTTGTCATCTAGTAGGATATTTTACGGACGCTGTGCAACGCTTGGCTAGCAAGACCCATTTTTAAAGGGAGGTGGTGAGAGAGAGAGAGAGAGAGAGAGAGAGAGAGAGAGAGAGAGAGAGAGAGAGAGAGAGAGAGAGAGAGAGAGATATGATAACCCAATAACCTTCCGAGACAATGAGTACCTGCAAATGTCAAACTTCCATAGCTGCCTCTTTTGTCATACTAGACAGAATACGGTGTTAGTGCTGGTCACTCCCCTGGAAGCCCGCCGTAACACACGGACGGTGGTTGGCAGGTCTATCTCTCGCCTTGACTGTACATTCTATCGCCAATCTCTTGATGTTATCTTCCCACTTGTATCGTTGTCTACCTCTTGCCCGCTTGCCCTCAATCTTGCCTTTCAGTATGGTTTTTATAAAAGTATCATGTCTTTTAACGCGGCCGAAATATTTCACTTGCCTCCTTTTTATTTCTTTTATCAACTCTCTCTTCATTCCCAGTTTTTCTAGAACCTCTGCATTTGATTGTTTTTGTTTCCAAGAAATACGACATATTCGTCTGTATATCCACATCTCCAGGGCGTCTATGCGACTTTCTATTTGCTTGTTCAATGTCCAGGCTTCCGCGCCATACAGTAGCGTTGAATATACGTAGCATTTGACAATTCTCATGTTTAATGCATTATTAATCTCTCTAGATGTTAATACTGATTTCATGCCGTTGAAAGCATTTTTGGCCATTCCTATTTTCTCTTTTTGATTTCTATTTCACTTCTGCCATCATCTGTTATTACATGTGCAAGATAAGAGAAACTTGTTATTTGTTCTAGTATCTGCCCGTTTACTGTGATGTTCATTGATGACCTTTCCTTGTCACTGCTAATTATCATAGTTTTTATTTTCTGGATGTTTATATCTAAGCCACATTCTGCTCTGTGCCTGTTTACTTGTTCCACTAGGTCTTGTAACTCTTGCTCACTTTCTGCTAGTAACACGGTATCGTCAGCATATCTAAGATTGTTTATGCTTCTTCCATTGATGTTAAGTCCAAGCATTTCAACTTGTTTAAAAATTCTTTCTGTGTATATGTTGAAGATGCTGTTGTTGTTGTGACATGATGTCACCAATCATCGGCAATAAAGACTCTTGAATCCTATCTGTTGTCTTATATAGGGTGTATTTTTAAATGACTGTGGCGATTCTGAAAATATTACCTTTCAATGTTTTGTATTTACCTTTTATGTTGCATAAACTCCACAGAGGGTGAATACAAAACTTGGAAGGGCAATATTTTCAAAAACCCCACAGTCATTAAAAATACACCCTATATGTTGATGAAGTCGGTGCTGTTTGTATCATTATTTCTTGCCAGCTGTTTAAGCTTTCCATGTGTATCTGTCAATGTCTTCCTTTGGTTCCCAAGTCTAGTATTTTACGTGTTAGATGTCTATCACACCGAATTGCAACGGGTTTAGTTTCCACCTACAAGCTCCATATCTAATGAGGAGACGGAGCGCTTATACATGTGTCCGTTGTGTCATGATGCCGGTTATGTTAGTGAACTTCTTCTTCTTCTTCTTCTTCTTCTTCTTCTTCTTCTTCTTCTTCTTCTTCTTCTTCTTCTTCTTCTTCTTCTTCTTCTTCTTCTTCTTCTTCTCCTTCTGTCCTACTGCTTTTGCCGTGAAGCGTCGCAGAGGTGAGACAGATGTAACTCTCTGTGTTTCGCTTTTCTTGTACTAACGTCATTTTTGATTTCTTCAATGTCTCTTTTACTCCATCTAGCTAACTCTGTCTGGGTCGTCCTCTCGTCTTGTATCCGGATACTCACTTGTAGAACGCACCAGCTGCTGGTTGATCTTGTTCCATTCTAACAAAATGTCCGAACCATGTAATTCTTTGGTGTTCTATAAAGTCAGTAGTAGTTGTTATCACCACACGTGTTCTTAGTTTCCCATTTGTCTCTCTATCTTGTCTTGTTTGTCCAGCTTCGTTTCTTACACTTCTCATCTCACATGATGTGATTTTAGGCCTGTGTGTTTCTAGGACTGTCCATGTCTGACTTTGGTAACACAGCGTTAGAACTAATCAAGCATCTATCGGCTTCTTCTCTGTATGCATGTTAATATTTTGATGTTTTAGAATAGGTGCTATTTAATAATTGATGTTGATTGCTGTCTGTATTCTCGTTTCTATTTCCCTATCTTGTGTTCCAACCTCTGTAAGCACACTGCCCAGATCCGTGTACTCTCTAACTTGTATTAATGATTTTCCGTTTATATTTACATTGATCTTATATTTACGTTATATTGCTCTTGAATGTTGTGTGTTTTTATAAAGTTCACGAGTAATGCTTCTTTTTGTCCCAAACAACAGATGTTTAGTGATACTACTGTCGATTTATCCCTGGATCGTACGCCCCATGTGTTACTCCGCCTTGATTGATTCACTCTCCTGGTTCTTTCTTGAGCATGTTTATTTGTACAGTTAAATCCTTCAACGGCTTTCTGGGCCTGTCTTGTTAGTCAACAGCCAAACATATTCAGGCACTTATATCTTCCCACGCAAGACACCAGACTGTTTAGAATCTTCTCTTGTCCCTTCCCATTACCCCTGTTTTGTATTAATCTTTTCAGCTGTTTTCCGAACATATTGTGGCCATATTTGCCGGCGACCTTTCTTTAATGGTGTGTTGTCTTTGTACCTTATCCTCTTTCAAAACATCTACATTACTCACTTTGGCTGCCCATGGTAGTTTAGCATTCTGCTGTAACTGACATGTCTATGACTTCAAAGGGTTGTCTCGCTTGTTTGCATGATTGTAGATGACCGGCAGTCAAATGTGAATATGATATCTATGTAAATAAGCAACAAATATCTCGGAAGCTTTAGACATGTGGCTTCCCCCTCCCCTCTATTTGACATAATATAGCATCATATAGCATCATATTGCCTATCTATTCCATTAATTATGTTATGCATGCACGCACGCACGAACACACACACACTCACCACACATATATACACACGCACACACACACACACACACACACACACACACATATATATATATATATATATATATATATATATATATATATATATATATATATATATATATATTATCAAGCAGCTTGTCATGTGCAAAACATGTACCAAACCGGTCTTTCCAATGTTTGAATTTGTCTCTGAGAAATGCTCATCTACTAAAACCCCAATATCCCTCTATTATAACCCCAGTGTCCCTCTAGTATAACTCAGATGTCCCTCTAGTATAACCCAAATGTCCCTCTAGTATAACCCAGATGTCCCTCTAGTATAACCCACATGTCCCTCTAGTATAACCCCAGATTCCCTCTAGTATAATCCAGATGTCCCTCTAGTATAACCCAGATGTCCCTCTAGTATAACCCAGATGTCCCTCTAGTATAACCCAGATGTCCCTCTAGTATAACCCAGATGTCCCTCTATTATAACCCAGATGTCCCTCTATTATAACCCACATGTCCCTCTAGTATAAGCCAGATGTCCCTCTATTATAACCCAGATGTCCCTCTAGTATAACCCAGATGTCCCTCTAGTATAACCCAGATGTCCCTCTATTATAACCCAAATGTCCCTCTAGTATAACCCAGATGTCCCACTATTATAACCCAAATGTTTCTCTAGTATAACCCAAATGCCCCGCCTGTGTTGCTGTTAAGTTCACTCACTTCTTGAATAATCTCCGATATGATATTCCTCGTCTCCGCGTTCCCTGGTATACTTCCATCCAGTTATCTTTTCCAGACATTGATGTCTTTTACATGCCAGCAATATTTCATCCTACTGAATTGTATTTAACTTGATAACCAGTGATCATGAATATTGAGAGCTTGTTGGGCAGATGTGCCCACACCCGTATCTTCTTAGAGACATGCGTTTACACTTACAGTTGTGTTGTTAATCAAAATTGAAGATACATTATAAATGAAACAAACACAGATGTTTCTACATTGAGATCACATGCTAGACTGCAGCAAGGCCCATGGGGCAATTGATGAAGACAGGGATATAATGTACAACTGATTCGAACCGAGCATAAAGCGTTGAAGTGGGTGCCTTGGAGAACGGTTAGGAACATGGGCTGACAATATTTTGAGAGTGGTTGGACGAGGGTTTAATACCTGGGCGTTGCGAATTAAACATCCGTGCTGGTTGTGAACCAAACATTCATGCTGGTTGTGAACCAATCATTCATACTATTTATGAATCAATCATTCATTCTAGTTGTGAATCAATCATTCAGGCTAGTTGTGAACCAATCATTCATGCTAGTTATGAACCAAGCATTCATGCTAGATGTGAAATAATCATTCATGCTAGTTATGACCCAATCATTCATGCTAGCTGTGAACCAATTATTAATGCTAGTTATGAACCAATCAATGATGTTAGTTATCAATCAATAATTCATGTTAGTTATGAACCAATCATTCATAATAGTTATGACTCAATCATTCATGCTAGTTATGACTGAATAATTCATGCTAGTTTTGACCCAGTCATTCATGCAAGTTGTGAACCAATCATTCATGCTAATTGTGAACCAATCATTCATGCTAGTTGTGAACAAATCAGTTATTCTAGTTAGGAACCAATCATTCAGACTAGTTATGAACCAGTCAGTCATGCTAATTGTGAACTAATTATTTATGCTAGTGTAGACGAAAGGACACACACATACACACACTCTCTCTCTCTCTCTCTCTCTCTCTCTCTCTCTCTCTCTCTCTCTCACACACACACACACACACACACATACACAGTGAGAGAGACAGACAGAGAGTCAGAGAGATACATGCGAACGCAGCACTAAAAGACTTTATCGACGACGACGACGACGACAACAACAACAACAACAACAACAACAACAACAACAACAACAACAACAACAACAACACATGCCTCGTGTGGTACAGTTGGTATCTGATTGCCATCATGCTATTTATTGTATGCACATTTCACGTTAAACATAGCTTAATCGTTAGTACATGGTTCGTCTCAGTCGACACTTATACTGTATGGACAGTTGGACAACACCAAGAGCGATATGACATGTGAATACATTAGAGATTAGTGACACGCCGTGGTAATGTGCAGGGATAAATATTTATATAAACGCGAATTATTTACTTCGAAAAAAAAGGGGGGGGGGAATAAAAAATAGGAGTTTGTATAATTTTGGATCAATAGAGTGCAAGAACAGTTAACGGATTTTGGAAAATATATGAGTTCTGTTAGTGAAACTCATCGGCAGACCTCTGAACAGCAGTACAATACAGGCATATGCATAAATAGGATATAGCAGAAAATAAACTATAGGTGCCTTTTATAATGAATTAGACATGGCTTTAGTGGTTGTTTCGAAAAAGGTATAGGGGCCGGTCGTTCAGAAAGCAATGGCAAACTACTGAACGTAACACTTGCCTAGTACATCAACAGCAGCTGAAAATGCTGGTGTTGACTGCAACGTCCCGTAAGGGATACGCAACACACATTTAGACCAATGCAAACATTCGAAATAACAGTGAGTCTTGGCGACTTCAATGTAGAAGTAGACAGGGAGCAAGGGAGCGGATTGACAGGTGGCCTAGGTGAAAGGAATGAGCGAGATGACAGTTTAAAAACGTGGGGTTAATCTCATGACATGATAATAATAATAGGTAACAACTCGTTCAAACACCATTCTTGACGATTATGGTCTTGGAAAAACTTCGGTGATAATGGCTGCAATAAAACTGATTGCCCGTTGATTTCCCCCCCCCCCCCCAAAAAAAAAAAAACGATTCAGAAGCCGTTTAGTTGGAGCAGTAACTAGACCAGGAGCAGACTTCCATATTGATCACGTTCCAGTTATAGGAGATATGAGCTTCACAACCGAGACTATAAAGAAGACCCAGAGATCATCAAACTCCATCTGGCAGTACTTCCAGCAGACACAGACATTAGAGGACGGTGCTGTATTATTGTAGGGGACACGTTAGCGAAGTTCATGGCAAACTGCTTTGATAAAGTCAAGTTAAGGGTGTCCTCTTTGCTCACCTCTCAGATCTTCTTTAATCTGCAGGTAGTTGATGGTATTGCATTCTAAGAACATGGCCGAACCATTTCATCTTCTGCCTTTTAATATATGTGGCACAAGGTGTTGATTCCACTGTCTGCCTGAAAACAGCATTTCTTACTCGGCTTCGGATAGTTAAATTGGCAGATCTTATCAAGCATCTGGACTCATCGCCTGCGAACATGAGGGAAATATAGCCACCTATTGGTCCATGAATTCAGGGCTACAAAATGTGATGATGCTACCACATCACCAACCCGCGGCAGGAAATATAGCCACCTATTGGTCCATGAATTCAGGGCTACAAAATGTGATGATGCTACCACATCACCAACCCGCGGCAGGAAACTACTTCGTGACAAATTATTATGTATTAATGCAATGTTACTGTGCAGAACATACACAAAGCTATGTGTTTTGTGACATTTTTTTTTAATGCCACGTGGCATGTGACGTCATTGACCTTTATTCCATTTACCCGCCATAACCACACATCCGGTTCTTTCACTACACCATGAGTCATCATACGCACTTATCGTTTGCAAGACATATCCAGCCTATAATAGGGATACATATATGTAATTTGTATATTTATATTTGCGTGTAGTATTTTTCATGTAGTTTTGTCGGTTTGTGTTTGTTTATTCTGTGCCGAAGAAGGCTTTTGCCGCAATTTCCATTTTCTTACTTGTAATCTTGTTCTAGTAACGCTTACAATCTACTTCTCGTGTTATGTTGATTCATACAAAGCCATGGAGATGATAAGACTACAGGTGAACAAGTCGAATTGAGTCAAGAACCGACATCACTGCACTCAGGACATTCCCATACGTGCTCCGTCCCCTCGTTCAACAGCCAGCGAAGAGTCATACTACTAATCGTACCCACCGCTATCTGATTAAAAGTTCTCCTGGTCTTCCCTCTCAGGTTTGAGATTCTCCCAGAACCCCTGCCGATCCCCCGCTATATCATTCTTTCCACATATGGGTTCTCAATCTGTTCCTTCGCCTTCTCCACCCCCCACCCCCCCCCCCCACCCCTCCCCCTTGTCTACCGGTAAACAATGAGATAGGTTCCGTTAATTGTGACCACATGCCATGGAGATGATACAGACTACCGGTAAACAATGAGATAGGTTCCGTCAATTGTGACCACATGCCATGGAGATGATACAGACTACCGCTGAACAATGAGATAGGTTCCGTTAATTGTGACCACATGCCATGGAGATGATACAGACTACCGGTAAACAATGAGATAGGTTCCGTTAATTGTGACAACATGCCATGGAGATGATACAGACTACCGCTGAACAATGAGATAGGTTCCGTTAATTGTGACCACATGCCATGGAGATGATACAGACTACCGGTAAACAATGAGATAGGTTCCGTTAATTGTGACCACATGCCATGGAGATGATACAGACTACCGGTAAACAATGAGATAGGTTCCGTTAATTGTGACCACATGCCATGGAGATGAAATAGACTACCGCTGAACAATGAGATAGGTTCCGTTAATTGTGACCACATGCCATGGAGATGATACAGACTACCGCTGAACAATGAGATAAGTTCCGTTAATTGTGACCACATGCCATGGAGATGATACAAATTACCGGTAAACAATGAGATACGTTCCGTCGATTGTTACCATGGAGATGATACAGGCTACTGGTGAACAATAAGATAGGTTTAGTCAATTGTTACCACAGAGATTACACAGAACTGCACAACAGAGTTTAGGCGGCACGCGAACACCTGTAGGTAATGTCAGATAAAGAAGAATGTCATTGCATACATACAGGGAAAAAAAAAAACATATACAAACAGGCTAAAGACATTTGGTTGAATCAGACGTGCATGGAGATTATGACAAACAATGGAAATTATTCACATTCCATACACCAACAACATTCTCAGGGCACGCGCGGGTGAGAGGACAAACGAGCAGATAGGTTTGGAACCAGGCTGCTGTGGGGGAGTGGTCGAGTGATGGATCAGACTGCCATTCTGAACCCTTTCATGGGGGAAGGAGGAATAAATTACTCAAAGAGTGGGCGTGAATCTGCAACTTTGTCCAGGGTGCTAGCATCAAGTGGCACGGGCCTAAGTTAAGACTAGAGCACCATGCAGCAATTCAAAACAGAAGTCAGCCAACACAGATTTGGTGTCATCAGTAGCTGCACGCCGAGGGAGATATTGAGAGGAGGATCCGAGCACTGATGGATTGATTAATAGTTCCTTGTGAAATGAAGCTGATCTGTTAACTAACTAACTAATTAACTAACTAACTAACTAACTAACTAACTAACTAACTAACTAACTAACTAACTAACTAACTAACTAACTAACGGCCAAAATAACTAACTAACTAACTAACTAACTAACTAACTAACTAACTAACTAACTAACGGCCAAAATAACTAACTAACTAACTAACTAACTAACTACCTAACTAACTAACTAACTAACTAACTAACTAACTAACTAACTAACGGCCAAAATAACTAACTAACTAACTAACTAACTAACTAACTAACCAACGGCCAAAATAACTAACTAACTAACTAACTAACTAACGGCCAAAATAACTAACTAACTAACTAACTAACTAACTAACTAACGGCCAAAATAACTAACTAACTAACTAACTAACTAACTAACTAACTACCTAACTAACTAACTAAAGACCAAACTAACTAACTAACTAACTAACTAAAGACCAAAATAACTAACTAACTAACCAACCAAAGACCAAAATAACTAACTAACTAACTAACTAACTAACCAGCTAACTAACTAACAAACTAACTAACTAACTAAAGACCAAAATAACTAACTAACTAACCAACCAAAGACCAAAATAACTAACTAACTAACTAACTAACTAACGGCCAAAATAACTAACTAACTAACCAACCAAAGACCAAAATAACTAACTAAATAACTAACTAACTAACTAACCAACTAACTAAGTAACTAACACCAACAACATATATCACAAGATGAATACCCAAAATTCCACTGGATGTTTAAAATCGAAAGAAAGTACAATATTGACGGAATAAACATATATTATATAGACTGACAACATACATAGACGAGCTTAATGATGATAAAAAATATGCAAGACAATGTTGAAAGTCCACCAATACTTGCCATAGAAGTTGAGGATGCACAACTTTACAAGGGGGAAAGCACATCTGTGCAGTGATGTCGGTTCTTAACTCAACTCAATTCAACTCAGGCACATCTGGGGGTGGTTGGTAAATGGTGGAATTTAAAAAATACCAAAGTATATAATTGACATCTATAATAGTGGCCTATTAAAATCCAAATTTATAGCTTCACCATAGAATCCAGGCACGCTTGTCTGCCGGTCTGGTGACCATGTGTTCGACTCTTCACGGAGACGGGTTTGCACACTTGACCCTCGCTTCCAGGTCGAGCCAGTCTAACATTGGCACCTGGAAATGTCCAGGGAAATAGAGGCGGTGAGCGTCACAAATCGAGTATATAGTAGTTTATAACAACGTAGGGATAGCACCACACACCAAAAGCCTTGAACTGAGTTGTGTGGGAGTCTTCGTGGCGAAGTGGTCAAGCCGTTTGACTCGGGCTCCGAAGGTTGTGGGTTAGATTCCAGGCCACGTCCTTCGGTTCACGGGTGAAAGTTTTCGAAAACTACTGGGTTATCACTAGAGCTTCGGAGATCGTGCTTTGTGTGACGCTTTCCGCGCTGCGGAAAGAGACCGAGCCATATGGGATAAAAACCCGGTGCAATGAAGTCGACCCTGTCGACTTTTAAGCGACTTTTTTTAGTTAAGAACCGACATCACTGCACTCAGGACATTCCCATACGTTCTCCGTCCGCTCTTTCAACATCCAGCGAAGAGTCATACTACTAATCGTTCCCACCGCTATCTTATTAAAAGTTCTCCTGGTCTTCCCTCTCAGATTTGAGATTCTTCCAGAACCCCTGACAATCCCCCGCAATCTCATTCTTTCCACATATGGGTTCTCAATCTGTTCGTCCGCCTTCTCCACCTGGTCCAACAAGCGCACGACCACCTCCCGCGTGTTTATAGGCAAACTACCACCAAGAGGTGCATTCCCTGCTAGCCTATCAGCCTGTTCATTCTCCCGTACACCCGCATGGCTAGGGCTAAATATCCATACAGTTCTAACAATCTGTGACCTCTGAAGCGACGAGAGCCATTCCACGCAAAACATTCATTTCTCCACCTTACTAAGCAAACTCTTTGAATCCGTAATGAATACAACGTGTGTTGCAGTAGTCTCCTCTAGCCACCAAAAGCCTTAAGGCCAGCAAATGGGTAATTTACACAGAAACTACGAGAATGTAAAGATCATCACTCATTGAGACTTATGAATAATTTGACAAAACTGTTGCTCAGAACAAATATGAGAAGAGTGAGTAAAGAAATGTAATTAGATAATATATTAATGATGAACAATATGTATATGCAGGAGGAAAGAACACAAATACAGACATATTCATTGTTCGGACACTACAAGAACGAGCTAAGTAAAAATTGATCTGTGTAAGTGCGTTGAGATCAACCCCAAACCACATGGATGTACTAGGTAATTTTACATTCAGTACATTGCCATTGCTTTCTGAACGAGAAGTCAACGTTGAAATCCAACTGACCAATGTAGGGAATGAACGTCGCACCCACCTTTAGCGTATCGGAAGTTTGAGCGCAAGCGCTTTAAGCCCTTCGGCTATGCAGACCTCTGGATATTTAGTCAGCAGAATCAGCTGAGGCCAGGGGATGTGAGTGTACAGGAGTATGCCGACAACTCATCTCGTCGTTGTTCAGAAACAAGCCGACAATTCCTTGGACAGCCACAATGAGTAGTCTAAACGTTTTTAAACAAGCTATGGCAAAAAGACAACTTATCACAAATTTCAGAAAGAGAATGACATAATTGTTGGCCATATCAAGAGGAGAGAAAAGCTGGAGAGTATTGTGACAGCGGGACTGATTTGTGGGATGAAGTTATAGAGCGAGAGACGATTCTTGACAACCTTTTGTTATGGCACGGAAAAGTGTCAACACATGAAATGATACATGCTGTTGGAGATCGCACCATGTGGAGAAGCATGATCGCCCACGGCAGTCGGCAAAGCACTTGACGATAACCCATCCACCGACGTTATGTCCGGAATGCTGAAATGGCAGCTATGTATAAGTTCAAATCGATGTGATATCTGGATGGCCCCCAAACAAATGTTTCTGTTGTTGTAGACTTGTAGCCGTTATCTCGCCAACGTTTGGCTCCCAGACGGCAACCTTTAGCCAAATGATTGCGGGGATCCATGCTTGGGACAACCCAAACAGCATGCTACATCTCACAAACCCCACAGTGGCATCTCGGCTACAGACATACACCGGGCTATCTGTATCCGTGACGTCAGTTTACGACTTGTTTCAGATCACATGACCTTCCGAAAATAACTCAAACTAATTTCCAGAGATCGTGTGTTCAAATTCTTCGCCTGGCCTACTCTTTCCAGAAATCCACCCATCAGTACTGTAAATCCCACATGTGGATGGTCTGCTCCATCACTCTCGCCACCATCTTTCCCTAGCTACCAGTAAAATAAGATGTTTACAGTACGGGCACACGATAACTAAAGGTTTTCCCCCCAACACGTGCTTTGTGGTGCATGCACGCGACTCTACGGTAATCACTAGCAGGCGGCACCGTGAGATACCCGTTCTGTATTTCGCCGGTTCACTTCTCCTAGCGCGAAAGGTTAACCCCAGGGATCACATTAGTTCTGGGAACTGGTTGTGCATGGCGTGTCTTCTGCCAGCCCAAATGTGCAAGAGGAATTAATTTCATCACTTCCTGGACCGGTTTGTTTGACGTGGTAAGATCAATACGATATTGGTGTGGCCTACAGCGGTTCTACGGTGCACTTTACTGTTCAGTGGAATTAGTTAACTTCGTGCCGTGGCTACTACTACTACTACTACTACTACTACTACTACTACTACTACTACTACTACTACTACTACTACTACTACTACTACTACTACTACTACTACTACTACTACTACTACTACTATTTCTAATACTGCTGCTGATACTACAACAACTACTACTGCTTCTAATAATAATAATAATAATAATAATAATAATAGGAACAGCAATCGACAGTGTGAAGCACCGACTCTAGAAAACACCAAGTGTACTGGTCAACTGACAATCTCTCCCGTCAGACCTGACATAGTCCACATAATTACTAGATGTGTTTTTTATCTTCGGACCGAACGGAAAGAAGAAATTCGTCAGCAACAACTCGCGATGGCGATGTTGATCGATAGGGATGCATGCTGCTGTGTGTGAGTGCCGTGTGAACAGGTGTATAAGCATTTACTCATCCTCTTCCCCAATTATAGTGATTGCTGGAAGGTCTTCTGTCCCCGCCAGCTGTTCATTAATCTGTCAATCCCGTGTAGGATTTAACTCTAGTTGTCCCGTGTAGTTATTACATATGCCTGAATCCGGCTAGGCTGCGGTGTGTATATACAAAAGCAACATTTTTGGGACAGAGAGTAAACTAGGCCTTGCGATACATCTTTTCATCACAGGCACTGTTCTTACACTGTTTTGTCGACAAAGTATTTTTACTCCGTTCTGCGCGAAAAGACTATTTTTACACTGGTTTATTAAAAAAAAAAAAACGACTATTTTTACTGTGTTTTATCTAGGACATTTTTCCCTCACGGTTTTATCCACTACGACTATTTTAAGATTGTTTCATCCAAAGTGACTAATTTGTCTTGCAGTTGTAATCCATTGCGACTACATTACAGAGTTGTATCCAAACCGACTATTTTGCACTGTTATATTTAAAACGATTATTTTAAACTTAAAACAAAAAATCCAACACTGCTAGTTTACACTGTTTTATCCAAAAGGATTATTTTCAACTGTTTCATCCGTCTCCTAAATAAAACGGTATTAAGACTGCCTGGAGTGTCGCCGAAGCCTTTTGGCACAGTCATTAGTGCACTTACTTAAAACCATAGTGGACCTGATGCAATGTCCAGCACTAGCAGCATTTTTGGAGACAGCACAACTTCCGGGTGGACCCTGTCTCGAGATATGGGTACTGGATAATTCTCGCTTTTCTGGACATTTTCTGGGACGTGGAAGCAGAGGAAGAGGCCGACCACGTAAACGATGGAAGCAGGGAATAACAGAGTCCATGGGAATATCGATACATGAAGCCCATAAGCGGGCACTCTCCCGCAGTTTATACTTCACCTCGACACCGCAAGGTACAAGAGGAACATGATGAGATGAGATGAGATGAGGTAAATTAGATGGGGAAACGAAATGGTCACTGTTGCAATTTATATCGTGTCCTAAATTATGAGACTTCCAAATAAACCACATCCCTGTGGTGGCAACTTCTGTTAGAGGAATACACTGAGAGCGTTAAAAAATTAAGTCTTGTATAACAGAGGGTGTTAAATGATTAACACTTTTTCTAGAGCAGTGAAGGTAAAATAATTAACACGTGTCTAGAACAGAAGGTGTTAAATAATTAAAACGTGTCTAGAACAGGGAGGGTTAAATAATTAGTACATTTCCATAACAGAAGTGGTTAAATAATTAACACTTTTCTCGAACAGAAAGGGTTAAATAATAAACACTTTTTTAAGAACAGAGAGGGTTAAATAATTAACACGAGTCTAGAACAGAGGAAATTATATAATTAACGTTGGTCTAGAACAGAAAGCGTTAAATATTAACACTTTTCTAGAGCAAAGAAGGTTGAATAATTTACACTTTTCTGGAACAGAGAGGAGTTAAATGATTAACTTTTTCTAGAACAGAGGGTTAAATAATTAACACGTGTCTAGAACAGAGAAAGTTAAATAATTAACTCTTGTCTAGAACAGAGATTACTGTAAAAAATAACAACTTTAAGGAATAGAGGCAGTTAAATAATTAATGATTGTCTAGAACAGAGACGGGTAAATCATTAACAACTTTCTAGAACAAATAACAAATAATTGCAAGCTTACAGACTATTAAATGTATAATAACTAGCAATATCTAAAACAGAGAGGGCAAAATTATTAGCACTTTCTAAGGTAGAGAAAGTTACATAATATGTATGATACATTAGCAGCTGTTGGGACCACATGAATTAATACGCAGGTGAGAACATAAGGAGGTAGAGAAAATATTTCATTAGAAGCAATGCACCTAACATGGAAGTACAACCAAACACGCCGGCATTGTGGCAACAGAGAAACTCAATGAAAAGAAGCAGTTCAGGAGCAGTCTCCCTGTCTATAACCTATGTGAACTCAACCGTGTCTCTGATGATGCACCTGCTGGCGGGATATCAAGCCAGCCTGCTGTCTAGTCAAGGGTGAGAAACTTTTCAGGTGAAAGATCAGTTTCCACGTATCTAAGCTGCCCAGATAACTTTCTGTGCGTAGGAGTTTCAATGACGTGTACACACTGTTATAGGCTTCATTTTTCACATGACGTGTACACACTGTTATAGCTTGACTTCGTAACCGCTGTGTGTGGTTGAAATGATGACCTATACAGCTTCAGTAACCTACTCTAAGCCTTGCTCACAGTGAGATAAACTAAACATTTGCTCACTGTGAGATAAACTGAATATTTGCTCACAGTGAGATAAACTGAATATTTGCTCACAGTGAGATAAACTGAATATTTGCTCACTGTCAGATAAACTGAATATTTGCTCACATTGAGATAATTTGAATATTTGCTCACAATAAGATAAACTGAATATTAGTTCACAAAGGGATAAACTGAATATTTTTTAACAATAAGATAAACTAAATATTTGCTCACAGTGACATACACTGAATATTTGCTCACGGTGAGATAAACCAAATATTTGCTCACAATGAGATAAACTGAATATTTGCTCACTATGAGATAAACTGAGTATTTGCTCGCGTGATAAACTAAATATTTTCTCACAATGAGATAAACTAAATATTTGCGTACAGTGAGATAAACTAAATATTTTCTCACATTGAGATAAACTGTATATATATATATATATACAGCGGCGGTGTTGAGGTGAAGTAAAAACAGTGGGCGAGTTCCTGCTTATGGGCTTCATTTATCGATATTCCCATGGACTCTGTTATTCCCTGTGTCCATCGTTTCCGTGGTCGGCCTCTTCCCTAGCTTCCCCCTGGTCTGTACATCATTGCTTGTTGTGGTATACTGTTAGTTGGTAACCTACTTGAATGGCTAAACCGTTGACTTGCTGCTTCTAATAAAATCTAGTGCAGCTATAACCCCCACCTTAATCCTGATTTCTTCATTTCTGATCTTATCTCTTCTTGATACATTGAGTATTCTTCTCAGGAATCTCATTTCTTTTGTTGTGATGCTTCTTTTCTCTTTTTCTGTCATTGTCCAGATTTGGCATTGGTAACACAGAGTTGGTAATAAGATTGTGTTGTAAAGTGCTTTCTTAGTAGTTATTGATACATGTATGTTCTTTAGCATTGGTGCAATTTGTCCAATGAGTTGGTTTGCCTTATTGCATCTATTTTCGATCTCGCCTTCTGATGTGCCATTTGATGATATATTTCCTAAGATCTTGAAACTCTTTACTTGTTTAAGGGATGTTAGTTTAGGTGAATCGTTGTTGCTTTTTCTTCTTTAGTTACAGTCATTACCTCTGTTTTATTTGTGCTAATTTTCATGGAACGTTCCCTACACATTTCATTTAGACTGTTCGTGCGGTCTTGTAATTCAGCTTCTGATTTTGCTATTAGTGCTTGGTCGTCCGAAAACAGGAGTTCTCTAATGGTTAGATTTGCAGATGGTTCTTCTTCCGTGTTCTCGTCATGCAGTGTTCTTGCAGTCTCTGTTTGGCTGGTTTCTTTACATATGTTGTCTATATATGTTATGAATAAGAGAAGGGACAGGACACAACCTTGTCGTACTCCAGATCTTATCGTGAAGGGTTCTGAGTGTCCTCCAGTTGCTCTCACTATGCATTCACTGCTGTTGT
Organism: Cepaea hortensis; assembly: GCA_963921405.1. Classification (NCBI taxonomy): domain Eukaryota; kingdom Metazoa; phylum Mollusca; class Gastropoda; order Stylommatophora; family Helicidae; genus Cepaea; species Cepaea hortensis. The sequence goes on from OY992879.1 coordinate 43,467,361, forward strand.
ATAATCTTTTAATTATTGTACGCCGAAAATATGAGAAATGTCAGAGATGGCATAACCATGGGGCAATATAATGCCCTAAGTATCGGTGTTCATGAAATACCAGAGATTCGATGCGCTGATGAAATAATGTATTACTATCCACATTACAGAATGGTGTAGAACGATAACTAAAGGTTTTCCCCCCAACACGTGCTTTGTGGTGCATGCACGCGACTCTACGGTAATCACTAGCAGGCGGCACCGTGAGATACCCGTTCTGTATTTCGCCGGTTCACTTCTCCTAGCGCGAAAGGTTAACCCCAGGGATCACATTAGTTCTGGGAACTGGTTGTGCATGGCGTGTCTTCTGCCAGCCCAAATGTGCAAGAGGAATTAATTTCATCACTTCCTGGACCGGTTTGTTTGACGTGGTAAGATCAATACGATATTGGTGTGGCCTACAGCGGTTCTACGGTGCACTTTACTGTTCAGTGGAATTAGTTAACTTCGTGCCGTGGCTACTACTACTACTACTACTACTACTACTACTACTACTACTACTACTACTACTACTACTACTACTACTACTACTACTACTACTACTACTACTACTACTACTACTACTATTTCTAATACTGCTGCTGATACTACAACAACTACTACTGCTTCTAATAATAATAATAATAATAATAATAATAGGAACAGCAATCGACAGTGTGAAGCACCGACTCTAGAAAACACCAAGTGTACTGGTCAACTGACAATCTCTCCCGTCAGACCTGACATAGTCCACATAATTACTAGATGTGTTTTTTATCTTCGGACCGAACGGAAAGAAGAAATTCGTCAGCAACAACTCGCGATGGCGATGTTGATCGATAGGGATGCATGCTGCTGTGTGTGAGTGCCGTGTGAACAGGTGTATAAGCATTTACTCATCCTCTTCCCCAATTATAGTGATTGCTGGAAGGTCTTCTGTCCCCGCCAGCTGTTCATTAATCTGTCAATCCCGTGTAGGATTTAACTCTAGTTGTCCCGTGTAGTTATTACATATGCCTGAATCCGGCTAGGCTGCGGTGTGTATATACAAAAGCAACATTTTTGGGACAGAGAGTAAACTAGGCCTTGCGATACATCTTTTCATCACAGGCACTGTTCTTACACTGTTTTGTCGACAAAGTATTTTTACTCCGTTCTGCGCGAAAAGACTATTTTTACACTGGTTTATTAAAAAAAAAAAAACGACTATTTTTACTGTGTTTTATCTAGGACATTTTTCCCTCACGGTTTTATCCACTACGACTATTTTAAGATTGTTTCATCCAAAGTGACTAATTTGTCTTGCAGTTGTAATCCATTGCGACTACATTACAGAGTTGTATCCAAACCGACTATTTTGCACTGTTATATTTAAAACGACTATTTTAAACTTAAAACAAAAAATCCAACACTGCTAGTTTACACTGTTTTATCCAAAAGGATTATTTTCAACTGTTTCATCCGTCTCCTAAATAAAACGGTATTAAGACTGCCTGGAGTGTCGCCGAAGCCTTTTGGCACAGTCATTAGTGCACTTACTTAAAACCATAGTGGACCTGATGCAATGTCCAGCACTAGCAGCATTTTTGGAGACAGCACAACTTCCGGGTGGACCCTGTCTCGAGATATGGGTACTGGATAATTCTCGCTTTTCTGGACATTTTCTGGGACGTGGAAGCAGAGGAAGAGGCCGACCACGTAAACGATGGAAGCAGGGAATAACAGAGTCCATGGGAATATCGATACATGAAGCCCATAAGCGGGCACTCTCCCGCAGTTTATACTTCACCTCGACACCGCAAGGTACAAGAGGAACATGATGAGATGAGATGAGATGAGGTAAATTAGATGGGGAAACGAAATGGTCACTGTTGCAATTTATATCGTGTCCTAAATTATGAGACTTCCAAATAAACCACATCCCTGTGGTGGCAACTTCTGTTAGAGGAATACACTGAGAGCGTTAAAAAATTAAGTCTTGTATAACAGAGGGTGTTAAATGATTAACACTTTTTCTAGAGCAGTGAAGGTAAAATAATTAACACGTGTCTAGAACAGAAGGTGTTAAATAATTAAAACGTGTCTAGAACAGGGAGGGTTAAATAATTAGTACATTTCCATAACAGAAGTGGTTAAATAATTAACACTTTTCTCGAACAGAAAGGGTTAAATAATAAACACTTTTTTAAGAACAGAGAGGGTTAAATAATTAACACGAGTCTAGAACAGAGGAAATTATATAATTAACGTTGGTCTAGAACAGAAAGCGTTAAATATTAACACTTTTCTAGAGCAAAGAAGGTTGAATAATTTACACTTTTCTGGAACAGAGAGGAGTTAAATGATTAACTTTTTCTAGAACAGAGGGTTAAATAATTAACACGTGTCTAGAACAGAGAAAGTTAAATAATTAACTCTTGTCTAGAACAGAGATTACTGTAAAAAATAACAACTTTAAGGAATAGAGGCAGTTAAATAATTAATGATTGTCTAGAACAGAGACGGGTAAATCATTAACAACTTTCTAGAACAAATAACAAATAATTGCAAGCTTACAGACTATTAAATGTATAATAACTAGCAATATCTAAAACAGAGAGGGCAAAATTATTAGCACTTTCTAAGGTAGAGAAAGTTACATAATATGTATGATACATTAGCAGCTGTTGGGACCACATGAATTAATACGCAGGTGAGAACATAAGGAGGTAGAGAAAATATTTCATTAGAAGCAATGCACCTAACATGGAAGTACAACCAAACACGCCGGCATTGTGGCAACAGAGAAACTCAATGAAAAGAAGCAGTTCAGGAGCAGTCTCCCTGTCTATAACCTATGTGAACTCAACCGTGTCTCTGATGATGCACCTGCTGGCGGGATATCAAGCCAGCCTGCTGTCTAGTCAAGGGTGAGAAACTTTTCAGGTGAAAGATCAGTTTCCACGTATCTAAGCTGCCCAGATAACTTTCTGTGCGTAGGAGTTTCAATGACGTGTACACACTGTTATAGGCTTCATTTTTCACATGACGTGTACACACTGTTATAGCTTGACTTCGTAACCGCTGTGTGTGGTTGAAATGATGACCTATACAGCTTCAGTAACCTACTCTAAGCCTTGCTCACAGTGAGATAAACTAAACATTTGCTCACTGTGAGATAAACTGAATATTTGCTCACAGTGAGATAAACTGAATATTTGCTCACAGTGAGATAAACTGAATATTTGCTCACTGTCAGATAAACTGAATATTTGCTCACATTGAGATAATTTGAATATTTGCTCACAATAAGATAAACTGAATATTAGTTCACAAAGGGATAAACTGAATATTTTTTAACAATAAGATAAACTAAATATTTGCTCACAGTGACATACACTGAATATTTGCTCACGGTGAGATAAACCAAATATTTGCTCACAATGAGATAAACTGAATATTTGCTCACTATGAGATAAACTGAGTATTTGCTCGCGTGATAAACTAAATATTTTCTCACAATGAGATAAACTAAATATTTGCGTACAGTGAGATAAACTAAATATTTTCTCACATTGAGATAAACTGTATATATATATATATATACAGCGGCGGTGTTGAGGTGAAGTAAAAACAGTGGGCGAGTTCCTGCTTATGGGCTTCATTTATCGATATTCCCATGGACTCTGTTATTCCCTGTGTCCATCGTTTCCGTGGTCGGCCTCTTCCCTAGCTTCCCCCTGGTCTGTACATCATTGCTTGTTGTGGTATACTGTTAGTTGGTAACCTACTTGAATGGCTAAACCGTTGACTTGCTGCTTCTAATAAAATCTAGTGCAGCTATAACCCCCACCTTAATCCTGATTTCTTCATTTCTGATCTTATCTCTTCTTGATACATTGAGTATTCTTCTCAGGAATCTCATTTCTTTTGTTGTGATGCTTCTTTTCTCTTTTTCTGTCATTGTCCAGATTTGGCATTGGTAACACAGAGTTGGTAATAAGATTGTGTTGTAAAGTGCTTTCTTAGTAGTTATTGATACATGTATGTTCTTTAGCATTGGTGCAATTTGTCCAATGAGTTGGTTTGCCTTATTGCATCTATTTTCGATCTCGCCTTCTGATGTGCCATTTGATGATATATTTCCTAAGATCTTGAAACTCTTTACTTGTTTAAGGGATGTTAGTTTAGGTGAATCGTTGTTGCTTTTTCTTCTTTAGTTACAGTCATTACCTCTGTTTTATTTGTGCTAATTTTCATGGAACGTTCCCTACACATTTCATTTAGACTGTTCGTGCGGTCTTGTAATTCAGCTTCTGATTTTGCTATTAGTGCTTGGTCGTCCGAAAACAGGAGTTCTCTAATGGTTAGATTTGCAGATGGTTCTTCTTCCGTGTTCTCGTCATGCAGTGTTCTTGCAGTCTCTGTTTGGCTGGTTTCTTTACATATGTTGTCTATATATGTTATGAATAAGAGAAGGGACAGGACACAACCTTGTCGTACTCCAGATCTTATCGTGAAGGGTTCTGAGTGTCCTCCAGTTGCTCTCACTATGCATTCACTGCTGTTGTATAATCTTTTAATTATTGTACGCCGAAAATATGAGAAATGTCAGAGATGGCATAACCATGGGGCAATATAATGCCCTAAGTATCGGTGTTCATGAAATACCAGAGATTCGATGCGCTGATGAAATAATGTATTACTATCCACATTACAGAATGGTGTAGAACGACTAATAACCTCAACCCCCCCCCCCTCCCCTTCCCTTCCCCTGCCCCCCCCCCCCAATGGTGACAATTACAACTTATATCTTAACATAGCAAAAACAAAGATAATGTATACAGATAAAACTAATATGGAGAACGAAATATACATTAATGAGGAAAAATTAGAGGTGGTGGAAAATTTCGAATATCTCGGGTCATTATATTACCAATAATGGTGACACAATAACAGAAATTAAAAGACGAATATCTGTTGCTCTTCAAATGCTTACACAACTGAATAAATTGTGGCATGGGACAGGTAGACCTACAAAAACTAGATTTTTAAGAGAATTTTTCCCATTGCAACATACGTCTGTGAGAAATGGACACTTACTAAACAAGCTGAACAGCGCATAAATGCCTTTGAATATAATGTTATAGACGGGTTCTAAGAATATATTGGGTACAGAAAAGAAAAAAATATATCCATGTGTCTGAATATTGAAGAAGGTTGGCTACTAAAGACGATAAAACAAATAAAATTGAAATGTTTTGGTCACTTGACATGTCATGATCGTTTGGAGAGAACAATAATGGAGGGGTATATGTCTGTGAAGAGAGGAAGAGGAAGGCCAAAGTGAAGATGGGGGCAGGATGTGGCAGATGATCTCCAGATGGGTGTATTGGACGCGGGACGTCTTGCTTACGACCGAGAAATTTTCCGGAAGGTTGTTATGGGGGTGAGGTTCTGCAAAACACATGCTACTGTACTGAATAAATGAATTTATATATATATATATATATATATATATATATATATATATATATATATATATATATATATATATATATATATATATAGAGAGAGAGAGAGAGAGAGAGAGAGAGAGAGAGAGCCACAAACCATCTCCTGTCTAGATCATGGTGGTATATTGTAACATGTAGTTCAGGTGGTATTTTATTTTCTAAATCTCACCAAATCGTGAGCAATGTGTAAGCAAGTAAATGTTCATGATAATGTTCGTATTGTACCCCCCCCCCCCCCCCCACCCGCTTTTCATTTTTAAGTCCTGTTACATGATGTAGACAATAAAGGCAATGTTTGATTACGTTCATACATCATTTCTGGCTAGTACCCCATGCTATCATTCAATTTATAGGCCGCCGAGTCTACGAATGTCAACTGCGACATGAACGAGTCGTTCTAAAGTTTACATTCACTGACAACTAACGAATGGTTCTAGCAACACAGCATGAAAACTACGAATGCCTGGAGTACTTGGTTGTCCTGGACCTAATACGAATGCCTGAAGTACTTGGTTGTCCTGGTCCTGCTGGGAGTTGTCCTGTACAAACAAGAAATATGAATGCTGTCCAAGGAAATAACTGCTTCCGGTTTTCAGTGGCAGCTTTTTGTATTAGCATGAATCGATATCTCATCTTAATGACAAATAACCAGAAGGGCAAGAGTTGGTCCCAGCCGGTGGACATTTTTGTTCTACAAATATAACCCAGCCACGGTTTGTCACTGTGTTCCACTGTTACGTTTTTACATAATCTGCTTCATCTTCATTTTCAGAATGTCTGTTTCGTTACAATAGAATTATTGAGTCGGATGATGTATGTTACAATAGAAGTATTGAGTGGGATAACGCATGTTACAATATAAGTATTGAGTCGGATGACATGTTACAATAACTAATGAACGAACGAAGAAACTTTATTTTCAAAGGGTTAAGAATTGGGCACTCAGGCCCGTCTAACATTTTAAGTAACGAGCAGAGTTACGTATGTTACAATAGAAGGATGCAGTCGGACGACGTATGCTACACCAGAAGTATCGAGCCGTGTGGCATATGTTACAATACAAGTATCGAGTAGATGAGTTTGTTACAATACAAGTATCAAATTGTATGATGTATGCTACAGGAGACGTATCCAATCTTATGAAACACGTTAGGGCGAGTCAATAAGTATGTCACACAGTTCTGTGGGATGGCAGGTAAATGTAGTTGGTGCTTTCTACAGGTGTCATTAGGTGAAAGCAACATCTAGCTTTATATTCCCGTCGGTCAGGTGGCCCTAGGTGTCTCATGCGCAGTGCATAAAAAAATGACGACTGTACTTACGGAGTATACAACCAAAGAGCAACGAGGTGTTGTGCGTATTTTTTTTTTTTTTTTTTTTTTTTTTTTTGGTGGGAAAAAGGACTGCCTGCAAAGGACATTCATAAGGAAATGCTTCCTGTTTATGCTGACAAATGTTTGTCCCGTAAAGCGGTGCATAGCTGGGTAGAAAACGTCCTTCTTCGCCTTGTGTCCAAAAATTCAAGGCTACGCCATCAGCAGGGTAAGTTATTCTGACAGTGTTCTGGGATTTTCAAGGAGTGTTTTTAACCAATTTCAAGAAGATAGGTGACAATGTGAATTCTAAATCGTACTGTGAAGTTCTATCGATGCTTCATGATGCAAATCGAAGAAAACGTCCAGGACTGCTGACTAGAGGAGTGTTGCTTCTTCATAACAATGCCAGACCACATACTGCTCGATTAACTCAGGAGAAAATTAACTAACTAAGGTGGGAAGTTCTAGAACATCCACCTTACAGGCCCGACTTAGCCCCTAGCGATTTCCACCTTTTTGGTCCACTGAAAACCCACCTTGGCGGGAGCCATTTCGCGAATGACGCCGAAGTTGAATGTGAAGTGAAAATGTTGTTTAGAAAACAGTGTTCTGTGCAGCCGGTTTGGGAGGACTGATAAAACGATGGAACTCGTGCATCAATGCTGGTGGAAATTATGTTGACAAATAAAGGGACAATGTATGTTATCAATTATCAGTTATCAGTTGGGGTATCTTCATTGCACTCTGGACAGGTCCATAGGTACTAAGAGACTCCCCCCCCCGTCCGTTCGGTGGTTAATAGTGCCAGTTCTGTGTTGGTTGACGAGGCACCTCGTTTTCCCGATGTACCTCTCGTGTCTGGCCGTGTCAGTTCTTACTCCCAAGTCTCTCATCCTGGACAGCGATGTGGATTCACTGACATCAAAATCCTCTGTTTCTCGACATATCTTTAAGGACGTTAATAACATCGGCACGATCCATGGGCTGGCCATCTGCAGGGGGTGCAGAGCCAGCCAGTTTATCAGCTCGTTCATTTCCCTCGACTCCCGCATGTCCAGGGACGAAGATGAAGGTGACTTTACGAACAACAGACTTCCGCAGCGACTCAGTCCACTGTCAACGTACAGATCCAGCTTCGACCTTTCGAATCATGCTCATTGAATCACTTAGTACACACACGTTGGTATAATGCTGTCTGGTGTCAAGTTGTTATCATATTTAGTTATTTTTCTACAGCCATTTATGACTTACTTATGGACTTCCCCTCGTATATTACATGTATTTGAGACCGTGTCGCGCTGTGTTATAACGTGTTGGTATGCGAGCTGGTAGAAAGCAATGGCAAACTACTGAACGTAAAAACTTGCCTAGTACATCAACAGCAGCTGAAAAATGCTGGTGTTGACTGCAACGTCCTGCAAAGGGATATGCAACATTAAATGAAAAAAAAAATGCAAAGCTCATATCATAATTGTTTTGTAAACTTATAAACGGAGAACTGCATGCCCTGCACAGGTCTTTGTCATTCACCCCATTATTTATTGGCTGTTTGTTATGTACTAAGCAATTTCAGTACATGTTTGTCATTGTTTTCTGAGCGGCCGACACCACATACCATGAAAATCAACGCAAAGTGGACTGCTTCCAGATAGACCGCGCCTGGTTTCCAGCCCTTGTTTCGGTCCGTTGGGAAGTTGTGAAACTGCCTCCCTGTCTCGTAGTCTACAGCGCCGAATTTTGTGAACTTACACAAAACTAAAATTATCGTCAAAAAACAAACCTTTATGTCAGCGACAAACCACAATCAACAATGAATTGATTGGAATGGATAATATCACACACTTTTAAACTTCCGGTGTGCTGATACCGGGGAAGTGGGTTCATCCCCTACATGGGTCAATTGGACTAAAATGTTGACTTCTCGTCCTTGACTAGAGGACGTAAATTACAAGTTGTAAAAGCTGCCATAAGGATTGATAATGAAGTGGGACAATATCAACCTATTAAGAGAGGTGTTAGGCAGGGATGTGTAATGTCTCCAGATCTTTTTTCCCTATACAGTGAAAATATTTTCAGTAATGTAAAAGATATAAATGAATCAGCATTGGAGGACGAAACATAAATAACATTAAATATGCAGATGATACAGTATTGATTGAAGACAATGCACAAGATCTACAACAATTAGTAGACGCAGTTGTGGTACACAGTGAGCAGCTGGGGTTGGAATTAAATTGTAAGAAGACACAGGTTATGGTCGTCACTAGGAAGAATGAAGTACCACAATGTAATATGCAAGTAAATGGGAATATTCTTCAACAAGTAAATCGGTACAATTATCTCGGAACAATCATAGCATCTGATGGGAGATGCCTTGAAGAGATTAGAACAAGAATCGCCATGGCGAAAGTAGCCTTTAGCAAGATGAAAAACATTCTGACCAATAAAAAGATGTCAATTGAAACGAGAAAAAGAGTGTTGAGGGGATACATAGAGCCTGTTCTTTTGTATGGATGTGAAACTTGGACAATGTGCAGTCAAGCTGAAAAACATCTGATGGCTGCAGAAATGTGGTTTCTGAGGAAAATGCAAAGAATACCATGGACAGACAGAAAAACCAATGACCAAGTATTACAGGAGACAAATGAAAATCGTAAATTGATTAGAGAAATTAGACGTAGACAGTCAATTTTTTTGGACATGTTATGAGAAGAAATGGATTGGAGATCTTGGTGACAACTGGCAAGATCGAAGGGAACAGACCAATAGGAAGACCGAGAGGAAAATACCTGGGTGGCTTGGCCACATGGCATGGACGAGACATGAACACTGAGCTGATCCACGACTCTGGGGATCGAGTGAAATAGCGTGTCATGACCGCCCACGCTTTCCGGCATGGCACATGATGGATTGAGCAAGTGCGTGGATTACGCTTGAGTTCAAAGCGAGAGAACGTAGAAAAGAATAGATAAAAAAAACTGTGAATACCTTGATTCAGTTATCATCTACAAGAGAACCGACCGCTCACAAGAGGTCAGGCGGATTCTGGTGATAGTGATGTCAACGGTAAACAATATTAACCGATTCAATGCCGAAGGATGTGCCAAATGTGACTTCCAATTTGGACAGAAGGACGATATATTGCCGTACTAGGGTCGTCATGTGATTTGTTTCATGTCACGGTATCTTCCACAATTTCAAAGTACAGTGAATGGAAAGTTGCATTATACTACTTGTTCACTTGATTGTGTACCTTGTCTGGCTCAAACCTAGTTCTGTTGTTTGGCAGTGAATCAGTTAGGAGTCAAAGGAACAATATCAACAAATAATTAAATGAACATTTTGTGAACATAACTCACATGTGGCGACATACAGATGCGTGTGTTTGACCTTTACTCATTTTAATATTCTGGTATATTATAGATGTTGCATATAAATATTCCGTATGTAATAGATGTTACATAATAAATAGTCTGGTATGTCATAGATGTTACATAATAAATAGTCTCGTATGTAATTCATTCATTCATTCAGTAGCATGTCCTTTACAGAACCTCGCTCCCATAACAACCCTCCGGAAAACTTCTCGATCACAAGCAAGATGTCCCGCGTCTGATACACCCATCTGGAGATCATCCGCCACATCCTGCACCCATCTTCTCTTTGGCCTTCCTCTTCCTCTCTTCCCAGGCATATACCCTTCCATTATTGTTCTCTCCAAACTGTCGTGACGTTTCAAGTGACCAAAATACTTCAATTTTCTTTGTTTTATCGTCTTTAATAGCCATCCCTCCTTAATATTCAACTCTTGAAGTATGGATGCATTTGTTCTTTTCTTTACCCAAGATATTCTTAGAACTCGTCTATAACATTTATATTCAAAGGCATGTATGCGCTGTTCAGCTTGTTTAGTAAGTGTCCATGTCTCACAGGCTTATGTTGCAATGGGAAAGATGCATGCTCTTAAAAATCTAATTTTTGTAGTTCTGTCTGTCCCACACCATAATTTATTCATCTGTTTTAGTCTTTGAAGAGCAATGGATAGTCGCCGTTTTATTTCTTTCATTGTGTCACCATTATTCGTAATCAATGACCCAAGATATTCAAAATTTTCCACCACCTCCAATTTTCTCCCATTAATGTATATTTCTTTCTCCATAGTAGTTTTATCTGTATGCATTATCTTAGTTTTTGCTATGTTAAGATATAAGTTGTGATTTTCACTATTCAATTGTGTTGAGTCTATTAGGTTTTCTATGCCATTCTGTGTTGTGGATAGTAATACTGTATCATCAGCATATCGAATCTCTGGTATGTCATGACCGCCGATATTTAGGGCATCATATGGCTCCCTGTTTATATCATCTCTTACATTTCTCATTATATTTTCGGCATACAGGTTAAACAAATAGGGTGACAGCACGCAGCCCTGACGGACTCCTTGCTTGATGTCAAACCAATCTGATGTCTCGCCATCTATTCTAACTGCTGCTTGTTGGTCTAGATATAGCATTTTTATGAGATGTACTACATGTGAAGGAAAGCCCATATTCCTCATGATTTCCCAAAGTTTCTGATGCTGTACACAGTCAAATGCCTTTGAATAAACCACAAAACATGAGAATAGGTTTACATTAAATTCTCTGCACTTCTCTATTATTAAACGCATGTTGAATATGTGATCTCTTGTTCCTCTTCCTTGTCTAAATCCAGCTTGAACTACGTTAATCTCTTCTTCCATTTTCTTACTAAGTCGTCGCATTATGACTTTTAGTAGAATTTTACTTGCATGACTTATCAGGGCAACAGTTCTATAGTTGGTGCATAATTTCAGGTTGCCCTTTTTTGGTATTGGAATGAAGATAGTTCTCTTCCAATCTTTTGGCCATATACCATATTTCCAAATCTTTGTACATAATGCATGATATATGTGTATGCTTTCTTCTCCTCCTGCTTTAATTAGTTCAGCTGGTATCTCATCACATCCAGGTGATTTACCATTCTTCAGGTTCCTTATAGCCCAAGCAATTTCATCTAATGAGGGTTCAGGTTCTGTCTCTGCTGTCATTGGCTCATGTATCTCATTCATATCCTCACTGTCACTCATATCATACATTCCACTGCAGTACTCCTGCCATCTTTCTAGAATTTGTCTAGATTCTGTTAAGGTAATTCCCATCTTGTCACAGATAACATTCAATTGAGGTTGAACATTTCTTGTCAATAACTTCATTTCCTTGAACATTTCATAATCTCTTCCAGCCTTATGATATTGCTCTATTCTGGTACAGCTATCTTGTATATATTGATTTTTGTCCTTTCTTGTGTTCTTTCTTATTTCTCAAGTTAAAGATTTATACTTCATCCTGCTATCGGATTCATCTCCTTTCTGTTTCAGCTCCCTTCGTTGTTTTATTAATTCTAACGTGTCTGATGTAATCCATGGCTTACGTTGCGTTTTCTTGGTCGGAATGAAATCTTTGGCTGCAGTTATCAAGATATCTCTAGCTTGTACTGCCAGTTCATCAGGTGTCATTTCTTCGTATGTAATAGATGTTACAAATAAATATTTAGGTATGTAACGTGATTTAAAAAAAAAAATATGTGCATGTCCGTTTTAAAACATCGCAATCACCCCAGCGCTTTTGTTTTCAAAGTTATTTGTGATTTTCTGAGCAATTGTATGTTCAGTAGTATGCTGTCTGCCGGTCTCCCTGGCTTAGGTCTTTTTCCGTAATCCCGTATATTCTCGTGAGTAACGTAACCTGCGCGAGAATCGGTAACTGTTCTCGCTCGTTGGTAACTTACGGGATATGTGAGCCGGTCGCTTGGAAAGCAATGGCAAATTACTGAGCGTAATTTTGCCAAGTACACCAACAGCAGCTGAAAAAATGCTGATGTTGACTACAACGTCCTGTAAGGGATATGAAAAAAAGTATGCTGTCTAAACTCATGCCGTTATTACAGTTCAACGCGGTACGGTTTGCATCCAAATCTCCTGCAGCTAATTTCAGCCCCGGTATACGAGGTTGTGCCGTCCCCCTGGCCTAGGCGTTAGCGACTTTCTCCGTAATCCCGTATATTCTCGTGAGAAACGTTACTTGAGTCAGAATAGGTAGCGGTTCTCGCCGCGTTGGTGACTTAAGGGGTATGTGAGCCGGCCGCCCAGAAAGCAATGGCAAACTACTGAGCATATAATCTTGCCAAGAAATCAACAATCAGCTGAAAGATGCTGATGTTGACAGTGAAGTCCTGTAAAGGATATGCGAACAAAAATACGAGGTTGTGACATGCGACAGCGTTCCTTTAGTCACAGAGTGATACATGTTAGAGAATAAATATTCAGGAATGTGATACATGTTAGAGAATAAATATTCCGGAATGTGATACATGTTAGAGAATAAATATTCAGGAATGTGATACATGTTAGAGAATAAATATTCAGGAATGTGATACATATTAGAGAATAAATATTCAGGAATGTGATACATGTTAGAGAATAAATATTCAGGAATGTGATACATGTTAGAGAATAAATATTCAGGAATGTGATACATGTTAGAGAATAAATATTCAGGAATGTGATACATGTTCAAGTGTACATAGCATATGGTATGTTCAAAACAAGGTTTTCTCGTTGTGACTCTGAATAATGAAGACACAAACAATAGATTTCACAGTTTATTGCCGGGCATATTTCGCTGTATAGATCAGCCTTATCGTTCGTATTTCAGTTGAAAGAATTCATTATCCTACGTCACTAAATAAAAGTCGCTTAAAAGTCGACAGGGTCGACTTCATTTCACCGGATGATATCCCATATGGCTCAGTCTATTTCCGCAGCGCGGAAAGCGTCGCAGAAAGCACGAACTCCGTAGATCTAGCGACGACCCACAGGAGTCTCCGAAAAATTTAACTCATGAACCGAAGGACGCGGCCCGGAATCTTACCCACAACCTTCGGAGCCCGAGTTAAACGGCTTGACCACTTCGCCTGAAATTTAGTGTTTAGCAAACACCTGACGAGATACAGCGACATATGCCACTCACTAAATTCAGCAATATGTGATATGTTACAGAAAAAGATATTCAGGTAATGTATATATAATTATTAAATTATTTGGACATCTTATGAGATGAAATAAATTGGAGAACTTGGTGACAACTTTCAAGATTCAGGGGGAATGAACAATGGGAAGACAGAGAAGTAAATATCTGAATGGCTTCGGAACGTGTCATGGTCGATACAAGAGCACTGAGCTGATCCACGACTCTGGTGATCATGTGAGATGGCGAAACATGACCGCACACCCTTATCGGCAAAGCATATGATGATGATACATGTTGAAGAATAAATGGGCTGGTATGCTACATGTGTTAGGTTCAAAACATAAAGTAATTAAAAACATTATTTATGAGTACAAAACACATTTGAAATGTGTTGTATTTAAATATTATAAATAATATATAATGTCGTAACTATACTCAGCGAGAGTATAGTTATGTCGTTTGTTAGAAAAGTCATTAACCAGTCATACACGTAATGTCGTCGTCTGTAAGGTAAAAATCGCCAACAGCCAAAACATGATGGAATGATTGCGACGTAATGTAAAGGAAATACAACTAACTTTAAGGTAAACATGTTAACGCTGTTTCATGTCAACTCTTTCAGTCCCGAACAAAGCTTAGTCTTCTCTTCTTTTTTTTTTAACAGTTAATCAGACCATACTACAAACAATATTCCCGTGTGGCCACTCCCATTGTGCATTTTGTCTCTAGGAAAACAGTGCACTCTTGATTTATCATAGTGGTTGTTCCCCCAAGCACAACGTCTACATCTGCTCAAAAACGTCCCAGGAATGAATGAGTTAAGGCAGACATGTTAAGTGTTGGCCATTAATATTTTAACTTGCCTCATCTCTGGCAGTCTAAATAACTGATGGAAGCAAAATAGGCCGGGTATACAGATGGCGTAGTTAACTGGTGGGGGGTAGAGATTGTCCAGTCGTGCCATGCGAGAGGCCAGGGGAACGTAGTCAGCTTACCCGGTCTTACTATCATAAGAAGTCCAAAAACCTGACCCGTGCGCTACTCCCAGGTCCAATATGGAGGAGCACGAATAGGGGGCAATCACTCTTGATTAAAAGGCGTGCTTCTTGTCTGCTGCTGTCTACAGCTCCGGGCCAGAGGCAAGACAGTTTCCAATTCTCGACTTCTCCAGCTGCTCTTCTCTTTTCTAGTCGGAGAAAATAAATAGGAAAAGTATTTGGAGATGTCTGAGCATTTCAGCGTGTGTAGATCCCGCGGCTGGAGGGGACAGACCGAGTGTCTCGCGTGAAAGTGCGGTACATATACTCGCGATGTTCACTTATTGTATTGTGCGGTTCCGCCGGAATTAGAATTATGGGTATGAGGTAATTGTAGTTGTGCCGGTTGTATAATTGCATCTAGTATTATGTTGTACTGTTCAATTCGTTCTAAACAACGAAATGCAGAGAATGGTGTTCGTTCGTGTTTATATGATGTATGTATGTATAATGTAATGAACAACCTATGTCAGCCATATTTTTATCGAAATTTTGAGCAACCCGAGTCGTGTAAAGCATATTAAATATTATGAAGTCACCCCGGAACAAATATTCTTTAATTGATAATTGGTTTATTTAAAGCGAAATGCAATATTGTGGTGATTACGAAATGTTGAATGCTAACATATTTTCATTTTTTTTCTTTTTTGGTTGTATAAATTCTTTAATTGTGAAATACTCTCACGTGATATGTGAATTATTTCTGGTGCTTCCTGTTAAACTTATTCTTGTTAAGCTTCTATATCCGTGTTTTCAGTGCGGCTACCGCTTCCTTTAGTCCTCTTCTTCTCCTTCCGCCTTTCATCTTTCTTGCCCCATCCCCTTTACTTCTTCATATTTATTACTTTTCTGCATATCGTTTTCATTTTTCCTCTTCTACTTTATTATTTACTAAATGTTTCTTTCTTTTTACTTTGTTTTTCTATACTTTCATGTTTTCTAATTCTGTTATTTTACTGCCTTTCTTACTTTGAGCAGCATTATCATATTTTTTCTTCCTCCTCCTCGTCCTCGTCTTCGTCTTCTTCTTCTTCTTCTTCTTCTTCTTCTTCTTCTTCTTCTTCTTCTTCTTCTTCTTCTTCTTCTTCTTCTTCTTCTTCTTCTTCTTCGCTCCCCCCCCCCCCTCTTTATTAATTGAAAACTATCGGCCTCGTTCAGCTGTCATTGTCTCCACTTGCGGACCGTATTCTGCATCAGTTTCTCTATTTCCTTCCTCCGTGCGTCTTTTTTTTTTTTTTGCGGCGTATTACCTGCTTTTGTGTATTCTTTAGTTGTTTTGATTTGTTATTTTTGGTTACTGATGGCAAATGATGATGTTGATACTGATGATTATGATAATAATAATGTTGATAATGATTATTTCTTAAACTAACTAATATGCAATAAGCATTTCATTTTAGATTATATTTTAAGAAAGTGTGAAAAACTGCACCAAAAAGCAACACTTTCAAGCCTAGACTAAACATATACCCGATTAGACAGGTAGCCAACAACATGCAACACATACGAATACAAACACATGTGTACATAGTTACATACATGCACAAATATATACGCTTACATGCAAGAATCTAAAAGCACGTTTTTGCTTGTAATATTATATTTCAACAAGGCTGTGTTATTTCTGTCTGGTCCTGTCTGGACTGTGATGTGAAAGGTTGAACTGTCTGCGCTGTGATGTGAAAGGTTGAACTGTCTGGGCTGTGATGTGAAAGGTTGAACTGTCTGGGCTGTGATGTGAAAGGTTGAACTGTCTGGGCGCTGTCTCATCTGCTCATGCTTGCAAGGTGGATCGGATGTGCACAGTTTGACTGCAGAAGGTTTGGATAACATCACAATGGATTCGTTCCTGTTCGTAATCTGTGTTTCTTATTTATGCAACGCTCACACTCAATCCATCTCAGTGTTTTCTGAAATAATACTTTCTTTGGAAACATCATCATCTTCATCATCATCACTATCATCAGTTGACGCATAGGTCCCCAGTCAGCTCACCACAAGTCGTCTTATGCTTGGTCATCCCATTTAGCACACTCCAAGCCATCTTATCCTTAGCCACCCCATGTAGCACACTTCTAACCGTCTTATGCTTGGCCACCCCATATAGCACACCCTATGTAGCACATTACTAGCCGTCTTATGATTGGTCACCCCATGTAGCACACTTCTAACCGTCTTATGCTTGGCCACCCCATATAGCACACCCCATGTAGCACACAACTAGCCGTCTTATGCTTGGTCACCCCATGTAGCACACTTCAAGCCATCTTATCCTTAGCCACCCCATGTAGCACACTCCTGGCCGTCTTATGCTTGGCCACCCCATGTAGCACATCCCATGTAGCACACCCCATGTAGCACACTCATGGCGGTCTTATGCTTGGCCACCCCATGTAGCACACTCCATGTAGCACACAACAAGCCGTCTATGCTTGGCCACCCCATGTAGCACACCCCATGTAGCACTCCCCAAGCCGTCTTATCCTTGGCCACCGCATGTTGCACCGTTCATGTCCTCCCAAATCATGCATCTATGTCTCTGCTTCTCTTCTCCGTGTGTTTTTAGGTATTTCTCTATTTACAAGTGGATTCCAGGGAAAGCACTTTCCAGTTATACAATTCTCAGGTTGCCTCACTGTGCGTCCTACACACACCCAGCATGATTTCTTCACCTCTAGGTTCACTGGTATTTGACTCCATGAGGCTCCACATTGGTGATTCATCAAAATCTTTAACACCTCTACTTCGTTTACCCTTAAATATTCACTTGATTGGTATATCGTTTCATTGATGCGTCATTGGGTGTAACAAAAGTATCTTATCCTTTCATTTTTACTATTTTCACCAGTGTCTTATGTTATATCCACTTGTTTTAGTACTTCCTTGTCTTGTTCAATCCCAGAAGCCACATTTCCAGAAACCTCATGTTCCTATTTGTTAGTGAAGTGCATGCTTCCACTCCATATAGAAGTGTTGGCTAGGGGTAACATCTGTCGATCCTGGTTTTCTCTTTCTCTCTATTTCTCTCTCTTTCTCTCTCTGTCTTTTTCTCTCTCTCTATCTCTATCTCTGTCTCTCTCTGCCTTTGTGTGTGTATGTATGTGTGCGCGCGCGTGTGTGTGTGTGTGTGACATTTGTTTGGAGAGAGGTATGTTTCACGTTGTTGAATATATACACTGCAGTCATTGTAATACAGGATATTATTGTTGTCTATGCGGTCAATGAACAGTATAGTTATTGCAGGCCGTGTCAGTATGTAGTGTTTGGATGTGTAGTGTGTGAATGTGTATTGTATATGTGTGGTTTATGAATGTGTATTGTATAAATGTATGGTGTCTGTATGCGCGTGAATGTGTCTATAGGAAGTAGGATGGCTTATCAGCGACAGTTAAACCAACCAATTGTTAGCTAACGGTTAATACACAATTTTGTCAGTGAAAACACTATACCTAGACACCCCGAAACGGTCGAATAGATACTCTAGCTATTAATGACAGTGTTTTTCCGTGTGTTATTCCTATTCTGCTGTCATGATTATCATACGGTCAGTATATCAATGAACTGCTAACCAATGTGTCAGTGGACAGTTGTCAGTTCATATACAGTGAGAAGACAGTTAGCAGGAAACACTTGGGATGTACATAACTATTAGACTCGCCACATTCTGAACACAATCATGGCAAATATCTCACCACACTTCCATCCTCCCACCAATGGTTTAGACCGTCGATTCGTGTCGCTGGCTGCTCTTCATTCATAACTCGTGTGTTGATTGAGGCAAAAGCCTCATTCGGCAAGACAAGGCGTGGAGGAAAACAAATGGAACTGTGATGACAACAAACTTTGATTCACGTCATTAACGTTGCTTCGACCGGCACTCGAGTTGTCCACGGCAACTGGAGCCAATCCAAAACTCGTTCATTTTCCAGCACAACGGGGCCCGGTGAAGAAGCTGTCTCGCCTAGGACTCCAGTCAACAGAAACATGAGTAAGCCAATTGTGTGTTGTTTGTGTTCTTGGATTTATTTAGAATACTGTCTGCATTGTTACATCTCTCCGGTATGTTTTCTAACCATTGGTATCTGGTTGCTTGCACTAATGGTTTGTTTTGTCTTCTTTTCGTCATTACATATTAAAGATTTTGAGGAACTTAACTTACGTGATGCCAGCTTGTCAGTTACCTAAATCTTTTGCCTGGTATTTTATGTGATTCTCAGTTAATTCTGTTTCATACCGGATGACTCGCCATGTGTCTACCGCCACCCCATACAAGCTATGTTCTCCTTTCAATTCTCTGTCCACTCAGTAGTAACTTGACCCAGCCTACCCCAAGTTGTTACTTTAACCAGTTATGTCCAGTAGTGTTACAATTGTAACAAATATAGACCAAGTGATTAATCATTTAGCGTCTTAGAATTCAAGGAGTTATGGTAAGTTTTACTAAGTGTGCTTACAGGCCAGGTATTTTGTACTCTTAGAATCCACGTGACTTAGTAGGAACCACTGCTAAATGTTGTTTAACCCATATTATACCTTGCCACACACGTTACGCTTGTTCAGTATTGCGTGACTAATTCACTTTTCTATACTGATCCTGTCCCCCCTAGACGTTAGACTCACCCGCTGTATGTGACTTTCACTATTCTAGACACATAAAGTCCCTACACGTTAGATGCACCCGATGTATGTAACTGTTCACTGTAACCTTACATGCCTCATAGCGCTATCATCTCGGATCCTTGACTCACAAACTTGTATTATTTTAAGTTATTGGTGAGCAACCTTTTTTTTCTGCCAAGGACCATTTCGGATATTGATAACATCCATCGCAGTCCATACATAATTATCACCTTCATAATTAGCCTGCTATATTTTTTCAATCATGTAATCAGCTCTTTCATAATGTGATGGCTGGAATTGGTTGCTTCTTTATAGTGAGGCATGCAATGTTAGCTGGCGCTGGTGATACTTCATTTATTGATGATTGTTTAATAAACTAACTGATTGGTTGAATTTCGTGTCCCGCCTGCGGTTGGATTGGCAGGGCCAGACCAAATAATTTTACTGGCCTTATACGACCCGCGGGCCGCACTTCCCTACCAGAATAACGATCTGCACTGGCCACCTCTTTAGCGATTTAGGCTGTACTGGGATTAAATTCCTGAAGACCGATTGAGTTGTCCCGTAGTCTGTATAGGATTGTTCCTTCTGTGAGTGTTCTTCGTGTGTTAAAGTCGAAGAGTTAAAATTGTCCATGTTCATGTGTTAAACGTGACCAACTGTCTTGGAGGTGGCGTGTTGACATCTGACTCACCGTGTGCATGACGATGAATGGACATGTTTGCAATCAACTTCATGATGGCCGCTTCTCGCCTGCTCAATGTGTAATGGGCCGCGCAAATTGTCTCCTAGCATACATTACCATCATCGTCTAGTGCGCCGCCAAATGACGTAGGCGTTGATTTGTCTTTACAGATCTCGGTCCTTCGTGTTTTATTTTGGATCCTGTCTGTTGATGATATTCTGTCTTGAACACACACACACACACACACACACACACACACACACACACACACACACACACACACACTGTATATATATATATATATATATATATATATATATATATATATATATATATCGTACAATTAATCTCATAAACCATAACACTAAGCTTCTACTCAGAATCATAATGAGAAGAATCAGAAAGACAATAAAATTTGAAATACTAGTAGGAGGTTATAATATAATTAATATACGCTATGCAGATGACACAGTATTGTTGGCGGATAATTCAACAGACCTACAACAATTGTTGGACATTGTAGTAACAGAGAGTGCAAGGAAAGGACTCTGCTTGAAATCAAGAAAACTAACAATGGTGATATCAAAGAAAATGGTGACACCAAAATGTGACATAGAAATAGAAGGGAAAATTCTTAACCAAGTAGATAATTTTAAATACCTAGGGGCATTTATAACATCAGATGGAAGATGTACAACAGAGATTAAGAGCAGAATATGGCAAGCAAAGGTCGCATTTCAGAAAATGAAGAGTATCTTATGCAATAAGTCACTATTTATTAATGTAAGAAAGAGAGTGCTGAAATGCTATGTAGAACCAGTTTTGCTGTATGGCAGTGAATCTTGGAATGTAAATGAACAAATTAAGAAGAAATTAGAAGCACTGAGATGTGGTTCCTGAGACGAATGTTGCGAATTCTTTGGACTGCAAAAGTAACTAACAACGACTGCCTGATACAGGCTAATGAAACTAGAACATAATATACAACAATAAGGAAGAGACAAACATCTTACTTCGGTCATGTGATGAGAAGAGAGGCATTGGAGAACATCGTGACATCTGGAAAGATCGAGAGGAAAGGAGGCAGAGGGAGACTAAGAGAAATGATGCTGGATGGATTGAGACGGTGGCATGGAGGAATACCATCAGCAGAGTTGATCCAGAACACCAACAACCGAGATCTGTGCAGAGCCATGAACGCCTACGCCAGCTGGCAGGGCACCTGATGATGATGACGATATATATATATATATATATATATATATATATATATATATATATATATATATATATATATATATATATATATATATATATATATATATATATATATATATATATATAATCAAAGTGTATGTTTGTTTGTGGGTCTTGGATGCGTTCGATAACGGTACATCCGATTGAGATGAAATTTTCTACACGTCTTCCTTTCATTCCTGTGCAACCGACTATAATAATTTCTTAATGTAAAATCTTCTACTTATTTAATAACATTTACTTTTCCATTTTCATTATATAATGTCTATATAGCAGAGGGACTTCACTCTAGAAAAGTTATTTCAAGGGGCATAACTTTTAATAACATTTCTATATACTTTATAGTCATATTGTTGGACTTACCTGCACTATTGTTAAACTCTTTGTCTATAGTTATTTTTAGGCATATGAGTTATATTAAATAATGATATAATCTTTAAGGTATTTTTAAAGTTTGCATAAAAATAATGCATTATGCATAACATTTTAACCCATCTTTTTCTGCTTACAAAACTTATCAACTGTCATGTCGGTGATTAAAAACAGTTTTCATTAAAAATAATGAATGGTGTGTGGAAGGACATTCTTTTAAGTTACTGTGCGCCAGGAGCTGGGCGAAACCACGCCGGGTCAGATAGATAGACAGATAGTCGGGAACGGAAGCTTATTTGACTACTTATATGAATGAATTAAATGACATGCTCCCTACCAGGGACTGGGTGAAGCCGGGCCGGGACAGACAGACAGACAGATAGACAGACAAACAGATAGAATGGAACGGGAGAGCTTATATGACTACGTATATGAATAAAATGAGATGCTCCCCACCAGGGACTGGGTGAAGCCGGGCCGGGACAGACAGACAGACAGATAGACAGACAAACAGATAGTCGGGAACGGGAGAGGTTATATGACTACGTATATGAATTAAATGAGATGCTCCCCACCAGGGACTGGGTGAAGCCGGGTCAGACAGACAGGCAGACAGATAGACAGACAGACAGATAGTCGGGAACGGGAGAGCTTATATCACTACTTATATGAATTAAATGAGATGCTCCCCACCAGGGACTTTGTGAAGCCGGGCCGGGTCAGCCAGACAGACAGACAGACAAACAAGCAGACAGACAGACTGATAGATAGATAGATCCCCTCCAGGGCCTGGGCGAAGCCGGGCCGGGTCAGCTAGTATATATATATATGATAACTGTACCAGCGTACAAGTTGACAATCTGATAATTGTATTAGCGTACAAGTTGACAATGTGATGATTGTATCAGCGTACAAGTTGACAATGTGATGATTGTAGCAGCGTACAAGTTGACAATGTGATGATTGTATCAGCTTACAAGTTGACAATGTGATGATTGTATCAGCGTACAAGTTGACAATGTGATGATTGTATCAGCTTATACGTTGACAATGTGATGGTTGTATCAGCGTACAAGTTGACAATGTGATGATTGTATCAGCTTATACATTGACAATGTGATGAATGTATCAGCGTTCAAGTTGACAATGTGATGATTGTATCAGCGTACAAGTTGACAATGTGATGATTGTATCAGCATACAAGTTGACAATGTGATGATTGTATCAGCGTACAAGTTGACAATGTGATGATTGTATCAGCGTACAAGTTGACAATGTGATGATTGTATCAGCTTATACGTTGAGAATGTGATGATTGTATCAGCGTACAAGTTGACAATGTGATGATTGTATCAGCGTACAAGTTGACAATGTGATGATTGTATTAGCGTACAAGTTGACTATGTGATGATTGTATCAGCTTAAAAATTGACAATGTGATGATTGTATTAGCGTACAAGTTGACAATGTGATGATTGTATCAGCTTACAAGTTGACAATGTGATGATTGTATTAGCGTACAAGTTGACAATGTGATGATTGTATTAGCGTACAAGTTGACAATGTAATGATTGTATCTGCATACAAGTTGACAATGTGATGATTGTATCAGCTTACAAGTTGACAATGTGATGATTGTATTAGCGTACAAGTTGACAATGTGATGATTGTATCAGCTTACAAGTTGACAATGTGATGATTGTATCAGCGTACAAGTTGACAATGTGATGATTGTATCAGCTTACAAGTTGACAATGTGATGATTGTATCAGCTTACAAGTTGACAATGTGATGATTGTATCAGCTTACAAGTTGACAAGGTGATGATTGTATCAGCTTACAAGTTGACAATGTGATGATTGTATCAGCGTACAAGTTGACAATGTGATGATTGTATCAGCGTACAAGTTGACAATGTGATGATTGTATCAGCGTACAAGTTGACAATGTGATGATTGTATCTGCGTACAAGTTGACAATGTGATGATTGTATTAGCGTACATGTTGACAATGTGATGATTGTATCAGCGTACAAGTTGACAATGTGATGATTGTATCAGCGTACAAGTTGACAATGTGATGATTGTATCAGCGTACAAGTTGACAATGTGATGATTGTATCAGCTTACAAGTTGACAATGTGATGATTGTATCAGCGTACAAGTTGACAATGTGATGATTGTATCAGCTTATACGTTGACAATGTGATGGTTGTATCAGCGTACAAGTTGACAATGTGATGATTGTATCAGCTTATACATTGACAATGTGATGAATGTATCAGCGTTCAAGTTGACAATGTGATGATTGTATCAGCGTACAAGTTGACAATGTGATGATTGTATCAGCATACAAGTTGACAATGTGATGATTGTATCAGCGTACAAGTTGACAATGTGATGATTGTATCAGCGTACAAGTTGACAATGTGATGATTGTATCAGCTTATACGTTGAGAATGTGATGATTGTATCAGCGTACAAGTTGACAATGTGATGATTGTATCAGCGTACAAGTTGACAATGTGATGATTGTATTAGCGTACAAGTTGACTATGTGATGATTGTATCAGCTTAAAAATTGACAATGTGATGATTGTATTAGCGTACAAGTTGACAATGTGATGATTGTATCAGCTTACAAGTTGACAATGTGATGATTGTATTAGCGTACAAGTTGACAATGTGATGATTGTATTAGCGTACAAGTTGACAATGTAATGATTGTATCTGCATACAAGTTGACAATGTGATGATTGTATCAGCTTACAAGTTGACAATGTGATGATTGTATTAGCGTACAAGTTGACAATGTGATGATTGTATCAGCTTACAAGTTGACAATGTGATGATTGTATCAGCGTACAAGTTGACAATGTGATGATTGTATCAGCTTACAAGTTGACAATGTGATGATTGTATCAGCTTACAAGTTGACAATGTGATGATTGTATCAGCTTACAAGTTGACAAGGTGATGATTGTATCAGCTTACAAGTTGACAATGTGATGATTGTATCAGCGTACAAGTTGACAATGTGATGATTGTATCAGCGTACAAGTTGACAATGTGATGATTGTATCAGCGTACAAGTTGACAATGTGATGATTGTATCTGCGTACAAGTTGACAATGTGATGATTGTATTAGCGTACATGTTGACAATGTGATGATTGTATCAGCGTACAAGTTGACAATGTGATGATTGTATCAGCGTACAAGTTGACAATGTGATGATTGTATCAGCGTACATGTTGACAATGTGATGGTTGTATCAGCTTATACTTTGACAATGTGATGGTTGTATCAGCGTACACGTTGACAATGTGATGGTTGTATCAGCGTACAAGTTGACAATGTGATGATTGTATCAGCGTACAAGTTAACAATGTGATGATTGTATCAGCGTACAAGTTGACAATGTGATGATTGTATCAGCGTACAAGTTGACAGTGTGATGGTTGTATCAGCGTACAAGTTGACAATGTGATGGTTGTATCAGCGTTCAAGTTTACAATGTGATGATTGTATCAGCTTACAAGTGGACAATGTGATGATTGTATCAGCGGACAAGTTGACAATGTGATGATTGTATCAGCGTACAAGTTGACAATGTGATGATTGTATCAGCGTACAAGTTGACAATGTGATGATTGTATCAGCGTACAAGTTGACAATGTGATGGTTGTATCAGCGTGCAAGTTGACAATGTGATGATTGTATCAGCGTACAAGTTGACAGTGTGATTGTTGTATCAGCGTACAAGTTGACAATGTGATGATTGTATCAGCGTACAAGTTGACAATGTGATGATTGTATCAGCGTACAAGTTGACAATGTGATGATTGTATCAGCGTACAAGTTGACAATGTGATGATTGTATCAGCTTACAAGTTGACAATGTGATGATTGTATCAGCGTACAAGTTGACAATGTGATGATTGTATCAGCGTACAAGTTGACAATGTGATGGTTGTATCAGCTTACAAGTTGACAATGTGATGATTGTATCAGCTTACAAGTTGAGAATGTGATGGTTGTATCAGCGTACATGTTGACAATGTGATGGTTGTATCAGCTAACACGTTGAAAATAAGATGATTGTATCAGCTTACACGTTGACAATATAATGAATGTATCAGATTACATGTTGACAATATGATAAATGTACCAGCTTACATGTTGACAATATATTGACTGTACCAGCTTACATGCTGACAATATGATGAATGTTTTTAATGGTGCATGTCATTTGGATGACATTTACACAAACTCAGGTTTGTTTACTTAGTTTTTAATTGCTTTCTGAATGACAAATCAACGTTTAACTCCAACTGACTTATCTAGGGACTGAACCCCGTGCGTTGTCGTCAGCTCACCGGGCGTTTATGCGCGAGTGCTTTATACACGTTGATAATGTCATTAACATACCCACTTACATCCTGCGAATGCCATGAACATAACCACGTACATTTGTGAATCTAATGAACATACCCACTTACATCTGTAAATGCCATGAACATACCCACTTACATCTGTGAATCTCATGAACCCACTTACATCTGTGAATCTCATGAACATACCCACTTACATCTGTGAATAGTATGAACATACCCACTCACATCTGTGAATGCCATGAACATACCCACTTACATCTGTGAATCTCATGAACATACCCACGTACATCTGTGAATAGTATGAACATACCCACTCACATCTGTGAATGCCATGAACATACCCACTTACATCTGTGAATGCCATGAACACACCCACTTACATCTGTGAATGCCATGAACATACCCACTTACATATGTGAATGTCGTGAACATACCCACGTATATCTGTGAATCTCATGAACATACCCACTTACATCTGTGAATGACATGAACATCTCCACTTACATCTGTGAATGCCATGAACATACCCACTTACATCTATGAATGCCATGAACATAGCCATTTACATCTGTGAATGTCATGAAGATACCCACGTACATGTATTGTTTAACGACCACCGCGCCAGAAGACCAGCGTCTAGCCACCACGCTACCACGCCAGAAGACCAGCGTCTAGCCACCACGCTACCGCGCCAGAAGACCAGCGTCTAGCCACCACGCTACCGCGCCAGAAGACCAGCGTCTAGCCACCACGCTACCGCGCCAGAAGACCAGCGTCTAGCCACCACGCTACCGCGCCAGAAGACCAGCGTCTAGCCACCACACTACCGCGGCTCATGTCCACACACAAGCTCTACTGTAACGTGTTTCTTCTAAACGGTGCCCCACCTAACGGCACTGGAAGTGTGCTACATGTAACATGTCCTAGGGATTGCTTCTGGTGTTCTGCCGACCTGTTGTCTGCAGGTCTCGGCCTGCCATATTTGTTATATGTTATATTTTTATATCTTGCGGAATGGAAGGCAAGAGTATATCACCACATCATTTTTCCAAGTACAAGTTCATGAACAATGCCTATTTTGTGCTAGAACATCACATTCTGGATGGCTGAATGCACGGAGAAACATGTGACCAGCCTATCTTTCACTTAGGGCACGACAGACGGGTGTTGAATCTTTGTCCTATTGTCATCGTGACGTTATCAGCGTAATCTCTTAGCGATCACACAAACACGCCCGCAAAATTAATGGTCAGTTTGAACACATTCAGGCTAAAGATTTCGTTGATTTGAAGATAATTCATGAACATGTTACACGGGGATAATGGTACAGGCGAATGTGGTATAGGGGAATATGCTACAGGGAAACATGGTAAGGATAACATGGTACCGGTGAACATGGTACAGAGGAACATGGTACATGGGAACATGCTACAGGGGAACATAGTACAGAGGAACATGCTACAGGGGAATATGCTACATGGGAACATGATACATGGGAACATGCTATAGGGAACGCAGTACAGAGAACATCGTACAGGGGAACATGGTACAGGGGAACATGGTAAGGAGAATATGGTGCAGGGGAATATGGTACAGGGAACGCGGTACAGAGAACATGGTATAGGGGAACATGCTACAGGGGAGCATGGTACAGGGGAACATAGTGTATGGGAATATGGTGTAATGGAACATGGTACAGGAGAACGTGGTAAAGGAGAACATGATACATGGGAACATGGGAACAAGGTACAGGGGAACATAGTACAGGAGAACATGCTACAGAGGAACATGGTACAGGGAACGCAGTACAGAGAACATGGTGCAGGGGAACGTGGTACAGGGGAGCATGGTACAGGGGAACATAGTGTATGGGAACATGGTGAAATGGAACATGGTACAGGAGAACATGATTTTAGAGAACATGGTACAGAGAAACAAGTTACACAGGAACATGATAAGGGGAACATGCTACAGGGGAACATGGCACAAGGGAAGCACACGATCTGTCGACTCCAGCATCATTCTTGTAACTGACTATTCTCATGACAGTCTTGTAACTGACTATTCTCATGACAGTCTTGTAACTGACTATTCTCATGACAGTCTTGTAACTGAATATTCTCATGACAGTCTTGTAACTGACTATTCTCATGACAGTCTTGTAACTGAATATTCTCATGACAGTCTTGTAACTGACTATTCTCATGACAGTCTCGTCACTGACTATTCTCATGACAGTCTTGTAAGTGACAATTCTCATGACAGTCTTGTCACTGACTATTCTCATGACAGTCTTGTCACTGACTATTCTCATGACAGTCTTGTCACTGACTATTCCCATGACAGTCTTGTCACTGACTATTCTCATGACAGTCTTGTCACTGACTATTCTCATGATAGGAGTTTCCGTGTGGAAGTGGATAAGCCGCCTGTCTCGTGCTCCGGAGGTCGTGGGTTCGATTCAGAACTACAACATTATGTTCATGAGCCCAGTTTTTGTTTGGAGACTCCTGTGTGTCGTCGCAGGAGATATGGAGTGTGCACTTTGTGCAACGCTTTCGGCGGGCTGCCGTGCGGAAAGAGACCGAGCGGTTTGGGATAAAGCCCCGTGCAATGAATTCCAATTCCAACTCCAATTCTCCAAAAAAAAAATTTCAAATTCGGTCTCGTCTAACCTGCTTCCTCAGCGGTGGTTATTGTTGAGAGCCGTGGTTGTGTGGACTGTTAGTCCTAATTCCTGCTGGTTATATTGGTTCCGATCTGTTCGTCGGATAAATTTACTTTGTGCTATCTGGTTGTTTTCTTTGTCTTGTGTTGTTCCTGATAAAGATCGGTCCATGGTCCATACTGGGGCCCGCATTCTCTCGTTTGTTGGCTTCTTTTCTCTGTTAGCACTGCTACGTGCTTGTCGCTTCTTGTGTTATTCTCATCGGTGCTAGTCCCGGTCATGTCCAGTCCTCATAAGGACTCTATAAATTGACCTCTTTCCTTTTGTACCCTTTGAAACCTTGTATTATGGTGTCCGGCTGTAGCTACTATATTATCTTGTATTCTGGTGACATGAAGATGACGACGTCCTGCTGCATTTACTGTATTATCCATGCACGTTTCCCAACTTGCCAGCTGTCTTCTGTCTTATCCTGACTTACTGCCGTATCTTGTAAATTGCTTGCTTTCATTTGCAGGGAATTAGCTCGTGATGTTAATGACTGGGCGATAACCATTAGTGTCAGGTCTTTGGCTGGGAAGATTTTTTGTTTAAAGATTATTTTCTGAGCTTCATAGCAACGGTGGTGCGGAAAACATCGCTGTAGCAGATGATCATCTGGAAGTCATAACTTGTCATCTTGTCTGTGATCTTGTCAATCTTGTCACATTCGAACCTTTGTTTAATCTTCATGTCACATTCGAAGCTTTGTCTAATCTACTTGTCACATTCGTATTTGTGTTTAATCTAATCTACGAGACTAAAACAACGAACATTTCCCCGTACACACTACAATATTAGCACTGCTCAAACGTCGTGACAACAGAGGGGAAGACGAACAGCGAAGTTTATGACAGTAAACTCTAGGCATCTGTATACAGTGGTATAGAGAAACTATTGTAATGGTAGCAGGCGAGACAGAAAGCTGTGAGCAAACACGATTATCAACACCATTGCGGTCTGTGCTATATGAAGAAGTAAATGTCCATGTTTTTATGTCAAAGTTGTACATTATCAAACCAAATCCTAACTCACTAGACAAATGTCTGCAATGTTCCTAGAGAAATACAATATTTAGCTCCCAGGTAGGGTAGTGGACACGCTGAATAGTATGGGTAGATTGTCGAAACATCAATATATTTACTGCTGTCATTGCGACAGTGTAAGCCAAAGTCATCGTCTGTGAATGTGGGTAGGCAGTGATCTTCGTGAGAGAGGCGAGGACTGCAGCGTTTTCACATAATTCTTTTCTTCCTCGACACTGACGATAATCAGGTTTGTTTAACCGATACGGGTAGGACCAGACCATACAAGTTCAAATAAGTGGACAAGCCAGACTAATTCAATATACACTCACAGAAAGTGTGTGTTTTGTGTGCTCACACGGAAGAAGATAAATAACTTCGTGTCGACACGTTGGAGTCTGGTTGGCGTTGTGTCTCTGCAGGACCATTAAGTTTGCTTGTTTATTTAACCATGTTAGATGCTTCATCCAGGCACGGAAAGTGTGTGATAATTATCCCATCCTTCACATCAAACTCTTTTTCAAGTCTCTCTTCTATTTACTGCTCAAGTTACTAGCCAGTAAATATACTCTACATTTTTGCCAGTAGCTTGTGGTCATCAACAGAAACCTGGCACACCTTGATTGGTTGGCACATATAAAGAGAGGCACATAAAACACCTCTACTAATGTACTGTTTATGGGAACCAGATATCTGGAGCTAGTTCGAATGAGGCATGGGGGTGGAGGCAGGGGGGGGGGAGGGTGGATTAGAGATACGGCAGTTGGTTGAGAAAAGCAGAGGGCTATCATACCTGAGTTTGTTGATGGCGTGTGAAATTATGTCTATGAAAGGATCCACGCATAGATGTCAGTCCCTTGTACTGGTGTGGTCAGAATGTCAGAGCAGTATACTGATGTGGTGAGAATGTCACAACCGTATACCGAGGTAGTGAGAATATCATGTAGCTGTGTAGCAGCGATTTTCTAGCCATGTGTATAGCTCCGACGTCAGGGTTGTTTATAAATTAAACCCAGAGGAACAAATTGCAACCCTCCCTGACTCCCTGTTCTAAACCTAACCGGTCTGTTGTATCATCACACGTTCTCACGGCGGCTGCTTTTTGTTGTCGCTAGTGTGTTTTTATGATCCGTATTAAGTGTAATAAAATGCCGATTTCATTAATTCTGTTCAATAATTCTTCAAGTGAAATGTTTTGTGACTACTCTATACATCATAGATGCGCATCGTACTCTGTTTATGTTATTACCTCCATTTATATATGTATCCGTTTTTACAATTATTTCGTCTAAATCCCACTTTTACTATGTTAATGTTTTCTTCTATTTTATTCAACATGGTCAATTTTTAATATAAAATATTGCTTGGTGACTTATCAAGATAATCTTTCAGCGACTACTACACTATTTCAATTCGCCCTTGTTTGGTTCTGGGATATCGATTGTTCTCATCTATTGCTTTGATCACATTCCTGTTTCCATATTCTTTCATTCAAGACGTGGCATACTTTCACACTTTGTTCTTTGCCAGCTGTAGTAAATTCTGCTGTAATGTGATCACATCGTGGCAAATTCCTTTGTTTGACAGTGTGTGTTGCCCAGTATAATTCGCCCAGTTTTGATTCTAGCCCTTTCCTTATTGGTATTATTTGTTTACATCTTTGTAGATGGTAAGTCTGCATGTTTTATATATTTCGCTGCCACAGTGTACCGTCTATTAAGATTTGCTGTATGCTCTATCGGTTTTCTCCCACTCGTGTCCTGTGTAGAATGTGTCTTTGTTCTAATGTTTCTGGTCATTACTTTTAGTTCTTTGAACATGTCGAGATCTCACCCATTCTCTGATTGCTGCACAATGATCGTGGAGGATGTGCGTCTGGTCTCTCTCTTCTTGACCTCTGTCGTATTTCTCTTGTCATGGCTTTCTATACGGTTCTGTTCTCAGTATGTGTCATTGCTTCGGCGTGTTGCTTTCTGCGTTGTCGTACAAACCCTAGTTTTGTGCATGTTAGGTGTGTGTGGGTGTTTTTCTGTATCTGTAGCACGAATGTGTGTATCGAGGGCAACCGACCACGTGGAATGGAATTCTACAAAAAACTATCAACACTGCAAATTGAATAGATACAGTAATGAAGATACATCTGCAGTCACACACAGAGGCCGCGTTAATCAGACATTTGGCGTTGTTCTTATCTTCGGTGTCTGTGGCCGGCGGGTGTTGTAGACTTGTCTGTAAGTTGTGTCATATTTGATACATGAACATGATTCTATCAGAAGCTCACAATCTAAATAGCATCATGTTGTAGTTTAGATAGAGATAATTAGGAAGAGCTTGAAGGCGGTAGAGATGTACTTCCTAAGACGATTGATGCCAACATCTTGGTCTGCCAGTGAACTAACAACAATTTTCTGGAGAAGGCTCATGGGAGTAGAACATTGTATATAATTATAAGAAACAGACAAACATCTTTCTTTGGACATAAATGAAAACCATTGAGATGATCAATGGGAAAAGGGGCAGCTCGAGAGAATTGATGCTAGACTGACTGAGACAGTCGCAGGGAGGACTATCGTCAATAGGTTGATCAGGAGCATCAGGGACATAGATCTTTGGAGGGGTATGAACGCCAACGCCATTAGCAGGATACAAGATGATGCTGAAGTAAGAGATGTTGGAAATATCAGTATCTCATAAACAAGGTCATGCAGAAAATATGTCCATATGCTTACAGAGGGTTTCCTATAGATTGGCATTGAGGCTGATGGTATGATCACTGCTTGTAACAAGCATCCCACGGTGAACCTACTACACTGTCTACATTCCTGTATGTCAAGTTAACATATGACCAGTTCGCCCAGTATGAGAATGGAGATAGAGGCTGCAACTGCAGCTTTCCGCTGGCTATTCCTCGCTAGTCTGTTAATTGTCCGTGATTCACTTCCACAAATCACGATTGGCACGATATAGCTCTTGAAACACTGTTCATCACCTTGATTAAAAATATATATTGCAGAGAGAATTCTTCATCCTGTGACACCGGCTTTTTCTTTGGATATTCTGCATTTAACTTCTTCTGGAACATCTCCCATCTGCTGTTATCATTGCATCCAAATATGTAAATGCAGTGACTTGTTTCAGAATATTAAAACACATTAAAAAGGGTTGAGTTGGGTTAAGCTAAGAACCAACATCACTGCACTCAGGATAATCCGATGCGCGCTCCGTCCCCTCGTTCAACAACCAGCGAAGAGTCATGCTACTAATCGTCCCCACAGCTTTCTGATTGAAAGTTCTCCTGGTCTTCCCCCTCTGTTTTGAAATTCTTCCAGAACCTCTGCCGATCCCCTGCAATCTCATTCTTTCCACATATGGGTTCTCAATCTGTCGCCCCACCTTCTCCACCTGGTCCCACAGATGCACGACCACCTCACCCTTGTCCATAGGTAATCTACCACCAAGAGGTGCGTTCCCTGCCAGCCTATCAGCCTGTTGATACCCCCACACCCCCGTATGGCCAGGGCAAAATAGCCATACAATTCTCACAATCTGTGACCTCTCAATCGAGGATAGCATACACATTAAAAAGAAAACTGTAATAAACTAGCTCCTGAAAGTGAACTATCATAGGCAGTAGAGAGAGAAGAAGAAGCTAAAGATGTTGTCAGGAAACAGAGACCTTATAAAATCATTGTTAGTCTCTGGCTACAGTAAAGGTCAAGGACACGCAGCAAAATGTGCAAGCACAACCGGACTAGACACCCCTTATGGTCGATACGTCCATAATTTTTTTATAACCCCAAGGGAACCTGGTCAGTGATGTGGTCAGTGTCCCACCGGCCGCCTTTACTTCCCAAGACATTTCCTGATCCCCATATTAGGCTGGGTCCACCTTGAAGCCCAGGTGAATTTTTAAAAATATGCCCCTATGGGGGGTTGAACCCATTTAGTTTAGTCGATGGATCAACATCACGGCACACGGGTGTAACCCATAAGTGCTCCGTTCTACTCCTAACTTAAGCCTGAGTCCGGAGAATCTCAGCTCAGTGCATGAACTCCGTAGCACCGGCGAGGATCCTTACTTTGGGTAAATTTTTAACTCGAAATTTTGCCCGGACAGCGCCGTTAGGCTACTCTTTTTCGATGTCCAACTGCCAAGGGACATTTTACGTGCACAACAATACACACGGGCGCACGATCTCACTAGCCAGACACCAGGGGAAATTTTGTTACTAGAAGTCACGTGAAAAAATCGCGGCCCTCACCGGGGCTTGAACCCGGGACCTCCAGCACTCGAGACGGACACCATACCTCGAGCCCACCCAGCCCCCCCCCCCCCGCATTGCTACTACGTGGCTCCCACAATCCTGGGAAAGCTAATGCTATAGTTGGCTCATCATCATCATGTAGCAGGGGTCTTTGCAGAACGTCGCTCTCAGGTGGCCTAAACCCGTTACTCCCATGTCCTATATTAACCTGAGATAATATATGAGGTTATGACCAGGCCATGTGGACGAACAGGTAAGATACCTGCCGGTATGTGGCGTGCCTCGACCACGGCTGTTTCAGAGGCAAAGTCTGTGTGTGGCTGTAGGTAGAAGCTGGGTTTCGGTTGCCGTGGAGTACAGGGGTCCCGTGATCTCCACTGTCCAGCACTGAGGGAAGGTCGGAGTTAATGAGTGCAGTCTGTCTTCTTGTAACTATCTGGGATATCTGTACACATGGCAGTCAGTTTCAGCGGCCGTTGTTGTAACTATCTAGGATATCTGTACTCGTGGCAGTCAGTTTCAGAGGCCGGTGTTGAACTATCTGGGATATCTGTACAGGTGGCGGTCAGTTTCAGAGGCGGTTGTAACTAACTGGGATATCAGTACAGGCGACATTCAGTCTCAGAGGCTGGCGTTGTAACTATCTGGGATATCTGCACAGGTGGTAGTCAGTCTCAGCGACCGGTGTTGTAACTAACTGGGATATCTGTACAGGCGACATTCAGTCTCAGAGGCCGGTGTTGTAACTAACTGGGATATCATCTGTATACGTGACTAGATGCTGCAGTAGGGACGTCAGTAGAGCCAGGTAGGCCGACATGTAGGAACATGTTGATCAGGCAATGTTAAACCCATCACATACAAACAGGCGTAAGGTCAGGTGGTTGGGCGCAGTGATAGACGAATAGACAGACAGACAGCTGTGCGTACATGTACAGTGTAACCTCTGCCTTTAGTTAGCTGCATATCTTCTAAAGGACGTTATAACTAACCGGAACAACTACCCACCGGAACAACTACCAACAGGAACAATAACCAACCGGAACAATAACCAGTCGGAACAATAACCAACCGGAAAAATAACCAGTCGGAACAATAACCAACCGGAACAATAACCAATCGGAACAATAACCAACCGGAACAATAACCAGTCGGAACAATAACCAACCGGAACAATAACCAATCGGAACAATAACCAACCGGAAGAATGACCAACCGGAACAATAACCAGTCGGAACAATAACCAACCGGAACAATAACCAATCGGAACAATAACCAACCGGAAGAATGACCAATCGGAACAATAACCAGTCGGAACAATAACCAACCGGAACAATAACCAATCGGAACAATAACCAACCGGAAGAATGACCAACCGGAACAATAACCAATCGGAACAATAACCAACCGGAACAATAACCAACCGGAAGAATGACCAATCGGAACAACAAACTACAGCTTGTATAAGTCAAATAATGTGGGCACATGAAAAGACACTCTGAAGCCCCCGACTGATGGCAGGGAGATGTGGACGAGTGCAACAAGGGTGTAGCTGGTAAGATAAAATCACACTATGGACTTGACAGAAGCTCTTAGACATACTGCATACCCTACCTTTGCTATAGACAGGGAGTGTCGCAGTTACATTACAGCCCACCTTCGATATGAACAAACTGTTTGACCCGAGCATGTGCGTCCATAGAATGAAGTGGTTGACAGATCTGCTGCTGTTGGAACTGCTGCTGGTCCTCCTGTTGCTGCTGCTGCTGCTGCAGTTGCTGTGATACCTGCAAGAGTTTGTCTCAAGGCTGAGGTGGCCTAGAAATAGCTCAAGGGCGCAGACACATTTGCAGTTTAAATATAGTTATTATACGTGCTCTGTTGATATTATAGTAAATAGCATGAGGGGTAGGAAAAATTTTACGTCAACATGGGTCGCAAGTAGAAAAAATATTGGCCACTTTTGAGAAGCCCTGGTAGAGACCCCGTACGACAGGGGACGTAAGGATGTGCTATATTCGGGGACCATTACGGGTGTCTATTCCGGTTGTGCTTGCACATTTTGCTGCTTGTCGTTTCCTGCAACTGCCGATGTCTGCCGCTTGAGCAGGTCGCCCGGTGACGTGTTGCTTTATTTGTGTGTCTTCATTGTTTCAGGATAGCAGTGATATTAATACAAGGAGTTGTTTACTTCCTTCCTCTTCTAAGTGTGCCCCTAGGTTCTTTCTTGGTATCTGCTTGTATTCAATTTGTTTGATTGTTGATGGCCCGCCGTGTTTTGTATCGCCTGACATGACCTTGTTGTTTCTGTTTGCTGGCTTGCACTATTTTATGTCTTTGTAATTTGATGATTTTGTCTTTCTGCTGGTCTTCTGTAGAGGACTGCTTTTGTCTCTAGCTTCAGGTCCTCATAATTCATTGATCAATCCATCTCTAAAATTGTGTATGTTTGTGTTTCTGTCTCCCTCGCTATCTCTGTCTCTGTCTCTGCCCCCCCTCCCTCTCTCTCTCTCTCTCTCACTTTCTCTCTCAGTCACTCACTATCCTTTTCTCTATCACTCGCCCCCTCTCTCTCCCTCTCTCTCTCTCTCTCTCTCTCTCTCTCTCTCTCTCTCTCTCTCTCTCTCTCAATCTCTCTCTCTCTCTCTCTCTCTCTCTCTCTCTCTCTCTCTCTTCTCTCTCTCTCTCTAAAGCGTTTACACTTTTACACTACACATATTATTGTTGATGTTTCAGATTGTTGTAAGAATGAAATAACATATGAAAGAAGAAACAAGAAGGGTAGAATGCTTGTGTTCCGAATTATTAAAACTTTGCAACCAAAGTTTCTTGGTGTCTTTGGGTCGTTGGGTCATGGGGTCGTTGGGTCGCGGGGTCATTGAGTCGTGGGGTCGTGCTCTCAAGACTGCCGACTGTGTGCAGGAAGAGCAGCTATCGTACAATCTTCCAGCATTCTAACGCGGTGTGTTTTATGTGTTGTTATAGCCACACCGTGTATTATAGGGATTGTCATACCCACATGGTGTGTTATAGAGATTGTCCTAGTTACACAGTGTATTATAGAGATTGTCATAGTTACATTGTGTATTATAGGGATCGTATAGCCACATTGTATGTTATATGGATTGTCATAGTTACGTGGTGTGTTATAGGGATTGTCATAGTTACACCGTGTATTATAGGGATTGTCATAGCTACGTGGTGTGTTGTAAGAATTGTCATAGCCACACGGTGTGTTATAGGGATTGTCATAGTTACACCGTGTATTATATGGATTGTCATAGCTACGTGGTGTGTTGTAAGGATTGTCATAGCCACACGGTGTGTTATAGGGATTGTCATAGTTACACAGTGTCTTATAGTGATTGTCATAACCACATGGTGTGATATAGGGATTGTCATAGCCACATTTGTGTATTATAGGGATTGCCATAGTTACACGGTTTGTTATAGGGATTGTTATAGTTACATTGTGTAGTATAGGGATTTTCATAGTCACACGATGTGTTATAAGGATTGTCATGGTTACACGGTGTGCTATAGGGATTGTCATAGCCACATGGTGTATTATAGGGATTGTCATAGTTACAGTGTATTATAGGGATTGTCATAGTTACACCGTGTATTATAGGGATTGTCATAGTTACATGGTGTGTTATACGGATTGTCATAGCCACACCGTGTATTATAGGGATTGTAATAGTTACAGTGTATTATAGGGATTGTCATAGTTACACGGTGTGTTAAAGAGATTGTCATAGTTACACGGTGTGTTATAGGGATTGTCATAGCCACACCTTATATTTAGGGATTGTCATAGTTACACGGTGTGTTATAGGGATTGTAATAGACATACCGTGTATTATTGGGATTTAGTTTAGTTTAGTTTAGTTTAGTCGTTGGATCAACATCACGGTACACGGGTTTAACCCATTCGTGCTCCGTTTTCCTCCTAACTCAAACCTGAGTCTGGAGAAACTCAGCTCAACGCACGAACTCCGTAGCATCGGCGAGCATCCTGAAATACTTTGGGTAGATTTTTAACTCGAAACTTTGCCCGGGCAGCGCCGTTAGGCTATTCTTTTTCGATTTCAAACTGCGAAGGGATTTTTTACGTGCGCAACAATACACACGGGCGTCCGATCTCACTACCCAGAGACCAGGGGAAATTTTATTACTGGACGTCCACGTGAAAAAAATCCCGGTCCTCACCGGGGCTTGAACCCGAGGCGGACACCATACCTCGAGACTACTCAGCCCCAAAATCATAGCCAAATGGTGTGTTATAGGGATTGTCATAGTTACACGGTGTGTTATAGGGAGTGTCATAGTTACACAATGTGTTATAGGGATTGTCATAGTTACACGGTGTGTTATATGGATTATTATATTTACACAGTGTGTTATAGGGATTGCCATAGTTACACAATGTATTATAGGGAATGTCATAGTTATACGGTGTATTACAGAGGTTGTCGTAGTTACACTGTGTGTTATAGGGATTGTCATAGTTACACTGTGTGTTATAGTGATTGTCATAGTTACACTGTGTGTTATAGGGATTGTCATAGTTACACAATGTATTATAGGGATTGTCATAGCCACATGTGTGTATTATAGGGATTGTCATAGTTACACGGTGTGTTATATCAATTGTCATAATTACACAGTGTGTTATAGGGATTGTCATAATTACACAGTGTTATAGGTATTGTCATATCTTGTTTGTATCCTAGAAGATAAGGTGACCCAATGTCTCCCCCATATTTGGCGCACTCTGATTCCGTTTGGCCCGTGGATATCTGCCATTGTGGCTTCTGCCAGTCTAACTGTTCTCTTATTGAGTTGAGGTTTCTGCCTGAGTCTAGTTCTCTTGTTGAGCTGGAGTTTCTGCTAGAGTCTAGTTATCCTGTTGAGCTGGGGTTTCTGCCAGAGTCTAGATCTCTTGTTGAGCTGGGGTTTCTGCCTGAGTCTAGTTCTCTTATTGAGCAGGGGTTTCTGCCAGTCTAGTTGTTCTAGCCACGTCTACTTTGACAACCACATGAGCATAATGATCTTTTCACACATGAATTCCGATGATACATCCCTGCTATTTATGTATTGGTTCAGACCTGTAAGTCTGTTTACTGTTTCCTATGCACTTATCTGTTGGTCAGTCTTGATTCACTTCCATATAGCAGGACTGATTCAATATAGCTCACAACAACTGCCTTTCTATCCTTGACTGACAATGGTATATTGCATATGATATTCTTAATCTCGTGACATGCTGCTGTTAATTAGGCTATTCTGTGTTAGACTTCTTTATCACATCTGCTATCCTTTGTCATCAAAGTATCCAATACTTGGACACACTCACTTAGTTCTATTTACTTCGTTATTTCTTTGGGACGACATTTTTCTTTGTAACTTCCATTACTTATGGTGTCTTTCTGTTCATACTAATGCCTTTCTTTTGAATTGTTGTTACAGCTATATGTGTCATTTCTTGTTAGTGTATTTCATTTCAAGTGTCTTCAGCATTGCCCAGGTTCTTTACAATTTCCCACCAACCGATAGTCTTGGCATATTTTGTATAGATATGATTATTGTTTCACTGTATAAATGGAACTGATCGGGTGATAGTATACACAACCCTCTCTACCATCTCGTGCAATGTGTTGAAAGTTCCTGTATGGGTCTTAGTTCTCATGACTGCGCTTTGTTGCCAATATTTGCTTTTTATTATTCAATAATCCCTGTGCAGTCGATTTTTTAAAACCTAATAAAATGATGATGATACGGCCTCTGTGGCTAAGAGCTTGCGAACGCGGTTTGTGAGCCCGTATACCCGGGTTCGAAACACAGCGGTGCTGGTTTTTTCGAAAAAGGTATAGGAGCCGGTCGTTCAGAAAGCATTGGCAAACTACTGAACGTAAAATTTGCCCAGGAATCACGAACAGCCGAAAATGCTGTGGTTGACTGCTACGTCCTAGGAAGGACATGCAACTTAATTTTTTTTTAAATTATGTCATTGCGTGAACATAAAAAATCGTTTCGTATACGAACAATAAACGATTACTCAAATACAGTGAGGCGTTAGCAATTAGGCTGTTCCTGTCGATTTTGTGCAAAAGGAAAGAGTTTGTGGTAAATCTGAAATTACCGTAATGACAACAGTTGTTCCACATTCGAACAATACATGCGACTATATGTTTTAATTGTTTCAACTTGAGTACTATTCAGTTATTCACTTCAGATGATATATAACTCCGCAGTATGCACCTGACGAGATGCAGCGAAATATCTTCTTCTTCAGCGTTCCGAGCCATTGAGGTTCTTTGCTGCAGATACAATCCGTCTCCATTCTTTCTCTCTGGTTGACCTTCTCTTGCCAGTCGCTGATTCCAAGTGCTTGTAGGTCTGTGTGTATATTATCTCTCCACCGTCTTCTTGGTCTACCTCGGGGTCTACGGTCATTTATTTCCTGAGTGTAAGCGAGTTTTGTTTCCCTATTATCTTCCATTCTTTCTATATGCCCCAGCCATTGTAGTCTATTAGCCTTCATAATACAAGTGATTAGCGGGGACTTAAACAGATCATAAATGTCTTTGTTGCTTCTTCTTTTCCACTCTCCACTTTGTGTATCCCTAATGGACCCAAAGATGCGTCTTAAGACTTTGTTCTCAAAGGTTTGTAACAAGGCTTCGTCTCCTTTAGTCAGCGAAATATGCCAGGCAATAAATCGTGCAACATATTGTTTGTAGCTTTTATGTTTAAGTTCGCTAAGGGAAAACATTGTTTCAAGCATTTTATTATTATTGTGTATTTACCATCACTGTTTACATTGTCCAGCATTCAGATTATTTCTTCATGTTTCACATTAGCAAAAGCTTTAGTATGGTTAATAAAGCACAACTCTCTGTTCACATCAAGCATCCTTTCTGTTAATGTTCTCAAGACGTTGAGGCTCTGTTTGTGTATTTTGATTCTATAAATCAACACTGCTCATCCTCAATGTCAGGTTTTATGTTTACTTCTTATTCACATCTCTCGTTAATGCACTCGCTCTCCGTCTGTCTGTCTCTATTTTTAACTCTCCGGCTCTCTTCTCTCTCTCTCTCTCTCTCTCTCTCTCTCTCTCTCTCTCTCTCTCTCTCTCTCTCTCTCTCTCTCTCTCTCTCTCTCTCTCTCTCTCTATCTATCTATCTATCTATCTCTGTTACTCTTTGTCACTGTATTCAGAGAGCACATCACATACTCCATGATTACCCAGAATACGACATATCTAGGCAAACCTTCAGGCCAAAAGAAACAACAGTGGAAAATACACTCTTTGTACAACTGAGTGAGCTGAAAAAGACAGCTACATTCATACAAGAGACAACATTACAGTTATAGACACATTTCAAGAGAACGAAAGAAGAATAACACTCACTCACTCTCACTCACTCACTCACTCACTTACTCACTCACTCACTCACTCACTCACTCACTCACTCTCTCACTCACTCACTCACTCACTCACTCTTACTCACTACTCACTCACTCACTCACTCTTACTCTCTACTCACTCACTCACTCACTCACTCACTCACTCGCTCGCTCACTCACTCACTCTTTCTCTATCCCTGTTTCTCTTTGTCTCTTTCGATGTAATTCTCTTTATCTCCCTCTCCTGGTCTCTCCCAATCTCTCTCTATGTATCTCCACCCCCTCTCTCCCAGCCACTTTATCCACCTCTTCTCTCCCTCTCTCCCCATTGCGTCACCCGCTACAGTGAAGAAGCTATCAATAGTCCAGGGAGGGCAGTCTGAGATATCAGGCAGCTGATAACAGAAGCGGATCCGGTACACTGGGGTCTATCAATCACTGTCTCCATATTTGTTGTTCTCTGTGTGCATCACCTCCGGCCTCCCAGGCCCGTTGTACACCCACAGGAACATGCGGCATCATCTCCGGCACCACATACCCGTTGTGCTCCTCCAGGAACATGTGACATCTTCTCCGGCACCACATACCCGTTGTGCTCCCCCAGGAACATTTGGCATCGCCTCCAGCACCACATACCCGTTGTGCACACCCAGAAACATATGGCGTCACCTCCGGTCCCCCATAAACGTTGTGCACACCCAGAAACATATGGCGTCACCTCCGGTCCCCCATAAACGTTGTGCACACCCCGGAACATGTAGCATCGCCTCCGGGCCCCATAAACGTTGTGCACACCCCGGAACATGTGGCATCACCTCCAGCACCACATACCCGTTGTGCAAACTCAGGAACATGTGGCATCCTCTGCGACACCCCATACCCCTTTTGTACCCCCAGGAACCTGTGCCATCACCTCCGGCATCCCATACCCGTTGTGCACCTCCAGGAACATGCGGTTTCATCTCCGGCACCACATACCCGTTGTGCAACCTCAGGAACATGTAACATCAACAGTAGCATGCTTCCAGTGACTCCTCTGACCTGGCCCCGTTGTCAATGAGTGCACACCAGGCTTGGTTGGCACGGCTCATTGTTGTGGACACATATAGAGCAATATACGTTCTGAATAGACTGTGTGGATGGGGTTACATAGACACGTAGACAGACAGGCATACAGACAGGCAGTTATATAGACAGATAGACAAACAGATAGAAGGAGGAAGGGCGTTCAGACACAGAGGCATATAGACTGACATATGTAGCCAGATATATTGACACATACGGATAGACAAACATACACAGTCTGACACAGGTACAAGAGTTAAGCAGTTAGGTAGGTAGGTAAGCAGGCAGGTGGGTAAGTAGGCAGGCAGTCAGATAGCTAGGTAGGCAGGCAGGCAATTAGGTACAGTGTGTATTTGTAATGACTGTGCATTGTTTGAAAATATTGCCTGTCCAAGTTTTGTATTTGCCAATTATGTTGCTTGAACATTACAGAGGGTGAATACAAAACTTGGACCGGCATTATTTTCAAATACTGCACTGTCATTAAAAATACACCGTATAGGTAGGTAGGTATACATACACACAGATACAGATATACTTATCTGCGTGGCTAGATACCCCAGTCTGTATCTGTGTGTATGTATATCTCTCCACTCAATCTACAAACTATCCATGTGACCGTTCGTACATTTGTAAGTGTGTGCGTATGAGTCTGTCGGACTTTATTGCACCGGGTATTTATCCCATATGGCCCAGTCTCTTTCTGCAGCGCGGAAAGCGTCGCACAAAGCACGAGATCCATAGCTCCAGCGACGACCCCCAGAAGTCTCCGAAAATAATGCACTCGTGAACCCAAGGATGCGGCTTGGAATCGAACCCACAACTTTCGGAGCCCTAATCAGACGGCTTGACCATTTCGCCATGGAGACTCCCGTTTGTCTACACACACACACACACACACACACATATACACACACACACACACAATAGTCTGTCTGCTGTATGTAATCGTTGTTTTTGTGTGTCATCGTTGTTGCTGTGTGTAATCGTGTTTGCTGTGTGTAATCGTGTTTACTGTATGTAATCGTGTTTGTTGTGTGTAATCGTGTTTGCTGTATGTAATCGTGTTTACTATATGTAATCGTGTTTGTTGTGTGTAATCGTGTTTGCTGTATGTAATCGTGTTTACTATATGTAATCGTGTTTGCAGTGTGTAATTGTGTTTGCTGTATGTAATTGTGTTTGCTGTGTGTAATCGTGTTTACTGTATGTAATCGTGTTTGTTGTGTGTAATCGTGTTTGCTGCGTGTAATCGTGTTTACTATATGTAATCGTGTTTGCAGTGTGTAATTGTGTTTGCTGTATGTAATTGTGTTTGCTGTATGTAATCGTGTTTACTATATGTAATTGTGTTTGCTGTATGTAATCGTGTTTGCTGTATGCAATCGTGTTTACTATATGTAATCGTGTTTGCTGTGTGTAATCGTGTTTGCTGTGTGTAATCGTGTTTGCTGCGTGTAATCGTGTTTCCCTAGTTCTAGATTAGTGTAGCACCTCCCTGTGCGAGAACTACAGCCAGTTTCCTAACTCTGCTCTCCCCCCAAACTCTCGTCATCAATCAAGCAAATGCAATTAGATCGCAAGACGTTCGCACTTGTGGCCGGGTGGTGTCTGATGACTCCACGGATGGGGTGTGAGGGCGAAGTGTGGGGAC
The DNA here is from genome assembly GCA_963921405.1 of Cepaea hortensis. Lineage (NCBI taxonomy): Eukaryota > Metazoa > Mollusca > Gastropoda > Stylommatophora > Helicidae > Cepaea > Cepaea hortensis. Next base: position 43,511,734 of record OY992879.1, read on the forward strand.
TGACACTATCCTGGAGATGTCCGGGAGTAGGTAGATCGCCACGTGGCTACGGGCTGCTGGGGCGGGTTCAGTAATCATGCAACTGCCGTGCGTAATCAGCTCTCACATTCAAGCCGCCTTCTGAATAAAGGCACCTATCACAGCAACCAGTTATCACACGTAAACAACTTTCATACTTAACCAGCAAATCACATGTAATAAGCTATCAGATATAATCAACAAATCACATGTAACCAGCTATCACATGTAACCAGCTATCACATGTAACCAGCTATCACATGTAACCAGCTATTACACTTAATCAGCTAGTACACTTAACCAGCTATCATATATAACCACATGTAACAATCAACTACCGTGTTTCTCCGAAAATAAGACAGGGTCTTACATTAATTTTTGTTTAAAAAGGGCTCTAGGGCACATTTTCGGGGGATGTGTGTGTTTTTTTTTTTTCAGATACAAAAATCTGCATTTATTCATGTACAAAATTCTGCCTTTATTCAAATACAGTCGTTCGTCTTCTGGAACATCGTCATAACTCTCCTAATCCCGAATTTCGGTCTGAATTTCTTGCGACTCCATTTCCTCTAGAACCATTGTTCCCATTCTCTTATGTCCAACAATAAAGCTTTCTTTAAATAGCTCGTAGTGATTAGTAACTTTATTTCACGCAAGTGATGTATTGAATTATGAACCACATCCGTTCATTATCAAATGCGAACCAGTGGCGTCTGTACTCTGACTGGGCCATTCGGCAACAAGTCTCTCATTCTAGCTGACAATCTTAACTAGGGCTTATTTTAAGGGTAGGTCTTATATTAAAATCATCCTTAAAAATCGTGCTAGGGCTTATGTTAGAGGTAGGTCTTAATTTCGGGAAAACACGGTATGTAACATACTTAGTCTACTACCGCACTCAACCAGTTGTTACGTGTAGCCATTTGTCACACGTAGTCTGGTATTACACTTATCCAGATGTCACATGTAGCCATTTGTCACACGTAGACTGGTATCACACCTAACCAGATATCACCTGTAGGCATTTGTCACACGTAGTTTGGTATCACACCTAACCAGATGTCACATGTGGCTATTTGTCACACCTAATCTGGTATCACACCTAACCAGATGTCACATGTGGCTATTGTCACACGTAATCTGATATCACACCTAACCAGATGTCACATGTGGCTATTTGTCACACCTAATCTGGTATCACACCTAACCAGATGTCACATGTGGCTATTGTCACACGTAATCTGATATCACACCTAACCAGATGTCACATGTGGCTATTTGTCACACCTAATCTGGTATCACACCTAACCAGATGTCACATGTGGCTATTGTCACACGTAATCTGATATCACACCTAACCAGATGTCACATGTGGCTATTTGTCACACCTAATCTGGTATCACACCTAACCAGATGTCACATGTGGCTATTTGTCACACGTAATCTGGTATCACACCTAACCAGATGTCACATGTGGCTATTTGTCGCACGTAATCTGGTATCACACCTAACCAGAAATCACCTGTAGGCAACTATCACAAGTGATACCCCTACTCATAAGGCTTAGAGACAGTGCCAGCCTAGAAAACGAGTATAACAGAGTACCTGTTATAAGGATGGTTTTGGGGATGGTGCGCAAGCTAAAGATCTAAGAATGCATTAGCTAATAGTGCACGCTTGAGCACCATAGCTAAGGGTAGCCATGGGGGTTGTTAGATGACAACAAAAACAGTGAGAGCTGGACCGCCGGCTAGGGAGGTCGCATGAAGTATCGTGAATTCATCTGGCATGTAGTGTATTATGCTGAGTACCTTTTTGTAATCATCAACCTTGTATGCTGCCTTTCGTGCAACTCAATAAACATGAGCCTTTGTTAATTAGTACGGCCTTCATCGTGTTATGAGAGAATGCGACCTCTGAGTTTGGACCCAGAGTACTACCACTTGTATGATCAGGCCTATCTTAGTCCGCCTGCGCTGTTACACGAGCCCATTTGCGTCTAGAAGATCAAGCGAGTGATGTATCTGGCCACCTACCTAATGATACTGTAACTTGCCTTAACCTCACATCCCACGGTACAGCTGAGGGGCTGCACTAAACCGACAGCACAAACAGCATGGGGCGATATTTGAATTAGGCCACAGAGATAAGAGAATGCATGCATTCTAGAGACAAGTATCTCTCAATGAACTGACAACACGGAGACAAGTATCTCTCAATAAACTGACAACACGGAGAGACAACGTAGGGATAAGGGAATGCATGCATTCTAGAGACAAGTATCTCTCAATGAACTGACAACACGGAGACAAGTATCTCTCAATGAACTGACAACACGGAGACAAGTATCTCTCAATGAACTGACAACACGGAGAGACAACGTAGGGATAAGGGAATGCATGCATTCTAGAGACAAGTATCTCTCAATGAACTGACAACACGGAGACAAGTATCTCTCAATGAACTGACAACACGGAGACAAGTATCTCTCAATAAACTGACAACACGGAGAGACAACGTAGGGATAAGGGAATGCATGCATTCCAGAGACAAGTATCTCATATTGATTGAACTGACAACATGGAGAGACAGCATAGAATAACCACTGATATAGACTATAGACAAGCGATCACATAGACAACTAACTGCCCGTAGTGAAGTGGAAACACATCAAGATAACAATCAGAGTTACCACAGTGTGTAGTCTTCTTATTACCTCTGACGTGTGTTCTTTTATTTGACTGTCTATCGGTCTAAAACAGTGCATGTCTGCTCGAGCGGCTGCTCACTCAGTGACGCGCAACTGAATGCAACAATGTGCACTCATCTATTTTCCTGCTCACCCACGGACAGAACTTTGACTCATGTTTCACGCTACCCGCAGCTCACGCGTGCACTCGCTCACACTAGCAACACAATACGAATGAGAACAATTAAAAAATGACTTTCACAAACGATTGGCTGAGGTTGCTTAATTAAAACTACAGATGTGAAGGTCATCACTGGATTAACATTCAAGGCCAGACGGAGAGAACATGGCGGCAGTAAAATACAGACTTGTGCTGACAAACAATAGGTCAGGTTTAAGGCCCTTGTCCACGATTTGAGGCGTGCTGAGTGTATCAGCAACATTATGTGTCATGTCGACAAGCATATGCAGTCATGTTTCACCATCTTACACGATCACAGAGTCGTGGACCAGCTCAGTGTTCTTGTCTCGACCATACCATGTGGCCAAGCCATCCAGTATTTATTTCTCTGCCTTTCCCTTGTTCTTTTCACCTCAATCTCGCCAGTTGTCACCAAGTTATTCAACTGATTTATTCCCACAATGTGTCCAAAATTGTGACTGCTTACGTCTAATTTCTCTAATAATTTTACGGTTGTCATTTGTTTCTTGTAGGACTTTTCAATTATTTTTCTGTCTGTCCATGGTATTCTTTGCATTTTCCTCAGAAAGCACATTTCCACAGCCATCAGATGTTTTTCAGCTTGTATGCTCTTTGTCGACGCTTCACATCCATACAAAAGTGCATGTTCTATGTAGTGCCTCAACACTTTTTTCTCGTTGTAAATGACATCTTATATATATATGCTGCCAGCCAAAATATTGTACAAAACCAAACGGTGCTCGAGGAATGTTATGATCAACATTACACTGGGTGCTATTACATCCCTGAACATTACCTTGTACCCATGTTGGGCCGTGTCAGGTCAATTAAAAATATATAAACAATCCCGATGATAAACAAAAGTGTCAACAAGGGATCTGCAGAGCGCAACAATTCTAGACAGGTTACAGTTGACAACGCTGACCCTAAATAGAAGGTAGAAAGTTGCCAAAAGCAATCAAAGGGGAAAGCCGACATTGTGAGCGAGAGTTTGATTATCATGATCAGGTAAATAAAGACATGGGCGGTCAATCCTTGACAAACAAGGAGTCGACTGTACCACGGCTTGGCTGTATTTGTTAACGTCTGTCACTGGAGACATGTAGCACAGGATGCTAAACTTGTAGAGATCCATCACCAGAGATATATGTAGCTCAGGATGCTAAACTTGTAGAGATTCATCACCAGACATATATGTAGCACTGGATGCTAAATCTGCAGAGATCCATCACCAGAGATATATGTAGCACTGGATGCTAAACCTGCAGAGATTTATCACCAGAGATATATGTAGCACAGGATGCTAAACTTGTAGAGATCCATCACCAGAGATATATGTAGCACTGGATGCTAAGCTTGTAGAGATCCATCACCAGAGATATATGTAGCACTGGATGCTAAACTTGTAGAGATCCATCACCGGAGATATATGTAGCACAGGATGCTAAACGTGTAGAGATTCATCACCAGAGATATATGTAGCACTGGATGCTAAACCTGCAGAGATCCATCACCAGAGATATATGTAGCACTGGATGCTAAACCTGCAGAGATCTATCACCGGAGATATATGTAGCACAGGATGCTAAACTTGTAGAGATCCATCACCAGAGATATATGTAGCACTGGATGCTAAGCTTGTAGAGATCTATCACCAGAGATATATGTAGCACTGGATGCTAAACTTGTAGAGATCTATCACCAGAGATATATGTAGCACTGGTTTCTAAACTTGTAGAGATCTATCACCGGAGATATATGTAGCACTGGATGCTAAACTTGTAGAGATCTATCACCAGAGATATATGTAGCACTGGTTGCTAAACTTGTAGAGATCTATCACCGGAGATATATGTAGCACTGGATGCTAAACTTGTAGAGATCTATCACCAGAGATATATGTAGCACTGGATGCTAAGCTTGTAGAGATCTATCACCAGAGATATATGTAGCACTGGAAGCTAAACTTGTAGAGATTCATCACCAGAGATATATGTAGCACAGGATGCTAAACTTGTAGAGATCCATCACCAGAGATATATGTAGCACTGGATGCTAAGCTTGTAGAGATCTATCACCGGAGATATATGTAGAACTGGTTGCTAAACATGCAAAGATCTAGCATCAGAGATATATGTAGCACAGGATGCTTAACTCGTAGAGAACCATCACCAGAGATATATGTAACACAGGATGCTAAACTTGTAGAGATCTATCACCAGAGATATATGTAGCACTGGATGCTAAACTTGTAGAGAACCAACACCAGACATATTTGTAGCACAGGATGCTAAACTTGTAGAGATCTATCACCAGAGATATATGTAGCACTGGATGCTAATCTTGTAGAGATCTATCACCAGAGATATATGTAGCACTGGATGCTAAACATGTAGAGATCTATCACCAGAGATATATGTAGCACTGGATGCTAAACTTGTAGAGATCTATCACCAGAGATATATGTAGCACTGGATGCTAAGCTTGTAGAGATCTATCACCAGAGATATATGTAGCACAGGATGCTAAACTTGTAGAGATCTATCACCAGAGATATATGTAGCACTGGATGCTAAACCTGCAGAGATCTATCACCGGAGATATATGTAGCACAGGATGCTAAACTTGTAGAGATCCATCACCAGAGATATATGTAGCACCGGATGCTAAACTTGTAGAGATCTATCACCAGAGATATATGTAGCACTGGATGCTAAGCTTGTAGAGATCTATCACCAGAGATATATGTAGCACAGGATGCTTAACTCGTAGAGAACCATCACCAGAGATATATGTAGCACAGGATGCTAAACTTGTAGAGATCCATCACCAGAGATATATGTAGCACATGATGCTAAACTTGTAGAGATCCATCACCAGAGATATATGTAGCACTGGATGCTAAGCTTGCAGAGATCTATCACCGGAGATATATGTAGCACTGGTTGCTAAACCTGCAGATATCTAGCATCAGAGACATATGTAGCACTGGATACTAAAATTGAAGAGATCTATCAGAGATATATGTAGCACTGGATACTAAAATTGAAGAGATCTATCACCGAAGACATATGTTGAACTGGATGCTAAACTTGCAGAGAAATATAACCAGAAATATATGTAGCACTGGATTCTCAACGTGCAGAGATCCTTCACCAGAAATATATGTAGCACTGGATTCTCAACGTGCAGAGATCCTTCACCGGAAATATATGTAGCACTGGATTCTCAACGTGCAGAGATCCTTCACCGGAAATATATGTAGCACTGGATTCTCAACGTGCAGAGATCCTTCACCGGAAATATATGTAGCACTGGATTCTCAACGTGCAGAGATCCTTCACCGGAAATATATGTAGCACTGGATTCTCAACGTGCAGAGATCCTTCACCGGAAATATATGTAGCACTGGATTCTCAACGTGCAGAGATCCTTCACCGGAAATATATGTAGCACTGGATTCTCAACGTGCAGAGATCCTTCACCGGAAATATATGTAGCACTGGATTCTCAACGTGCAGAGATCCTTCACCGGAAATATATGTAGCACTGGATTCTCAACGTGCAGAGATCCTTCACCGGAAATATATGGAACACTGGATTCTCAACGTGCAGAGATCCTTCACCGGAAATATATGTAGCACTGGATTCTCAACGTGCAGAGATCCTTCACCGGAAATTTATGTAGCACTGGATTCTCAACGTGCAGAGATCCTTCACCGGAAATATATGTAGCACTGGATTCTCAACGTGCAGAGATCCTTCACCGGAAATATATGTAGCACTGGATTCTCAACGTGCAGAGATCTTTCACCGGAAATATATGTAACACTGGATGCTCAACGTGTAGAGATCCACCACCGGAGATATATATAGGACTGGATGCTAAAATTGAAGAGATCTATCACCAGAGATATATGTAGCACTGGTTGCTAAACTTGCTGAGATCTATCAGCAGCGACATATGTAGCAATGGCTGCTAAACTTGCTGAGATCTATCGACGGATATATATGTATCACTGGTTGCTAAACGTGCTGAGATCTATCACCAGCGACAAATGTAGCACTAGTTGCTAAACTTGCTGAGATATATCACTGGATATATATGTAGCACTGGTTGCTAAACTTGCTGTGATCTATCACCAGAGATATATGTAACACTGGTTGTTAACGTGCTGAGATCTATCACCAGATAAATATGTAGCACTGGTTGCTAAACTTGCTGAGATCTATCACCAGAGATATATGTAGCAGTGGAAGCTAAACTTGAAGAGATATATCACCAGAGATATATGTAGCACTAAAAGCTAAACTTGAATAGATCTATCACCAGAGATATATGTAGCACTAAAAGCTAAACTTGAATAGATCTATCACCAGAGATATATGTAGCACTGGAAGCTAAACTTGAAGAGATATATCACCGGATATATATGTAGCACTGGAAGCTAAACTTGAAGAGATCTATCACCAGAGATATATGTAGCACTGGTTGCTAAAATGTAAGAGAACTATCACCAGAGACATATGTAGCACTGTTTGCCAAAACTTTCAGAGGGGACTCCATGAGCATATTATTGGTTGTTACATGTAGGCGGTACTATTGTTTGCAAGTGTAAGGCATTCGGCGATTGGTTGATGGTTGATTGTTTCTTGTAGAGGTCACAGGATCAGTCCTTGTGTCCAAGTATAGGGACATAAGGTTAGATTAATATATTTCGTTACATATAGTCATCTCAATATTTGTATAAAGCCACATGTTGCGGTGTCTGTTGATTTAGACAGGTATTGGCTACAGCGTGTCCTGTCCAAAGGTTGTATTGGATGCCCACCCAGTTGGACAAATGATGAATCAAATAGTCTAGTGTAGCAAATACGATTTGTAAACAAACACAAATGAAACCAGACGTTTAGAAGTGCTCGAGACTAGTGGATGAGAATGTCATGTCGATCTCTGTGCAGTTGTCAGAGACAATATCTGTCTGGAGAGATGGCCAAGTGCGTGGCCGCCCCATCCTGAGGGGAAAACGCCCCTTCTATGAAATCAGCGGAGACTATTGGCAGGAGGATTCTACCTTGGAGACATACTCTGGTGAACCATAATTCTTAGTCTGGCGTGCAGCCAACCAAATGTCCCAGTTGACTACTTCAACACCCACTTGTTGAGTGCTGTCGATGGTTCTACCCCAGTTTTGAGGACGGCCTATCATGGAGGAAGGGGAGGGGGCACAAGGGAGGTTTAAAATAAGCGAACGGGAAAAATAACAACAGTTCACTCAACACATCACCACCACATTCTGCAGTTAATAGTTACACAACACATCACCACCACACTCTCCTATCAACAGTTCACACACCACATCTCTACCATACTCACCAATCAACAGCTCACTTATCACATCACCATCACACTCTCCTATCAACAGTTAACTTAACACATCATCACCACTCTATCCTATCAACCTTTCACTCCACACATCTCTGTCACCACATTCTCCTATCAACAGTTCACTCAACACATCACCACCACACTCCCCTATCAACAGTTCACACAACACATCTGTGTCACCACACCCTCCAATCAACAGTTCACTCAACATATCTGTGTCACTACACTCTTTTATCAACAAGTCACACAACACATCTGTCACCACACTCCCCTATCAACAGTTCACTCAACACATCTCTGTCACTACTCTTTTATCAACAAGTCACACAACACATCACCACCACACTCTCCTATTAATAGTTCACTCAACACATCACCACCACACTCTCTTATCAACAGTTCACTCAACACATCTATGATACCACACTCTCCAATCAACAGTTTACTCCACACATCACCATCACACCCTCTTATCAACAGTTCACTCAACACATCTCTGATACCACACTCTCCTATCAACAGTTCACTCAACTCATCACTGCCACCATAGATGAAGATACTGGCTTTTGTAAGTGTCAGCACGCTGCCTAGAGTTACCTTCTCATGGCTGAGCGGCTCATACAATTATCAATGTCATCCCTGAACCTAGGGTTTGCTATTTGTAGTCTACATCTGTTGTTGCTGTAACCTCGATCCAGCGGCAATCACGCAGCACAATACCGTAAAACAAGTCCATGTTTAGACGCGTGTACCCTCAGCAAATAAGCGTCTGGTGAGTGTGAGGTAATTAATCCAGTACAACTTCAGTCCTTGCACTCTCTGGTGTATTCTTTCTCCGCGTCCTTATTCTCCTGGAGAAGTGCGTTGATTCTCTTGTGTGTTCATTAAGCTACGACGATTGAGCTGATGTCATACTGGCTGATGTTCGCGCCTCTGTGTCAGGTTTTCTGGCATGTAAACCGGGGTGCTCCCAACACAACATGCCCTGCCTTCCTGTACTGAGTCAGACCGTGCTGTACTGAACACGTAACTCCCTGTTCTGTCTCTGGCCGTGCTGTACTGAACACTTCACTTCCTGTACTGTCTCCGACCGTAATGTACTGAACACTTCACTTCATGAGATCCATTTCCCATACATTGCCCAAATTGGCGGTTTGCTGCTACCAGGATGAGCTGGAATCCAACTATGTGCGGCTGTTACACATGATGCGCTTGATAACCTCATGCTCTGCCAGGACCCCAGATCCTATTCCTGGAGGATCCTTCTCGGTCACAACATAAAACAAAGTTCCCGTGTGTACATTGCTGGCATTACTATTCCCTCGGCACTTGGAGATCATGAACAATGGAACATCTATCTTTTAACTGGCAGTCGTTATATTAAGTTCGTGCACTGTTTTAAGCCTATCCCTCGTGGTCTACGAGAACGTGAGTGCAATTACCCTGAGACACCCCCCCCCCACCGCGATCATCGCTGCAGCTCCGGAACTCTTGCTTTGTGCCATGGGCTTGGCAGAGGCCTGGCCCTGCTGCGGAGACAGATGGGGTCATGAGGCTTATAGGCAGTAGCAATGATGTCGATCACTCACCTTTAATCCGTGTCTGCTGTATTGTCTGTATGCCATCTGTGAGAGGTGTCCCGTGTCTATATTGTCTATATACCATCTGTGAGAGGTTCCCATGTCTATATTGTCTGTATACCGTCTGTGAGAGGTGTCCCGGGTCTACATTGTCTGTATACCATCTATGAGAGGTGTCCCGGGTCTACATTGTCTGTATACCATCTATGAGAGGTGTCCCGGGTCTACATTGTCTGTATACCATCTATGAGAGGTGTCCCGTGTCTATATTGTCTATATACCATCTATGAGAGGTGTCCCGCGTCTACATTGTCTGTATACCATCTATGAGAGGTGTCCCGCGTCTACATTGTCTGTATACCATCTATGAGAGGTGTCCCGCGTCTACATTGTCTGTATACCATCTGTGAGAGGTGTCCCGTGTCTATATTGTCTGTATACCATCTATGAGAGGTGTCCCGTGTCTATATTGTCTATATACCATCTATGAGAGGTGTCCCGCGTCTACATTGTCTGTATACCATCTATGAGAGGTGTCCCGCGTCTACATTGTCTGTATACCATCTGTGAGAGGTGTCCCGTGTCTATATTGTCTATATACCATCTGTGAGAGGTTCCCATGTCTATATTGTCTGTATACCATCTGTGAGAGGTGTCCCGTGTCTATATTGTCTATATACCATCTGTGAGAGGTTCCCATGTCTATATTGTCTGTATACCGTCTGTGAGAGGTGTCCCGGGTCTACATTGTCTGTATACCATCTATGAGAGGTGTCCCGGGTCTACATTGTCTGTATACCATCTATGAGAGGTGTCCCGGGTCTACATTGTCTGTATACCATCTATGAGAGGTGTCCCGTGTCTATACTGTCTATATACCATCTATGAGAGGTGTCCCGCGTCTACATTGTCTGTATACCATCTATGAGAGGTGTCCCGCGTCTACATTGTCTGTATACCATCTCTGAGAGGTGTCCCGTGTCTATATTGTCTGTATACCATCTGTGAGAGGTGTCCCGTGTCTATATTGTCTATATACCATCTGTGAGAGGTTCCCATGTCTATATTGTCTGTATACCATCTATGAGAGGTGTCCCGGGTCTACATTGTCTGTATACCATCTGTGAGAGGTGTCCCGTGTCTATGTTGTCTTTATGCCATCTGTGAGAGGTCAGCTTGGCCGAATGGATAAGAGTGCTTGTTCTTAAGCATCCGGTGTGCTGATGCCGAGGTACCGGCTTCAACCCCTACCTATACCGGCCATTAGACTAAAATGTTTACTTCTCGTCCTTGACTTGGGAATGTAAATTAAAATATCCCACAAGTCGGAATGATGGCGAGGGACAATGATAATAGGGAAAGCTAATGGGCGCGTAGATATCTGTCTAGTGCACTACAAGTAGTGTGCATGGACTACACTTGAGATCAAAGTGAGCGGACGCAACAAAACAAAACAAAGCAATCCTCAGGTTGATACGTTCGTCTTGGTTGTAGCCTTGTATATTCTCCCCTGCCAGGCGTGCATCTGTCATCTTCTTATTCTGTACATTCGTACCTTGTATATGTTGTTCTGTGTTGTTCTGATCGCTATTTGGAACTTTCAGATTCTCTTTCCTTTTATTTTTCTTATAAATCTTTATCTAACCGGTCTGTGGATCTGTCAGATTCTGCTTCATTGTACTGGTTCTCTCTTCCCCCCCCCCTCCTTAAACCCCACATTATGCTGCAATAGGTGTATGAGATTGCTTGCGTCACTAAAGTGCACTGGGTGTTTGTGCAATAAATATGTGCACAACTTCCGAGAATATGAATATAACAATAGAAGACATGTAAATATAGGCGTGGTGCTGCCGTGTGCGTGCCTGGGGATACATAGCACGAGGGATACAGGCAGAGAAGAGAGATCTGTGAGAGGTGTGTGAGAGATGTGTGAGAGATGTGTGAGAGATATGTGAGAGATGTGTGAGAGATGTGTGGGAGGTGTGTGAGAGATGTGTGAGAAATGTGTGAGAGATGTGTGAGAGATGTGTGAGAAATGTGTGAGAGAGATGTGAGAGATGTGTGGGATGTGTGTGAGAGATGTGTGGGAGGTGTGAGAGATGTGTGAGAGATGTGTGAGAGATGTTTGGGAGGTGTTGAGAGATGTGTGAGAGATATGTGAGGGATGTGTGAGAGATGTGTGGGAGGTGTGTGGGAGGTGTGTGAGAGATGTGTGAGAGATGTGTGGGAGGTGTGAGATGTGTGAGATATGTGTGAGAGATGTTTGGGAGGTGTTGAGAGATGTGTGGGAGGTGTTGAGAGATGTGTGAGAGGTGTGGCACTAAACACAAGTGGTATCAACAGACAGTGGGAGTCAGGATGAGATCTTTGCTTGGCTAGACCTCACTGAGGTATGAAAGAAGGAAAGAAGGAAAGAAAGAAAGAAAGAAAGAAAGAAAGAAAGAGGAAGGGGAGGAGAGGGAGAAAGATTTGAAGAAGAAGAAGAAGAAGAGGGAGTCGCTTATAAGTCGCTTGAAAGTTGATAGGGTCGACTTCATTGCGCCGGGTATTTATGCCATATGGTTCGGTCTCTGTCCGCAGCGCGGAAGGCGTCGCACAAAGCACGAACTCCGTAGCTCTAGCGACGATCCACAGGAGTCTCCCCAAAAAAATTTAACTCGTGAACCGAAGCACACAGCCCGGAATCGAACCCACAACCTTCGGAGCCCGAGTCAAACGGCTTGACCAATTCGCCACTTAGACTCCTTTAAAGACGAAGAGGGAGGTGAAAGTGAAGAAGAGGACGAAGGAGATGAGAAGGAGAGAAGAAATTTAAAATAAGGTTGAAATGGCACGAGGAACGACTTCGTTGCACCGTGTTTTATCTATATGGCTTGCTGTTTCCACAAGACGGCCTGCGGGATGAGTCGCACAAAGCACGAACTCCTAAGCTCCAGTCACGACCCCATGGGTCTGCTAATAATTGCACACGTGAGCCGAACGACATAACTCTAAATCGAACCCACAGGCTTCGGAACACGAGGCAAGCGGGCAACCAGTTGGCCACTGAGACTCCCTCCCAATAATATATTTATAAATATTATAAGTCGGCCATGATGAACGGCCATTATTAAGATATAGTACACTGTTAGGTGAAAGTCCCGCAGTAACTACACCAGCACTGGGAGTAGGGGATGTAACTACTCTAGCACGGGGAGTCAGGGGATGTAACTACTGTAGCACTTAGAGTCAGGGGAAGCAAACTTCATTCATCTTGGAGAAAATAGCAGGCCATATTTACCCGGCCGCGTTAATCTTAAAGCTGGAATAGAAAATGTCCCAGCCTAAGCCACGGGACTCTGTCATTGTCCCGCGGGTACGTTTCGCGTGTTGACTGCCTAATCAATGTGCTTGACCAAGGTTTGACCACAAGTTTGTCCCTGCCAGATCGATCGCCGGTCAATAGCTGGCCAATCACTGGGTGCCCGCCGAAAAAAGGGAGCTAACGATAATTTACCTAGCCGATGGGCTGCCGTAGCCTTCTGGAGCTAGCAGGGCAGTATCCTTGTAGAAGTCAGAACACCACAGTCGTTTATTAAGTACTAATAACCCAGGGCTCTTATTGACTGGTCTCGTCCGAGTCTTGGAGCACCGTTGGCCAAGACATGAATCAAGACAGAGCACCAACGCCTTTATTAGGTGGCCGAGAGGATCAACTCTGTTGCTGACGTCGCAGAAAATAATACACAGCAGTTATAGTTCCGGAACCCTTTCCCGGCTTGCATGCTAGAGCCCCTTCTTAGAGCTGGCTAATTCGGCCGGGTACGGAAATCTAATCTACGCTTCTTCCATATTTAGATTTGGGCTGCGAACGGAGAGCTATTGTGTTTGCCAATCTAATATCCTCATGGACTTGACGCTTCTTAGGATTCAATAATCCGATATTCTATATAGGAATAAGGCAATGTCACGCGACACCTACCAGTTGTATTCCTTGATATTTGTCTTCCTATTTGAATTGAACTTTTCCGCTTCATGTTTATTCAAGCCAGTCGGTCATTCTTGTATTCTAAGACTGGTGGCTAGTCTCGCATCTTGCTTCACATTGTTATCCTGGCGAAGTGAGCAAGCCGTCTGCCTGGCTCTACGAATGTCGTGGGTTTGTTTTCAGACTCGGTCACTCGGTTGACTTTCGCAGAGACGTTAATGGGGTCATCGCTGGAGATACGGTGTTCTTGCTGTGCCTAAAATATATTGAACCATATGAGATAGAACTCGGTGCAATGAAGTCGTTCCTCTGGCCTGTAACAACGTGTAGGTCCGCACAGCTAGGCGTTTGATTAGGGGGGGGGGGGGGAGGCTGACCTATTTCTGCACACGCACGGGCACGTCAGGCCATCAGCAATAATCCTACGAGGGAGCGGCGGTAGCGTGATGGCTAGACGCTCGCCTGCCGACATGGTAATCATGGGTTCGAACTCCCATCCCAGCAGATTGTTAGTGGTAAGTTAATATATAGCTAACGTGGATATATGGTGCTACACGTTTATATTAATATAAAATAATACATATAAAGATACATCAGATGTAGGCCAGATCTAACATATTCTCCGGATCACTGTATCCAGTATATTATATAAAGTATTCGCGTCGCCATTGTATCCGCTATATATAATAACTATTCATGGCGCCGTTGTACCAGCTATAAAATCACAACTTTTCATGGCGCCGTTGTTTCAGCTATAATATCTAAACTATTCATGCCCCGTTGTTCCCGCTATATCAAAACTATTCATGGCGCCGTTGTTCCCGCTATATCTAAACTATTCATGGCGCCGTTGTTTCAGCTATAATATCCAAACTATTCATGGCGCCGTTGTTCCCGCTATATCTAAACTATTCATGGCGCCGTTGTTCCCGCTATATCTAAACTATTCATGGCGCCGTTGTTCCCGCTATAATATCTAAACTATTCATGGCGCCGTTGTTCCCGCTATAATATCTAAACTATTCATGGCGCCGTTGTTCCCGCTATAATATCTAAACTATTCATGGCGCCGTTGTTCCCGCTATATCTAAACTATTCATGGCGCCGTTGTTCCCGCTATATCTAAACTATTCATGGCGCCGTTGTTCCCGCTAGACGTATTCATATCGACACTGTCTTAGTTATTGAATCTAAAGCTGTCAATCAACTATCATTCTTAAAGTGTTCATGAGTTTTTGGCCCGTGTCTGAGAGGGCTAGACGTCATATCCATGATCGCAGGGCCAGAGGGTGTCAACCATCAGTTCTCTGATTTTGTGAACAACCAAACAGTCAACACGTCAGACGACCCTAGTCTTCATGGGCCAGAGGCAGACACAATAACTGCTGGTATACTAGGCCAGTTTCTACATTTACCGTTTGTTTTCTGCCAGTCCCGGCATCTCCCAATTCTATGTTTCTCGCCACCCGACATCTCCATATTCTATGTTTTCCACCAGTCGCAGCATCTCAATATTCTATGTTTTTTACCAGTCCCGGCATCTCCATATTCCATGTTTTCCACCAGTCCCGGCATCTTCATATCCTATGTTTTCCGCCAGTCCCGGGATCTTCATATCCTATGTTTTCCACCAGTCCCGGCATCTTCATATCCTATGTTTTCCGCCAGTCCCTGCATCTCCCTATTCTATGTTTTCCACCGGTTCCGGCATCTTCATATCCTATGTTTTCCGCCAGTCCCGGCATCTTCATATCCTATGTTTTCCACCAGTCCCGGCATCTTCATATCCTATGTTTTCCGCCAGTCCCAGCATCTCCCTATTCTATGTTTTCCACCGGTTCCGGCATCTTCATATTCTATGTTTTCCACCAGTCCCAGCATATCCATATTCTATGTTTTCCACCAGTCCCAGCATCTCCCTATTCTATGTTTTCCACCAGTCCCAGCATCTCCATATTCTATGTTTTCCACCAGTCCCAGCATCTCCCTATTCTATGTTTTCTGCCAGTCCTGGCATCTCCATATTCGATGTTTTCCACCAGTCCCGGCATCTCCCTATTCTATGTTTTCCACCAGTCCCAGCATCTCCATATTCTATGTTTTCCACCAGTCCCAGCATCTCCCTATTCTATGTTTTCCACCAATCCCAGCATCTCCCTATTCTATGTTTTCCACCAGTCCCGGCATTTCCGTATCCGACGTTTTCCGCCAGCCCCGGCATCTCCCCGCCGTATGTTCTGCCGTTTCCACAAAGTTGTTGCCTGTATCTGGTTTCCCCCTGACATCAGTTACTCTCCCAGAATGCCGCCCGGAGTCTGGGTGCATCTCCCAGGTAGGTCTTGTTTAGCGTCGCCAATAATGAAACCAAACAGCGCGCTAGGTAAATGTCAGACATCGAGTTGTTTCAGCAGCCACAGGCGGGGCAACAGCCGCCCGTGCCAGTCAGCGGGGTAACCTTTGCTAGACACTATCAAGATCATGTTGAGTCATGCATTAACATACTGCATTCAATGGTTTCAGAAGTTACTGTCACTGAATGTAAACACGAAGTACTAAAATGTTATATAAATAACCTGTTTTGCTGTATGGTAGCCAGTCATGGAACGTTAATGAACATATTAGGACAAGCTTGGTAGCAACGGAGATGTTGTTCCTGAGACGAATGTTGCGAATATCTTGGTCTGCCTGAGTAACTAACAATGATTGCCTGAAAGAGACTAATGAACGTTGGACATTATTTGCAGCTACACGAAAGACACCAAAAACATTCTTTGGTCGTGTGATGAGAAGAGAGACATGCATATATGTGCTCCGTCCTCATCTTCAACAGCCAGGGAAGAGTCCCAATACTAATGGTACACGGAAGTTACATCAAAGGGTCAATGGAAATTACCTCAAATAATACACGGAAGTTAACCACCATCTACCAGGAATTTACATAAAGCAATGCACGAAAGTTACATCACGCATGTTACGTGTAACAATACATTGAAAATACACCAATCTCACAGGAAGTGCTGTCAGTTGCCTATTGTTACAAGCCTAATGTTGCCCTAACGAGAAATCTTAGTTGATCACGTAAGTGCTCCATCGAGTCGCCATATTTGTCTGATAGTGGGTATAGACTCAACGTATCAAGAAGAGATAAGATCAGAAATGAAGAATCTGGGCTAACATGGGGGGGGGGGGGGGGGGTTATAGCGGCACTAGATTTTATTAGAAAGCAGCAAGTCAAATGGTTTGGCCATGCAAGTAGGTTACCATTCAACAGCATACCACAACAAGCAATGATGTACAGACCAGATGCAAACAGAGTAAGAGGCCGCCCACGTAAACGATGGACGCAGGGAATAACAGAGTCCATGGGAATATCGATACATGAAGCCTATAATCGGACACTCTCATGATGTTTATACTTCACCTCGACACCGCAAGGTACAAGAGGAACATGATGAGATGAGATGATGAGTGGGTATACACCTGAAATAGACCTGGACGTTTTCCCGTCAACTTACTTACTGTCATTTGTGTCGCGTAACGTATACTACTAGGATGGAATTGGACCAAAGTAGATACTAAATAGACTTCTACGAATAGAGAATCTAACCACTGCTGAAGAAGCGATCAAATGGCTCGCAATTCTAGAAGAATGATTATCAAAAGTCCCAGAATGGATCACTACTTCTAAACAGTGCCAGGCGGAAAGTTATGACGACGAACTGTGCTAACAAACGAAGACAGTATGTCAAGTGATTCCTGCTAACGTGCCTGGATGAAAAAAATGAGCCCCCACTGCCTAATGTATTCTCACACAACAGGAGATAAGACAGAATGATAAGTATAGATGTATGTAGTCCTTTCACTCGTCACTCAATCTGATGATGCTAATTCTAAGTCTATAAAGACAGACGCAGTTGTTAAAATTACAAATATAACATAACGTTTAATCCTAAAGAACACTAAGTGAGCCCCACTGGGAACTCACTGACACATAAGAGATACGCAGATCCCTGAAATCTCGACAAGATAATGTTCAGCTAGAGGATATAATCATAGACTCTTAGCCAATAGCGGACAAATTAGGATTGCTGTGCAGTGGCAAACGGGTGGGTAGCCACTCATCTGATAATCCTTAGCCTCCTGGATGGTAAGCTGGCAGTGCTGACTGGATCGTGGTATGGACTCCACTCTCTGCTGCATCAAGTGAGTGGTTCGTAGCTCAATCATCGGTCGTGACTACGGCTACAGATGATCAGGGTGCAGGCTCTGTGAATGACAGTGAGAAGAGGTGAATAATCCTTCAAGACAGAATTGTAAATTCTTTTGGCCATGTCCTGCATGGCATGCTTGTCTCATAAATTTCACTAGCATGTATTATCTTAATTTACATATTTTGATTCCTTATCTGAAATCTACAACAGCACACTGATCTAATGGAAACAGCACAGAAATGATATCCTATTCTCTCTGCTGATATTTAGATCAACCATGTACAATCACAATGCTCTACGTCAAAGACCACATTCCAAATATATATTCTAAGTCATGATTAATCATGGAAACATGAACCACAATTCACATAATGGATTAACAGTACATATAGGATGACTTCAATGGAATGAAACTCAGACGCCACAACTCCGACGTCACATATACATTAACAAACCATTAAATCGATGAAACACCACACATCATTTTCCAAGTATGGAAACACACAAACTACACTCCACACGATGAATTAACATCACATGATGAATTCCATAGAATGAAATGAAATCACACACAACAACTATAACTTCACGATGTACACGAGTGAACCATTAAAATCAATGAAACACCCCAAGTTCACTTTAGGAGTTATGAGTGGTCCTACTAGCAAGTCTTCCTTATATTAATTACGACATAATTAATTATCTAGAAGATTCTTAGCTAGGTTTAAGATTCTATTCACTATACACAAGAACAATATTAGGGTTGGAGAATTCCCCCAAGGTTTGAACTTTGTTAAGTGGGCCATATTGGACCACATGGTAGTAATCTGACTATGGGCAAGATAGAGATTAATGAAGAATAATTAATTGTAACTTATTCACTCTCTGAACTAATTCCTTCAACTAATAAGTATTTTATCTAGAGAAATACGCTAGTTCCGAAGTTAAGCACATAATTAAATTATCTAATCTCTAATCGTCTCCTGACTAACTCAGGTGTCCTTCCGCAGGCGGATACCTAATTTCGAGAATCACGTAATGTAATTTATCCATGTTGTTAATGCCACATGTGACGAGCTTTGCGTTTTACCCTTGTCGGCAAGCCACATGGCACAAACATGGTCCTAATTCTAATATTAGTTAACTAACACTAGTTTTAATTAATGTTATCTATTATCGATCGGCATGGCCTTTAGATTTTGCCGGCATTTTGACACACAGAAAAATATTTAACAAAATTATTATTAACTCACCCTGCAACTAGATTTTGACTGGCCTATCGGGAGTGGAGACTATCATTGGCTTTTCTATGTTTTAGAGGGTTTTTCGGCTTAACAAGAGCCAGCAATAAAATATGTTTAAACACAGACAGGTGTTCAATTTTAGCCAATTGACGTGATAGTAGCTCCTGCTCCTTCCAGGTTGCTATCAAAACTGGCAGAAGTTAGGGTGCTACCGGAAGTTAACTTCTCATCCAGGAGAGTTCCCTTCCTGTGGCCAAATTATTATTCACAGCCAAAACTGAATATAAAATTCAGCCTGACTTGATTTCTTGGCTTGTAAACGAACTCTACCCTACATCTACTTCTAACTATAAGAAGAAAGTATTTAACTCTCTCTATAGTTTTATGTATGTAAATACACTAACCAAAGACGATTTTATCTCATATTTGAAAATATAGATAAAAATAAAAAAGAATACAGACTACATAGAGGGGTTTACTGAGGGCTATCTCCATCTAGTAACAAAACGATCTGAGAGGTGGGCCAACCTGTCACAATTTGTTTTGATTTTAATTTAGTAATTTGTGACCTGTAAGGATCATCAACATCACACTCTGGACAGGTCCCTACGTGCTTCGCTCTCCTACTTAACATATCCGTCATCGTGTATCTAATAATCGCTACATTTCTGTATTAGTTAATCAAATGTCTTGTGCTCAAGATAAAATGTCCATGTGAATTGTTTGTACTACAAACTCAGTCCAGGGAACCGGTCTGTATGACTTGGAGGCAGACTCGAGTAAAAATTGATGACTAAGAAGAAGTGAAACACCTCCGACAGTTGGCAGCGCGTCACAAACTGGACAGATTTCACATTAATCAGATGTGCCTCGTGTAAACGGGCTAGGCGTGTCTTCGAACGTTCAGTGCAGTCAACCTGGCCTTCTGCACGACGGCAGCAGATGGGGCGTGGGCATCATGGAAATCAGCCATTTTTATTTAACCAAGACAATAATTAATAAGACAGATCACTTTTCTGCTCTAAAGGGTTGTTCTATAGCAGGTACTGCCGTTGGACTGAAGCAATAGCTTACCTATTCTTGGCCACGATATATGAGGTGCGGCAATCAGTTTTCTTCCTCGTCGGTATTGTCTTACTGTTCACGAATTGAGAGCACTTGTGTCACTAATTGAGTGTCCGTTGTGTCGTGATACCATTCGTCTTAGTACAGGCAGCAGACAATTCACAGACATTTATTAACGTCCATATTAGAGCGGGCATCGAAATACGCCTGTCTAAACACTATACAGAACGAACGAACGAACGAACGAACGGTCTTTATTTTCAAAGGGTAAGAAATTGGGCACGCAGACCCGTCTTACATTCGGAGAGCAACTTCTTGTACATTGTCAGCCTCAACTTTTCAATTCGCATGGAGGCGGATTTGTATCAATGACGTACCCACCCAGGCCCACCCAGACTAACATGCGTACCAGGACATGTCTTGAGAAGCCAAGGCGGCCGACATGACATGCACCACATCACCCCTAGATTGTCCATTGATCTACACAAATATGGGGCTAGCACCATATGACCATTATCCCCCAAAGCCTGTGAAAATAGTCCTTCCCATGACTTGCCCAAAACTATGGTTATAAATACCATAATTTTAACCATAGAAATAACAATACGAAATATAACCGAGGAGCTCTACGGTAGGGAAAACACACACAGATACAGACTAGCGTTTGGACACAAGTCTGACGGAAACAAGAAATAAGAGTGTAGTTTTGATATGGTCGGTAGTTGATGCACTCTGTTGACGACAATCAAAAAGGATCTTTCGTTTTAAGTTACCAATTCCTGGATTGGAAACAGCTCAGGGAAATATTCCTCTGTATTGTTCGTTTTGACATATTTCTTATTATTTCGTTTTTGTTGTTCCGTGATGAAGAGTGATAAGAATATCGACCTGTATCTGTGTGTTTTGTTCCATCCGTCGAACTTCTCAGTCATGTTTTGTATTTCTGTTCTGCTTCCCGTAAAAGTTTGGCAGCCGTCATACCCTTTTAGCGGTAACATTTCAGTAACCAATCAATTCATACCATTTGAGGATCTCGGACATTTTTATCAACCAACGATGGCTTTCAGCCCATTATCCTGCTATTTTATGTGGCCAATGTAGTTTGTCCTTTTGATGTTTACTTCCTCCAACACCGAATGGTTTACTATGAATTGTTCTAGAATAAACTTAGTTGATGTTTGTTCCTTTCAAGAAACTGGTACCATCCTTCAAAAGGTCCACATTTCCAAAGCGCGATCCTCCGTTTGGAGATAAACGGCACAAGAGGAAAAAAGGGAAGTAGGAACGGTAGCTAGTAGTAGCAACAGAAGCAATGAATCAATACATTGATCAAGCAGTCAGGTGCAATATATGCCCTGCAATTTGGTGATAACTCTGGTAGACTGCTGTTTCTCCATCTCATTGATGATATTTTCTCGGTGTTGTTTTTGCATTGTTTCTAACTTATGATGTCTACGATGATATTCTGAGACCGATGTCTTGTTATATTCACTGTCCTCACTTATACTTACTTCTTTGTTATGTCTGGTCAGCATAGTCGAGAGGTTTAGTACGCTCGCGCTTAAACTTCCTGTACTATACAGTGCTTTATTCTGTCTGTTGTTCTCAATATATACACTGTTTACTGTTGTCTGTCATACGCACTATATATACTGCTCACTGCTGTCTGTCTGACATGTCTACAGCCACTTCCTCAAGTATAGAATCCCTGTCAGAACCTATTAACATATTTATTTACCTATTTGTAATGATGCCCTAGGGGTTTCCCCCCTGTGTACCACTCTCAGCCAAGATGGCCATTGTTTACCTCGTGCATACACAATGGATGACTAGATCATACATAAATAGATTACCAGTATGTGCCACACAACCGCGTCCCGTATTTAACCTGTCGAAACAATCACAACTTTCACAAAAGAAAACAGCAGAAATCCGTGCACAAGATGAACAAACATTACGTAGGCCGGTCCTGCAGCAATAACTCCGCGGCATCATTACAGACGTCATTGAAATCTTTTATCCCGCCTGTGGGTCTACAGATTTTGCTGTCGTGTTTTGCAGTCATCCTGTTTTGTGTTGTGCCTGCCGCCCGGGAGTGCGTTTGAAGGGCGCACAATAGTCGAATTATTATTAGTTGACATAGCGTCTTCTGCTGGCGATTCTATTGTCTGGGTGTGTATTATGTGCCGTCTAGCTGTCACATGGGGCACAACTGTGAGTCAGTTGTTTTACAGTGTGCCCACTAGTTACCGAACTTGCTGGTTTATGCGGTGCAAGACGCTATAGTCTCTTCTAAACGGTAAGATAGGTGTTTGTTCTTATGTGATCTATGATTATAATCACAGTATCCTTTACAGTAAGTCACAGTCAGCCCCAGCATTTTTTACTGTTTGTGATTTCTTGGCAAGTTTACTTTCAATAGTGTGTTACTGATTTCTCGACGGCCGGCACTCATACCATTGAAGGGCCGCGCTGTGCTATGAAACAAGAGAGGCTGCCTCATTAGGCGCAACGGTAAGGGGGCGGCATAAGCAACGAAGGAGGGGCGGCATTTCGAAGACATGCATCATACTGAGAAAATCTACCACACGGCCCTGTACCATTCTATGAAAACGAACGCAAGGCGGTCTGCTGCTAAATCTCCCGCAGCTGTGATTCGAGCGCAGTATGCGGGATTTCGAATTGCGTCCGCAACCCCTTCGCCAGAAAGACGGCATGATCTCTATTTATCATGTCACATATATTATATTTATTATGTCATATATTATATTTAACATGTCACATATATTATATTTATCATGTCACATATATTATATTTATCATGTCACATATATTATATTTATCATGCCACATATATTATATTTACCATGTCACATATATTATATTTATTATGTCATATATTATATTTAACATGTCACATATATTATATTTATCATGTCACATATATTATATTTATCATGTCACATATATTATATTTACCACGTCACATATATTATATTTATCATGTCACATATATTATATTTATCATGCCACATATATTATATTTACCATGTCACATATATTATATTTACCACGTCACATATATTATATTTATCCTGTCACATATATTATATTTACCATGTCACATATATTATATTTATCATGTCACATATATTATATTTACCATGCCACATATAATATATTTATCCTGTCACATATATTATATTTACCATGTCACATATATTATATTTATCATGCCACATATATTATATTTACCATGTCACATATATTATATTTACCACGTCACATATATTATATTTATCCTGTCACATATATTATATTTACCATGTCACATATATTATATTTATCATGTCACATATATTATATTTACCATGCCACATATATTATATTTATCATGTCACATATATTATATTTATCATGTCACATATATTATATTTATCATGTCGCATATATTATATTTACCATGTCACATACATTATATTTATCATGTCACATATATTATATTTACCATGTCACATATATTATATTTACCATGTCGCATATATTATATTTATCATGTCACATATATTATATTTATCATGTCACATATATTATATTTATCATGTCGCATATATTATATTTACCATGTCACATACATTATATTTATCATGTCACGTATATTATATTTATCATATCACATTTATTATATTTATCATGTCGCATATATTATATTTACCATGTCACATATATTATATTTACCATGTCGCATATATTATATTTATCATGTCACATATATTATATTTATCATGTCACATTTATTATATTTATCATGTCGCATATATTATATTTACCATGTCACATATATTATATTTACCATGTCACATACATTATATTTATCATGTCGCATATATTATATTTATCATGTCGCATATATTATATTTATCGTGTCGCATATATTATATTTATCATGTCACATTTATTATATTTATCATGTCACATATATTATATTTATCATGTCACATACATTATATTTATCATGTCACATATATTATATTTATCATGTCACATATATTATATTTATCATGTCACATTTATTACATAACGGCTCATAATCATATTCGTTGAACACCGTGCGAGGTTTCCGTTTTTGGTGTGTTTTCAAAACTCAATCAACTACCGCCTTTCAAGAAACTTATCTTTTAACTTGAAATCTGTGCTTTATTGTCGTTCCTGTGTTAATATAGCCACTGTGTGTATAGATTCAAACGTTCATAACCTCGTCATCAAGAACGTAAGAGTGCACACATGACTACGTTCAACTCTAGGTGACCAATGACGACACGCATGATCTACACATAAATACAAGTAATTCAAAACAATGTTTTCTCAGAATGAATTTAAACACAGAAACCGCAAACAATCATCATCATGATCATGTGCCATAATGTTGAAAAGCGTATAAAATGACACAATGTAGTGCAGCTTTACATAACAGAATTACGACACATACAGGACGTTGCGGCGATTAGCCTTCATCAGCAAACAAACACAATCACAAAACACAACATATAGTCACTGAGATGCGTAGGCGGTCATGTTTCTCCATCTCACGCGATCAGCTCTGTGTTCTTGACTCGACAATACCACGTGACCATGCGATCCAGATATTTATTTCTCTACCTTCCCCTTGTTCTTTTCACCACAGATTTTCGCTGTACCTCGTCGAGTGCATACCGAAGAGTTATATAACATACGAGGAATCCACGAATAATACTTTGGCTGAAATACTTAAAACACGTAGTCAGAAATGTTGTTCGAATGTTGAGCATTTGTTATTCATACGGTAGAAACAAATTTGCAACCAAGTCTTTCTGTGTGAACAAACTTGACTGAAGCCACCTAATTGCTAGAACCTCGGCATATTTGTTTATTGCTCGTCGAATGCAATATACGAAACACCTTTTATTTGTTAACTTTATGACCACAATTTAGCAGATGTTGCGAGATTGCTGAGGATGCAGTGTTATAGCCTTATTCTTCTTCTCCTCCTCGTCCTCGTTCTCCTCGTCCTCCTCCTCAATAGCATATACCCCCAACCATCTCATACTAAACGATTTCTTTACTTATTAATGATTAGTAATATAAATAAAAATAAAATCACGTATGTTTACATCATATTGCTTGCTTGCTTGCTTGTGTTCACTGGCTGTGAACTCCAGCGTAAAGTCCTGTATGTCGGATGAAGACATTCTGTTGTCCAACATCAGTGTGATGTTATACAGGACCTGAGGTTTGCGTGAGTATCCGTTGTCCCATGTCTGGCTTATTGGTGTACAGACTGGTGGTTCCTCGCCGTGCAGGCAGACACTCTCCGACTTCGGAGGAATCAACGATCCTACTGACTTTAGCCAGGATCCCAAAGGGACCTGTTGCCCAGGACGCTCGACGAGGACGCGTCAATAGGTCTTGGCCAGTATAGAACCCAGCCCTGGTGCCTTAGAAACACCTCTGCGTCCCTTTACATCATACCAGTCATCACTAAGTGAATATACACATGATTCCGATAGCTGTGTTATATATTTTCCATAGACAGATACGTATACACATACTGCATATCTGAAACATACAGTAATATTATACGTGAAATATAACAGTATAAAATAACACAACTTTTCAGAACAAAATTACGACACATACAGGACGCTGCGGCGACTAGCCTTCATCAACAAACACATACATACACAAAACACAACATAGAGTACATGAGATGATCTTCCTGTGAATACATTAAGGATTAAGGCATAAGGAAGGTGTGAGAAGAATAAACAGATGAAAACAATAATAGCTATGAAGAGAAAATGAAAATATTAAAATAATGGTGTTATTTATCTCAGAGTCCCAGGCTGTACTACAACGATTCTTATTTTTCTCATCCCGTACTTATGCCTTAATGTAGTCACCAGAGGAGCGGCATTACTTTGTATTATTTTATATTGTGACATATAACATGTACATCGCTTTACTATATACATTCCTCCGAAGTCGGAGAGTGTCTGCCTGTACGGCGAGGAACCACCAGTCTGCACACCAATAAGCCAGACATGGGACAACGGATACTCACGCAAACCTCAGGTCCTGTATGACATCACACTGATGTTGGACAACAGGATGTCTTCATCCGACATACAGGACTTCGCGTTGGAGCTCAAGCCAACGAACACAAGCAAGCAAGCAAGCAACTATATACATCGCGTCAGCCATATACAGAATATCTTTACCAGAAACATCTCATAGGCTTACAACCATCATTATCATGCACACCACGCACACATAGTAACATATGGAATAGTAAAACACAATCATCACACACGTGTGTGTTTGTGGGTGTGTGTATGTGTGGGTGTCTATAATCATCAGCATCCATAATTATCACATTATTACAATCCTTCCTATCTCAAATACCCCAGCACCACTGTACCATAAGACCACCAAAACCCAGATACTGTTAACGTAGCTAAATATATAACAATAAATTAGATATGAATGTTAATGAAACATGATATAAAATGTAGGAGGGATAATTGATGGTCACGTCTGTCTTCCTGACTGGTGTCCTAATTTCATCAACAACTGGTATGATCCTGTGACATAAAAGCACACATTTCCTCAACATTGTCAGAGATCTACAACATTAGTGTAAGACAGTCCGCTGTCTGTTGTATTAAATACAAGAGCGATGGAGTTCCCACAGTCTCTTGCATTAATTACAACATTTGTGTAAGACGGTCCAAAGTATATTACATTAATCAGAACATTTGTGTAAGACTGTCCAAAGTATATTACATTAAGCAGAACATTAGTGTAAGACAGCCCACCTTCTGTTGCATTAAATGCAGCATTTGTTAAAGAATGTTGTAGTGACTATAACATTTCTGAAAGACTGTTCCCCGTCTGTTGCAGTCACTACAACATTTGTCCAAAACAACCCACTGTCTGTTGCATTTATTACAACAGTTGTGCCGTACATTGCAGCGACTGCAACATGTGTGCGTTCTGGGCGGAGGACTCCATCCAATGCCCGCCTCCTACTACGAGGGTAAGTTAATAAATAAGTCACAAATGGCAGTAGAAAAATAACTACACATGATAACAACTTGAAACCAGTTAATTTTTATACATACATCGTCCCTTTATTTCTCAACATAATTTCCACCAACATTGATGCACTTATCCCATCGTTTTATCAGTCTTCCTAAACCGACTGCATAGAACTGCGTGCTTTATTTTCATTTACCGGCCATCCCACATAACTGTGTGACTTACTTATTTACTCACCCTTGTAACTTTTTCCACCCATCTATGCACCGCTTTACGGGACAAACATTTGTCAGCATAAACACTGACAATCCACCTTGGCGGGAGACATTTCGCGAATGACGCCGAAGCTGAATATGAAGTGAAAACGTGGTTAGAAAACAGAGCACGCAGTTCTATGCAGAGTTTGGTAGGACTGATAACACGATGGGATAAGTGCATCAATGTTGGTGGTAATTGAGAAATAAAGGGACAATGTATGTATAAAAATAAATTGGTTTCAATTTGTTATCATATTAAGTTATTTTTCTACAGCCATTTGTGACTTACTTATTAACTTACCCTCGTATATTAACTATACGGTGATATGTTTGTTGATGAGACGCTCGTTAGTTTCCTTGGATACAGGAGCAGAGTCTGAGAAGCAGCCACATTTGGCAGGTTATTTCTGAGTCTTCTTGACCTCATTCTAGACCTAGATCTTACTGGCAGTTGTGTCCAAATGATGGCGATTATGTGAAGTCAAACGCCTTCTTCCAGTGTTGGCATCCTGGCAACTCATCTGAGGGACTCAAGTGTCCGTAGAAGCTTGCGGGCGACAGCATGCGCACCTCGGCAGTAATGTCCAGGATTATGTCGCTCCCATTGTCCCAAGAGTATAATTAAAGATGTATCCCCACAAGAGGATCTGATATACAAACAGGGCGAATGTCACTTGTCGTCCCTGGAGGAAAGTGGACTCGACAAGCACACCTTTAATATCCTTCTACTATTGTAACTATTGAATGACTTTTGTCTACACTCCTCCCTTCTGTCTTCCATACACTATATGTCTCTCTTTCTCTCTCTCTCTCTCTCTCTCTCTCTCTCTCTCTCTCTCTCTCTCTCTCTCTCTCTCTCTCCTTCATAACATACCCTGACAACAGTTTCCTCCAACAATTAATAACATGTTTATTGTTGAAAACTATGTCAGTTGTATGTATAGAATGTGTATATGTAGTTGGTATTGTTTGCTAATGTGAGTGCAAGATAGGACTTTTTACTTCGTATGTGCCGTATACTTTCTCCTGCTTCCTACGGCCATGCAACAAGACGTCACACATATAATTAGAACGTTCTCACCCTGGATGCTCTGTTCTGCTTGCGTCTGGAGGTAAATCCGTATTGGAAAAAAGAAAACTGCTCACCACTGTATCACCGTAAAGTAATGTGATCACGGTAAGTCTTATGCGTAGATCCGGGTTTATTTGATTATTCGTTAATTAATAAATCCACCATGGAAAAACACATAGCTAATGTCTAGCACTGTCTATTGGTCCTTCAAACGTTCTACACACGGTATTCCGTTCTTTTATGAACACCTTTTGTACGCATGGCAACTCTTCATGAATGATTCATTTGTGTCTTTATATTAATTTACAGTGTCATTATTTTCCGTTCTGGGTCATCCTGCCTTTTTATAATGATCGTTATTTCCTTTATTTTCTAAACTTTCTCTGCCCCCGTGAAGTGCCTGATTAAAGTGAAAGTTCTTTCCTTTATTATCAACACTGCTTTCTCTGTACAAGAGACGTACTGTTCTATCTTCTTTGATATGTCAGGAGGTGTAGTGGACCCTGGGTAAAAAATATTAAATCAGGTGATTTAAGTCTGCTTCATATTACTGTTTATGTGAGTGTCTTTCTCCAGCCGTAATGAAAAGCTTCCGAAAGAATACTCTGACATAAACAGCAGAATTCACTAAAGTCTAAACTATTCACTCATAGAAAGCAATGGTAACCCTAAGCACAAACACATATTTCCCTATGCTAACTATTACTCTAAGGTTAGTTTTACCTTATATAGAATTTATGTAAATCCCAGCATTGAAATCTATCAGCACATAAGCCCTTCTATCCCATTGCAAGGGATGATTTCTTTACTATTTCAGGATACATAAATATCTCGGCCCAGTTTTGGAACACACACTGCTTCAAAACCCGTTTTCCACTCATTTATACTCAGTATCCAATCCTTCGTTGTTTGTTTGATCTGCAATCAAATTTGCCGTAAGTTCCCACATCAAACGTCTGTGAATTCACGTACTGTTAATTGCTCGTTCCTTTCCGTCCCTCCGCTGTTTCCCTGGGTTTCCCTACGTTAGTACTTCTAAGCGTCCGAATCCTTTGATTGCCGTCTCCGTTCGGTTTTCCACAACGCGATCTCCCCGTTTCCCGTGTCCGTCCGATAAGATCGTCAGGCAATGACCTCTGCGAATACTTGTCCCTGAATTATATACCTATCGGTCACTGACCGGCACGTTGTCCTCGTTCCAGACAGAAAGCTCGATTGTTATACCTCATACCTTGTACTTAATCTTACTAGTTTATCAGGGAATCATTAACTCACAGTATCCCGTGACAGCGAATCAGACTCTGCTCTAATGGCGAACCAGTCTGCACCACAAGGACTCACTTCATTCACACTGACTAGAGGCCACCATGGCCTAATGGATAAGAGGGCTTGCTCTTACACTCCAGGTGTGCTAATGCCGAGGTTTCAATACCCACACCTCTCAGTTGAATGAAATTGTTGACTTCCCGTTGTTGACTTGAAATCAATCAATCAATCATGTGCCATGCCGGAAAGCGTGGGCGGTCATGACTCGCCATTTCACTTGATCACCAGTGTCGTGGATCAACTCAGTGTTCCTGTCTCGTCCATGCCACGTGGCCAAGCCATCCAGGTATTTTCCTCTCGGTCTTCCTCTTGGTCTGTTCCCTTCGAACTTGCCAGTTGTCACCAAGTTCTCCAATCCAATTCTTCTCATAACATTTCCAAACAATTTTGACTGTCTACGTCTAATTTCTCTAATCAATTTACGATTTTCATTTGTCTCCTGTAGTACTTGGTCATTGGTTTTTCTGTCTGTCCATGGTATTCTTTGCATTTTCCTCAGAAACCACATTTCTGCAGCCATCAGATGTTTTTCAGCTTGACTGCTCATTGTCCAAGTTTCACATCCATACAAAAGAACAGGCTCTATATGTCCCCTAAACACTCTTTTTCTCGTTTCATTTGACATCTTTTTATTGGTCAGAATGTTTTTCATCTTGCTAAAGGCTACTTTCGCCATGGTGATTCTTGTTCTAATCTCTTCAAGGCATCTTCCATCAGATGTTATGACTGTTGCAAGATAATTGTACCGATTCATTTGTTGAAGAATATTTCCATTTACTTGTATATTACATTGTGGCACTTCTTTCTTCCTAGTGACGACCATAACCTGACTTGAAAACGTAAATTATAAGTATCGCAGAAGTCGGATTGGATCCGCCTGATGGGGAAGGACGCTGGTAACAGGGAAAGCTAATCCACACGCAAAAATCAGTACAGTGCACTAGATGTAATAAGCACGTGTATGTACTATGCTTATGTTAAAAGTGAGAGAGCGCAAAAAAAAAAAAAAATAATGTCACCACCCAGTTTTACGACATCAACCTATTCTAGGACGTTGACATTGCGTCATTTGTCAGGAAATGTGTCACCGCTTTGTTAAACTCATGAGCACTAGCCGTGGAGTCGGCGGGTAAAACAATTGCAACATCGACATAGATCGACATAGATGGAGTAGGGATCGCCTCGGAAGCTTACTAATTGGGAAGGCTGGTTACGTCTGAGAACATTCTAGTAACAACTCTTGTAGTGGTGTATAAGTACTCTAGTGTATGAACATCCTGTTTGGTGAAGGACTTCACGTCTAGTCTGACTGTGTTATAGTCTAAGAAAACACGTACTGTGAGCACTTAGCATTATAGCCAGTCTTACGACATTCTATTCGATAAGTGCCGCACATCCTCTACCTATCGATTTATTGCCCTTGGCATGTTATTTTCAGTCGTGTCCCTCTAATTCGCGAATCCAGTCAGCCGGCCTAAGCTGAAGCTCACCTGTTCTCACGACTGACGATTCTTGGAACCAGATAATCAACAGAACGCCGGTCGAGATTCTTCTGTTACTGGCTCATCCAACAAGGGAGATAATAAGGCTAGGTTGGTGAACTAAGGGAGATAAATCATGAATTTTGAGTAGTGATAACGGAAAGTGAGTCGCGGTAGCGCTTTGGCTAGCCAGCTTGTCTGCCCGTGGTCGTGTGTTCCAGTCGTCATCAGGGCAGGTATTTGTTTCACTGACCTGCTCTTCGATCGACGCAGCCTAAAATGGGAGCCGGGAAATGTCGGGTGAGGTAAATGTGGCCTCCGTGATATTGAGAAACATCGCTGATCGAGTGTCGATTGTTTAGTCTATAACGATATGGAACCAGCACCATACACTTAATGTTGACCTCATCGCTGCTCGAGTGTTGATTGTTTAGTCTATAACAATATGGAACCAGCACCATACACTTAATGTTGACCACATCGCTGCTCGAGTGTTGATTGTTTAGTCTATAACAATATGGAACCAGCCCCATACACTTTATATGTCCCTCGAGTGTCGATTGATGAGTCTATAACAGTATGGAACCAGCACCATACAGAGGCTCATAATTGATTCAGTGCCGAAGGATAATATATCGCAATGTGACCTCCCACTTGGACAGAAGGACGATAAGCCTGTCATCGTCTTGCTCCTATCTAGGTATCTGAGCTCGGGTTCACACAGGCAACAGTAACTCCGTTCGCTATGATATCGAACATTTATTGTATTTCAATATACAGTGCGTTGGCGCAGTGGGTTAACAATCCCGCGCTATATTACATATCACAGATAGTTACCATCAATACATAGTTATCATACAACAGTCTAGCAAACTATCTAGCCTATGGATATATATATCTATTGATATCTATTGAGTCCCTCAAAGGCAGGCCCTGTTGCCTCTCTGAAGTCCGTCTGTCCTCTGCCGGTCTACACGTGTCCCAATCCGACACGGGTGGTAACTCTGTCCGAGTTCCTCGTGGACCCCGCAATAGGCGGGCCACATCAGTGTCCACGGAACCCTGGACTCAATGACCAGTCCTTCTAGAAGGCTCTAGATTACTCGGGCCTTGAGTGACTCTCTTCTATCCCTTGGGCTGGAGTTGCAGCCCTTTAGTTAATATCTCTAAAGGTGAGGCGGTGACAATATCACCGTACTAGGATGGTCGTGATATTTGTTGTTTTGTGTTTCCAATGTATCTTCGGCAATTTCAATGCTCAGTGAACAGCATTTAACATTATAATACTTGTTCAATTAATTGTGAACGACATTTGGTCAAAGCCTTCTTTTTGTTTGGCACTGACTCAGTTACAATATGTTTCCCGTTTTACTGGTGTAACAACAGAGCGGTTACTTTATTTTGCGTACTCGCCCATGTGCAGACAGGTGTTTCTATGTTTGACTTTCCCACCTCTGACTGGACTTTGACTTTATTTAGAGGTCAACATTATGCCCATCAGTCGTGTCTCTTGGAGTTATCATTAAGTTGTGCGTGGAATATGTGTGGATATATTTTTCTTATTTTTTTTTTTTTAACCCATACTTGCTTTATTGAAATACAATGTCAGAGCTGACTTTATCCCCCATTTGGATGCCGAGGTGGCGGGTTCAACCCCTACACCGGTCAGATGGACTAAAATGTTGACTTGTTGTCCTTGACTTAGGGGCGTAATTATATGTACTTCACAAGAAGGAATGTGTTCGAATGATGGCGAGGGACATTGGTATTAGGGAAAGCTAATCCACATGCATAAATCAGTTCAGTACACTAGACAAGTAGCATGTGTGTGTGGACTACGCTTGAGTTCAAAGCGAGCGAACGAAACAAAAATGCTCCACTGAAGCCCGAAGCCCTCAACCAACTCACACCAGGTAATCCTACCTGTTGCTCTGTGTCCTGCAGCTTCCTCCATGCCCTCCAGGTTTTCGCCCTTGTCTGAAAAAACTAAAACTGCACTACCCTAGGACAAGTATACCATCCTGCTCTGATTGTGTGAATGTCCCAAAAATAACCATGATCGAATGAACCGGGTTAGCATGAGATGGAGGCGGATATCGTAACCTGTCATCTACTCAGTTCTCCTTCTCCCCCCCCCCTCCCGTTCCCCCCACCCCACATACACACAGACCTTTTTCGAAGTACACCGCCATGCAACACATGAGGTACTGGAAATCCAGCCAGATAACATCACTAATGAAGACATAACATCAGTTGATGAATTGGACATACAAGTGATAGCAACATTGTTAAATAACATCTTTTGGTGAATTGGACACATACGTGATAGTAGCATTGATCAATAACATCTATTGCTGAATTGAACATAGAAGTGATAACAACCTTGTTGAATAACCTCTATGATAGTTTACATATAGGTGATGAGCTCTTGAACTCTATTGTCGTAGATCTACCAAAAACATCTGGTAAAATAGACCACAGAGGACATGGAACAATTAGTTTAATGGGTATTTTGGCTAAAAGAGGGGTCAGAATTATAACGAGAACAATACGAAGTCAACTTAGTCATTAGTCGTTAGTCGTGGTTCCAACTTCACGGCAACGGGTCATCCCCATTACGCTCTGTTCCTGTGCCAGTGAATATCACACAAAATGCTTCCCACTGTCCAATGTGAAAAGTGGAACAGACAGGAGTCTCGACAAACCAACAGCCCGCACAGGTACACTGTACATAATGCCGCCGCCAGAATGCCAAACACAAGAGTCCTCCACGAAAAATACAATTTATCGTCGATGGAAGCGGAAGTAAACTAAGACCTGAAAATGGGGATAAGCGGTGTAAATTTATGGAAGGAAAAGGCACAAACGAAGCCGTGTAGTTCTTGAGAACATTCACAGAAGAAATGATTGAAATAGATTGTGATCATTATTTATGTGTTTTTATATACACTGAGGTATTTGTGTCCTTCCCAGGTACATTTAAACATTGATTGTAGATATCTAAGAATAATGGAAAACATATTGGCAACGACAGGCAGCTATAAGAATTGATAACCAAATGAGAACTTCTGAGCACATTAAACAAGATGCTGGACAATGTTGTGTCCTATCACCCGATCTTTTCAGTTTGTAGAGAAAAATAATGAGATCCTTACATGAGATGCCAGTAATATCTGATGGTGGGCATAATGTAAACAACCTACGATATGCTGATGATACATTTATTGTCACTGATAATGAAATAGAGTTACCCGAAATGAAAAATATAATTTATGCAGAATGTCAAGTATAGACAATTTTACTTTCAGTAATTTGCCAATGCTTTCTACACATACAGCGCTCATACTTTTGCTAAATTTAAAGCAAAGTGATCTGACAACTTTCTGAAATCGATCAGACGTCATGGTAACGACACAGAAAGGACATGTCTTCCCACAAGCAACATCAGAGTCATAGGGACTAATCTGCAGCAAGTCAGTGTGCTCAACAACGGGAGTATTTTGATAACATCAGATGAAGACATGCGAAAGAAGTCTCAACATTTCATCTCATCTCATCTCATCTCATCTCATCTCATCTCATCTCATCTTGTTCCTCTTGGAGCTTGCGATGTCGAGGCGAAGCATAAACAGCGGGAGAGTGCCGTTTATGGGCTTCATATATCGAGATTCCCATGGACTCTGCTATTCCCTCTGTCTTCTTCTTCTGGTTCCCATTTGGTCTGTACATCATTGCTTGTTGTGGTATACTGTTAACTTGTAGTCTAGTTATATGGCCGAACCATTTAACGAAAGAATTTACATGTAGAAAAGTCCAAGCTACAGCAGCACGATAGGCCATGCAAGGGTTGATGAGGTCAATGTCACGTCGGTCGCCTTTACTTCCCACGACACGCCCAGGTACCTGTGTTTGGCTGGACCTGCAAGCCCAGGTCCACTGTAACTTTTTTTATTTTTTAAAAAGAAAAAAAACCATCAGTTCATACTTCATACATGTTTCACGTCAGCCAATGACCATTTGGGAGCTGCATTTCACAATGGGATGAGCGTCGGCCGTTCAGAAATCATTGGCAAACTACTGAGCGTAAGATTGCCTAGTTAGTCACAAGTAGCCAATAAATGGTAGAATTGATTGCAACGCCATGTAAATGATATGAAACTAACTTAACTCGTGTCATGACTTACATTTGAGGGCAAGTAAGGAGAGTCTGCGATCTGTGGGTCAGTAATGCGAGTCAACTCAGAGGTGTGGTACATAATGACTGTAGGAATTAACTGTGTGTTGGTAACACTGACCAGAGATGGTACGTTGTTTGTCATAGAGTCAAACACCCACACAAGTCAGGTATGCGACAGGAGCGCTCCAGCTGTACTCTATACAACAAACAACTTAGGAAAGGACCGACTTATAAGACGCCGGAAATTGATAGGGTGGAGTGTATACTAAGTGCCTCGTCGCCTCAAATAGCAGACTTAGCCTTAATCTCTCTCTTGCTCTCTCTCTCTCTCTCTCTGTCTCTCTCTCTCTCTCCTCTCTATCTCTCTGTTTCCCTCTTTCTCTTTCTACCGCCTTCACCTTTTCTCTCTTTCTCTTTCTCTCTCTCCCTTTCTGTCCATCTTGTTCTCTTGCTTTGGTTTTTCCTCTCTCTCTCTCTCTCTTTCCCCTTCCTTCTCTTTCTCTCTCTCTCTCCGTAAGCCAACAATGACGTATGAATGAAATAATGTATGAAAGACAGTGATAGACAGGCAGAATGCTAGACAGGCCTGCGTGTTCAATTCTTAATCCTTTGAACATAAAGTGTGTTCGTCCGTTTGTTCGTTCTCTTTCTCAGCCCCCTCACCCCCCCCCCTCTCTCTCTCTCTCTCTCTCTCTCTCTCTCTCTCTCTCTCTCTCTCTCTCTCTCTCTCTCTCTCTCTCTCTCTTCCCTTCCCTCTCGCCTGTGGAACTTCCAAAATGTTTACTGTCTTTTCATGATTCCTCCGCGAAGGATACCTACTTTGCAGCAGTTCAAAAGTGAGCAGAAAACTGCTTCCTTTCATCGGTGATACTCTAATGTTTGCGTCAGCCGCATTTTTGCTAGCTGTACTAAATAATGAACAAACACCAAGAAGACTAATTTAAACAAAGACACAGTCACAAAGGAGAACAGGTCGGTCGTTATAGGAATGGGCGAGTATAGAGCAAGCAATTCTCTTTGTTTTCGTGGGAATCTTAGCGGATTACCCTGGACTGGACGTGTATTGGAACAGCGTCATCTGACATATAACAGTATACAGGGAGCCACGAGCCTACATCTCGAGTGCTGATCCCGTCATTATCTGCCTGGCCGTGGTAAGACTACCTGCTGCTGTTATATGCTACTGTGTTAGTCTTTTATTAGCATCGTTTGGTAGGTTATATAAGCAAGCGTTTTAATATCAAACTGCTATATGTGGACAGAAAATCAATCGAAATGACGAAATCGGAACGAAAGCAAGAGATACAGTACACACTCGCGCGCACACGCACGCGCGCACGCACCACTCTCACACACACACACACCCACACACACACACACACGATGTGTGTGTGTGTGTTTGTGTGCGTGTGTGTGTGTGTGTGGGGGGGGGGGGGTGTGCTGTTAAGTTTCAGTTCGTCTCCGTCTTCTTTTCCTTCATCTGAAATCAGCCAGTATCTGTAATTTTGTTTCCTGCATGAGCTGCAGTTCGCGCCGTCCTCCATAAAGTTTGATATTTAGGGTTCTTTCATACTCCCATAGAATAGAAGAGCTTTATGAGCATATGCGAGTGCGCGCGCGCGCGCACACACACACACACACACACACGACCTTTGACAATGCTGGATTAGTCTTTTACAGACAATACTCGGACTCGCCACAGCATTGACACGGATCCTTCTTGTTTTTTTTTTTTGGTCTCACACAATCATCACAAACCACACTCTCACACAGACCACACTCTCACGCAGTCTACACTCTCACACAAACATCACAGACGATACTGTCACACAGACTACACTCACACAGACCATACTCTCACACAGACCACACTCTCACACAGTGTCTCACACAGACAATGCTTTCACACAGACCTCACTCTCACACAGAGCACACTCTCACACAGAGCAAACTCTCACACAGACCACGCTCTCACACAGACCACACTCTCACACAGACGACACTCTCATACAGACCAGACTCTCACTCAGACCACACTCTCATACAGACAACGCTTTCACACACATCAGATATCGCATGGACAGACATATATCACACGCTGGTGTCTCACCTTGGATATTAACATCCAAAAACGAAAACTTTGATAATTAGCAGTGGAATGGAAAGGTCATTAATGAACATCACAGTAAACTGGTAGATACTAGAGCAAGTAATAAAGTTTCTCCTACCTTGGACATATAATAATAGATAATGGCTGAAGTGAAATAGAACTAAAAAAGAGAATGGGAATGGCCAAAACTGCTTTCAACGGCATGACATCAGAATTAACATCTAGAGAGATTAAGAATGAATGAATCACACCCCCCCCCTCCTTTTCCCCCACCTTACTCCCCCCCCCCACCCCAAAAAAAAAAACGATAAGTAGATTGTGAGCTTTACTGAAACACGACTACAAGAAACAAATTGGACGTTGCGGCCAAATTATTCGTCAGCACAGAACAAACAAACAAAAACCGACACAAAACTACATGAAACACACTACATGGCAACTTTAAACTAATTAAAGGTACTTATCTGAATCTGTATCCTTGCTAGGAGAGACTGACACACGTTTGAAGACTGTCAGTAGATTGTATGGAGCGCACGTAGGGTCACCGGGTCAAAGGCCAATGCCGTCAGAAGCTCAGGTATTGGCTGAGCCGCTAGGCGGGAGAATGAGCGGGAGGGGAGTGGGGGTGGAGATAGAGAGGCGCCCATGTGAGCGGAAAATTAAAAAATTGGGATAGGCGAAGATGTCGTTAAGCGCTCGAAACACAGCTGCGGAAGATTACATTGTGTTGGTCCTCACAGAGGGGCATGAGTAGCAGTCGTTCAGAAAACGATAGCAAAACACCAAACGCAAAAACAGCCAAGAATGTTGACTGCGACGTCCTGCAAAGGACCTGGAAATACCTTGATAGTGGACTATAAACTAGGGGGTAGGAGGGGTGTCGTGTCCTCCTTTAAAGTGTCGTCCCTGGAGTGAAGAGAGTCAACACCCACATTATAATATTTTTTTTCTTATCAATATCCTGGAGAATCCACCAGCTTCCGTCCAACACACTCCATCAGCCCGTGGACACCTTCCTATCACTCTCTCACTGTCGTACTATGCCCCCTCTCATACTTCCCCAACGCAACATACTCAACAACTCTTGCTTCTAAAAATTAATAAAGATTAATTTATTAAAAGAAAAGTGTAACGTATATGAGACGTGTATGCGAAGACAATGTGTGTCGTGTATTATAACATAAATGTATGTGTCAGCCTTCAAAGTTCAGGATCATAGTGTACACATCATGGCAAGGATTACACGACATCATTCGAGTCAGTACGATAAACCTCACCGAAGTCGTATCCTTCTCTCCAGACATGTCCTCCTCCAGGAACTCTGATGACCATGAGATCTGAATCCCATGTAAATATATAATCCGTGGAAAAAACTGTTATTGTTCCTAACACAACTGTTCCTAACAGTTTATAGAAACTCCGGCTTCATAATTCCGGCACGGTGAAACAAACCTGGAACACTGTCCTATGAACAGGACTTTTTGTCTCTTGATAAATGTTCACTAGTTCTCACTATTAAACAGTTATTGTCTATACTCCAATAGAGTCCTTTATTTTTGTTCTAGTCATAAGTGAACTGAATATCCATCACTACTGGTGTGTTAAAACTGGTATGACCTAAACTCATTCGGTATTTATCCTGTAGGATACCATTCAGCTCCACTGAGCAATGTTGATCATCTTCCTCTAGCATAATCTCTGTTGTAAAGTTGCTGGCCAATCTTCCTGCGCCAAACTTTATCCGGGATCGGATTTTTCCTGTGTTCCGTGTTCTTCATTCCAACCAGAGGAAACCTGTAACATAAATCATATAACCGGTGATAGCCTCCCCGTCACTGATCTCTATTAGATGATCGTGGGCCATCGGCCTCGCTCAGAAAATATAATGAACCTACTCTGTCATGGACAGATGACTGAACACATATGTTATCATCAGGCCAAGACAAGAAAAAAAAATCAACAAACAGAATGCGGAACCCCGCCCACCAGGGACACTACGGGAATATCCCAATTATCCCTCATTACTTAATTCTCAACTAGTAAAGCTTATCCACACTTCACTAATCTATTTTCAACTAACAGAGCCAAGTATCACTTCCCTACTCTATCTAGTTTTCCACTAACAGTGCTAATCATCACACTTTAGTTTTAACAAGGCTACAGCCTATATTAATTAGAACTAATTATAATCGGTTCTACCTTAGGCAACACTGCAGTTAGATCAAATTACATCCACTCTTGCCATGACAGGCACGTGTAAAATTAAATCACCAATTCGCACACGGTAGATGTTTTCCCATCAGAACCACAGTGCCGAAGCACGTCTTCTACAATCCAAGGTTTGCGTTCAACTCCCCATCTCCAATCATGGTTTTTGGCCAAACCTCTAAAATTGGTCACGTGACATGGTTGTTGTCCTGCAGGTGTTATTTGGGCATACCATCCATTGTCAAGAATCGATTTTCCCTGGCCTAGTCATTGTCAAAGTTGTCATCACTTGTTTTGACTCCCCCAACAAACCAACGAGTTACTGTATGATCCCAACAACAGTTTTCCCCAACAAGCTGCCAATCTTCTTGATGTTCCGGAAACTATAAATTTACAGATGTACTGTTATCTTCCGTGCTGAGTAATTCCGCTCTCAATCCAACTTGTTTATGAACTGTCAAAGCGATGTATGTTTCAGCTCATTCACTTCCCTACACATCTGCAACTGTTAATTTTGCCCGACATGTGATGGCTGACATCCGATTGCCACCATGATCCGACGGGTTCCATCTGTATTCAAATGTTGACAAACTGTCAAAGCGATGCCGGGACCCGTCTCCCTCACCACTGAGTGTTCCCGATCCGTCGACCAGATGTAAACACGTGCAGTTACATTTCCTGGATTAGTTGAAACAACCTTTGGCCTCGAACATCCGCTAATTCAGATCGCCCTTTATTCTCATCACTGGTTAAATCATGTTGGACCATTATGTGACAAGGGGTGGGGTTTAGAAGTTAAATGAATTTGTGTTGGACATTGAGACCGTGAGGGGAAGATGAGACGGTTTTCCAATGTCTTCCGATCCCGTTCGTGGGATGCACATGATTTGATGGCCGTGACCTGTATGTCGGCCACGCCACAGTGGTCAGGAATGGTGAAATGCATGGATACTGGTTTATGGGCGCCACTGGTGATATAAGAAAGATGTTGTCTATACCTGTCAGCAAGATGTAAGCTTGTCTCACCGACATATCTCATGTTGCAAAGGTGCAGGTAATCGCATAGATAACGTTGCGACTGATGCATGAGAAAGATTGAGAGAGAGAGAGAGAGAGAGAGAGAGAGAGAGAGAGAGAGAGAGAGAGAGAGAGAGAGAGAGAGAGAGAGAGAGAGATTAACAGCGCATTTAAAATGAGAATTGTCAAATGCTACGTATATTCAACACTACTGTATGGCGCGGAAGCTTGGACATTGAACAAGCAAATAGAAAGTCGAATAGAGGCCCTGGTGATGTGGATATACAGACGGATATGACGTATTTCATGGAAACAAAATCAATCAAATGCAGA
Source organism: Cepaea hortensis (assembly GCA_963921405.1). Taxonomy (NCBI): domain Eukaryota; kingdom Metazoa; phylum Mollusca; class Gastropoda; order Stylommatophora; family Helicidae; genus Cepaea; species Cepaea hortensis. Next base: position 43,553,157 of record OY992879.1, read on the forward strand.
GGTTCTAGAAAAACTGGGAATGAAGAGAGAGTTGATGAAAGAAATAAAGAGGAGGCAAGTGAAACATTTTGGCCACGTAAAAAGACATGAAGCTCTTATAAAAACTATACTGGAGGGCAAAGTTTAGGGCAAGCGAGCAAGAGATAGATAACGATACAAGTAGGAAGATAACATCAAGAGATGGACGAACATCAGAGTGACAGAATGTACAGTCAGGGCGAGCGACAGACAGTGTTGGAGATCCATTGCAGCTAACCTTCTTTGTGGAGACGGCACCTGATTGATTGATTGATTAATCTCTCTCATCTCACGCATACAGCACAAATGACACTCTTGCAAAAGGCTATCTTTGCCATAGCGATTCTTGTTCTAACTGATACTTCCCATCAGATGTTATAACCGTTCCGAGATAGTTGCACCGATGTTCTTGTTTAAGCATTTTCCCGTTTACTTGAATGCCACATTGTAGTATTGCCTTTTTCTTAGAGATGACCTTTAGCTCTGTTTTCTTACAACTTAATTCTAACCATATTTGCACATTGTGATTAATAATAGCGTCATAAATACTGCATATCATCTGCATTGTCTGCAATCAATACTGTGTAATATACATATTTTATAGTTGTTGAGTTGAGTTGAGTTGAGTGAAGAACCGAGATCATTGCACTCAGGACTTTCCCATACGTGCTCCGTCGCCTCGTTCAACAGCCAGCAAAGAGTCATATTACTAATCGTTCCCACCGCTATCTGATTTAAAGTTCTCCTGGTCTTCCTTCTCAGTTTTGAGATTCTTCCAGAATCCTTTCAGATCTCCCGCAATCTCATTCTTTTCACATTCAGGTTCTCAATCTGTTCCCCCGTATGTCCTCATTTGGCGACTGCACTAATATCCTCCAAATGTCGTATAATATGTTCACTATAAAGGGGCAAAATATTCTGGAGATATTACGCTTCTCTCTCGCACGTCTCTCATCATAGGCTGATGTTGACCTACTTTATTACATTGTTTGGTATTTTGTTGACACACACACACACACAAACACACACACACACACTCACGCACGCACGCACACACACACACACACACACACACACACACACACACACACACACACGGGTGCATACAGTCGTATGTCAAAATAAATGCTTCCATCTATCAGCGTATCATTCAATCTCCAACAGAAACGAACGAATCCGGACTGAAAACCTAGTATTCCAGGACAATATCCAATATTGGATCTATTTTCCACTATATTTTTCTATCTCCATGACTCCTCCTATAATACCAGGCCTTGTGCGTCTACTTCTTGCGTTGCTAGCGAGTCTGATCTCCAAGTACAGGACAAGTCCCAGAAGTAATATTCCCTGTGTTGGCCTCAGGAACAAACGTGTGACAGAATCCAGGCAATATCTGACTGCAAGTAGGCATATCTGCAATCGATACTCGTCTTTAAGTTGACAGGGACGGCTACCCGTCACGACGGGGCCAAATGGCTCGTATTTACCGAATCAACTCTCCAGAGACGCATTTCTGAAATCTGTGTCAATACGCGAAGAACAGCAGCGCGGAAAACAGGCAGACTTGTAACCAGAAATAATTGTATTAGGCCCTGTCAATATCTTCCTTGCCTATAAATATCTTTGCGTGATTTAGTTTCTAGGTATATTTCAAGAAACACATTTTGCTTTCGCCTATTTTATGATATTAAAAACAGTTTAAAATCGTCTAAGTAAACTCATTCACTATGTATATTTGGATATCTCTCCCTCTTTCTCTCCATCTCTCAAGATATGTCTAGTCTCTCTCTCTCTCTCTCTCTCTCTCTCTCTTTCTCTCTCTCTCTCTCTCTCTCTCTGTCTCTCTCTCTCTCTCTCTCTCTCTCTCTCTCTCTCTCTCTCTCTCTCTCTCTCTGTGATCATGTCCATTGCAGAACCTCGCTCCCATAATCCCTTCCGGAAAACCTCTCGATCATAAGCAAGATATCCCGCGTTAGATACACCTATCTGGAGATCATCCGCCATATCCTGCACCCATCTTCTCTTTCGCCTTCCTCTTCCTCTCTTCCCAGGCATATACCCCTCCAGTATTGTTCTCTCTAAACTTTCGTGACGTTTCAAGTGACCAAACTATTTCAATTGCCTTCGTTTTATCATCTTTAATAGCCAGCCTTCTTCAATATTCGGCTCTTGAAGCATGGATTCAATGGGAAAGATGCATGCTCTTAAAAATCGTTGTAGTTCTATCTGTCCCACTCCATAATTTATTCAGTTGTTTTAGTCTTTGAAGAGAAATTGATAGTCGTCGTTTAATTTCTTTCATTATGTCACTATTGTTGGTAATCAATGACCCAAGATATTCAAAATTCTCCACCACCTCCAATTTTTCCTCATTAACATATATTTCTTTCACCATAGTAGTATTATCTGTATGCATTATCTTTGTTTTTGCTATGTTAAGATATAATTTGTGATTTTCACTATTCAATTGGGTTGAGGCTATCAGGTTTTCTATACCATTCTGTGTTGTGGATAGCATTAGCATATCGAATCTCTGGTATTTCATCATCATCATCATCATCATCATCATCATCATCATCATCATCTTCCAATTCTGCCGTCAAGCGGCGTGGGGAGGAATAATTTGCGTTCCAGCGCCCGGTGGACGGCACTGGATAGTGTCATTCCGTGTGGTTGTACAATGTCTCTGATGTCGTCAATCCATTTTCTTCTTGGACGTCCTCGTGGTCTCGTCGCAGATGATCTTTGATGTAAGGCTAGCGATGGTAGTTGCTGATGTTGCATTCTAACGACGTGGCCAAACCACTTGATCTTCTGTCTTTCAATAAATGTGGCACAAGGTGTTGATCCCACAGTCTGTCTGATAGTAGCATTTCTTACTCGGTCTCGGATTGTTAAGTTGGCAGCTCTCCTCAGGCATCTCATTTCGCAGGTGTTGATTTTGCGAAGGTGTAATTTGGATAAAGTCCAGGTTTGAGATTGATAGCATAGGGTTGGTGTGAATATGCTGTTTATTATCTGTCGTTTTGCTGACATGGGTATGTTTGGATGCTTCAGTAAGGGTGATAGTTGATAAGTAAGTGCACTAGCTTTTTGACATCTGATTTCAATTTCTCTGTCCAATCTGCCATCTTCTGTGATCATACTTCCAAGGTATTTGAATTCTTTAACTTGTTTCAGAGGTGTGTTATTTATCTGTATACTTAGTGGGCCTGGCGATCTGCTAACTTGCATTACTTCGGTTTTGGCTGTGTTTATACTCATATTGTATCTGCTGCAGGTTGAACTCAGATTAGTAACATGATTTTGTAATCTGCCCTCATCGCTGTAAAACAGGCACTGATCGTCTGCAAATAGAAGTTCATTTATTCCTTGTGGGTCAGTTGTTTCATCTGGAGTAAAGAGTTCTAAATTTTCTGAATCTGTTCTGTCGAGACTTGCTTCTTTGGAAATTCTGTCCATGTAGATATTGAATAGCAGGGGAGAGAGCACACATCCCTGTCTCACTCCTGTATTGACTGTGAACATATCTGATATACCTTCTTGTGTTCTTACTGCACTTTGGCTCGAGTGATACATGGCTATGATGTTTTCTAGCAGTTGCCCTTCTATCCCATAGTCTTCAAGAATGGTCCATAATTTGTATCTGTCTACTCTATCGAAAGCCTTTTCCTGATCCACAAACACAATATTCTGCTGGTCGCTATATTCGATAGTTTTTTCACAAATTTGTCTAAGTGTAAATAATGCATCAGTGCAACTTTTACCTTTCCGAAAACCGAATTGTGCTTTGCTTAACTGTTGTTCAACTATTGGTCTAGCTCTTTGTTCCAAAAGTTTTGCATACATTTTCCCTATATGGCTCAGGAGTGATATACCTCCGTATGTTTCGCACTCTCTCATATTGCCTTTCTTTTTCCATATTGGTACTATTATTGCCTGTTGTCAATCATCTGGGACTTTTCTTTCTTCCCATGCTATGTTAAAAAGTCTTGTTAGCCATTTAACTCCTGTTTCCCCACAGGCCTGAATAGCTTCTGTGGTTATTCCATCTGGACCTGGTGATTTGTTTTTAGGACTTTTCTGTATAACTGCTTTGACTTCTGCAGGTATGAAATTTGGATCTTGCTGTCCCTGGCATTTAGGCACAAAAGTGAGGTTTTCTATGTTATGTGTGGGGTTAAGTAGCTCTTGAAAGTATTCTGCCCACCTTGCTAGTCTTTGTTGTGGATTAAATATCGGTATACCTCTTTTGCTGTTTATGATGGTGGTTGGGTTGTAAGATGCATCTGTGTTTCTCATTGTGGTGACACGTTTATAAAATTCTCTGGTAATTGATAGCATGTCTGTTTATTGTTCGAATTTCACGTGCATGCGTCTGTACATACCCTATATAGATCTGTACTTTTTGTTTCGCCAAAAGTGATATCTGATATGTGTGTCTATGTGGGTATTGGTGTGGGTGTATTTGTAAGTGTGTCTGTTTCCCAGATGTATGTGTATGTATATGTGTTGTGTGTACGCATATAAACGGCACAGACATCTTGATTATGCATTATACGTTATATTAAAAGCTATAGCGATATACACCAGTAGCATCCGCATGCCTGGTCGCCATCGGGCCCCGGAGAGCATGATAAGACGTGCAATCGCATGCTGTTCGGTGCGCTATAGGTGTTTCCCACATCTGCAAATGTAAATATCCACGTCAGTACTCGTATTTTTGTACGGGTAAAGTGACAGTTATGTCACTGCGCCGGCGTCTGCGCCTTCTCCCGATTGAACGCTTGTATTGTTTCTGTACGTGCCGGCGTCGACGTAATTTGTCCATCTGACCCGAGGTTCCTTTTCTAGTGGAGAGAAAACTCGGGTGACTGTGTAGAATGAAGCCTAATAGTGATAGAGCTGGACGGAGTTGGTGCACTGTGCAGAGAATCACCTTCTCTATTCTCTGGAAAGAGACTGGCTCACTTTTAGAGACATCAATATGCAACTTTATCCTGTACAAAAACCATATGCATAGAACATGCAGTAACAACGGATTTAAAAGGAATCGATGTACAGCTACAGGTAATCTTATTTCTAAGAGACACATATTTCTTTACATCACTAAATATTAGTGTTGTGTCATGAATCGCGAAGAGAAGCTTTATGTCATCATTATCATCATCATCATCATCATCATCATCATCATATTCATCATCATCATCATCATCATCATCATCATCATCATCATCATCATCATCATCATCATCGTCGTCACGTCGTCGTCGTCGTCGTCGTCGTCATATTCTTCTTCTTCTTCTTCTTCTTCTTCTTCTTCTTCTTCTTTTTCTTCTTCTTCTTCTTCTTCTTCTTCTTCTTCTTCTTCTTCTTCTTCTTCTTCTTCTTCTTCTTCTTCTTCTTCTTCTTCTTCTTCTTCTTCTTTAATTCTTCTTCTTCAATTCTTCTTCTTCTTCTTCTTCTTCTTCTTCTTCTTCTTCTTCTTCTTCTTCTTCTTCTTCTTCTTCTTCTTCTTCTTCTTCTTCTTCTTCTTCTTCTTCTTCTTCTTCTTCGTCTTCTTCTTCTTCTTCTTCTTCTTCTTCTTCTTCTTCTTCTTCTTCTTCTTCTTCTTCTTCTTCTTCTTCTTCTTCTTCTTCTTCTTCTTCTTCTTCTTCTTCTTCTTCTTCTTCTTCTTCTTCTTCATGTGCTGACCAAATGACCATGCATCCATATGTCCACATGTCTCGGAGTTCTGGATCACATCTATTGATGATATCTCTCCATGCCACCGTCATAGACCGACCAGCGATTCTCTCCGTCATTCTCTACTAGCGCTGTCATTTCCCGTCGTCACGATGTTGTCCGATGCCTCTCCCTTCAAAACAATATACTCCCTTAGTGAATTTAACAACAGAAGTCACAAATAATATATTGCACGGTTTATTGCCTGACACATCGGGTGCATAGTACAGTTTTTATGCAAACAGAAAGTTCGTTGTAAATTTGTAATTACCTTGGGGATAACTAATGCTGCACAGTAGAACAATACCTGTGATTATGTGTTTTAATTATCTCAACTTTAAGTGTTATTCATTTATTAACTTCAGATTATATATAACTCAGTAGTTTGCACCTGACGAGATTCAGCCTCTCACCTCATGACATGACAGAAGATTACAGTGTATCTCTTTCTTATACTTGCCGGACAGAAGATTACAGTGTATCTCTTTCTTATACTTGCCGGACAGAAGATTACAGTGTATCTCTTTCTTATACTTGCCGGACAGAAGATTACAGTGTATCTCTTTCTTATACTTGCCGGACAGAAGATTACAGTGTATCTCTTTCTTATACTTGCCGGACAGAAGATTACAGTGTATCTCTTTCTTATACTTGCCGGACAGAAGATTACAGTGTATCTCTTTCTTATACTTGCCGGACAGAAGATTACAGTGTATCTCTTTCTTATACTTGCCGGACAGAAGATTACAGTGTATCTCTTTCTTATACTTGCCGGTCGCCTACTTTCCCTAGTTTCTGGTGGTAGTTTCTCTGGCAGTCCAAGGTATTCGCAACCATCGTCTCTAAAACCACATCCCTATTGCTTCACGCTCTTTCTAATTATATATTTCCAATCCAAGATTCACTGCCATAAGCAGAGCAGGTTCGGCATATTTCGCATCATAATATACGTAAATGTTTTATTTAAGTGATAGTGGGGGTGAGGGAGGGGGTGGGGTGGGATGAATGAATATAAAATGATAATGGAGAAAATAGAAACTACAACATTATGGTTCCAGAAATACTCACCATCACAAACAATCTAGAAGCAACACAGACAACCCGGAAGCAACACAGACAATCAACACCAATCACACATAATCCCAGCAATCACAAACAATCAGCAATAATCGCAAACAATCATAGCCATCATAGACAATCAACACCCATGAAGACAATCAACAACCATCAAAAACAACTAACATTGTTGCAATGTAAAAGTCGATGTGATATCTGAAACAATACATGACAAGTGCAAGATGGGGGACAGAAACCTCTGCTGACATTCTGGAACAGTTGGAAACATGTATATAAGTCATGCAATCAGACACCATAGAGAAACTGCACAAGCGATTATGGAAACCTTATCCTAACCCTTTAAGAGTTGATGCAATTTCTAGAAGTAATGAACTGAAACTCGATAGAAAATCCACAAGGGAGAAGAAAGACACCTTAACTTTAATAGTTGATGGCATTTCTAATAAGTCTTGTCTTCAGTAATAGATTGAAAAAGTCACGGCTGCGACAGGGTGTAACAATACAAAATAAAACACACTTTATGTGACTCCTGCGAACATTCTGAGACATAATAAATACCGTGTACGTACCTTACAGCGAATGCTAATCCGGCAAACGGAAACTACGGTGCAAAAATAACAATGATAGTTAGTTAGTCGCGGTTCCAGCTTCACGGCAACGGGTGGTCCCAATTATGCTCCGCTCCTGTGCCAGTGAATATTACACAAAATGCCCAGCACTGCCCAATCTGAAAAGTGGAACAGACAGGAGTCTTGGCAAACCAACAGACTTCATTGACCTGGGTTTTATCCCACATGGCTTGGTCTCTTTCCGCGTAGCGATCCGCCGAAAGCGCCGCACAAATCACGAATTCCGTAGCTCAGGAGTCGCCTGAAATATGCACGTGCGAACCGAAAAGGCAAACCAGTAAATTCAGTGACTGCCGGTCGCCATTGTTCCGAACATGCAGTTCGCGTTACAAACAACAGCGGACATATGTAAAAGCATTTCACACCAATTTCACAGCTCACAGTGTCGCGCCACACACTCACTCAGTAGCAGGGCGACGGAACAATGTACTACCAGTCCAGCATGAGGACAATGTGAATGCAAACCGTAGCCACAAGCATAAACACTCCAGAGGCCTTAACGGTTCAATGCCTATCCACCATATTGTTCTTCTTCTTCAGCATTCCGAGCCATTGAGGTTCTTTGCTGCAGATACAAGCCGTCTCCATTCGTCTCTCTGGTTGACCTTCTCTTGCCAGTCGCTGATTCCAAGTGCTTGTTGGTCTGTATGTATATTATCTCTCCACCGTCTTCTTGGTCTACCTCGAAGTCCACGGTCATTTATTTCCTGAGTGTAAGCGAGTTTTGTTTCCCTATTATCTTCCATTCTTGTTCATGTTGTTGACTGGAAGAATATAACAATGATAATAATTGCGTAAAAGTAAGATACAAATATGTTAAACCACAATACAACGAATCGACGTTTCTATCTTAGTGATCTTCATCAGGAACAACCTAAACAGAACTAAAGAAAAAGAAGAAATCAACCATTTAATTTAAAATGTAAACGTAAACAGAAAAATTTATTGGTATCAGCCTTTTCTAGGCCATTGCACATGTTTCATTTCTAGGAAGACTCAGCAGAAGTTCAGTACCTTATCCACTAGTGAGTGTAATAAGATTTATGGTAGAGCACAAAACGACAAAGTCATACATCTTGTATGGTCACTGCAGCTCACTAAAACATCGTATATAAAAGCGGCCATGTTAACAGGTGCAGGCAGTCTGCCAGTGTATGTATTTGTAATCAAGATTCTTTTGTTTACATGCGCATTGCATAACATTCTAGAGTTAAGTTGGTTGCGTACCTTTGTTTTTTAACAGGAAATCAACTCCTGCATTTATTGGCTGTTCGTGCTTTTGTAGGCCAGTTTACGTTCAGTATTTGGCTGTCACAATCCTGGAGTGCAGGCTTAAAATATCACAGCATCAGCTGGTGTCTAGGCTGTGGATGACCATGTGCAGCCACTACCTTGCTGACAACGATATCCACACCTTTGTGTGGCTAATCTCGGATTTACAAGTTTACTATTCGTTTCTGCAATCCTTTCAAATTGATCACAATATGTCGTGCTCCTTCCTTCATTCTAGTAAATCAATAAATCTATCCGTAGATAGGTAAATACAATCCTACAACACATACTCCATTGTGAAATTGTTATGTTATCTTCAGAACCATCAAGATTTATCATCAAACACTGTTGTCACAGCACTTTAAACACACCCATATGTGTTCGGTCCCACTCAGAAGATGCCGACGGATACGGATACTGATAGTGTCAGTGGCCAGTTGGTTAAGCGTGCACATATTCCGTCCTCAACATTGATCTTTCCTGCTATTGCCAAACTGGATTCAGGTTTCCACGAGTCCTAGACGCTTGTAGTCATCGAGTTGTAGTTTCTGGTGCACCAGGTCATCATGTATAGACCTGGTCTCCCGTGCTTAGCCTGGGTGTTCCAACATGGAGACCCTGGAGGCTGGACAACCGAGCCCTGGACTTCCACGTACACCAGCTTGATCTTCACACTAGAGCCACTTACCATGTAGCAGTGTAATAGCGTTGTTTGTATCAATCTCTCAAGCCAGATATATCCGGTGTTAACCTACCTTAGTATTAAATTTGCTTATGGCTTTACTACGAAAGGTAACCACCTCCTTTACTACCTGCATTTTTCTTCCACGAGAATCTCTGCGTCTTATTTCACGAAGTATGTTACCTGTTATATGTTGTGGTATCATCTTTGTACTCCGGACATGCCCATAGGTGCTCAGACCCCCGTCCCCACCCCGAATTGCGTCATCGTTCGGCGGCTATTATTGCCAGTTATGTGTTGGCTGACAAGGCCCTCGTTCTCCCGATATGTCCCGTGTCTGGCCGTGCCAATTTTTATTCCCGAGTCACTCATCCCGTAAAATGATGTGGATTTACTGGTGTGCGTAAGTCCTCCGCTCTCGACATCTCTCTAATGTCATTAATGACATCTGTATAATTCATGGGCTGGCCATCTGCAAGGAATGCAGAGAGACAAGATATCAGCTCGTTCATTTCCCTCGACTTCCTCATGTCCCAGAACGAAGATGAAGGTGACTCTACTATCAACAGACCTCCGCAGTGATTCAGCCCACTGTGTACGTACAGAACATGTCTCGCCTTTTTGATCATGCTCATTGACTAACTTGGTACACAAACGTTGGTATAATTCTGTGATTCCAGCCATATGAAAGCCCGTGTTACTGCCATCACTTCCATCGTCATGCTGCTCCTAGCCATAGATTGGGCTTCTGGAATGGTTCGGCCTGCTGAACATGCCGTGCATGTCCACGCACGCTTCTGCTTTCCGAAGCAGGTATGGGTAGGAAAACAACAGTCGTATCACTGCTGGCACTGATGACAAGGCTAGCAAAACGCCAGTAAAGAGTTGTGGCTGTTGACAGATCCAAACATTTACAGGAACATTGAGACTTTAGTTGGACAAATAAAAAAGCTCAGAACTCTTGAAAATGTTTGTCCTAACCATCACATTAAACAAACAAAAAACGGATATGGAGAATGTGTACTTGACACCGTAAATATCGAATTCCAAGCAACAGCAGTGTACATATGGCCATGAAGTGAAAACAAAGCCTGGAAGTGAGCGTACAGACTTCCTGTTTGTGTCCCCAGGCCACATGTAATGCCCATCTGTTTACGGTCAGAGATCCACTTGCCCCAGAGGTTTGAGAGGCTCGTGCTTAAACTTCCTGTGGGCTGATGGCCAGCTAGTGAATTCTTTCTACATAGGGTCAAATGGGTTTAATTGTTGACTTCTCGTCCAGAAAGCAATGGCAAACCGCTGAACGTAAAATTGCCTGGCGTTGATTGCAATGTCCTGTAACTTTGTTCGTCTTCGGTAGGAGCCACGGTGGCGTGGTAATGAAGGCACCTTACAAAGACAGTGGACCGGGGCAGCTACAACGGTCAAACATGGAGGATACGCGGCTGAGCTGCCTCTGGAGTGTTTATGCTTGTGGCTGCAGTTTGCTTACGCATTTTCTTGGTGTTAGATTGGTAGTACATGGTTCTGTCGCCCTGCTACTGAGATGAGTGCATTGATCGGCAGTGTGAGCTGTGGATTTCGTGTGGAGTACTTTTACATCTGCTAGAGGTTTGTTGGTGACTGGAACTGCATGTTCGGACAAATGGCGGCCACCGGATGCTGAACTAACTGACCTTGCCTTATGCACAAATGTGTGGCTTTCTGATTTTCTAGTGACGGCCGTTTCCATCAATGATGAACTGTATTTTTCGTGGCGGACTTTTGTGTTGGCATTCTGGTTGCGGCATTATCCATAGTACACCTGTGCGGACTGTTGGTTTGTCAAGACTCATGTCTGTTCCACTTTTCACAGATGGGGCAGTGAGGAGCATTTTGTGTGACATTCACTGGCACGGGAATGGAGAATGATGGGGCAACCCTTTGCCGTGAAGTGTCTGATAGATCAGACATACCTCTAGAGGGAATGTTCGTGTATGATGTTTGTACTTTTCATTCATTTTGAGCAAACAGTTTCCGAGAAACAAAAATTATGTTGCATTACTTTCTGACCGTCCCTCGTACAATTGTCGCACACCATTGTCGAGTATTGTGTTTCTGCACTGGAGTGATAAGGTAGTTCAAGTAATAATCATTGTCACACTTTTATTTACACAGCAGTTATTCTTTTTCTTTCGCTTAAATTCTGCTCAAACCCTACTACAGAAGGTAAATGATGTTTGCATTTCCGTTGAATCTGTTTGATGACTACGGTTGCCACCAATAAATCGAAGACTTGCAAGGAACTGTTTGTTTTGTTACCGTAGTCACCAACATTCATCAAGATTCATTCGCCAAACAAATGACGTCATAGCTATCAAGATAATCAGAGTTTTTGGTGTAGAAACATAACAACGAAAGACAGCAAGAACGAGGCAAGGTAAACATAAACATTTATGAAATAGCTTCCAGTTGCGTACAGAAATTGTGCATGCTTGAAAACTTAACACAAAGAATAAACAACCAAATGGATCGCTGATAATAGAAACAGGATTCCAAACTGGCGTGACTTCGATTAAAAGGCACGATTTGTAATGCCAGCGGTTATAATTTAGTAACGTACCTCTTTCAGACTAAGAAAGTGGCCCAATAAAGATGGAAACAAGGCTGAGTATACTAATATAAGTACCTGCCACAATAATTACTGAATTGCGACGGCACAAGAAAGTACTACTAACATATTACTTTTTAGAACACGGTCATGATGATTATACAATTGCTGACAAACAAATATTTACCGAAAAACATCAGCACGCATTACTTTCTGACCGTCCACTTCTATCAGCACGCATTACTTTCTGACTGTCCACTTCTATCAGCACACATTACTTTCTGACCGTTCACTTCTATCAGCACGCATTACTTTCTGACCGTCCACTTCTATCAGCACGCATTACTTTCTGACCGTCCACTTCTATCAGCACGCATTACTTTCTGACCGTCCACTTCTATCAGCACGCATTACTTTCTGACCGTCCACTTCTAAATGTGGGACTAGCACCAAATACCCAGTACCCAGCGAGTCGAGTCAACTAATCCTGTACTGACTGCCATTGACTTGAACAGTCCCATCTATTGAAGCCACCCTATGTGCAGTTTAATAAATTGAAGGCAATGTGTCACCCAGTCCACGTGGGCCATGGTATATAGAGAGTTAACGTGTGTTCTGTGGAACACAGAACTTGAAGAGCCCCATCTATTGAAGCTGCCCTATGTGCAGTTTAGTAAGTTGGAGGCAATGTCTCACCCAGTCCATGTGGGCCACGGTATATAGAGAGTTAACGTGTGTTCTGTGGAACACAGAACTTGAAGAGTCCCATCTATTGAAGCCACCCTATGTGCAGTTTAATAAATTGGAGGCAATGTGTCACCCAGTCCATGTGGGCCACGGTATATAGAGAGTTAACGTGTGTTCTGTTTAAAACCCATAGAAACCTGTCTCCCAAGTTTAAACACAGAAATACCACGATACAATGTCCACGTAAACGGGACATATTTAACATTCGGTTCAGCTATCTAAGCAGACTCAAAACAGCGGATCTAAGACAGCAAATTAAAGATTAGAATAAAAATTGACATTGCAACAACAGCAATAAACAAACAAAATCATGTTGCTTTGAATGAAAGAAAGCGTGTTAAAGTTCTATACAGAGCCTATCCTGCCTACAATATTATGTGCCATTTCTGGCCTGGACAATAAGCCGACAAGCCGAGGAATGTATAATGAGGTCTCTAGAAGACATTAACGGCTTCAGTAACAGATAGAAAAACAAATGAAGCAGTTTGCCGAGTTTTTCAATCAATTATTTACAGGTTTGAGAAATCAGATGTAGAGAGTCACGAGCTGTTTGGGCATGTTGTGACTGAGATACACGTGTATCCGAGTGGTTTTATTTCAATTACGAGCAAATTTTCATGGTCCAAGAGCAAGAAGAAGACAAAGATATAGCCACCAGAACGGTTCTGCTATTTCAGTGGTTCTCAACCTTTATTGGCCCGTGCCCCCCTTCACAATATTTTCAGAACGTCATTCCCCCCTTTCGTATTACCTTCCTAAAAATCCCCCCCCCGCCCCTACATTGGCACCTTTCCGTCTTGACAGACGATAGTTTGGTACATTGTGCTTCAAAAAGGCTTAATAACTACGATCCATGGCGGTGGCGAGTGTGGCTGGTAAGGCCAATTCTTGCTGCAAATGTTTGCCCACAGTAGGTGCATGTGAAAACATGGTCACTTCCACCATTTTGCACCATCTTACGTCTCTCACGCTCTGTGTGTGCTTTATCTGCAATAATTTTCTCCTTTGTCTTTATTCCATTTCTGATAGTTGCCCTCCATGCAACACGTTCAGCGGCGACGTGCTCCCAATGTGCATTATCAATGCCTGTATCAATCATGTCCCGCTTACACACATTTTTGTATCGTAGTAGAGGCCGACCCTGCGATCTCCTACCCATCTGTAAGTCACCAAAAAAGATGTCCTTTGGTATTCTACCATCATCCATCCTCCTAACGTGTCGTATCCATCTAAGTCTACGAAGACTGAGCATGGAATACACCGTCACACAACCTGATCTTTTCAATACTTCAGTATTTGTGATTTTGTCTTGCCACTTAATACCAAGTATTCTTCGCAGACACCGCATATGAAAGCTGTTTAAACGTTTCTCTTGGCGTGAGAATGTTGTCCAGGTTTCACTGCCGTAAAGAAGAGTACTAAGGACACAGGCTTGGTAGACGAGGACTTTTGTTTTGGCAGTAAGCTTCCTGTTCTCCCAGACTCTGTTTGCTAACATATTCATTGATGTTGCTGCCTTGCCAATCCTGATGTTGATTTCCTGATCGAGGGATAATTTGCTATTTACCTCTGATCCTAGATATGTAAAATGGTCTACTACCTCCAGTTCGGCGTCGTCAATAAAGATTGATGGTACACCATGTGCACCTTGGGACATAATCTGTGTCTTCTTTTTGTTAATTGTTAAACCAAATTCAGAACAAGCATTGGAGAATGCAGATAGTAGATGTTGTAATTCTTCCTCAGAGTGGGTCGTAATCGCAGCATCATCCGCAAAAAGCAACTCTCTGATTAGTACCCTGCTAATTTTGGTCTTGGCCTTCAATCTCTGAGCATTATAGAGGCCACCATCTGAACGTGAGTGAATGTATATACCGTCATCCTGATCACGAAAGGCATATTTCAGTAGAAGTGAAAAGTATATCCCAAAGAGGGTGGGGGATAGTACACAACCTTGCTTAACTCCACTCTTGATTTCAAACTCTTCTGAAGTTGAGCCATCAAACTTGATTATACCCTTCATGCCTGTGTGGAACGATTCCACAATGGACAGAAGAGTTGGTGGGCAGCCAATCTTCTTTAGTGCTTTGAACAGACCCTCACGACTGACCAAATCGAATGCCTTTGTGAGGTCAATGAAGGCAATAAACAGTGGCTGATTTTGTTCCCGGCATTTTTCTTGCATCTGTCGCAATGAGAATATCATATCAATGGTAGACCGGTTCTGACGGAAGCCGCACTGTGATTCGGGGTAGACTTGATCTCCCAGGACTTGAAGTCTGTGCAGGACAATTCTGGCAAATACTTTCCCAACAATACACAGAAGTGAGATACCCCTATAGTTGTTACAGTCGCTCCGATCTCCCTTGTTCTTGTACAGCGTTATGATGTTTGAATCTTTGAAATCCTGTGGGACTTGTCCTTCTCGCCAGCATAGCGCTATTAGCTGGTGGATCTGTAGAGCGAGTGTGTCTTGCCCACTCCTGATTACCTCTATTGGAATCCCATCCTTACGTGGAGCCTTGCCAGATGCAAGTCCATTTATAGCACACTTAACTTCTGTTATAGTGGGAAGTGTGTCCATGTGGTCAAGAGTTGGCAGGGACTCTATGGCGTTGAGGGCATCATCCGCTAGCTTGGTCTCACTTGAGTAAAGCTCTAAATAGTGCTCGACCCATCTATCCATCTGCTGTTTCTTATCAGTGATGATTTCTCCAGTCAAGGTTTTCAGCTGTGCACTTCTTTTGATCATTGGACCACAGGCTTTCTTTATCCCTTCATACATGCTTCTGATGTTTCCCTTATCACTTGCGATTTGAATGGACTCACATAACTTGATCCAATAGTCATTCGCACACTGCCTGGCAGCCTTTTGTACATCCTTCCTCGCTTGCTTCAGCTCACTCAGAGTGTTACGCGTTGGTCTTTCCTTGTTTCTTAAGAGAGCTATCTTCTTTTTATCAATCAAGGGCTGCAGTATCTGGCTGTTTGCCGCAAACCAGTCCTGCCTCTTATGATCCACAGTGCCGTAAACCCCTACCGCTGTTCTATAAATAGTTTCCTTAAGTTTACTCCATTTATCATTTACTATACAATTTTCTGATGTATCATTGAAAGCGTCTTCAAGTTGCTGTTGAAATGCAAAGCACTTTCCAGAATCGTGAGTGTTAGTAATATTAATCCTGTAGCTAGACTTGTGTTTAGCTGTGTAGATTCTCTTTGGTCTCAGTCTAACCCTTGCAACAACCAAAGAATGATCTGTATCACAGTCAGCACTGTGGTAACTTCGAGTTAATGATGTATGGTTCAGATGTTGTCTCCGTGTGATAATGAAGTCCAGCTGATGCCAATGGCTGGATCTTGGATGTTTCCATGTGACCTTATGCATCTCTTTTGTTTTAAAAAAGGAGTTTGTAATACATAGGTCATTTCTAGTGCAATGCTCCAGCAGCCTTTGCCCATTATCATTCATGCGACCGATGTTGTATTTTCCAAGGCACACTGGCCATGAACTCGTGTCCTTGCCCACACGAGCAATGAAATCACCGAGCATATAAATGTAGTCGGATTTTGGAACTGCCTTGATCGCAGAGTCTAGCTGCTCATAGAACATATCCTTCACATCATCAGAGGAAGCGAGTGTCGGTGCATATGCAGTGAGAATTGTGGTAAATCCACAAGAGGTTGCCAAGCGCAGTGATAATAATCTTTCATTACCTCCAGCTGGGATATAAATCATTCCCAGTAGCGAATTCTTCACTGCAAAGCCCACACCATGTTGCCTTTTTTCTGCCTGCCCTCTTCCCTTCCAAAAAAGGTGTAATTGTTTTCCCTGAGTGACCCTTCCTCAGCGAGGCTAGTCTCCTGCAGGCCAGCAATATCAATGTTAAGACGATTGAGTTCAGCATCAATCACAGCCGTTTTTCTCACATCGTCAATATTTGTCAAATCAGTGGAAAATCCTGGACACATGGTTCTCACGTTCCAGGTTGCAAGCCGTAGCTTGAGGTTTCTATTCTTTTTATTTGTACCTGGTGCATTGGTTTTACAGCCTGCGATTCAGATTTTGTCCTAGCCCCAAGCACCCATTGAAGCAGGCAGGCTGTGGCGGATCAGCACCCAATTGGCTGGGGGCTGCCCAGCTTGAGGCGGGCGGTAGCTGATCAGTGACACCTGTAGATGTCTCCCACCGTCAGAGGCAACGCGTGGCGCCCCATGTCTACGCCAACTGACAAGGACTTATAACCCGTAACAGTTGCCTCTCGCTTTGATTCCGAGACCGGTTAAGACCAGGGATGGAGTTATTGCCTCTCCATAGCACAAAGCCTGGGCTAAAATAAAGAAACCATGTGTTGCCCATGCAGCATGATCCCTCTCTCGGCCTGCCTAGTTCACTCCAGAGGAAAGTTGACACCTATAATCTGGAATAAGACAAGCTGCAGAAGCTGCCGGATCAGCAAAGCAATGCTCTAACTGTCCGCCTGTCGGAGCTTCGATCCTAGACCAGCTGCCAACCAAGGCTTAGGGCCTGGTCTGCCCTGCCATGACTTATTTTGTCTTTGGGTTGCATTTCCTCACTCCAGGATAAGGCTAGTACCCTCCCAATTGCGCTCTTCCGCCCGAAGCCGTTGGCACAATGTGGGGTGTCGGGTTTGGTAAGCGCCGCCCAACATTCGGCGCTGACAGAAAGCAGGTAGTACCGTCTACTGTCATACGGTAGCTCAGTCATATCTGACTAAGACCTGACTTCAATGTCAAAATGCAAATGAGGTCACCAAATTTGCATAAACATGAACAAAATAACTTCAATCATACACAGAAATAAACTTTAGTTTATCCTTTTTGAGAATATATGTACTTGTTTATACCTATATAGGGTTCTAATATTTTTTTTTTGAATTTATAAAATTGTCACTTCAGTCATTTCTGTACTCCAAAATATGGCTTCGTCTTCTTCAGTGGGAAACCTAAATTTGGCCCTTTTTTGAGTACATAATTATAAAGACAATGTGAGTACATTTTCATGAATTGTTCTTTCACCAAAGACGAACATTTCACATGACATTTAATATTTAATTAATATAAATGGGCAGCTATTTTTAACTGTTAATTTGGTCACAGCACATCCTATCGAAAATTCTTAAAAGTCGAGTGCATTTTTCTCGGAGACTTGGAGACTCTCGTGCTTTGTATGATGCTTTCAGCAAGCTGCCCTGAGGAAAGAGACCGAGCCATGTGAGGTAAAACCCGGTGCAATGAAGTCGATCCTCTCGGCATCCTATTGAAAGAGGAATGTGACCTTTACTTTCCTTTTACCAAAACGCACAATAAAATATAATACATCTTGCCTGGTTCGTTAGATTTTAATGAATAATAATTATTTTATACACAACCGGTGGCCATTTTTAATTATTAATTGGGTCAAGGCACATCCTATAGAAAAATAGATAATATGTCAAGTTAGGCATCGCCACCCCGGACGGAATGATATATGGTACTAACTACTATGTCATGAAATAAAATAAATCTATTATTTACAATATTTATTAATACCCTACGCACCGTGGTGTTCCTACACTTTTTGTCCCGAAGTTGTCCAAGAGCAAGAAGAAGACAAAGATATAGCCACCAGAACGGTTCTACTATTTCAGTGGTTCTCAACCTTTATTGGTTTGTGCCCCCCTTCACAATATTTTCAGAACGTCATTCCCCCCTTTCGTATTACCTTCCTAAAAATCCCCCCCCCCCCGCCCCTACACAGTATAAGTAATAATGGAAGCTAAATTTAATAGCACATACTAAAACAAGTCTATACGTCTACATAAAATGTGATTTGGGCGTTTACTTACGTTATAAAATGAATTTCAGAAGGGTGAGATGTACAGAATCGTAAAGTATGAAGGAAAAAACAATATCAAGTAATCGGTTCTTGTATTAACGCGATCGTGAAATAATCTTATCCCCCCCCCCCCTGAAACCCTAAAATCCCCCCCCCCCTCGGGGGGGGGGGGGGATTCCTCACCGGTTGAGGACCACTGCGCTGTTTGGTATAACCAGGAAGCAACATGCATCCGATGTTGCCTTACCAGTGTGGTTACAATCAGGTGTTTTGTGTGGGTTGTAGGGCTGGTCCTACCACACATTGCGCTGTCTCCTTCCGCGAGCGGCCTGCCGAAAGCATCGTACAGAGTATGAGTTATGTAGCTTCATCGTCGACCTCCAGGAGTCTCCGAGAGCAGTGCACTTGTGAATCCAACTACAGAGTCTGAAAATAAAACCCAGGACATAGAAAGAGGTGGGCAGACGGCTCAAACACTTCTCCACGGATACCCCAACTACGTGCCACCTGTGTGTCATCTACAGGCCTTATCCTAGGCATAGGTGATTTTGTGGGATGACCAACCATGATACTCCACGTTTGCAGACATGGCGCATGCTTAACATTAATCTCAGACACAACTATATATCATTTCGCTCGTAACTCATCATCAAGTGCCGTGCCGACTGGCGTAGACGTTCATGAATCTCCACAGATCTCAGTCTTTGGTTTTCTGGATCATCTCTGCCGTTGGTATTCCTCCATGCCACTGTCTCAATCCATCCATCATCATTTCTCGTGGTCTGCCTCTGCCTCTCTTCCCCTCGATCTTTCCAGTTGTCACGATAATCTCCAGTGCCTCTCTTCTCATCACATGACCAAAAAAAGCTGTTTGGCTCTTTCTTATTGTTGTATATAATGTTCTAGTTTCGCCAACCTCTTTAAGGCATTCTTCGTTAGTTACTTTAGCAGTCCAAGGAATTCGCAACATTCGTCTAAGGAACCACATCTCTGTTACTTCCAATCTCTTCTTAATTTGTTCATTTATATTCTAAGATTCACAGCCATACAGCAAAACAGGTTCTGTATAGCTCTTTAGTACTCTCTTTCTTACATTCAATGATAGCGACTTATTGCATAAGATATTCTTCATTTTTTGAAATGCAGCCTTTGCTTGCCCTATTGTGCTCTTAATCTCTGCTGTGCATCTTCCATCTGATGTTATAAATTTCCTTAGGTATTTAAAACTATCCACTTGGTGAAGAATTTCCCCTTCTAACTCTATTTCACATGTGGGTGTCACCTGTTTCTTTGATATCACCATTGTTCGCTCATAACTATACAGTAAAATTTGATTCTGGATTTTGATTTTCTGGATTCTGGAGTAAAATTTGATTTGATTCTGTAGTTTGTTTAGTAACTGTGACCTAATGTGCAGTCCTGGTTAAAGTATGCAGTCCTGGTTAAACTGTGCAGTACTAATGTTCGGTGCTCTTTATGGATTTTCCATATGACTGTCCAAATGATTTAATCAACGATGGAGAGCTTCCGTTGAATCCTTTCCCCAGGGCATGCTGGTGTGTTGGGAAATGAGCAGGCGTTCATATTGGCAGGATCTGCAGCTCTGGGTGGGTGCACGATAAGACAGATATGCTTAGGGTCCTTTACACACATCATGTGTATAGTAATGAATAACAGAAAACCCGCCATTGCTTGGACAGAATGGTGCGACAGGCAGTGAACAGGGCATCTGGCCGACACTTAGTTCTCCGAGGAAAGGTCAGACAGAGACATACTTATATTGCATCGGGTATCATTAGTATTGGGGCTCATGATGGTTGATAAGATAGGACGGAGCGCATATGGGAATAACCCGATGTCGGTTCTTGTCTCAACTATTCTCCGAATGTTAAAATGTCGACTACATGAGTTAGACAGGCCACGGAGCGCGTACGGGAATGATCCGATGTCGGTTCTTGGCTCGATTCTACTCCGGGTGTTAGAATGTCAACTACATGAGTTAGGTACTCCGAGTGTTATAATGTCGACTACATGAGTTAGATCCTCCGGGTGTTATAATGTC
This sequence comes from Cepaea hortensis, assembly GCA_963921405.1. Lineage (NCBI taxonomy): Eukaryota > Metazoa > Mollusca > Gastropoda > Stylommatophora > Helicidae > Cepaea > Cepaea hortensis. The sequence goes on from OY992879.1 coordinate 43,573,797, forward strand.
GACTACATGAGTTAGATACTCCGGGTGTTATAATGTCGACTACATGAGTTAGATACGTCCACGGAGCGCGTATGAGAATGACCCGATATCGGTTCTTGATTCGACTCTACTCCGGGTGTTAGAATGTCGACTACATGAGTTAGATCCTCCGGGTGTTATAATGTCGACTACATGAGTTAGATACTCCGGGTGTTATAATGTCGACTACATGAGTTAGATACTCCGGGTGAATGTCGACTACATGAGTTAGATACTCCAGGTGTTAGAATGTCGACTACATGAGTTAGATACTGCCATGTTTGTTTTCCTTTATTATATTTTTATTTATATTTTGCCTTCTCTCGCTTTGATCCCCAACGTAGTTCATACACCAGTTACTACTTCTAGTGCACTGGAATGATCTTTGTGTGTGGATTAGCTTTCCCCATTACCAGTGTCCCTCACCATCAGGTGAACCCACTTCGACTTCTGAGTCCAGAAGTCAAATACGAAAAGTCACAAATTTAGTCCAGCTGATCGGAATAGGAGTTGAACCTGCTACCTCAGCGTCAGCACACCGGATGTTTAAGAACTATCGCTCTTACCATTCGGCCATGCTAACCTCCTTGTATTGTTATTTTTGTAAATTTTGTGTTCTAATTTGTTTCAATGTGTTTGCCGTGTTATATTAAGGTATCGACTATATGAATTAGATTGCTGTGTTATAATTTGTTTCAATGTTTTTGTCATGTTAAATTAAGATATCGACTATATGAATTAGACGCCTCGCTGTTTTTGTTCAATGTTATAGGGAAATTGATTTAATTCCACCTAAATGTGTGTATTCTTCTGTTCCTTCTGCTTCGTTCACTTCCAGACGTCAGAATGAATTAATGCCAAGAATGCAGCAGTCAACGTATGCTTGTTAACATCTTCACAAAGTTTGTCTTCAGATCAGCTAGTGTAGACCGAATTATCGTTCTCTGTTATTTCACTGATTGTGTGTGTAGTCTAAATGTAGTGTGTCGGCGTCAGCGAGTTATCTCAACGTTCATAACACCCGTGTCCTGGTGATTCTCTTGCAGGATGGACAGTATCATCGGGTCGGTGGGGAGAGTGGCAAATGTTAAAGTACGAAACGACGACGACCTCAACGACAGAGTAAACCACCTGTACACCACAGGTATCCTCATCATCTTCACCGTGGTTGTTAGCGCCAGGCAGTATGTCGGAGACCCTATCAGGTACAGTCCGTCTGTCTTTCCGTTTCTGTATAGAATAGTACAATATTTTTTATTTAAAACATATTGGCAGCACAAAGCAGTCTAAAGAACCAAAACAAGTTAGGAAGATTTCAGTGTATAAAGAAGGCCGTCAGACAAGGTTGTGTAGTGTCTCCTGAATTGTTCTGATTGTACAGTGTACATGTAATGAGATCTACAGAAAATATTCAGGTATCGCGGTAGATAGAAATAATATAAGTAACTTACGCTAACCTGGTGACATCTTAATGATGATGATAGTCGACAATGCTACTCTGGTGTGGAGCACACTGGCGACGGTTGAACGAGTTCCATTAGCTAAGCTAAGTCTGTCTAGAGTGTGGTTGTTGTAGCTTTTCTACAGAAGAATCATGACGACTATAACATGATTAAAGAAAATGCCTTAAAAATAAATCTACTGACAAAGTGAACTGGTTACACGCATTTAAAGTAGACTTAACACATTAGAAGTAGACATAGCACATTAGAAGCAGACCTAGCACATTAGAAGCAGACCTAGCACATTAGAAGCAGACCTAGCACATTAGATGTAGACATCATTATAAATAGACATGGCACATTAGAAATAGACATGATACATTAGAAATAGATATGGTATATTAGAAATAGACATTGCACATTAGAAATAGTCGAGGCACATTAAAAGTAGTCATGGTACATTATAAGTAGATATAGAATAGCATGACATGGCATGATATCATACGATAATTGCTGTACGCTAAGCTGTGTATGGTGCCTTCCTGTGCGGTACTGTATAGTATAGGATACAATAGCATCGAACGCCAAAATTGCTTTAATTATATAGAAATATGTGAAGATAATGAGGCAGTATACTGACATGACGGAGAATTATAGAAGGTGATATAAGGTACATAGGTAGATTGGATACACACGTGTAACGTATGTGGGGTAGATGTTACTGAAGAGAGGTAAGTCAGCAAATTAGAGGACCCTTCTGCAACGCTTTAAGACCCACTAGACATACGGTGATAGACCGATATTTGGATTGACCAATCAGCACTCGGTGGCTGACGCGGTCATTTTCAAATAGGATTCACAAAATGTGCCTTAATGAAATAAACGCTGGTTAAATAAGGGATGCATTTGTGTTACCTTTCCTCTGGAGTAAACTAGGCAGGCCGAGATGATAATTATGTTACATGAGCAAAACCACGGTCTCTACAATTCAGCCCAGACTTTGTGCTATGGAGAGATATAACTACCCTCCTGGTTCTCGCATTTCGCGGAAACTAGTAATTTTGGTCACACCAAACATGACAGTGGTTTAGGGCCAAGAGTAAGGGAAGGCATTGCTGATGGAAGATGAGGCAATTGTCAGCTGACATGAAAGTGGTTTAGGGGCAACAGTAAGGGAAGGCATTGTTGACGGAAGACGAGACAGGCCACCGACATGACAGTGGATACTTGACATTAAGGACACCCTGCGCTGTGATGGTGTTCACGCTCTGCAGAGAACATGCTACATGGTGATTATGCTGGTAATAATAATGATAATTGAAAAGATGATGATAATGGTGCTGCTCAAGATTATGATGATTATGAATGCAATGATAATGCAAGAAAACCATCGTTAACTGGATCCCAACGATCACCATTATTTTGTTCACCTTTGAAATTGTTACATGCCTCCTGTGAAACATTTAGTAACTCGTTCTGTGACCAACCGACTGAGCTCGTGTAGAACAATGAGCGCGTGCGCGCGCGTGCACAAACACACACACACACACACGGTTCTAATGTTGTTGGTAATTTCTACGCCACACACATCATCAACACACCCATTGGGGACTTCCAACATCCCCTGTCATTATTCAGAATACACTGATCTGGTCATACAGAAATTTAAATTCAACATACAGTGATTTATGCAGAGCATAATGAGTAGATAAGTGGTTCGAATCGCAAAAGTGACTTATGAGAGTATGGAGCCGGTCGCTCAGAAAGTCGTGGCGTGCTGATGAGCGTAATCTAGCCTAGGAATCAATATACAGCTGAAAGATGCTGGTGTTGACCGCAATATCCTGAAACAGGATGGAAACGCGGGAAAAAAAAAAGAAATAATGAGTAGATAACACAATACTTATTGAAAAACCACCCATATAATTCAATTTGGCCGCCGTTTCTAAGACAAGCAAAGAAACAATACCCGATCCCAACTAATGCACGTAGAGATTATATGTACCGTTCAGTTGTGCTTGTGCCGGTTTCGTGGCTTAGAGGTTATGACTTTTCTCCGTAATCTCGTATACTCTCGTCGGTAACGTGATGACGGTTCAAATCAGCAGTGGTTCGAATCGCATCGGTAACTTACGGGGTATGTGAGCCGGCCGCGCAGAAAGCAATGGCAAACTACTGAGCGTAATCTTGCCAAGAGATCAACATACAGCTGAAAGATGCTGGTGTTGACAGCTAAGTCCTGTAAAGGATATGCTAAAAAAAAAAAAGTTGTGCTTGTACTAGAGTTTGCCTGTGTCAACGGTTCACGGCCATGCGCTCAAATTGTTTCTATGCAACACGTCTAATTATATGTTTCATCATTGCTACTTGGCCTATTAGGGCAGTATTCTTTCCCCATACCCGTTCAACATATGTGCAGATAATGTTATGAGAAATGTCAACATTGACGAAACCAGCGACAATTTTGATCCATTCATAATTTGTGGAAATCCAGTTTCAATGCTTAGATATGCAGATGACACAATCTTCCCCCGAACAGTGCTATGGGATTAGAATAACTGACCCAGTCTGTCAAGAGACACAGTGACAATCATTATCTGATTTATGATATTTTAGACAAATGAAATTATAATGTCTACAGACATAACAATTTGCCAACCAAATATTACAATCAACAATGAAAACATTTAAAATGTCACAAACTGTCAATATTTTCCCTCCATAGGTCAACAGCAATGGCGACTGTTGATAAGTCAGCCGTAGCCTGGCCCTAGCAACACAGAACAGTATCAGACAGTATTAAAACCAAATGGTACAATACCGACAAACCAGTTTAAGTGTTGAGAACACGAAACTTTCCAGTGGCAACATACAGATGTCAGTCATACACCATTTTGCCATAACTGAGGAAGTAAATCGAGGCTTTTGAACGTAAATACAAATTGATGGGAAAGACATTAGACTTATAAAAAACATATATTGGAAACACCACGCTGCCATAAGGATTGATAATGAAGTGGGACAATATCAACCTATTAAGAGAGGTGTTAGGCAGGGATGTGTAATGTCTCCAGATCTTTTTTCCCTATACAGTGAAAATATTTTCAGAAATGTAGAAGATATAAATGGAATCAGCATTGGAGGACGAAACATCAATAACATTAGATATGCAGATGATACAGTATTGATTGCAGACAATGCACAAGATCTACAACAATTAGTAGACGAGGTTGTTGTACACAGTGAGCAGATGGGGTTGGAATTAAATTGTAAGAAGACACAGGTTATGGTCGAAGTTCCACAATGTAATATACAAATAAATGTGAATATTCTTCAACAAGTGAATCGGTACAATTATCTCGGAACAGTCATAACATCTGATGGGAGATGCCTTGAAGAGATTAGAACAAGAATCGCCATGGCGAAAGTAGCCTTTAGCAAGATGAAAAACATTCTGACCAATAAAAAGATGTCAATTGAAACGAGAAAAAGAGTGGTGAGGGGATACACAGAGTCTGTTCTTTTGTATGGATGTGAAACTTGGACAATGTTCAGTCAAGCTGAAAAACATCTGATGGCTGCAGAAATGTGGTTTCTGAGGAAAATGCAAAGAATACCAAGGACAGACAGAAAAACCAGTGACCAAGTACTACAGGAGACAAATGAAAATCGTAAATTGTTTAGAGAAATTAGTCGTAGACAGTCACAATTTTTTGGACATGTTATGAGAAGAAATGGATTGGAGAACTTAATGACAACTGGCAAGATCGAAGCGAACAGACCAAGAGGAAGACCGAGAGGAAAATACCTGGATGGCTTGGCCACATGGCATGGACGATACAGGAACACTGAGCTGATCCACGACGCTGGTGATCGAGTGAAATGGCGAGTCATGACCGCCCACGCTTTCCGGTATGGCACATAATTGATTGATTGAACTTAAATACCGTAGAAAAGTTGTTAGAATATTGTGGACCCAGAATAAGAAATAATGACATTCTGCAAGATCTGGACATCGAAGAAAGCTGGTTCATAAATGCACTCTGAAATACTTAATTTGGCAATATTCAATGTAACGGTGTAGCCTGTAATGAGATGCACCCTCAACTTCCGCAGCTGGTATTAATAGCCCTACGCTACTTTGTTGAATATTTGCATCAAGTCTCTTCCTTTCATGTTGCTCTTCTATGTATTGTGGCCATCTGTTCACTATATATCACTTTGTCCCATTAATATTGCGCCATTCTTTGAGTTTAAACATCCAGAATCCACCAACGTCTTTTGAGAAAGCTGAACAGAAATCTTTAGAAAAGTTTTTACATCTGAGTACTAAGTATGTATAGAAATACCCAATGTGTAGAGACGTTGTTCAACATAGCATAACATAAAACAAAATAAATATTCAGTGGTAGTTCGTGTGTATCTACCCATTAGGTTATTTATTTATAGGTACACGGAATGTGAGTGTTTTCTATGTTTTGTCCCAATCTCCTTGCATTTTTTCTTCACCCACATTTCTTTAGCCTCGTTGCATTTCATTTGTTTACTATTTCTTTATGTATTCTAGTATATTCTTCTTTATCTTGCTTCTCTTTCTTGTTTCATCCACCATCTGCAGAATTTCGTGTGTGATCCATTTCTTGTTTGGTATTCTATTTGTAGGAGGCATGATTTATGTTAATTTCAGTCGTACTGATTCCCATAACATAACCCATTATTCATTAACAGTCTGTATTATCTCTATAACTTTCTGTATATATATCTATCTGGTTTTTTGGTAGTATTTTCCGGGGGCTTCCACATGAAGAGTCTTCTTGTGTGTTGTTACTATACAGTGTAGAGTAACAGCACCCAATAAGACTCTTCATGTGGAAGTCCCTGGACAATACTACCAAACACCAGATAGATTATATTTTAATACAAAGAAGACGGAGATCAAGCATAACATTGGTAAAAACCATGCGAAGTGCAGACTGTGATAAAATGACCCAAGATATTCAAAATGTTCCACCACCTCCAGTTTTTCCTCATTAACATATATTTCTTTCTTCATAGTGATTTTATCTGTATGCATTATCTTTGTTTTTGCAATGTTAAGATACAAGTTGTGATTTTCACTATTCAATTGGGTTGAGGCTATTAGGTTTTCTATACCAGTCTGTGTTGTGGATAGCAATACTGTATCATCAGCATACCGAATCTCTGGTATGTCAAGACCACCGATATTTAGGGCATCATATAGCTCCCTATGTATATCATCTCTTACATTTCTCATTATAATTTCGGCGTACAGGTTAAACAAATAGGGGGATAGCACACATCCTTCACGGACTCCTTGCTTGATGTCAAACCAATCTGATGTCTTGTCATCTACTCTAACCGCTGTTTATTGGTCTAGATAGAGCATTCTTATGAGTTGTATTACATGGGGTGGAATGCCCATATCCCTCATTATTTCCCAAAGTTTCTGATGTTGTACACAGTAAAATGCCTTTGAATAATCCAAACAACATGAGAATAGGTTTACATTAAATTCTCTGCACTTCTCTATTATATAGTATCTATTATATAGTATTCTGTATCTTGGATACAGACAAGAAATGCATCCATACGACATGAGCTGTATATTGAAGAATGTTGGCTACTAAAGACAATAAAACAAGGAAAATTGAAATATTTTGGTCACTTGAAACGTCATGAAAGTTTGGAGAGAACAATAATGAAGGGGTATATGCCCGGGAAAAGAGGAAGAGGAAGACTGTGAGGTTTTTTTGTGGGTTTATAGAGAATTACAGAAGTTCCAATGAGTGAAGTTCTATAAAGTATATCTCTCCATAAAAGATACAGGTTAGTAACAGCAAGTGTTGTCTAGAGGTATTGATATTTATTCTCGCATAACCCTTGTAGAGAAACCATTCAGAATTTTGGCTCACCGAGTACCCCCACTGTGAGAAATTAGACACAAGTTAAGTTCTACACAGAATTATTTATAGATGATTTCTCTTCTAGGCCATATATAGAGATCTTGGCAGTTAGCCACAGTAACCAATGAAAGCAGTTCTCTCATCTTCCAGCTGACTGTGCTCTGATCGCCCACCTCATTTTTGATCTCATTACTTATTTCAAGTGACACAAGACACTTGGACAAATGATCACATTGACAATTATACCATTGTAGTGAACATAAACAACAACTGTATTTTACACTGGTTGAACAAGACAACATGAGAAGATCTTGACAACAGTTGGACAAACATTCACAAAGAATGATCACACCAACAGGTTAGACAAGTCATACATCATGGAAGATACTTGACAACAACCACACAGACTTTCACAATCTCTGTAACCAACAGCAACAGTAGAGTAACAGTCACCATGAAGATGCTTGACACCAGTTGGACATTTCTTTCTCAACAATGTACAAGACAATCACAGAGACATGTATCTCAAAAACTGTTCTCTTACTACTAATACTTTATTAATGTCTGATGAGGTCAAGTGAAGACTCAGGCTTCATATTCTGCCAACAATTTACATCTCAAATATGTTTATATGCAAATTATAGTGACATTATCTATGAAAACCCAAACACATCACTCAATATCCCCACAGAAACATCAATCTAAATAAACCCTCCTCCTTCACATCTCTACTCCATAAGTTATCCTACACCACACTTTAGACTTAAATCCTTCCTTCGACTGTTAATGAGGGAAACACAAGATAAGCCATAAATTGGGGCAAGCATAGGGACGTTCTGCTCCACTGGTCTGTTTCATCCTTTTAGCACCCATGATGGTGTTGGACAGCTCAGGTTACAGTTCTCCCCATGATGGTTTTCCAATTCAGGCTATTCCCTGCTGTCACAATCTTGAAAGAAATTTTAAAGCTCTATCTTTTCACTGGTGAGTTCATGAAGTTGACACTTAGGACTGTTCTATTACTTTTCCAGTAGAGGAAGATCTAAAAAGAAACAATATGTCCTAGCATTCTTCTTTCTGTCTATCTCACCTAAATTTGACTGTTCATGAAGTTGACACCCAAGACTGTTCTTTTGCTTTTCCAGTGGAGGAAGATCTAAAAAGAAACAATATGTCCCAGCTGTCTTTCTTCACAGTCTATCACTCCTAAGATTTCTGATGGAACTGAATCACCACACCGACTTAACACCAATCCATTTTGTGAATTTGCTCTATTTATTAACTTCTGCTCCTTCAGCTTTCAGCCATTATTAATATTAAGCTGTGATAGGGTCAGCTCCAAGTGCACCTTTAATGTCCACTCTTAGCCAGTAGTGACATGCTGAAGACCAGGTAATCTCTCCTCTTAAGGTTTCTTCTTGAATTTATCTTGAAGATATAGCCTGGAGCTTTTACAAAATTGGAGAGTATCCCTGTCTTAGGCTTTTAAGAAAGACTTTTCTTCAGTGCCATCTGTATAGGCCAGAATTAGTGGATTCAGGCTGAATCTTTGCAACCTGTTGTTCATTTTGGTCTTTTTGGAGTCTGACTTTTCAGCTGGATTTGAAGCTAGAGCTCAGGACTTCCCTGGAGTTGTCCTGGTAATTGAAAAGGGCCTCCTCCATCTCTCTCATTCTCTGTTAATAAACAAAGGCACAACATGTGTTTTACATCTATTGAACCATTGTCACAGTTATACAGTACCAACACAGATTCAGAGAGGAATGGGAGGGGAAAGGGGAGTGTGATATTCGAACACCCGCCTCTCACTGATGATGAAGTGCAATTTTATTTAGGTGTTTGGGGTGATATCCTTTCTCCAGGTTCATCCCCAAAACCGTGAAGTCATAGGCACATACTCCTAATCAGAGGCAGCTTCACACAATTATCTTGTAAATTCTCACAATGAGTAGATCACAGGGACCGGTGTACCATGAGAACAGACAGTGTGATTAAGCACCAAGAAGTAGGCATTGTATGGCAGAAATCATGCACTAGAAATGCTTTCACATGTGGAATACACATAATGAAAGAAAACATGAATTTTCCCTGACAAATAGCATGAGCCTTCCCATGTATTCATCTGACAGACACTAGGTTAATTTCTACAGTGCAATGCAGTCCTGCAAACATGGATTTGATAAGTGTCTTTACTTTTACAAATATGAGAAGTTAATTATAAAATTATCATCTCATTCACTCAAACATTCTCAGCCATTATAAGGGAGAAATTATATGCAGTATATAGCATCACACATTCTGAAACATAACTGCCAAAGGTAACTCTCAAGAGCGATGTACAGTTTGGTTAAGAATGGTCATGATAGGCACTCAACGAATGTTCAGAGCGCACAAAGGTTTTGCAATATGCATTGAGCGTGGTTTACAGTCATAAGCATATGCAAATCATCAAATCAGACAGACAATAGACATGGTAAGAATGTTTCACTGCGGTAGACATGACAGGTTTTGAGCAGCAGTTTTAGAGTCACTGTACCGAATTCCTGTCTTCTTTTCACATTTTCTCAAGAAAATACTCGGCCATTCGTCTCTCTCTCACTTCATCAGGTTTACACATAACATATTAAATGATTTAGGTACCTGGAGTGCAGATGACCACCTCCCAAAGAATGCTTTTGGGCAAATTTTACCACTGCATCTTGAACATGTCCTTACGGGATGGAATCAAGGCTTCGACTGGCGGGCTAATTATGTATTAAGGAGCGTTACCAGCCCAAGGGTTACCCAATCAAATTGAGACCCCACCATTCATCTACCCTCTCTCGATCTAGAATCTACGATTCTATTTTTAGTTAGGGTATCACGACGGCTTACGTGGTTAACTACTGAGTATTGAGAAATGTAAATGGACTGGGGATGCGAACGTCTGAAGACATCATGCCACAAAGACCAAAGAGAATATGGGTGCAGGATGTGGCAGATGATCTCCAGATGTGTGTATCTGACGCGGGACATCTTGCTTTTGACCGAGAAGTTTTCGAGAAGGTTGTTATGGAAGCGAGGTTCTGCAAAGAACATGCTACTGAATAAATGAATAGTAACAGTGTGTCCCTCGCTAATTTCTGGGTCTATTTTAAATAATGCTAGAACTTAACAGATCATTTATTGTCTTAAGTTGTCAACTCATCTCTTCGATAACTGGAGCACAATCACGACAGCAGTAGGCTCCTTATCTAGTATTTGCTCCTGCTAAGCTGCTTCTAGCCCCTCCGTGGCGTAGGTGTTTCGGACGCAGTTCGTAATCCTCCATACCCGAAACACAGATGCGGGCGATTTGGCAGCAGACCGCATTGCGTTTGTTTTTACTGAATTGTATTGGTGCTAGTCGTTCAGAAAGTAATGACAAACTACTGGACGTAAACTTGTCAAGAGATAACAACAGCACAAAATGCTGGTGTTGACTGCGACGTCCTGTAAAGAACATACAACTGGCATTTTTTAAAGCTGTTTCTAAATCTTTGGAATTAAATTGTAGTCAGTTTGCTTGCCAGCATTATCTCAAGGGCATTTTCTAGTCCATAGTCAAGGAGAGTGTCTGTATACTATATACGTAGGTTCATACTTGCAGACCAATACTTATTGCACCATCTAATACTATCCACGTATACTGGAACTATTAGTGTTGGAACTCTTCGCTGACTGCTGAGGATGGGGACGGGGCGCTTATGGGAATGTCCCGAATGCTGTGATGTCGGTTCCTAAATCAATCAATCAATCAATCAATACTATCCAGACTTGCAAGTTTGTGCATGCTGCGCCATCTAATGCTATCCATGAACTTAAAAACTTCCTGCAATATCTAATACTTTCCACGAACCTAAATACTTACTGCAGCATCTAATCCTATCCACGAATCTAAATACTTGCTGCACCATGTAATACCATCAATAAACCTAAATACTTGCTGTACCATGTAATACCATCCATGAACCTAAATACTTGCTGCACCATGTAATACCATCCATGAACTTAAATACTTGCTGCACCATGTAATATCATCCATGAACCTAAATACTTGCTGCACCATGTAATACTATCCATGAACCTAACACTTGCTGCACCATGTAATACCATCCATGAACCTAAATACTTGCTGCACCATGTAATACCATCCACGAACCTAAATACTTGCTGCACCATGTAATACCATCCATGGACCTAAATACTTGCTGCACCATGTAATACCATCCACGAACCTAAATACTTGCTGCACCATGTAATATCATCCATGAACCTAAACACTTGCTGCACCATGTAATATCATCCATGAACCTAAATACTTGCTGCACCATGTAATACCATCCACGAATCTAAATACTTGCTGCACCATCTAGTCCTATCCACGAATCTAAATACTTGCTGTACCATCTAATCCTATCCATATAACTAAATAGTAAAATATAATTACATCCACTTTATTAGTAAATGGTTCGATAAGGTCGGAAGGTCAGGGACCGATTTTACATTGGCTAACACCTTGGGACAGCTCTTCGTGGTCTCGACCGATTCACAGTGCAGGTGCCCCAGTGTGGCAAATCTTCCAAGGATAGCCTTGCCTCTTCACAGATGTTAAGCTCATGTATCGATCTTGCACACATCGCTTGTTTCTGGACTTGGAGAATGGAAGGGGACCTGTGCCACCCAGTTCCCGGGAGGAACGTCTTTTCACCAACCTCACGGCAAAAGACGCAAGCCCTTCTCACGGCCCAGACCACATGCATCTTGGACGTCAATATTTCAGACAGTAGTCTCCCAACATCATGCATTCGAACTGGATCTTAGACTTCAACACTTCAGACAATAGTCTCCCACCATTGTGAATTCGAACTGGATCTTAGACTTCAACACTTCAGACAATAGTCTCCCACCATTGTGCATTCGAACTGGATCTTAGACTTCAACACTTCAGACAATAGTCTCCCAACATCATGCATTCGAACTGGATCTTAGACTTCAACACTTCAGACAATAGTCTCCCACCATTGTGAATTCGAACTGGATCTTAGACTTCAACACTTCAGACAATAGTCTCCCACCATTGTGCATTCGAACTGGATCTTAGACTTCAACACTTCAGACAATAGTCTCCCATCATTGTGAATTCGAACTGGATCTTAGACTTCAACACTTCAGACAATAGTCTCCCACCATTGTGCATTCGAACTGGATCTTAGACTTCAACACTTCAGACAATAGTCTCCCACCATTGTGCATTCGAACTGGATCTTGGACTTCAACACTTCAGTCAATAGTCTCCCACCATTGTGCATTCGAACTGGATCTTAGACTTCAACACTTCAGTCAATAGTCTCCCATCATTGTGAATTCGAACTGGATCTTGGACTTCAATACTTCAGACAGTAGTCTCCCAACATCATGCATTCGAACTGGATTTTAGACTTCAACACTCCAGACAGTAGTCTCCCATCATTGTGCACTCATCCTGGAACTTGGACTTCAACACTTCAGACAATAGTCTCCCATCATTGTGCATTCGGCCTGGATCTGTTTGTGCCGTATCGCCAATGCTGACGTGTCCTTATTATCTAGGTCAAGGCCACATTGTGAGGAGGAGCTACGGTAGCGCAGTAGTTGGAGGTTTGGTCTGCTGGCCCTGTAGTCAAGCGTTCGAATCTCCATCCAGGAGGATTATTGTTTACACTGACCTGGAATTCCCAAGTCGACGCAGCCAAAAATGGATACCGGAAAATGTCATGAGAAATAAAGGCTACCGGCGTGACCTTGAACACATGGATATTTTCTTTGTTTTATCCCACGTGACATTGAACACATGGATATTGTCTATGTTTTATCCCACGGAGTTTTATGTCGGCATCGGTTTCTAATAATAGTCAACGAGTACAGATAGACTGGAGACTCCTGGTCATCCCGCCACTAAGTAACAGTGGGCCTTGTGCAAATCACGCCAGTTAGTTTTGCAAACATTACATCACAATTCACAAATAATAATAATAGATTATTATAATCATATACCCCTGGACAGCATATGTTGTTTCTTTAAATTGCAGTTCCTAATGTTGGTCCGTGAAATGAGATTTTGCCCTCCATTGTGTACATTCGATTTCCCCTCTGCATTTCAATGAGAGTAATTTTGTCATGATTAAATAATACTCCCCACGGTTTAAAAAAAAAAAAATTATGATAATAATAATAATAATACACTCCTTAAGCCGTATTTAATTACGGGTTACCACGAGTTGTACAAATTTGTGGGTTTTGCGCGAGATTTGAAACAGCAAAAATTAGAACAATGCTGATTATTAGCTATTCTCTGACATGTTTGGCCATTTGGGGGTGGACATGTTTATAATGAGGAGGAAATATATTTTACTTTGAACACAAAGCAAACAAAACATACGTCATCTAGACTGGCGGATCTCCACTCACAAATATTCTTTCATACGTCATGGAGTCCGGCACAGTTTCGAAGGGGTTGCAAATGTAATTCACAATTTCGCATACCCGTGTTTGAAACACAGCTCCGATTTGGAAGCAGACCGTCTTGCATACAACGGTATAGGTGCGGGTCGTTCAGAAAGAAATGGCAAACTACTGAACGTAAACTTGTCAAGAAACCACACACAGGTCCTGTAATGCAAATGCAGCTAACTTTAAAGTCATAGAGGTTGGCAGATTTCTAGCTGTAATTATTGTCTTTGGTTTATCATCTACATTCTATTTCTGCCATGGCCTTATCAGCAATCTTTGAACTCACGGCTCCATACTTTCAACCCCACTGGATGAAATGAATGGTCATCATCATTCTTGATGGACAGAGTTTCTCCTGCAACTATTCTCTTTGGTTTACCATCTACATTCTAGTTCTTCCATAACAGGAGGGCATCCTGCAACTATTCTCTTTGGTTTACCATCTACATTCTAGTTCTTCCATACCAGAAGTTCCTCCTGCAACTATTTTTCTTTGGTTTACCATCGACATCAAGGTCTTCTATATCAGGAGTTCCTCCTGGAACTGTTCTTCTTTTTTTTCTCCTTCTCACTGTATCCCCGATTGGGTTATAAACTTCCAACCAACTCTTACTTATCCCATGCAGCTCCACCCATGTCGTCCCCATAATGTTCATATCTGTTATTGCTTTTCTTCTCAATTTTTTTTCAATCAATTAATCATGTAATCAATCAGTCAAGCAATCAGGTGCCGTATCCACAATGAAGGTTGGCTGCATTGGACCTCCAACACTCTCAGCCTCTTGCCCTGACTGTACATTCTGTCAGATTGATGTTCGCCCATCTCTTGATGTTATCCTCCCACTTGCTTTGTTGTCTACCTCTTACTCGCTTGACTTCAGCCTTACTCTCCGGTATGGTTTTTATAAGATTGTTGTGTCTTTTAACGTGGCCAAAATATTTAACGTGCCTCTTTTTTTATTTCTTTCATCACCTCTCTTTTTATTCCCAGTTTTTCTAGAACCTCTGTATTTTATTGTTTTTGTTTCGTTGAAATACGACATATTCTTCTGTATTTTTTTTTTTTATTTTTTTTTTTGTATTTTTGTTTTTATCTTGCTCTACTTCTTTCGCCCTAGGAATTTCACACAAACGTGTTATTATTAGTAATATTCTCATGTTTTCTCAATATATGCTCTATCCAGCTTCATTGCCTTTTCTTCATCTCTTGGCAACTACAATTGTTTTCCTTTGTTTTATCATCAAGATATCATGTAATCTAGACTGACATATTTCCTTCTACAACGTTTCCCTTTTGTGCTTCATCTACATTATTATGCTTCAGTTTCACGCGTTGTTTGCTAATTTCTTCGTTACTCTTTTGCTATTCCTGCGACCAGATGTAAGAATACACATTTCTTCTTCTTCTTCTTCTTCTTCTTCTTCTTCTTCTTCTTCTTCTTCTTCTTCTTCTTCTTCTTCTTCTTCTTCTTCTTCTTCTTCTTCTTCTTCTTCTTCTTCTTCTTCTTCTTCTTCTTCTTCTTCTTCTTCTTCTTCTTCTTCGTCTGCTTCATCATCATCATCATCATCATCATCATCATCATCATCATCATCATCATCATCATCATCATCATCATATTCATCATCATCATCATCATCACCATCGAACTGGCTGCCTCATACATTAGCCATCAAGACACTCTAATTCTTTCTATTATCTGATAGTCTAATACAAGAGGCGTTGCCTGCATTGCTGTTTGCTAGCGAACAGTTCAACCTTTCTACACAGATGTCTGTCTTATTGATTGCGTCTCTATCGCCTAATATTTCCCATATAGTACAAATTGCTAAGAATTATCATGCAAAGAATGAGGAAGAAAATACAACCTGAAATAGGAGAAGAACAATGCGGGTTTGTAAAAGGAAAGGGTACAGTAAATGCTGTGTATATGCTGCGAACAGTTATTGAACGTGCTATAGAAGTAAACAAGGATATACATCTTTGCTTTATTGACTATACAAAGGCTTTTGATAGAGTTAGACATATCAGCATGGTGGATATGCTTGCAGATCTACAAATTGATGGGAAAGACATTAGACTTATAAAAAACATATATTGGAAACAACAAGCTGCAATAAGTATTGATAATGAAGTGGGACAGTATCAGCCAATTAAGAGAGGTGTTAGGTAGGGATGTGTAATGTCTCCAGATCTTTTTTCCCTGTACAGTGAAAATATTTTCAGAAATGTAGAGGATATAAATGGAATCAGCATTGGAGGACGAAACATCAATAACATTAGATATGCAGATGATACAGTATTAATTGCAGACAATCCGCAGGACCTGCAACAATTAGTAGATACGGTTATTGTACACAGTGAGCAGCTGGGGTTAGAATTAAATTGTAAAAAGACTCAGGTTATGGTCGTCAGTAGGAAGGAAGAAGTGCCTCAAAGTAATATACAAGTAAATGGAAATATTCTTCAACAAGTGAATCGGTACAATTATCTTGGAACAGTTATAACATCTGATGGGAGATGCCTTGAAGAGATTAGAACAAGAATCGCCATGGCGAAAGTAGCCTTTAGCAAGATGAAAAACATTCTGACCAATAAAAACATGTCAATTGAAACGAGAAAAAGAGTGTTGAGGGGATACATAGAGCCTGTTCTTGTGTATGGATGTGAAACTTGGACAATGAACAGTCAAGCTGAAAAGCATCTGATGGCTGCAGAAATGTGGTTTCTGAGGAGAATGCAAAGAATACCATGGACAGACAGAAAAACCAATGACCAAGTACTACAGGAGACAAATGAACAACGTAAACTGATTAGAGAAATTAGACGTAGACAGTCAAAATTTTTTGGACATGTTATGAGAAGAAATGGATTTGAGAACTTAATGACAACTGGCAAGATCGAAGGGAACAGACCAAGAGGAAGACCGAGAGGAAAATACCTGGATGGCTTGGCCACATGGCATGGACGAGACAGGAACACTGAGCTGATCCACGATACTGGTGATCGAGTGAAATGGCGAGACATGACCGCCCACGCTTTCCGGCATGGCACATAATTGATTGATTGATTGAGTACAAATTACTCTATTTACCTCTTCTGTTGACTATACTATATCGATGTATTTCATTAGCCTGATCTTTGTGTGTTTTATTAATCAAAAAGGCAAAGGCTAGTTTAGTTAAAGTTATTTAGTAAATTGCTGAGCATTCCTAGTGCAATGAGTGGAAAACACCTCATCTATGATTGCCTAAAATTACTGGAGTGGCACGCAAGGATATTGATAAGCTGCGTGCAATTTGAAGCTGATAATTTGTGTTTCCGTTGACGTGTTTCATTCTTGCCTCTGTATGTATTGTCCAACTTTTTAAATACCAGACACCTTCTTGCCTTCGTGTAAATGCCGTAGCGTGTATCCGCCTTAGCGTGTTTCCGCCTTAGCGTGTGTCTGCCCTCTGACTAGACACATGTAGCACGACATGCTGGCATACAGAACATATGTGACTATTTGTAATCTTTCTTCTTCATTCGTTTGACCAGATTGTGTTTGTCTTACACGGGATATTTCCGAACATTGACATGATTTATCTCTCTGATCATGTTTGTTTTTGTAACAATGGGAACATCAGCACCGTGTGAACTTTAAGTAATTAGCTGTTCTCATACACGACATGAATCTGCCAGTCATGTGTCTAATCCTGCAATGCTTGTCTGTCACTCCTACAGATGCTGGTGCCCCGCCCAGTTTACCGGCGCTCATGTAGACTACACCAACAACATCTGCTGGATCTCCAACACCTACTACGTGCCCATGGACGAGCCAGTGCCCCAGAACACGGCCAAACGGGTGGAGAACGAGCTGACCTACTACCAGTGGGTGCCTGTGATGTTGCTTATACAAGCCCTTATGTTCTATATACCATGTATAATGTGGCGGCTGCTTAATGGGCAGTCGGGCATCAACGTTGATCGAATAGTCTCTCTTGCCAGTGATGCGCAATACGAAGCTCCGGAAATCCGCATTCGCACCATCAAGTTCGTGGTGCGACATATAGACCGTTGTTTGGATAATCAACGAGAAAGCCGTCCAAGGTGTTGCGTCACTCTGTTGCATATCCTATCCGCTAAGTTGTCTTTACTATGTGGTCGACGTTACGGCAATTACCTCGTCGCTACATATCTCGCAATGAAGGTGCTTTACATCTCAAATGCTATAGGTCAGCTGTTCATGCTGAATGCGTTTTTAGCCACAGAATACAATCTCTACGGCTTTGAGGTACTGGAGGATTTGATAGAGGATCATGACTGGACGGCATCAAGGCGCTTTCCCCGCGTCACCATGTGTGACTTCGACATCCGTCAACTGTCCAACAACCACCACTACACCGTCCAGTGTGTGCTGCCCATCAACCTCTTCAACGAGAAAATCTACATCTTCCTGTGGTTCTGGCTTGTGTTTGTCTCTGTTGTCACGTGTTACAGTTTCCTCTCCTGGTTGTGGCATATGGTATTTCCGTCCTCCAGAACACACTATATCAGAAAGTTCTTAAAGATCATGGATCGAATCTCGTCTGGACCCGACAAGAAGCTCGCTACACGATTCACCATGGAGTATCTACGCCATGACGGCGTCTTCACGCTGAGACTTGTTGGTAAGAACTCCAGCGACATTGTGGTAGCAGAAATCGTGTCTGGATTATGGGACCTGTACAGAAGTAAAAAGTCCATACAGATTCGCAACGCAGCAGCCCTGCAAGCAAACGGCCATGACAGTGAAGGCGACGATGTATAGTAGATAGTGCGTGTGATTTAGGTTCTAATTTCAATACTAAGGCCTGTGCATTGCCAAAAATCCCGCGATCTGCCTCTTGTCTGATACATGAGACGTATTACCGTAGTATCTATTGTCTATGTTGAGACTTGGTGATGCACTGACTTTCCAAAACTGAGTGGTCGTGAACTGAGCGAAGCGAGTGCTTGAGTTAATGATCCATAAGTTGATGTTGTTGATGTCCACCGCATCTTCCCATGTACACTAACCAACCTGTTACTGAACATAATCTCTCAATGAAGGCAGCCAAATAACAAAGAAGTAGCTTCTAACTTCCATCCGCTAGCTGGGGGAGTTCCAGTCCTTTATTCTGAAACAGCGTGTGGCTACCGGGCTTATCATCTGACATCCAGGGAAAGCCAGTACAGGAATCTCTCTCTCTCTCTCACTCAGTATAAAGTACGCCAGGCCAGAAGATGCAAGGCCCAACCCAAAAGAACCAAGCTTCACTTTATGTTTTATCTGTTGAGTCGCTTAATGAAGAAACTGAACAGTTTGTCCATGTATGTGGAGATCCCTATTACAACTGCATATTGTGATATATAAAACATGAATATAACATGATTTATAAATCGACTGGCATTGTCAACAGTGGCAATCACCCGCACAAACTCGCCTTCACACCAGCTGGAAATATTTGGCCTGCCAACTCGAACACCATGACGGGCTGTGTACACAGTCTTTAAGTTAAGATATAAATGTTTACATACAATTGTTAGGAAGATTGACATCAACTAGTACGCCTTAGATAGAAAGGTACATATCAAATTATTACATTTGGGTAGGAAGGTTGACACGGTTGATTATCCTGTTGAGTACTTTAGACAAAATGATTCATATTCCACTATTATCATCATATTCCACTAGCGTTATAAATGTTTGCATTACACTACTGGCTTCAGAAAGAAAGGTTTACTTGAGATAATTAGCTATAGATAGAAAGATTAACATTACATTAGGACATGGGAGTTACCGTGGTGAAGTAGTCAAGCCGTCTAACTCGGGCTCCAAAGGTTGTGGGTTCGATTCCGATCTGCATCCTTCGATTCACGAGTGCATTTTTTTCGGAAACTCCTGTGGGTCGTCGCTGGAGCTACGGAGTTCGTGCTTTGTGCGACTCTTTCCGCGCTGCGGAAATAGACTGAGCCATATGGGATAAAATCCCGGTGCAATGAAGTCGACCCTGTCAACTTTTTAGCGACGTTTTGTAAGAGTTACATTAGGACCGCTAATCGTTAAACAGCATTGTCATCGTAAAGCACCTATGTTACCTTTCGAAGATAAGATTACAGTAGCTGCTAGTGATACTCTTATATTACGCGCTGTCTACTTTATAAATCAAGTCGAATGTTGACAAGGTCCTCACTCTGGGCCGTGTAAAAGATTGCCGTATCCATGAAAAAAGATGCTGTCTTCTTGGTTTGGCTCTTTCCTACAGTTAGCACTACATGGCCAGTTCATCCATTGATAATTCATCATCATGATCACATGAAGGGACTCACATCAATCTATCACTTCCAGGTGAGACACTGTCTTCTACCTGTCAGATGTCTGCGTCAGCCGGTAGCCTGGTTAGATTTGCTGGTTAAGGGTGTCACCTGTTTATTCAAAGATTGTCATATCAGCTGCGACTACTCAAGTGTATTGAGTTCAGTGTGGATTTACACCAGGGCACTGCAAGCTTGCCCATAGGTACCCCGATCTCTTCCGTAATAAATGTACCAGGTATCAACGACACAGTTGGGATTTATTAACTACTTGGTCTCCTGCTCTGGCCACTTCCGTCTCCAATCGGAACCTTTGCATTCCAACTATCGATGTTGATTTAGTGACCTAAAATCTCCTCGCCTTATCCCGACTCTCTAATGCTGTTCATATAGTTTTCTTCTGATGCCTGACTTGCATATATCATCACGACTCAAGCAGCTGAATTATCAACCCACGGTCGTCGCTCAGTTTTGTGTTCTCTTGTGGATGTCTCGATTGCCTTTGTAATCAAGGTTTTCGATTCTCCTTGTTTTCAGCAATACGCTAATTGGGGCAGTGCCGTAGGGATTGTCCGTGATGTAATGTGATTGTCCAGCGTTCTGATGCTTGCCTCTTCACCACTTGCCGTCAGCTGTTCCCCGGAGAACAGTTGTCACCAAACATTCGTAGCCAGAAGCTAGGTCGATGTAGCACAATTTCCCATGTCATTCAGTTGTAGTCAGCATATCGTGTATGAGTTTCTTATCCGGTGGTCTGCATATTAATACAGCAAACAAATATAGTAATATAGTGTTAGTAATTAGTTCCTTAGCCGATAGTCAGCATAACTGATAACTAAGCAGTTTAATACAGCAAATAAATACAGTAATATAGTGTTAGTAATTAGTTCCTTAGCCGATAGTCAGCATAACTAATAACTAAGCAGTTTAATACAGCAAACAAAAACAGTAATATAGTGTTAGTAATTAGTTCCTTAGCCGGTAGTCAGCATATTAATAAAAAAATGTTTGCATATCCTTTCTTTCAGCAGATTGTTGATTTCTTGGATAGATTACGCTCAGTAGTTTGCCATTGCTTTCTGAGCGGCCGGCTCACATACCCCGTAAGTTACCGACGCGATTCGAACCAC
This sequence comes from Cepaea hortensis, assembly GCA_963921405.1. NCBI lineage: Eukaryota > Metazoa > Mollusca > Gastropoda > Stylommatophora > Helicidae > Cepaea > Cepaea hortensis. The sequence goes on from OY992879.1 coordinate 43,595,137, forward strand.
TGCTGATTCTCACCGTCGTCACGTTACTTACGAGAGTATACGAGATTACGGAGAAAAGTCGCTAAGCTCTAGGCCAGGAAGCCGGCCAGCATTTTAATACAGCAAACAAATACAGTAATGTAGTGTTAGTAATTAGTTCCTTAGCCGGTAGTCAGTATGTTCCTTAACTGGTAGCTAGAATATGTATGTATTATGGTGCATTCACATTTGTTTGCCTCAATATAAACATCCATATCTCAGTAACCAGCTGAGGGAAAATTATGAGATTTAGTATATAACCTTATCATTATGTCCACCCAATGAAAAAAATTTTGTTCTGGGGATTTTACAGCAGATTTCAAAGTTTGTTTATATGCGGTATATAATTTACGAGTCTGAGATGAAATTCATAATTTTAAATGTATTACAGCGTAGCCAGACAATCAGCGCTCAATGTTGAATATTTTCACGGGATTGGCCTTATGCCAACTCCCCGCGTTGTTTAAACTAGGACTGTTCAGAGGTGTCTCAAAATGTGGGTTATTTCATGAAACTGATTAATATGTTGTTGTTTTTTTGTTTTTTTTTTTACATCTTACCACTTATCGCTAACATTGAAATGTGTGAATATTTTTCAATGGCATTGAATGCGAAATTGTGTATACACTTCAAAGAATCGCTATGAAGTTGTACACATATTTTTGTTAAGAAGCTGATCGCAGGAAACTGTTTTATACTATTACAAATTCCGAAAAAAGCACAGTGCATGCATTGGGTTTGAGTAAACGGTCATTTCGTCGATGGGTGCAAGAATCTGGAATTAAACCACCACGCAATAACCAAACGGTAGGTAGAAAGATTGTTGTAGACAGCTTTGACAAAGATGTCATAAGGCGAGCTATTATAAAAATGCTTTAAAAAGTCGCTTAAAATTCGACAGGATCAATTTCATTGCACCGGGTTCTATCCTATATGGCTCGTTCTCTTTCCGCAGCGCGGAAAGCATCGCACAAAGCACGAACTCCGCAGCTCTAGCGACGACCCACAGAAGTCTCCGAAAAATGTAACTCGTGAACCGAAGGATGCGGCCCGGAATCGAACCCACGACCTTTGGAGCCCGAGTCAAAAGGCTTGACCACTTCGCCACGGAGCCTCCTAAAATTATAAAAATTTTGGAATTTATATCCAGGATTATCCAGGATTATCCAGCATTATAAAAATGCTGGATGCCAAAGAAACAGTGACTGTAAGAAAACTTAGGGTTTGGTTGAGAAAGAACAATAACATAGAGCTATCCAAAACAACTTTGTGGAAAATTATAAGGACATTATCTTCACTTTTTGAAAGTACAAGGGCGGTAGAAATATTCTTTGCAAGCAACCGCATTTAGGAGCCATGAGAAGCAGATACCTACGGGAAATAAGGGAAATGCGCAAAGAAAATTATGGCATAGTGTGTTTGGATGAAATGTGGATCAATGCGCACCACACAAGTGATAAGGAATGGCAATCAGTGGATGGACAGATAAAGCGATATGTGCCCAGTAGTATAGGACAGCTTTTGGTCATGGCCCATGCTGGTAATACGCATAATGGCTTACAACAGAATGCTGGGCTCGTGTTCGTATCAAAGCATACAGACAATAGGGATTATCATAATAAGATGAATGGTAATGTATTTAGAGATTGGCTCCAGAATACTGTGCTTCCATCCCTAGATAGACCGTCGTGTCCAATTATGGACAATGCATGATATCAATGTTGTTGCCCAAGAAGACAAAATATCTACAGCATCGAGCACAAAGGGAGCAATAAAGATATGACTCCGAATGGAAAACATACCATTTCCAGAAACGTATTTCTAGCTAGAATTGTTGTCCCTTGTAAAACAGACGCCAAAAAGCAAGAAATATCAAATCGACAAGTTGATAGAAGAGCATCGTCATGAGTGCTTGAGACTTCCGCCGTACCATTCTCATTTTAACCCTATAGAACTTGTGTGGGCTAAAATTAAAGGACAGGTGGCAGCTGACAATACTATATTCAAATTGTCTGACATCAAGATACTAATCCAGTCCGCGCTATTAAATATTGATAAAAGTTACTGGGAAAATGTGAGGACCATGTGTTGAAAGAGGAAGATGCTTATTGGAGAAAGGATGGATTAAATTGTATGCAACCGAGAGCAGTCATCAACCTACTGGAATCGTCCTACACAGATTAAGGTCTGAGCAGATCGCAAACCTTAATCCACGTGCACACCAACTGGAATATTTTGCTACAAATATTCAGAAGAATTGCAGGCCCTAAACATTACAGCATCAGCATAATGTCAATGGCAACAGTTTGTATTCCATAGTGATGAATTTTCAATTCCGCAAGCCCTCAGCGGTGACAAACAACTGTATTGAAACACACACACACACACACACACACACACACACACACACACACACACACACACACACACACAAAACGCATTGAATACCAATAGAAGAGTAATATTGCCGTGGAAACTGACATATTGTGGCATAACAAGAAACGTGAAAGCAAACGCGTTGTCAAATTAGGGGACAACACACGAGCATACGAATCAATCTATAAACTTAAATGAAAAGAGGACCAACATCTTGGTCGTTAAGAAGAAAGCCCACTACAGAGACACTGACAACTATTTTCATAGTGCAAAACAGGTATTCATGTTCCGTCTCTGAACGGTAAACAGCAGAGTAGACAATCTTTCGCGAAGACTCAAAGCGGGTCTGTCACCCATGTGTACATGTGAACAAACTACACAGACAGCTGAACAGATCCTTAAAAATGGAAACATGATGACTAAATTGCGGTATAATTTCTGGTCACTCCATACGCACTTTAACGCACAGCTATTTGGAAGCTTTCACGAACTCAATATAAAAAGCTAACATGAATACTTGTGCACACATTATTAACCAGCAGCTGAAGAAACAAGAAGGAAATGAAAAAAAAGGTAAGAAATATATTCCTTCTACTTTCCTGTCAATTTACAAATTATTTACCCCATGCCTCTGTAAATTCTCTGTCTTTACTAATATTACACATTGCACCCCTCTCGGGATTCTCCGTGGTGAAGTGGTCAAGCCGTCTGACTCGGGCTCCGAAGGTTGTATGTTCGATTCCGGGCCGCGTCCTTCATTTCACGAGTGCATTTTTTCGGAGACTCCCGAGGGTCATCGCTGGAGCTACGGAGTTCGTGCTTTGTGCGACGCTTTACGCGCTGCGGAAAGAAAAGGAGCCACATGGGATAAAAAACCCGGTGCAATGCAGCCGACCCTGTCGACTTTTAAGCTACTTCTTTTATTGCACCCACTCCCATACGAATCCGGATACGCCTTGTGTCGCCATGTGAATTGGCGGGGCGGTCCTTACTGTAAAAACAAGTTTGTTAGCGAGAAATCACTAGTTTTTCAGCAAAACATCAAAGAAATGTCGCCGCTTTCGATGATTTAAGTTGCTTTTGGACCTATCAAAGACATAATTCTTGGGTGGGGGTAAATATAAGACGGCAGGAAAAATTTCATAACGATGCAACAGACAGTTTTCAAAATAATTGATCGTGAATGACGGCATTCGATTCTGGACATACTATAGTTAAATGACCGATAGTCAGCATATAAATGTATCTTTCGCGACCGAAGGTATGCCTATGTATTTATTAATTCCTTCATCGGTAGTTTGCATATATAAGTATTAGTTTAGTGACCGATAGTCAGCACATATATTTTTTTTTCTGCGCTCGCTCGCTTTGAACTCAAGCGTAGTCCATACAATCTACTTCGAGTGGCGTTGGGCTGAAGTTTGCATTTGGATGTTGTTGTTTTTTTTTTTACGTTGCTTATCCCTTACAGGACGTTGCAGTCAACATCAGCATATTTTAGCTGTTGTTGATGTTCTTGGCAAGATTACGCTCAGTAGTTTGTCATTGCTTTCTGAGCGACCGGCTCACATACCCCGTAAGTAACCAACGCGACGCGATCCGCTGCCGAATCTCGCACATCTGTGTTCCCTATGTGGATATATGGGATTACGGAGAAAGTCGTTAACACCATCGCCAGGGAGACGGCAGACCGGCGTTTGGATTAGCGGGAGACCGGCGATTGGATTAGTTTTCCTTATTAACAGTGTCCCTCGCCATCAGTTGAACCCACTCTGACTTCAGAGGTATTTGTAATTTACGCACCCAGGTCATCATGTTAGTCCAACTGTCCGGTGTAGGGGTTGACCCCCTTACCTCGGCATCAGCACACATAATGTTTAAGAACACGCGTTCCTATCCATTCGGCCAAGATGACCGTACATATATGTGTACTAGCCGCTTGCTCCACAGTCAGCGCATTCGTACACCCTCCTTCTAGTCAGGTAACGCATGACAACCAGGAAGGGATAGAATCATCCTGCTTCACAGAGGTGTGGCCCGAATTACAAGAGGGACCATTTTGCATATCTACATTTATACCTTCCTCATTTCAGCCACAGATGTAATTGACAGTAGGTGGCGTTTCATAGAAACAGCGGCAAACAAGTGTACATGACACAGGGAATATGGCAGCCGATTCTGGCAATGTAGCACCACATAGATGATAATAGGGTATAGTTGATAATAGGGTTAGGGTCACATTGGGAACAACAGTAAAAAAAAATACAGATTCATAAAGAAGCTGAGCGTGAATAGGGAGTTGGGGGAAGAAATGAAGAAATTGGGGTAGCGGGGTAGGGGTATCCCTTATCAAAGAAGAAGTAAGGCGCCTCCTTCCCTCCGCTAGCCTAAGGGACACCCTTGGGCAAGGTGGAGTACCCGTTTAGCCCCCCGATCAGGGTTACGTGAAGCCATGGGTGCAGGTGGTGGATGAAGATGAAGAGCAGCCGACAGATAGTTGTAGGTTAATGTCTCCATCTTCACGACGGTAGGCAGAGGATCTCTTTTTTGAGGAGACAATGGCTACGGTCACTGACCAGTATGGTCACTGCTAGGAAGGAAAGCAATGGCAAACTGCCTTCTTTACAGATGCCAAGAAAATCATGTCGTGTGGATTTTTTTTGGGGCATGTTATGAGAAGAAATGATTTGGAGAACTTGGTGACAACTGTTAAGATCGAGGGGAACAAACCAAGGGGAAGACCTAGAAGCAAGTACCTGGATGGTTTGGCCTTATGGCATGGTCGAGACAGAAACACGGAGCTGATCCACGACTCAGGTGATCGAGTGAGATGGCAGAACATGACCGCCCACGCTTACCGGCATGGCACATGATGGATGGATGGAAGAAATGAAACAATGCATTAAGATGGAGCCGTCGTTGTTAGAAGCTCGGCTGCTGGCACAGCGGTCATGGTTCGAATCCAGGTCTGGGCGAGTGGCAGTAGATTCTAGCAATGTAGCACCACAGAGATTGGTATAGTTGATAACAAATACAGATTCATTAAGAAGCTGAGCGTGAAAAGGGAATAGGTGGAAGAAATGAAAAAATACATTCGAAAACAAAATGAATAATGATAAACATCTCCATTACTGCACTAAGTCGAACGTGGTTTCTGATGCAAAGCTCTGAGAGCAAGATGGAGCATTAGTATATGGGATATGAAGAAAAAAAAAGCTGTTTGTGTCATCAGACTAAACAAAACAAAAACAAAAAAAGCATCTGAAAGAACACGGGAACACGGGAACAGTGTCATGTACTGCATATGCCTCTGAAACCCGTCCAACTGCCCCTGTTTGTATATAACTGAAGAATATCTAGTTCTGTTGGCAGAGGGAAAATATATATGTAAATGGATTTATATGATCAGGGATATTGTACAAGCGCAAGAGATTCTGATGGTCAGAGCAACACACCTGTCACAAGGGTGGAATATTATGGCAGACAAGCTGAAAATAACATAAGCAACTACAAGATAAAGAAACCATATTATGCATATAATCAAAGCATAATAAGTAATTTATCCCTCGCTATTTCTGATATTTGATAATGCAGGCTATGTGGAAGCTGGCAAACCTGAGTTGATGTTTAACATTGGTATGGGAGTCGGTCGTTCAGACAGCAGATCAAACTATTGAACGTCAACTGGATGTGCTCAATATCACGTCGCCCACCTTTATTTTCCCAAGACTTTTCTGACATAAGGCATTCTTTAGGCTGTCTGGGCCTGGGAGCCCAAGTACATTTTAAACACTCATCCAGACGTGGATTCGAACCATGACCGCTGTGCCAGCAGGCCAGCTTCTAGCAACGACGCTATGGCTGTTTCCTACGTGTCTGACTCTACAGAAGACTTGTGTTGTCAACACAACAAAGACGTGGGCACTTGTTTGCTTTCATAGAAAACTGTTGATGTTCTCAATAAATGTACAGCATTTGCTGTTGTCTCGCCTTCTAGTGTCATATATTGCGGTTAGCAGCCATGTCACCTTGTCTATTCCATATTCTTAAAGGTTCTTGTTGGTTTCTTTTGTGATGTTCTCTGGATTCCGGCTATTGTCAGATTTCATATTTTTAAGAGCATGGATAAATGAATGCACTGTACAAGAATTAAGATGTAAGAAAGCAGAAATTAGTTATCCCTAAGTAGAAATACCACCTAGTAAGCTCTGATTACACATTTATAAGGCTGGCACTATTACACAGAAGGCCACACGGTTGGAATTGGGACGTTTACTTTGTTTTAATTCTGAAATATGTAGCAGTTAGAAACAGCGCAAGGTGTGATGGACTGCTAGCATAATTGGTTAACATAAAAATAACATTGTTTACAGCAAGGGGTAAAGGGATTTTATTTCGCGGGACTCTTATTTAATTATATGTGGACGTGTTTTTTTGTCTCAATATTATTTTGGTTAGCATAATAGATTTAAATTATAGAAATATGAAACACGCATTTATTGTCATTAACTTTTCATACCCCGGCAAAGTTTTGAAATAATATGCCATAAATATTCCGGCAAAAAGTGTTCCTGGCCCATGGGCAGCTAATATGCCAAATCTCGTGGGAATGCCAAACAAGAAAAATGCAACATTAACTAACTTTTTAGCGAGAAAACTGTAATTTTGACAGATTTACGTTTTTAGTACGATGTTATGAATTATGTTCTTTCTATTCTTAAAAGTTCCTCGTTTTATACAGTACTTTTCAAATAAATATGTGCATGGACAGAGATGTCATTCATCAGGAAATTAAATGGTTAGGCATTTTCTGTGTTTAACAAATTTGATAAGAAACTCGTGCAGCCTCGACTCGAAACTCATTAGCTGATTGAAGCTGGAAGTGAGTATAAATAGAGTCTTATTGTACACACATTAGGGAATATGGTGTTAAACATGTTTTTAATAGAACCAACGGCATTCCAGAGGTGATTTGTCCAGTATCTTTTGCTGAGTAATGGTTGTTCTATTATGATGTCACTCACTGAGATTCCATCGCCCGTCAGTAATGGTTGTTCAACGTATGATGTCACTCACTGAGATTCCCATCGCCCGTCAGTAATGGTTGTTCTACGTATGATGTCACTCACTGAAATTCCCGTCGCCCGTCAGTAATGGTTGTTCTACGTATGATGTCACTCACTGAAATTCCCATCGCCCGTCAGTAATGGTTGTTCTATGTATGATGTCACTCACTGAGATTCCCATCGCCCATCAGTAAGGGTTGTTCTACGTATGATGTCACTCACTGAGACTCCCATCACCCGTCAGTAATGGTTGTTGTATGTATGATGTCACTCACTGAGACTCCCATCGCCCGTCAGTAATGGTTCTACGTGTGATGTCACTCACTGAGATTCCTATCGCCCGTCAGTAATGTTTGTTCTACGTATGATGTCACTCACTGAGATTACCATCACCCGTCAGTAATGGTTGTTCTACGTATGATGTCACTCACTGATAGTCCCATCGCCCGTCAGTAATGGTTGTTCTACGTGTGATGTGACTCACTGAGATTCCCATCGCCCGTAGGTAATGGTTTAGTTTAGTTTAGTTTAGTCGTTGGATCAACATCACGGCACATGGTTTAACCCATAAGTGCTCCGTTGTCCTCCTAACTCAAACCTGAGTCTGGAGAAACTCAGCTCAATGCAGGAACTCTGTTGCATCGGCGAGGATCCTGAAATACTTTGGGTAGATTTTTAACTCGAAATTTTGCCCGGGCAGTGCCGTTAGGCTACTCTTTTTCGATTTCCAACTGCCAAGGGATTTTTTTACGTGCGCAACAATACACACGGGGGTCCGATCTCACTACCCAGAGACCAGGGGACATTTTATTACTGGAAGTCTAGGTGGTTTTTTTAAATAAATCCCGGTCCTCACCGGGGCCTAAACCCGGGACCTCCAGCACTCGAGGTGGACATCATACCTCGAGACCACTCATCCCCAGTAATGGTTGTTCTACGTATGATGTCATTCACTGAGATTCGCATCGCCCGTCAGTAATGGTTGTTCTATGTATGATGTCACTCACTGAGATTTTCATCGCCCGTTTGTAATGGTTGTTCTACGTATGATGTCACTCACTGAGATTCCCATCGCCGTCAGTAATGGTTGTTCTATGTATGATGTCATTCACTGAGATTCCCATCGCCCGTCAGTAATAGTTGTTCTAAGTATGATGTCACACACTGAGATTCCCATCTCTCGTCAGTAATAGTTGTTCTCGACACTGAAAACTGCTCAGTTTCTGCAATTTCTCTCCATTGATACAAATATCTCTTGTCATATTTATTGCACCTTTGTCATTATTTTTGTTCTCGTTGCATTGATTTATGAATTGTTTATCACTTTGCTTGTGCTCTAAAGTGATGTGTTTGTTTTCCATTCCTATTCGCCATGTCGATATTAACACTGAGTCGACCACAGTACACCCAAGTTCAAGGTATGTCTGTCCCTCTAATCATCCAGCAATCACATTGTTCCTTGTCTATATTGTTTCTAACATTCGTCGTGATGTTGTCTGTATATACCTGAACTGATTAAGTGACCATAGGAGGATTAATCGTCTTTAGCGAAGTCTTGCATCTGCAAGCCCGTTTAATTGTAAGTATAATGCAACATGGCTGCTACCATATTAACAATTTTTAAGTCACCCCTGCTTCCAATTTTCCGCCATCCATTTTTGTTAGGTACAAACCTACTTTTTGATTCTGTTAAATAGATAGAGGCACACAATGCACTCCTTTCTGAATGCCCGTCCTGTATCTAAGACTATGATACTTATGTGTTCCAGTAACAAGGAGTCTCCAAAGAGGCCACATGTGTACTGGTTATTCTGTTTTTTGTGCACACGTTAAGGGCACTTGTCCACGCCTAGACCCGCATGGGGGTATCTACAGCAATAGTTAGTAAAGCAATAACAAAATTGGGCATCTAGTAAATCAAAAGTTAGTGAAGCAATAGTAAAATCGGGCAACGGAGTAAAGCAAACGACAGTGAAGCAATTACACAATTGGGTATCTAGTAAATCAAAATTTAGTGAAGCAATTACAAAATTGGGTATCTAGTAAAGCACAAGTTAGTCAAGCAATTACAAAATTGGGTATCTAGTAAAGCACAAGTTAGTCAAGCAAATACAAAATTGGATATCTAGTAAAGCGCAAGTTAGTGAAGCATTAGTAAAATTGGGTATCTAGTAAAGCAAAAGTTAGTGAAGCATTAGTAAATTTAGTTATCTAGTAAAGCACAAGTTAGTGAAGTTTTAGTAAATTTGGGTATCTAGTAAAGCACGAGTTAGTGAAGCAATTACAAAATTGGGTATCAAGTAATCATCATCAAGTGCCGTGCCGGCTGGCGTAGGCGTTCATGGCTCTCCATAGATCTCGGTCTTTGGTTCTCTGGATCAACTCTGCTGCTGATATTCCTCCATGCCACCGTCTCAATCCATCCAGCATCACTTCTCTTGGTCTACCTCTGCCTCTCTTCCCCTCGATCTTTCCAGTTGTTACGATGTTCTCCAATGCCTCTCTTCTCATCACATGACCGAGGAAAGCTGTTTGTCTCTGTCTTATTGTTGTATATAATGTTCTAGTTTCATTAGCCTGTTTCAGGCAGTCGTCGTTAGTTACTCTGGCAGTCCAAGGAATTCGCAACATTCGTCTCAGGAACCACATCTCTGTTGCTTCTAATTTCTTCTTAATTTGTTCATTTACATTCCAAGATTCACTGCCATACAGCAAAACTGGTTCTACATAGCATTTCAGCACTCTCTTTCTTACATTCAGTGACAGTGACTTATTGCATAAGATACTCTTCATTTTATGAAATGCGGCTTTTGCCTGCCCTATTCTGCTCCTAATCTCTGTTGTACATCTTCCATCTGATGTTATAAATGCCCCTAGGTATCTAAAATTATCAACTTGGTTAAGGATTTTCCCTTCTATTTCTATGTCACATTTTGGTGTCACCATTTTCTTTGATATTACCATTGTTACTGTTTTCTTGATATTCAAGTTGAGTCCTTTCCTTGCACTCTCTGTTACTACAACGTCTAATAATTGTTGTAGGTCTGTTGAATTATCCGCCACCAATACTGTGTCATCTGCATAGCGTATATTATTTATATTATAACCTCCAACTAGTATTCCTGGCATCTCTTTGATCTCTCTCATTATTACTTCGCTATACAGGGAGAAAAGATCTGGTGACAAGACACACCCTTGTCGTACTCCTAGCTTTATCTGTTCGTAACTACCCTCTTTATTTCCCATTTTAATTGCTGCTACTTGGTTCCAGTAAATATTCTTTATTATTCTTAAATCTTTTCCATCAGTGTTGATATCTTCCAACATTTTAATCAGTTCATCATGTTTTACTTTATCAAACGCCTTAGTATAATCTATGAAGCACAAATATATGTCCCTCTGTTTCTCTATTGACCTTTCTATTAGTGTCCGCAATGTATAAATTGCATTGTTTGTGCCCTTTCCTTCCACAAATCCATACTGTTCTTCACTAATTTCCATTTTTATTTTCTTTTTGGTTCTTCTCATTATGATTCTGAGTAGAAGCTTAGTGATATGGTTTATAAGGTTAATTGTACGAAAATCTTCACAATCAATTGCTCCTGGTCTTTTTGGTATAGCTATAAATACAGATTTCAGCATATCACTGGGTAAGTATCCACTGCTGTAAATATCATTCAACATTTTGGTTAATATATCTACTCCAAATTCTCCCAATACTTCCAATTCTTCTATTGTGATTTCATCTGGCCCAGCTGTTTTTCCTTTCTTCATACGTTTCATAGCGTCAGCGACTTCTTCTTTCAGAATAGGTGGACCTTCTAAGTTACTATCTTCTGTTAATTCTGCCCTTTCTCCTTCATATAATTCTCTTATATACTCATTCCACCTCTTCATTATAGCATCTTCCTCTAATATTATCTTTCCTGTTTTTTATTTCAAACACCCTGTATTTATTCTTATTTTTTTTCCTGTAAGCTCACTGATTTGTCTGTGCATATTTTTTGTATCTTTAATGGAATTTAATTCAATTTTTTTGCATTGCTCGTTTAACCAACTTTCTTTAGCCTTCCCACATTTATCTTTTATTTCTTTATTTATCTTAGCGTATTCTTGTTTGTCATTTTTATACTGTTTTCTTTTGTCCATCAGGTTTAAGATATCTTCATTCATCCATTTTTTCTTAGCTATTTTGCCTCTCTCTGGTAATACTTCTTTGCTAGTTTGATGAATGGAGTCCCTTAACATTTCCCATTGTTCATCTATACTCTGTATTTTAGTTATTGCATTGTACCTATTTTTCACAGTCACTCTGTATTGTTCTTGCATTTCGTTATCTATTTTTAGAACCTCTTTATTAAGTCTCATGTTCTTAACTATTTTTTTCCCTCTTTTTAATCTTACTTTTATTTGTCCACATAGTGGTACATGATCACTATTACAGTCAGCACCAGGCATTGTCTTTACATTAATTAAAGCATTTCTAAATCTTTTATTAATTAGTATGTAGTCAATTTGGTTGCGTATTTTCTTATCAGGGCTTATCCATGTGTACAGTCGTCTTTTATGGTGTTTAAACCATGTGTTTCCAATTATCATATCATTGATATTTGCCCATTCTATTAGCTTTTCCCCTCTTTCATTTCTTGTACCTAAACCATAATTCCCCACTACATCCTCCATTTTTCCCTTTCCTACTTTTGCATTAAAATCACCAAGTATTATTTTTATTTCTTGTGATCCAATTTGAGCCATCGCCATTTCTATTTCGTCGTAAAAGTGTTGTATTTCTTCATCACTACTGCTTGCTGTTGGTGCATATACTTGTATAATATTTATGTCTATTGGTTTGCCTTTGATTTTTACCATAATAACTCTATCTGAAATACACCAGTATCCATTAATTGACTTGGCTGTTTTTTCATCTAATATTATTCCTACCCCTTTCTCATGTGTCTCCCCTCCAGAATAAATTATTGTGTGATTGTCAGCTATAATTTTGCCCGATCCCTTCCATCTCATCTCACTAACGCCTAGTATATTCATGTTCATGCTATCCATCTCTCTTAGAACATTGGTCAACTTTCCTAGCTCATTTAATGTCCTAACATTCCATGTTCCTACTCTAAATTTATTTATTTTAGTTAAGATTTTGCCATCAGTAGCTGGATGACGGTCTGGTGTCACCTGTGGCTCATGACTGTCCCTACCGGACGAGGATGCCCTAAGACAGCCATTAACGTCCTTCACTAACTTTGATTTATGTTTTGCCATGAAGTCTTGGGAAGATAATGTGGTGGTTTCCCCTTGCCTTCCACATTCACATGGTGGTCTTTTTACCTCTGCTTTTGACAGCCATTTCCGACTGCAAGGACAAGTGAGTGCCCTGCTCTGCTCAGCTGCAGAGTTGTCCACTTATTCCGGTGGATACTCGGTCCCCAGAGCTGTGTTAGCCACACCGTAGTGTGTTTCCATCCTCTACCGCGTGGAGGTGCAGTTGGGATTTTCCCTTCATAAAGTTATGGTCTCTGACCAAAACTCTCCAGTACTTTTAGAGTACGTATCTAGTAAAGCACAAGTATTCATGAAGGACAGTTTTACACGCCGTTAGGCTCATTGGGGATTTGCTGCTAGAGCATATAGACCAACCGGCAGTCTTGACTTCCCAAGCACATTTTCTGGCGCCAGTTTTAGACTGGGTCAACATGGGAACTTAAGCCGAGCATATACAGATAAAAAAAACTCTTACCACTTCGATGGGGATCCGAACACATGGCGCGGGGTGTCAAGCAAGAGAGCTAGAAACTGTGCTACTGCTGCTCCTTCCCGCATATATTAGTGAGGGACATTATACCATAATTACTGACAGGGCATGGGAATGCAGTGAGGGACATTATACCATCATTGCCGACAGTGCATGGGAATGCAGTGAGGGACATTATACCATCATAGCCGACAGGGGATCGGAATGCAGTGAGGGACATTATACCATCATTGCCGACAGGGGATGGGAATGCAGTGTGGGACATTATACCATCATTGCCGACAGGGGATGGGAATGCAGTGTGGGACATTATACCATCATTGCCGACAGGGGATGGTAATGCAGTGAGGGACATTATACCATCATTGCCGACAGGGGATGGGAATGCAGTGTGGGACATTATACCATCATTGCCGACAGGGGATGGGAATGCAGTGAGGGACATTATACCATCATTGCCGACAGGGGATGGGAATGCAGTGTGGGACATTATACCATCATTGCCGACAGGGGATGGGAATGCAGTGTGGGACATTATACCATCATTGCCGACAGGGGATGGGAATGCAGTGAGGGACATTATACCATCATTGCCGACAGGGGATGGGAATGCAGTGTGGGACATTATACCATCATTGCCGACAGGGGATGGGAATGCAGTGTGGGACATTATACCATCATTGCCGACAGGGGATGGGAATGCAGTGTGGGACATTATACCATCATTGCCGACAGGGGATGGGAATGCAGTGTGGGACATTATACCATCATTGCCGACAGGGGATGGGAATGCAGTGTGGGACATTATGCGTAGAAGAACCACATTTGGAGCCAGCAACGTTGGATGGGTTGTGTGGTACGAGGGCGAGTCAATAAGTAAGTCACAAAGTTCTGTGGGATGGCAGGTAAATGTAGTTGGTCTTTTCTACAGGTGTCATTAAGTGACCGCAACATCGAACTTTATATTCCCGTTCGTCAGGTGGCGCTAGGTGTCTCATGCGCATGCGCAGCGCATAAACACAATGGCGACTGTACTTACGGAGTGTACAACCAAAGAGCAATGTGCTGTTGTGCGTTTTTTTGTGGGCGAAAGGACTGCCTACAAAGGACAAATATAAGGAAATGCTTCCTGTTTATGCTGACAAATGTTTGTCCCGTAAAGCGGTGCATAGCTGGGTAGAAACATTTTCTCAAGGACGCTCTACAATTGTTGATGAATTCCGATCTGGTCGTCCTGTTGAGATTGCAACAGAAGCATCCATGCAGCCGGTGGAGGAGATGAATTTCAAGAAGAAAGGTGACAGTGTGAATTCTGAATTGTACTGTGAAGTTCTATCGATGCTTCATGATGCAATTTGAAGAAAACGTCCAGGACTGCTGACTAGAGGTATGTTGCTTCTTCATGACAATGCCAGACCACATACGGGTAGATTAACTCAGAAGAAAATTAACCAACTAAGGTGGGAAGTTCTGGAACATCCACCTTACAGCCCCGACTTAGCCCCTAGCGATTTCCACCTTTTTGGTCCACTGAAAACCCACCTTGGCGGGATAAATTGTGCGAATGACGCCGAAGTTGAATGTGAAGTGAAAACGTGGTTTAGAAAATAGAGCTTGCAGTTCTATGCAGCCGGTTTGAGAGGACTGAAAAAACGATGGGATAAGTGCATTAATGTTGGTGGGAATTATGTTGAGAAATAAAGGGACAATGTATGTATAAAAATAAACTCGTTTCAAGTTATCATCATATTTAGTTATTTTTCTACAGCCATTTGTGACTTACTTATTGACTTCCCCTTGTATCACGGTGAACCACTCCTCAGTGGCTATCATAAAACTCAAGCCTCCATCTTTGTTAGTCATAGCTGATTATGGGGTGGTGCGTCGTTGCAGCAAGAATCACACGCCATATGTAGTGCTATCTGCATTTAATAGGATCTACGTGTGTTGCGAGAGGCGCTTTATTCAGTCTTATGGTACATGCTCAGGTAGTCACGTCAGTTTGTATTGTATTTACCGGGGTTCTGGGTCACGCAATTCTCATAACGCTAAAGTTTCGGTTCGAATGAAAGAAAAATGATGAAAACATTTACGAAAAATGAAGGTTACTGGTCTGTGTGTGCATCTATATCCATGTCTGACATCTGTGAAATTAATGTACATTGTCAGAGCTACCTCGTAACGAAGCCACCAACTCGCTTGCCCTACTCCTGCACGAGCTCCACTGGCTTGCTCGACAAGGTCCAATTACTCTTGTTCACCTTCCGCATACACCACTGTGCCAGTAGCACTTATGTGTGCGAATGTGCCACTGACAGACAGTCACATGATTCCTGAGTAAACTTGACTGGTCAAATCTTGACCTATGAGCGGGGGCTAGTAGAGTTACAACCAAAATAATGTGTATGTGAAATCACGGAACAGTGAATGTTTGACCACAACAATCATGAATGTACACACTCGTAGAGGACCCACTTTCACGCCATTGAGCATAATGTGCTAGCATCACATTGTACACCGATTGTCACTCTATGGACAATACATAGGCTGCTTCTACTTCCTGCATAATTTCCTGGTACTCATTTTAGACCGGATAGACCTGCGAACAGAGGTGAATGAAAAAACAATCTTTGCAAAGAAGGGCATTGGCATACATGAACACCAGTCTGCTAGGCAGCCTTGAACCATAACAGCACAAGGTCAAATTCCCGTAAACTCGGTTCAATACCCGTGTGGTACCGGAGTCCATAAGGCAAGCAAGGATCTGTGACATGTAGCCCAACATGCGGGATCTGTGACACTGTAGCCCACCGTGCGGCATCTGTGGCACTGTAACCCACCATGTAGGATCAGCGACACTGTAGTCCATCGTGTAGGATATGTAACACTGTAGCCCAGCATGTAGAATATGTAACAATGAAGCCCAGCATGTAGGATCTGTTACACTGTAGCCCACCATGCAAGATCAGTGACACAGTAGCCCACCATTCAAGATCTGTGACATGTAGCCCACCATGCAGGACCACTGCCACCATGCAGGAACGGTGACACAGTAGCCCACCATGCAGGATCTGTGACATGTAGCCCACCATGCAGGATCTGTGACACAGTAGCCCGCCATGCAGGATCTGTGACATGTAGCCCACCAGGCAGAATCTGTGACATGTAGCCCACCATGCAGGACCACTGCCACCATGCAGGAACTGGGACACAGTAGCCCACCAGGCAGGATCTGTGACATGTAACCCACCAGGCAGGATCTGTGACATGTAACCCACCAGGCAGGATCTGTGACATGTAGCCCACCAGGCAGGATCTGTGACATGTAGCCCACCATGCAGGACCACTGCCACCATGCAGGAACTGTGACATGTAGCCCACCATGCAGGATCTGTTACACCCTAGCCCACCAAACGGGTCATTAGAGGCGGCTACAGAAAATTGTGTGAGACTGGCCACCTCATCCAGCAGAAAACTGTAGCTACAAGATCCAACCACGCCTGATTATATCTACAAAGATCCAACCACGCATGATCATATCTACAAAGGTCCAACCACGCATGATCATATCTACAAAGATCCAACCACGCATGATCATATCTACAAAGATCCAACCACGCCTGATTATATCTACAAAGATCCAACCACGCATGATTATATCTTCAAAGGTCCAACCACGCATGATCATATCTACACAGATCCAACCACGCATGATCATATCTACAAAGATCCAACCACGCATGATCATATCTACAAAGATCCAACCACGGCTGATTATATCTAAAAAGATCCAACCACGCATGATTATATCTTCAAAGGTCCAACCACGCATGATCATATCTACACAGATCCAACCACGCATGATCATATCTACAAAGATCCAACCACGCATGATCATATCTACAAAGATCCAACCACGCATGATCATATCTACACAGATCCAACCACGCATGATCATATCTACAAAGATCCAACCACGCATGATCATATCTACAAAGATCCAACCACGCATGATCATATCTACACAGATCCAACCACGCATGATCATATCTACAAAGATCCAACCACGCATGATCATATCTACACAGATCCAACCACGCATGATCATATCTACACAGATCCAACCACGCATGATCATATCTGCAAAGATCCAACCACGCATGATCATATCTGCAAAGATCCAACCACGCATGATCATATCTACACAGATCCAACCACGCATGATCATATCTACAAAGATCCAACCACGCATGATCATATCTACAAAGATCCAACCACGCATGATCATATCTACAAAGATCCAACCACGCATGATCATATCTACAAAGATCCAACCACGCATGATCATATCTACACATATCCAACCACGCATGATCATATCTACACAGATCCAACCACGCATGATCATATCTACAAAGATCCAACCACGCATGATCATATCTACACATATCCAACCACGCATGATCATATCTACACATATCCAACCACGCATGATCATATCTACAAAGATCCAACCACGCATGATCATATCTACAAAGATCCAACCACGCATGATCATATCTACAAAGATCCAACCACGCATGATCATATCTACACAGGGTTTGGCATGCGTAGGTTGAGGGCCATTGCGAAATGAAGGCCAGAAGCAGAACTACGATGGAAAGAAAAAGACAGATGTATTACGCCGCACAGATCGCAGATGAGCAGAGGCAATGACAACGGTCTTTCCTCGATGTTTCCATGTAATTAGTGTGTCTATGGTCTCAGGGTGTCCATGAAGTCAGTGTTTCTATGTGGTCAATGTTACCACAGTCTCAATGTTTCCATAAAGTTAGTGTTCCCATGTGGTCAATGTTACCACAGTCTCAGTGTTTCCATGATGTCAATGTTTCCATGTGGTCAATGTTACCATAGTTTCAGGGTGTCCATGAAGTCAGTGTTCCCATGTGGTCAATGTTACCACAGTCTCAGTGTTTCCATGATGTCAATGTTTCCATGTGGACAATGTTACAATAATCTCAGGGTGTCCATGAAGTCAGTGTTCCCATGTGGTCAATGTTACCACAGTCTCAGGGTGTCCATGAAGTCAGTGTTCCCATGTGGACAATGTTACAATAATCTCAGGGTGTCCATGAAGTCAGTGTTCCCATGTGGTCAATGTTACCACAGTCTCAGGGTGTCCATGAAGTCAGTGTTCCCATGTGGACAATGTTACCACAGTCTCAGGGTGTCCATGAAGTCAGTGTTCCCATGTGGACAATGTTACAATAATCTCAGGGTGTCCATGAAGTCAGTGTTTTCATGAAGTCAGCGTTTCTATGGTCTCAGTGTTTCCATGAAGTCGGTGTTTCTATGGTCTCAGTGTTTCCATGAAGTCGGTGCTTCTATGAAGTTGGTGTCTCCATAGTCTCAGTGTTTCCATGAAGTCGGTGCTTCTATGAAGTTGGTGTCTCCATAGTCTCAGTGTTTCCATGAAGTCGGTGCTTCTATGAAGTTGGTGTCTCCATAGTCTCAGTGTTTCCATGAAGTCGGTGCTTCTATGAAGTTGGTGTCTCCATAGTCTCAGTGTTTCCATGAAGTCGGTGTTTTTATGAAGCAATTGTGTCCATGCAATTAGTGTTTCTATGGTCTCAATGATTCTATGAAGTTATAAGAAGTAAGTGATTCCATAGTTTCAGTGTTTCCGTGAAGTCAGTGTTTCCATGAAGTCAGTTTGTGCATGGTCTCAGTGTTTCTATGATCTCAGTTTTTCCACGATGTCAGTGTGTCCATGAAGTCAATGTGTACATGATCTCAGTGTGTACATGATCTCAGTGTTTCCACTGTGTCATGTATCTCTACTTGAGTCCATTGAGAAAAATATGAATTTCCGGAAGCCTTTCTTACAAATGGGGGAAACGTCTGTATGCCCATAATCTGCTATCATAGGGGTAGGGAATGATGGGTAGCTCTGGTATCTTTAGGGAAGACACAAAAATGGTAAAACCTTGAGATAACATGATCGTTTATATGAGTTAACTTTCCGCTGCAGCCAGTAGTAACGCCATATCCACAATCAGCCCACACCAATTAGTTATCTATGTGTATATATATCATTGTTTACCCAATGCTCCTCTGTGAACCAACATTTGCTGACAAATGTGATACAAATTCATATCACTGCCACAGTGGCAGTATGTGGTAGCTTGCGATGTGTTGGGTAAGGGCCTATGGTCCGTTTTGGAATATGGGACAACAGAAAAATAAGAAGGATAAGGACTTCGTGACTATGTCTGGAGTTGGTTCCACAGTCGCGAGGCAGTAGGCACCGTTAATTAAACCGTGAAAATGTCCTCACGATTTCAAATGTAATGTATTTCATTTGTATTGTAGAGTACAGGTTTATGAGCTGCCTGTTTTCTAATTCACAATTCTCACGCAGAGTGTTAACAATTATAACACGTGTTTTATCAATAATAATATGTTGTCACGTTCCGCAAGAACCACCTGTTGTTCTGGTTGTGGTATGTTTAGTCATGTGATATTTATTGACTGTGAAATATGATTCACAAATACACCCTCACATTAATGTAGCATCTGATAATCAGTGTGATATTCCAATGTACATTTGAAATAATTTCTAATCATTATTGCCAGACGATTTTGTTTCCTGCGTATGTTCATCAATGCCCCGTATTAATATGCGTCTCATTTATGTAGCATGCATTGTGATATATGGTTTACTTTTGTGATTTCTTCATTTATGTAGTATTTTACGTGTCACAAATACTCAGCTATTGCGGTTATGTGCAATTAAATACAGGTGTGATATTAATGAACTATTTAATCTGTTAGCATTCGTTGTTTACTCTGTTTTTTTAGTTAACTGCTTATCTAGAGCATTTATTGACAGCACATTTCGCCCCGGCCCTGTCTCGTGTTTCTTATATGAGTATTACGTTCAGTTACCTCACTATTTCATACTGCTAAAGGAGCAGATAAGGGCGGGTGTTTTGTGTGATGTTGATATGGCATTGAGCTAGCTAGTACAGCATCAGTTGATCAGTGATCACGGTCAACACTGATGATGTTTGTAACCACCATGGCTGGATGTTTTTAAATATTTGTTGTTTTAGCTAAAAAAAAAGAACACTGTGTTTTCTGTAAATATTTATTTTCTACACAATGCTAAAACTGTACCTATTTCTGCTGTAATCTGTACCCAATTAATTTTTTGTTTTGATTTGGTTGTTGTTTTATCCATGAGCAACAACTTCGTTGCTTGTTTTTGTCATTTCCGTGTGACACGCCTATTTAAAAATGAATGGAAATACTACAGCCAGTAGCTGTAGGGCAATCATCGGTCTATACCTTAGCAGCTGTAGAGAAGCATAACATTTGAGCGTAGTAACTGTAGGGGATGTAGATAAGCTCAGCGTAGTAACTGTAGGGGATGTAGATAAGCTCAGCGTAGTAACTGTAGGGGATGTAGATAAGCTCAGCGTAGTAACTGTAGGGAGAGCAGATCAGTTTAGTGTACCAACTGTAGGGGGAGCAGATCAGTTTAGTGTACCAACTGTAAGGAGAGCAGATCAGTTTAGTATACCAACTGTAGGGGGAGCAGATCAGTTTAGTGTACCAACTGTAGGGGGAGCAGATCAGTTTAGTGTACCAACTGTAGGGGGAGCAGATCAGTTTAGTGTACCAACTGTAGGGAGAGCAGATCAGTTTAGTGTACCAACTGTAGGGGGAGCAGATCAGTTTAGTGTACCAACTGTAGGGAGAGCAGATCAATTTAGTGTAGTAGCTGTAGGGAGAGCAGATCAGTTTAGTGTACCAACTGTAGGGGGAGCAGATCAGTTTAGTGTACCAACTGTAGGGGGAGCAGATCAGTTTAGTGTACCAACTGTAGGGGGAGCAGATCAGTTTAGTGTACCAACTGTAGGGGGAGCAGATCAGTTTAGTGTAGTAACTGTAGGGGTTTGCTAATCAGTTTAGTGTAGTAACTGTAGGGAGTGTAGATCAGTTTAGTGTAGTAACTGTAGGGGGTGTAGATCAGTTTAGTGTAGCAACTCTATGGGGTGCAGATCAGTTTAAATTAGTAAATGTAGGGGGGTGCAGATCAGTTTAAAGTAGTAACTGTAGGGGTGTAGACCATTTTACTGTAGTAACTGTAGGGAGTTAGATTAGTTTAGTGTAGCAACTGTAGGGGGGGGGGGAGTAGATCAGTTTAGTGTAGTAACTGTAGAGGGAGCAGATCAGTTTAGTGTAGTATCTGTAGGGGGAGCAGGTCAGTTTAGTGTAGCAACTGTCGGGGGAGCAGATCAGTTTAGTATAGTAACTGTAGGGGGTGCAGATCAGTTTAGTGTATTATCTGTAGGGGGAGCAGATCAGTTTAGTGTAGTATCTGTAGAGGGAGCAGATCAGTTTAGTGTAGTATCTGTAGGGGGAGCAGGTCAGTTTAGTGTAGCAACTGTCGGGGGAGCAGATCAGTTTAGTATAGTAACTGTAGGGAGTGCAGATCAGTTTAGTGTATTATCTGTAGGGGGAACAGATCAGTTTAGTGTAGTATCTGTAGGGGGAGCAGGTCAGTTTAGTTTAGTAACTGTCGGGGGAGCAGATCAGTTTAGTATAGTAACTGTAGGGGGTGCAGATCAGTTTAGTATAGTAACTGTAGGGGGTGCAGATCAGTTTAGTGTAACAACTGTAGGGGGAGCAGATGAAGTTAGTATAGGGACTGTAGGGGGAGCAGATCAGTTTAGTGTAGCAACTGTCGGGGGAGCAGATCAGTTTAGTATAGTAACTGTAGGGAGTGCAGATCAGTTTAGTGTATTATCTGAAGGGGGAACAGATCAGTTTAGTGTAGTATCTGTAGGGGGAGCAGGTCAGTTTAGTTTAGTAACTGTCGGGGGAGCAGATCAGTTTAGTATAGTAACTGTAGGGGGAGCAGATCAGTTTAGTATAGTAACTGTAGGGGGTGCAGATCAGTTTAGTGTAGTAACTGTAGAGGGAGCAGATCAGTTTAGTGTAACAACTGTAGGGGGAGCAGATGAAGTTAGTATAGGGACTGTAGGGGGAGCAGATCAGTTTAGTATAGCGACTGTAGGGTAGCAGGGACGCTTGGTATGGTAACTTTAGGGGGATAAAGATCAGTTTGATGTAGCAACTGTGGGATACAAAAGGAAGCTAATCCTAGCAACTGTAGGGGTGAGGAGTGGCGGTTGTTAGTGATGCGTGGGTAAGACAAATAGTGAAGTTTAGCGTTGCAAATGTAAGGGAGGCAGAGAAGTTTATCGTAGCAATTGTAGGGGAAGCAGAGAAGTTTAGCGTAGCAACTTTAGGGGAAAGAGAGAATTTATAGTAGCAACTGTAGGAGAGAGAGAGAGAGAGAGAGAGAGAGAGAGAGAGAGAGAGAGAGAGAGAGAGAGAGAGAGAGAGAGAGAGACGTTAAGCGTAGCAACTGAGGGAGATGCAGAGAAGTTTAGCGTAGCAAATGGGGGATTTGCAGAGAAGTATACGACCTTGTGCGATAAAAACACAAGCATCCGACTGCTTGCCGCTTGAAAGCACTCGAGGCTGGGCACTGAACTCTTGCTGTTCACTTTGAAGACAGGAGCATTGGCAACCGACAGGTGTGAGAACACAATACGGGTACTAAAGTTCACATCCTAGATGTACTGAGCGATTCAAGCCAGATCGCCATACAGACTGACAGATAGAAAGATACACCGGCAAGCTGACAGACATAAAGATAGTGAAAGGGCTCACAAAGTGAAATATTGCTAGCCAAAGACCCGTTAGCATTGTTAGGGACTTAACTCACAATGGTGACTTAAGAAGTTTGACGTCCATTGTTGACTTCAGAAATTTGATGTCCAATGTTGACTTAAGAAGTTTATCGTCAAATGTTTACTTCATAAGTTTAACGCCAGATGTTGACTTCAGAAGTTTAACGCCAGATGTTGATTTCAGAAGTTTAACGTAAAATGTTGACTTCAGAAGTTTAACGTCCTATGTTGACTTCATAAATTTGACGTCCGATGTTGATTTCAGAAGTTTGACGTCCGATGTTGTCTTCGGAAATTTATCGTCAAATGTTGACTTCAGAAGTTTGACATCAATTGTTGATTTCAGAAGCTTGTCGTCAAATGTTGACTTCAGAAGTTTAACGTTAGATGTTGACGTCAGACGTTTGACGTCAGATATTGTCTTCAGAAATTTAACGTCAGATATTGACTTCAGAAGTTTGTCGTCAAATGTTGACTGTAGAAAATGGGCATATCTACCGTTGAACTGCTTGCCATAGCTCGAAGGTTTCTTATAGGCTTAAAATGGTCAACAGGTGAGAAATGAATATATATATATATTAATGACGCTGATAATGCATACTTATGTATACACGTTCTATACACCTGGCTGTCAAATAATTTATATTTGTGCACATTTCATAACACTGTGTTCACGGATATTTCTTGTCATGCATAGGTTTCGGTTACTATTTTAATACTACTACTACTACTACTACTACTACTACTACTACTACTACTACTACTACTACTACTACTACTACTACTACTACTATGCTTTCTTAAAATATTCGTCCGAATATGTTGTAGTTTCGAATGTTTTGCTATAGAATGTCACCGTGGTTGTGGAGACAGGTGTTCCACTCAGCATCCACAGATAAGCATTTCCATTTATCACATCACCAAGAACATGGACAAAGCTAGAACATTTTCCACTGACTTGTCATTTGGGCTAGTTCCCTATGCTAGTTCTCATTGATCACATCATGAGTTGACAGTAAGATTGTCCCAGTTTTATATCAGACAAATGTATCGTTACATATCATCAGTTGACAGTAAGACTGTCCCACTTTTATACCGGACAAATGCATCATTACGTAGCATCAGCTGACGATAAGACTGCCCTGGGTTTATATCAATCAAATGTGTCATTACATATCATGAGTTGACAGTAAGACTTCCCAGTTTTATATCAGACAAATGTGTCATTAATAGCATCAGTTGACAGTAAGACTGTCCCAGTTTTATATCAGACAAATGTATCGTTACATATCATCAGTTGACGGAGTAGGCCAGCATGGTCGAATGGATAAGAACGCATGTTCTTAAACATCTGGTGTGCTGATGCCGAGGTAAGAGGTACACCGGACAGCTGGACTAAAATTTTGACACATCGTCCTTGACTTGGGGATGTAAATTATAAGCACCTCTGAAGTTGGAGTGGGTTTGCCTGATGGCGAGGGACACTGTTAATAGGTAAAGCGTCTCCGCACGTACAATTCAGTCCAAAACTACTAGAAGTAGCGTGTATTGACTAGGTTTGATTTCAAAGCGAGCGAGCGCAAGGCTGTCCTAGTTTTATATTGCACAAATGTATTATTACACATCATCAGCTGACAGTACGACAGTCCAAGTTTTATACCGGACAAATATATTGTCATATATCATCAGTTGACCGTAAGACTGCCCCAGTTTTATACTTGATAAATGCATCATCTCACATATTCCAAATAGACATGATATGTACATAGCAGTATTAGGAAGTCTGAAACCTTTGATTATTTGTATGAAAATAATGAATCGACAGTGCCTTCCTGAAGCATATGTTCGTTATACATATTGTTGTTGTACACACAACAGTGTTTTGTGTATGTTGTCCAACAGACCAGCTGTTGTACTATGCACCTTATATTTCATTAATGTTCACAGCGTGTAAACTGCATTCAATAATTGAAAACATGTTTCATAAGTCAGACGAACTGAATTCATGATTCAATCAGTCATATTCAATATACATCATATATCTATCCACGCAGTCATAACTCCAGTTTATAACAGTGCAGAATCAGAAACAGACAGTGAGGCTGGAAGCTGTTCAGCCAATTCATACAGTTGCGACCTAGTAAATGTTAAACTCCCAGCATACCACACATCTTCGCCAGTCTAACAGAACTGGCTTTGCTTTTGTTTCAACTACCTGCAGCCACTATGACCAGTTGAAGTATCCCAGCGTCCCACTTCTGTGGAATGTAACCCATTGACCAGTGTTCCGGGGACTTGCTGTATTTGTTCATATTTTCGCAACCCATTTAGTTAGTGTACTTGTGTCCTTGTTTCTGTGTGTGCGTCTTTTCACTCGTTCCACAGTATCTTTATGCACAACTGTTACATACAGGTGATACACACAGTCTACGGATCACCGTCGTATTGCTAATTTTCTACACATGTCTATATATATATATATATATATATATATATATATATATATATATATATATATATATATATATATATATATATATGTGTGTGTGTGTGTGTGTGCGTGCGTGCGTGTGCGGGACCACAAATGCGGCTACGAAGTAACCCGAGTGTTCCCGGAAATGGCATTTTATTTTACTAACACCAGTAGCCAGACTCATAATATAATTACAAGGTATTAAATACAAAACAATCGCACACACGCTTAGAGAGAGAGAGAGAGAGAGAGAGAGAGAGAGAGAGAGAGAGAGAGAGAGAGAGAGAGAGAGAGAGAGAGAGAGAGATGCAAGGATTGGAGGAAAATACTTGCAGCATTGAAACATCGTGTGTGTTTCTTTTGTGAATAACAAGCAGTTATGTTTTGTGTGTGTGTGTGTGTGTTCACATTATTTAAAACCTCGTTCTTGTCTTATGATTTGTTAAGCCTACTGGCACTGCATACTGAATCCTCAAGTACTCCACAAGATATATGGGAAACAACGTTTTTTCGTTGTGAATTTGAATACTGGAGGAACAGCAATGTATTATTGCACAATTTATGACATGGCACAATTCGTTGTATCCCATAAAGTATAAAAAGTCCAACATACAATAATTAAAGCAACGTAATAAATCAGAGGCAGAGGAGTCAGCAAAACAAGCGGGTAAACCGCAATTATGTCAGCAAGAAAGACACGATTGTCTCTTTAAGACTATTGTGCCCACCGTGAAGCCTATGTGTTTTGCATTATTTTAGTTAAAATTACGCTTAATTTTTAAATATAGGTGAACTTTTTGTGTAATTTGCACCTGACGAGACACACAACACATGTTAAATAAGATGGCTGCGCTTCTAGCACAAAGGAATCTATTATACAATCAGTATTATACAACTGCTCTAGAGTAACTTGCTATGACCAAAACATCGTGCCACGTCACTAAAATATATTGGTGCTTAGGTCGCCCGTCGGGTGTTTCCTAACACCGGATGACTTACGAGAAGGCTTAGCTAGTTCGTTTTCCCACCCGCTTTAGCAGGTGAGTTACTGTACCAAACCTATCTACATCTGCTCACATTTGAAAAACTAACTTTATATAAACAGTGTCAGCAAAATACTGAGAATATACATTGTTACGGTATGTCTCTTGAATGGTTTTTGGCTTCTAGTTAGTAATTGTGGAACCACTGGGTGGCCAGATAAATGTTCCCATTGATATTCAGTTGCAATCAGTAATATATATATCTGTCATTTACT
Source organism: Cepaea hortensis (assembly GCA_963921405.1). Classification (NCBI taxonomy): domain Eukaryota; kingdom Metazoa; phylum Mollusca; class Gastropoda; order Stylommatophora; family Helicidae; genus Cepaea; species Cepaea hortensis. The sequence continues at coordinate 43,621,859 of OY992879.1, forward strand.
GCCTATAGTACCTTGCGGTGTAGTACAGGGGGTCTTGAGCCTGAGGAATTAAGGCCGCATGGCTAGTGCAGTCGCCGCGAACTGTGCAGGTTAGGGTTTTCTTTTTGCCCCGGACAGAAAAAACTCCACACCTTAACGAGGATTCGAACCCGGATCTCCCGAATGAGAGCCCGGCATTCTAGCCACTCAGCCAGCCGCTCCTAAGTAATATATATATATTCTATTACTATGCTATATACTATTGATACATAGTTCCAATCAAACTAAACTTCTAATCAGTAGAAATGTGGCTTTCTAAATAACAGAGGAGGCAATACAAAACCATTGTTGTATCCCGCGACTCATTCAAGCAAAGATCACTTGCAATGTTACGGTTCATAACTATGAAAACGTGAATTGCAGTCTCACGGACAAGCCTATTTACCGTGACAAATAAGTTAATAACCAAGACGGCTGCACCAATGTATTCTCACACATAGCCATTTCATGTTTCGTGTACAGTTGTTCAATGTATTCCATGCTATTGTGTTGCAAATTGTATTACAGTTATGTTATTCCTTATGGTTTCTGTTTTGTGTCATCATACATGATGCATTATACTTGTAAATGAAGGAACGTTTTGTACAGTCGGCACACGATGTTGTTAATACCACACTATAGCGACCTCCTTTACTTCTCAGAATATTTTCTGGTACTCATTATAAGCTGGGTCACCATGGGAGCCCAGATAACTCCCTCGAACCCATGGCCATGACAGGTCAGCGTGTTAGCCTCTGTACTATTGCTGCTGCCGTATGAAATGGATACCACAGATGACTAGAATAGGGAGAATGACTGAACCCCCACGTGACGCCAGCCACTGACTACATGTCCTTCGTGTGCCCCAATACACGTTAATGGACTATATTGTCTTCTTCGTCTGGCTCTGTCTGGTACCGGTATCGGCGATCACGACTCGCCTGTCCTCTCTGTCAGTGGATGTTTTCATGAAGTTAATGTTGCTATATTATGATTTGTTGCCCAGCTGTTTAACACACTTCCTCTGTCTTCTGTTTCTCTTAGGGAACTAACTGACCAGATGATTAAGGAAGCAATTAACAGGGTGTGGCCTAGAGTGTGTGAAGGCCTAACCCTTCACAGCCCAAACCTATGAACTAACAGAATATAGTTTCAGTGTACTGAAAATGAACAAGTAATGACTAAAACAAATCACCGGCTCAAGTCACCAATGACTATGTGTTTTGTATTATTTCATCTTCGCCAGGCTTTGTATTATTTCAGCCTCTAAAGACACTAAAGACTTCTTCAGACACTAAAGGAATATTGGCTGTAACAGAGCACTATTAAACTAAAAGAGAAGTGCAACAAAACAAAAAAAAAAGAATTTCACTATAACAATGCATTAAAAATCTGAATAAATAGTCCACTGAAGAACAAAAAGGAAGAAGGAAATACCACAATGTAATATACAAGTAAATAAGAATATTCTTTAACAAGTGACTTGGTACAATTATCTTGGAACATTTATAACATCTGATGAGCAGTGCCTTGAAGAGATTAGAACAAGAATCGCCATGACGAAGGCTACTATTTGCAACGAGAAAAAGAGTTTTGAGGTGGTACATAGAAAATGTATTTTTGTATGGATGTGAAGCGTGGACAATGAGCAGACAAGCTTAACATCTGATGGCTGTGGAAATATGGTTTCTGATGAAAATGCAAAGAATACCATGGACAGACAGAAAAACCAATGACCAAGTCCGAAGAGAAAGAAATTAACACCGTAAGCTGATTAGAGAAATTAGACGTAGACAGTCACAATTTTTGACACGTTATGAGAAGAAATAAATTTCCAAAACTTGGTGACAACTGGCAAGATTGAGGGGGAAAAAACAAGGGGAAAACAGAGAAGTAAATACCTGGATGGCTTGGCCACGTGATATTGTCGAGACAGGAACACTGATCTGATCCACAACTCTGGTGATGGCATGCGATGACTAAACATGACTGCCCTTGCTTATCGGCATGGCATATGATGATGATGATGAAGAACAATAAAGATTAGTGACTATAACAATGTACTAAAAAGAAATAATATAATGACTTACAGTGAGCTAAAGATCAGAGAATATAATTGTACAATGAAGAAATAAAAATTACAGAGACTATAGTAGTAGACTAAAAATCCAACAGAGTGAGTGATTATGACTGGAGTGTCAATCACTGCTGAATGGTATTGGGATTCTGCTGGAGAAAACCACCCTCAATTAGCAAGCAGGGAATATTGTACCCCCCTTTTCTCGAATCCAGTGTGTTTTGATTGTGAATGACGTAGGCCCATTGAATGGACACTTCTTTCTGTTTGTCAGGGTGTTTTTCTCCGGCATGATTTCATCATCCCTTATCTATATTTACTTCCAATTAACCATGCATTTTTTAATTGTTGTCAATATCATTAACTGACATGGACAATGTGCGTGGGATAGACGATGAAGAGTGAGAAAATCAGCTGTGTGGTATTGAATGAAATCTATTCCTGTGATGTTTATTCAGCAATGTTGACTTTCAGTACTTGTATTTCTGGTATTTAGTGCCACACGTGTACACATAATGCGTTTATTTTTTTTTCCACTGCTGCATCACTGTGCAGATGTGTAATCTGACACCATTTCTTCCCAAGTTCAGTATATTGGAGGATGAAAGAGGATGGATGTGTGTAGTGTGCTCCCAATGAGTGTGTCCATGGAGGGATTCCAAGACACTGTCTGTGCATAGCTGTTCATTTCTTGTGATATCATGACTTTAATGTTGTTTATACTATGGGTGAAAGTGCAATAAAATCATGTGTCCAAACAAAGTTAAGCCATTGTTGCAGTCTATTTCCATGTTGTGTCCAAACATAGTAACTGCTACATTATATTTCCATGTTGTGTTCAAACATAGTCACTGCTACATTCTATTTCCATGTTGTGTCCAAACATAGTCACTGCTACATTCTATTTCCATGTTGTGTCCAAACATAGTCACTGCTACATTATATTTCCATGTTGTGTCCAAACATAGTCACTGCTACATTATATTTCCATGTTGTGTTCAAACATAGTAACTGCTACATTATATTTCCATGTTGTGTTCAAACATAGTCACTGCTACATTCTATTTCCATGTTGTGTCCAAACATAGTCACTGCTACATTCTATTCCCATGTTGTGTCCAAACATAGTCACTGCTACATTCTATTTCCATGTTGTGTCCAAAACTAGTGACTGCTACATTCTATTTCCAGGTTGTGTCCAAACATAGTCACTGCTACATTCTATTTCCATGTTGTGTTCAAACATAGTGACTGCTACATTCTATTTCCATGTTGTGTCCAAAACTAGTGACTGCTACATTCTATTTCCATGTTGTGTTCAAACATAGTCACAGCTACATTCTATTTCCATGCTGTGTTCAAACATAGTCACAGCTACATTCTTTTTCCATATTGTGTCCAAAACTAGTCATGCTACATTATATTTCCATGTTGTGTCCAAACATAGTCACTGCTACATTATATTTCCATGTTGTGTTCAAACATAGTAACTGCTACATTCTATTTCCATGTTGTGTCCAAACATAGTCACTGCTACATTCTATTTCCATGTTATGTTCAAACATAGTAACTGCTACATTATATTTCCATGTTGTGTTCAAACATAGTAACTGCTACATTCTATTTCCATGTTGTGTCAAAACATAGTCACTGCTACATTCTATTTCCATGTTGTGTCCAAACATAGTCACTGCTACATTATATTTCCATGTTGTGTTCAAACATAGTGACTGCTACATTCTATTTCCATGTTGTGTCCAAAACTAGTGACTGCTACATTCTATTTCCATGGTGTGTCCAAAACTAGTCACTGCTACATTCTATTTCCATGTTGTGTCCAAAACTAGTGACTGCTACATTCTATTTCCATGTTGTGTCCAAAACTAGTGACTGCTACATTCTATTTCCATGTTGTGTTCAAACATAGTCACAGCTACATTCTATTTCCATGTTGTGTTCAAACATAGTCACAGCTACATTCTATTTCCATATTGTGTCCAAAACTAGTCACTGCTACATTATATTTCCATGTTGTGTCCAAACATAGTCACTGCTACATTATATTTCCATGTTGTGTTCAAACATAGTAACTGCTACATTCTATTTCCATGTTGTGTTCAAACATAGTAACTGCTACATTCTATTTCCATGTTGTGTCAAAACATAGTCACTGCTACATTCTATTTCCATGTTGTGTCCAAACATAGTCACTGCTACATTATATTTCCATGTTGTGTCCAAACACATGCTGATCTGTGCATGTGGGTCAGCTTTCCCTATTACTGGTGTCACCACCGGGCAAAACCACACCAACTTCTGAGGTACAAGTTATTTGTGTTCCTAAGTCAAGAGCGAGAAGTTCAACTGATCGGTGTGTGGATTGAAACCACTAACATCAGCACACCAGAAGTTTCAGTGTGAATGCTGTAATCCTTTCTCTTTCTATGTGCCAAAATAACATTACTGTTATATTCTGTTTTCATTTTATGTATATTTGCTTGCTTGTGCTCACTGGCTGTGAACTCCAGCATGAAGTCCTGTATGTCGGATGAAGACATCCTGTTGTCTAACATCAGTGTGATGTCATACCGGACTGAGGTTTGTGTGAGTATCCATTGTCCCATGTTTGACTTATTGGTGTGCAGACTGGTGATTCATTGCTGTGCAGGCAGATACTCTCCAACTTCGGAAGAATTTTATGTATAAATAAATACATGTTATTTCCTTGTTATGTCTTACAACATTTCTGTTACATACTTATTATATGTTACATGTCCAAACAATATAACTGTTATATTCTATTTCTATGATGTGTATCCAAACATTGTCACTGTTACATTCTATTTCCTTGGTATGTGTCCAAAGAACATCACTCTAAGAAAAACAATAATCTAACATAAAAGTGAAGAAACAGCATTTCTTTGCATTCTATTTCCTTGTTATGTGTCCATGACAAAGTCAATGTTGCTCTCTTTCCTTCTAACGTGTCTAAATACAAGACAATAGCAACAAAACTGGCATTGACCAGATCTTCCCTTCTAATGTGTCTAAACACGAGAGAACAACAACAAAACTGGCATTGACCAGATCTTTCCTTCTAATGTGTCTAAACACGAGAGAACAACAAAACTGGCATTCTACCAGATCTGAACAACACGGATAGCTGGCCCATCAACAGGATCTGGTCTCAGAAAATGAAATACTTTGGCCATATGAAACCTCACATTTGCTTGAAAAAAAAAAAAGTAATGGAAGGCAAGGTTGCTGGAAGAAGATGCTGGGATTGACCAAAATAAAGGTTGACATAGCACAACAAAAACATGATAGGCATGCACATGCATGTGACAGGATAACTGGTAAAAAACAGGTCAAGCCTTTCCAGTGGACTGCGATAAAAACATGGTTAAGCCAAGTGCCTGCTGCATAGCCATGATGATACATCTAAACATGAACTGAAGTGATAAGCTCAAGAAAATACTTGCTAGTGACATGGCCACAATGGTTAATCTAAAATAAAGTGAAGAAACTCAACAGAATACTTGCTAGTGACATGGCCACGATGGTTAATCTAAAATAAAGTGAACAAACTCAACAGAATACTTGCTAGTGACATGACCACCATGATCTAAAGTGAAGAAACTCAACAAAATACAGTTTTAACACAAACAATTATTGACCCAAAACCAACAAAACATTCAAACTCTGAGAATATCTAAGAAAAACAATTTTATTAGCAGACGATGACTAATGGTCATTTACATAGTTATCCACTTTGCAAACTCTTATACAACCCATTCAATTAACAGAATAGTTATAGGTATAATGTGTGTAGGTAGAATCTTCAACATAATTCACCTCATAATTACTGAACAAAATATATGGGTGAATTAGCTGACATTTTTTATGTATTATTTGCCTTATGTATGACAATACCATTACAGTCTAATATAACTGTCTGAGACGATTATTTCCAGCTATTAACAGCACATGTCCCCACAAGGAACATGAGAACACAAATAGCATGCTTTGTATACTAGACCTAATCATTGGTACAGTACATATTTGCTGAATTAGAAGGATCTGCTGACTGTGTTAGAATCAGGTACTTTAGTGTTTCATACACATTGATATTCATGTTTACAGACACATGGAGGGAACAGCAAGTAAGCCTACCAGTTGAATGCATGTTCAATTAGTGACACCTTCAAGGCCTATAGATGTTCATATCACACAAGCAGAGATTACAACTAAAACTGGTTGAGTGTATTAACACAAATTAGGTTCTGTGCAGCTGTTTTTCTGTTCTTTTACATCTGATTATCTGTTCCTTCACATCTGATTGTCCGTTGCTGGCTTCAGATTTTGAAGTTGTCCCACTATAACATAGCCCGTACTGTGTTGACCACATGAAGCCACCAGTTTCCTTTCTTTCATCTACTTTACTATATGTCACAAAATGAACATGCATCTTACCCAAGCAACTAATAGCAGAAGTTACAAATAAAAAAATGTAATAGGTGTGAGAGCAACCTGCAAACCACAACAATATTGCAGCTGTAGTCAACATAGAATCTATGTACAATATGTCTTGTTTGATAAATGAAGCATAAAGAACAGAAAGACAGTACATAAATGGCTTTCATCAACCTTGAAGGCATACAGTTACAACTCTCCTACATGTAAATATTTAAATAACAGAAATTCATCTGTGGTTTGTCAGTCCTCTTAAGTGGATGACGATAACACATTTTAAAGTCAAATTAATTTTGTGGTTAATTCATTATCAGCCACACTCAAATCAAATCTGCTATTATGTCCACATATTTTGTATTTCATCAGTTGTGAACTAGTTCACTTGCTATCTTGTTCTAGTATTTTGTATTTCATCAGTTGTGATCTAATTTGCCTGCTATCTTGTTCATGTATTTTGTATTTTATCAGCTGTAAACTAATGAAATCTGCTGTCTTGTTCATGTATTTTGTACTTTATCAGCTAGGAACTAATTCACCTGCTATCTTCTTCATGTATTTTGTACTTTATCAGCTAGGAACTAATCAAATCTGCTGTCTTGTTCATGTAGTTTGTATTTCATCAGTTGTGAACTAATCACAACTGATATCTTGTCTATGTATGTGTACTTTATTACTAGTCGTGGCCTAGTCAAATCTTCATCTTGTCAATGGATTTTGTACTTAGTTATCAACTGTGAAGCAATCAAATCTGCATTTTGTCTATGCATGTTTTATCTCTTTACAAGCTGTTGCTTAATGACATCTTCTTGTTAATGGATTTTCTACTTATATATTATCACGTCAAATCTGCTGTTGTGTCCATGTATTTTCTAGTTTACTGTCAGCTGTGCACTAATCAAAAGTGTCATGTTTGATCTGAATGTCGTGTTAATTTACCAGCAGACAGATATTCAAAGCTGGGACCTAACTGCAGGCTACTTTCAGTGGTTCAGACTTTAGTTTCAATAAGTAACCTATTTATTTTGCTGAATTCTTCTGTAACATTGAGTGCAAATCTACAACAGATGTAACTGACAACAGTTTCTGCTGAATCCAATTGTATGTCTACATGTTTGACAAGCAGGTCAGCGTAATTAGTTCCTGACATTTTAATACACATCTGAGTAGGCATCAAGAAGAAATCAGAAATGGCTGCACACTTTAACATAACATAGAATCAACTTGTTTATGACAAAATCATATGAAAATATCAAAAATGACTAGAAGGAAACAAATACAATGTAGACGTTTACTCCATCTTTCACGCAAATCTGGATCTCCCATCAAAGTATGAGCACAGGTTCTTGCAGCAGGTGAAAAAGATGTCTCCCACAAGACTTGAAGTCGACAATTCAGTGGCTTCATTTTTACTCTGAGCATGAGTTTTCAACAATTTCATGTTTGACTTCTTCCAAGGTATTGAATGAGGTCACCTAAAGGAAAGGATTGTAGTGTTGACAAATGTGAAACACCCGCATGAATACATTTAGCAAAAAAAAAAAGAAAGAAGAATCAATTAAAACAAATGGAAAAGCACAATTTATAATGAATAATGAAAACATCTTGAATGACAAAATCTGAATACTGAAATTGCAGTACTTTTTTCAAGTTGTGTTACAAATCAACATCACGGCACTCGGGACTTTCACATATGTGCTCCGTCCTTATCTGCAACAGCCATGAAGAGTCCCAATACCTGTAGCAGTCTGGGTATGTTCCTCAGAATTTTGAGTGTCAGCCAGATCCTCTGATCACTCCCTGTGCACCATTCTCCCAAGCAATGATGATCAACCTATTCTTCTGCACTATACACTCCATTCTAAAGGGCCCCGACCACATCTGCCTTATCATGCACCATCACCCCACCAAGGGGCGCAGACCCAGCATGTCCTGGGGGAAAATCCCACAGATGATCTCTACTTTTGATTGTTGAATGGAAGCCTGCTACTCTACCTAAAGCATGCCTGCCTTCACCTTTCTAATAATATTTTGTGAGCCCTTTACAAACACGACATGCACGAGTTGTTTGTCCTCCAGCCAGCAGAATGCCACTGTGACTTTTGTCTGAATATTACAAATATAGGACTTTTTTCTTAATATTAAAAAACAAAATAATTTCCACAGACAAAACCAGATGTCAAACAAAAATCACAATTAACACTGAAACAATTTAAAATGCCACAAAATGTATACACAGGCCTCATAATCAACAACAATGGGGGTTGCTACAAAAGTCAGAAGGAAACTGGCCATGGCACTGAGAGGTAAAACTGTACGAAGAACTTAGGAAATAATACTAGCAAACACACACAAGTAAAACTTAGGAAACAATACCAGCAAACACACACAAGTAAAACTAGTGAGAACATGCATCTGTCCTGTGGCAATATGCAGATGTGAATCATGGAAAAGAAATCACAAACACAACATTAAGGCTTCTGAACCAAAATGTAACAGCAACATATAGAATACCAGGAACAAATATATGACATCAATGGTGATGTCAATGATGGCTAGAAAATAATGATGCCCCATCTAACACAATGATGGACTCCAGACATGAATGATACCCTGGGCAGGAAGATGCCTGTGGGATTGGTTACAAACTGAGAGTCTTTCTGCTGGCTGTCATGGGAACAACATTCTGCAAAGGTCTTGCTACCTGGTGATGAGTTTGGCTAATCTCACATCATCATCATCATCCAGTGCCTTGCCGACTGGCATGGGTGATCATGCCTCTTCACAAATCTCTGATCTCCGATGACATGGATCAATTCGAGTGTTGACTCCCTTCCATGCCATGATACAAGACTGTAAAGAATCTTCTCCTGCTGTCTTCCTCTATCTCTCTTTACAAAGATCTTTCTAGATGTCACAACATGTTCCCGTTTGTGTCGTCTCATATCGTGGCTTCAACATTTTAATCTGCTGTCAGGTCATTTGTTGCACACAATGAACAACTGGGTTAGAATTAAATTGTAAGAAGACACAGATTATGGTCGTCACTAGGAAGAAAGAAATACCACAATGTAATATACAACTAGATTGAATATTCGTAAACAAGTGAATTGATACAACCATTTCAGAACTGTCATAACATCTGATGGGAGGTGCCTTGAAGAGTTTAGAACAAGAATCGCTATGGTGAAAGTAGCCTTTTGCAAGATGGAAAACTACTGACCAATAAAAAAAAATGTCATCTGCAATGAGAAAAAAGTTTTGAAGTGCTACATAGAACCTGTAATTTTGTATGGACAATGAACAGACAAACTGAAAAAGATATAATGGCAATGGAAATGTAGTTTCTGAGGAAAATGCAAAGAATATCATGGACAGGCAGAAAAACCGGCGAGTAAGTCCTACAAGAAGCAAATGAAAACCATAAACCTGATTAGAGAAATTAGACGCAGACAGTCAAAATTTTTTGGATACATTATAAGAAGAATTAAACTAGAGAACTTGGTGACAACTGGCAAGATTGAGAGGAAAAGAACAAGGGGAAGGCAGAGAAGTAAATATCAGGATGGCTTGACCAGGTGGTATGGTTGAGATAAGAACACAGCTGATCCACGGCTCTGGTCATGGTGTGAAATAGCGAAATATGACTACCCATGCTTATTGGCATGTCATGTGATAAAGGTAATTTGCTGACACAATTTTTTAATTGCCAACGATGTTGACTTATTCAGTCGTAAACAATGCTGCATGTGAGATTCACTTAAGGAATTCCCATTCATTGTATATTGTAAGTAAATATACCAGATTTCTCTAATACTTTTTCTTGTAAAGTTTTCATCATAATCTAGTCACCTAATTGGTCAAAGAAGAATAAAATGTCTTACCGAGAAGACATCTTGGCGACTTGAAGCAATCTGATTGATTTCATCAACTTTATCCAAGCTAATGCCAATAGCAATGACCTTGACTTTCTGAGACTTGAGGTCTTCTGCAGCAGGCACAGTGTCCCAGTAGTTAACATTACTTTGTCCATCGGTCATTAAAATTGCTACATTGTCTGCTGAAGGCCGGTCTCCAAAACCTGTGAATGAGAATGCCAACAATCAACATTCATTTCTAGACAAACTAACACATACAATACATTTTCATGTCCATGACAATACAATCATAGTGGTACGTTCATTTTGAAAAAAATCAAACTAGTGTTTGGGTAACAACTGAATCATACTGGTGAGTGGTTAAGAATCATAGTGGTGTTTAGATAAGAATAATCATACTGGTAATCTATATCTATAAAACATAATGTATGTATGTGGGTGGGTGGGTGGGTATGTATTGGAAGCGTTCGATAACGGTCCATCCGATTGAGATGAAATTTTCTACACGTCTTCTTTTCATTCCCGTGCAGGCAACTGTCATAGTTTGGTACTGTAGAATCAGCTATTTACTTGCTAAAATTTAATATTTAAATTCCATGACTTAACATAAGAAAAAATATATAAAGGGACATAACTTTTAGTAGCATTGCTATATCTTAGGTTAAGTCCCCTGGCTATAGATAGATAGGTAGGTAGGTAGGTAGATAGATCTGACCCAATAGATAGAGAGGGTGGGATAGATGGAGGGACAGATGGACGGATGGGCAGGCAGGCAGGCAGGCAGGTAGACAGGCAGGCAGGCAGACAGATAGATAGATAGATAGATAGATAGATAGATAGATAGATAGATAGATAGATAGATAGACAGACAGACAGACAGACAGACAGACAGACAGACAGACAGACAGCCGGGCCGGGTCGTCAGACAGACAGACAGACAGACGTGAACGGGAACATATATGACTACTTATATGAATTAAATGAGATGCTCCCCATCAGGGGCTGGGCGAAGCCGGGCCGGGTCAGACAGACAGACAGATAGACAGACAGACAGATAGATAGTCAGGAACAGGAACGGGAGCTTATATTACTACTTATATGAATTAAATTAGATGCTCCCCACCAGGAACTGGGTGAAGCCGGGCCAGGTCAGACAGACAGACAGATAGTCGGGAACGGGAGCTTATATGACTACTTATATGAATTAAATGAGATGCTCCCCACCAGGAGCTGGGCGAAGCCGGGCCATGTCAGACAGACAGACAGACAGACAGACAGACAGGCAGACAGACAGATAGATAGATAGATAGATAGATAGATCCCCGCCAGGGCCTTGGCGAAGCCGGGCCGTGTCAGCTAGTTAGATAATAAATCACTGTCGTATTTGAGTAACAACTCATTCACAGTAGTGTTTGGATAAGAATAATCATAGGGATATTTCTATACCAATAAAATCATTGGGATATTTGGATAACAACACAGTCCTGGAAATATTTGAAAAACAACATAAACATTGTGATATTTCAGTACAAACACAATCATGGAGTCAGATGATAAAATATCAAGAAAATAGAAACAATGGTTACATCAAAGAAAATTATGATAGATGATGTTCTCGTGTCAATGTCATCAATGCTGTCCTTGTCTCAATTCTGTCCTTGTATTAATGTTGATTTTGTGTCAATGCTGTCTTTGTGTCAGTGCTGTCCTTGTGCCAGTGCTGTTGTGTGTAATAGCTGCTAAAGCTAGAAGCCTACCTGGCTGGAACAACTCAATGGCTTGTCTTAATCCTCCAGCCGTGTTGGTAGAGCCGGAAGTGTACGTAGTTGTCTGGATGGCCTCAAGGATCTGCTGAACAGTGCTATATCTATTGAGACTGAAGACCGTCTTCACTTCTGTGCTGTATGTTATCAGAGCAAAGTGATGCTCCTGCCCGTAGACTGTCAGATCTTTGATGATGGAGATGACGTATATAAGCATGAGATTAAAGTTGGCTTCGCCAACACTGGCAGAGGCATCCAGGATAAACACTATGTCTTTGTTACTCCGGCAACCTGCAAACAAGTGAATAGTCACAGCACTACAAGCAAATGGACAGCTGGCAATTCAATGACACAGATTTGAAAGAAAGTGATGAAAATATAGCTTATTAGAAAAAGAGATCATTGGTTTAAACAGTTTGACAGCTGATAAAGAGAACATAGTTCACTTCAAATGTCAGCAGTCATACTAATGAAAAATCTACATCGCTGAACTCAGAACAAACCCATAAATTTGAATAACAAAAACACAAACAATAGATTGCACGATTTATTGCCTGGCATATTTCACAATCTATTGTTTGTGTCTTCGTTATTCACATTCACTATGGAAAAACATTGTTTTGATTTTCTGAAAACCATAAATATTCAGTTTCTCCCAAGTCAAAGGATGCTGATTGCTCCATTTATGTACTGTCTGCTTAGTATCAGAGCCATGCTCACCTACGATCATTAAAACCAGATCCATAATCAATTCCCTACTCCAACATTTCCATACTGAATTCCCTACTTCAAAAGTTCCATATTCCAACATTCCAGTGTTGAATTCCCCATTCTAAGAGTTCCATACTCAATTCCTCATTCCAACATTGCCATATATTCCCACTCTAGCAAGCACAATAAATAATCATCAAGAGATGTGTCACCACGCACCAAGCTACCGTCTGCTGCCTGCAGTATATCCCCTCTGCCCATCTTCAGTGCTCTTACGATCAGTGCCTTACAAGCCAGCACAACAGCTCACAGGTGTCTGCTCCACCCTGCACAATGACAAATCCATAACATTTGCCACAGGTCTGAGACAACAAGTGGCAATCACTCATGCCGTAGCCATCTGTTGTGGCTGTTTTCAAGCATAGCTTGCTAGTTGGAGAAAATAATAACTTTTATTGCTAAAGCTTTGGAAAGCCTTCTCACAGCTACAGTGGCAGCCTTGATCAAAAGCAAAGATTGAAAAACAGATGATGATTGTTTTGTATAGTTCTTTTTTGAACTGCAAGCAATAGGTTACATTTGAGCCCACTTACAGGAACAAGCAACAGACAGTAGATTAAAAAGTAACCGTCAAATTACGAGCCTTGTTCAGATTGATTGATTGATTGATTGATTGATTGATTTAGGAATCAACATCACAGCATTCGGGGCATTCCTATAAGCGCTCCGTCCCCATCCTCAGCAGCCAGCAAAGAGTTCCAACACTAATAGTACCAGTAGCAACCTGATTATATGTCCGTCTCACCTTTCCTCTGAGCGTTGGCCAGATCCCCTCGTCACTTCTCGCTGACTCATTCTTGCCAGACCATGGTAATCCATTTGCTCCTCCGAGGTGTGCACGTGCTCCCACAAGGCCGCAACCACGTCTGCCTTTTCATGCATCAATACTCCACCAAGTTCTGCAGAGCCAGCCAATCTGTCCGCCTGTTCATTTCCCAGCACACCGGCATGCTCCAGAGAAAAGATCCAGGCGATGCTTGTCACCCGTGACCTCCGAAGCGAAGCAAGCCACTCCGCATGAAGCCTGCCCATCCTCACCCTCATCAGCATGCTTTCTGAGTCAGTTACAATCACGATGTGTGTGTGTGTCGTATTCTCCATCCAGCGGAGAGCTGCAGTGACCGCCTCCACCTCCATTCTTAAGCTGGATGTTGTGGTATCATATGCCAGGCTCTCCTGCCCCAAACGTCGACCATTGGCTTTGGCTATGAACCCCCAGCCACTTTTCTCACCTCTTGACACCGAACCATCTGTGTAGATAATCACATCACCCGAGTGAGCATTGTCCTGAATTAGTTGCTGGATTTCCACTTCCGTGGCCCCTGCTGGCCACTCCCTGCACTCCCAGCTTAATGTGATTATAACTCTGCACAATTCTGACTGCTCTGCTGGCACTCTGACCCACTCCTCTCCACGCCTAATGTTCTCCAAGGGGCACACCTGTCTGATCGTATCCTCTGCCTGAGCCATCCATGATTTCCCTCTTATCAGTCGCTGACCCTTAACTGCATCCAGCGCCTCATGCAGTGGGTGGTCTGTGTCTGCAGCTACTCTGAGGTATGCCTTCGCCTGCATCACCTTGAGCCTACCAGCAACACTCGGCAGACCAAGGATGTAACGCATACACACAACTGGGGTGTCTCTAGTGCATCCCAGAATGACCCGCATACCTTCGTTCTGTATGCGCTCTAACTTCACCAGCTGACTTTCTGAGACAGTGAGCAGACCTAATCCATAATCAATTACTGAGAGGATCAAGTGCTGGTATAGTGTGAAAAGCATTCTCTGCTCTGTGTCCATTGCAGCCATAGTTTTAAGTGCCTTATTCAGAAAGGTCTTCCTATCCTGACGTTGAAAGATGTAACAAGGACAGTGAACAGAACACAAGTAGAAAGTCATATTTTATAAACTATTTATTAATTAACGCTCTTTGTCAGTTCATGCAGTCTCTGACAGATATAATATAATTGTGACAGGTGTCATTTTGACATCTCTAACACATTTTAATTATACAAAACCTATCTAGCATTAATCTAGTATAAATTGTAGAAAAACGAGCAGGAACAGACATATAATGATAGTTGACATTTTTTCCCCTTTAAAGTTTAGATAGATTACAGTTTGTAAGGTTGTTTCATGGAAAATGACATTTTTATATGATTTTTTTAAAATGTTACAAGAATATAAAAGAAGAATCTTCAATTACAAATAGGAAAACAAACTGTTAATGTGATAGTGTGTCACATGCTTCATCTTTTAGTTTCCCATAGCAAAGTATAAAATAAATGGGTTTATTCATTCATGTGGTGAGCTGTGAAATAACCCTTACAACTTGCTGAGCCACACTTAGGGATGTAAAACTGACTGATGATGTTCATTCAACTATTTAATTTTTCAGGGGTCTCCATGGTCAAGTGGTCAAGCCACCTGTCTCTTGCTCTGAAGGTCATGGCTTCATGTTTGTCTGCATCATACAGACATCACGTGCACTCCTTCTGGAGACCCTGAGGATC
The DNA here is from genome assembly GCA_963921405.1 of Cepaea hortensis. Classification (NCBI taxonomy): domain Eukaryota; kingdom Metazoa; phylum Mollusca; class Gastropoda; order Stylommatophora; family Helicidae; genus Cepaea; species Cepaea hortensis. Next base: position 43,637,349 of record OY992879.1, read on the forward strand.
ATTGCTGGAGCTACCTCATTTGTGCTTGGTGCGATGCTCTTGGCAGTCGGCTGACCTTCTGCTGATAGAGATCCTGCTGGATGGAGTAAAACCAAGCACAATGAAGACAGTCTTCTTACTTTTAATTCAGTAATTTTGTTACTGCTGATATTGAACTGAAGAATAAAATTATTTTCTGATCCAAAATAGCAGACTAAATATTAACTTACCAAATTGACAGTGCTCTCCAACATAACCTTGAAGGCACTGGCAGGAAAAGGTGCCGACACCGGCCACACAGGTGCCGCCATTTTGACATGGGTTCTCTGCACAAACACCTAAGTCTGAAAACAGAGAGAAGCCACAGTGAAGTCCTCTTGATGGTTCTCCTTCACCAAAACTTTGTTTCACACACATCTGTGCTATTCATATTTGTAAGCATAAATAACACATCAGTCCTGTAATCTATCTATGTGGCAAGTTTCTTAAATACAGAAATCATGAATACAACAAACACTTTCACAATCAATCAAGGGATAAATCAAGACATAAAGTAAGACAGAGTGAAGCAGTACACAGTTAAATGTCTATTGTACTGCTTGTGTTCACATGACAGAAGCTACTATTTGGGTGTGAAGGATTTCTTCTTCCTCTTGTTCATCCATGCTTTATCACCCAATAAAGCACAGGCCTCAATCTATTCATACCAAACCGTTCTGTTATTTGTTATCTCCTGCAACTCCTTCCATGTCCTTTTCATATTATTCAGCACTGCCTCATGTTCTCTTCTCCATGTGTTTGTAAGTCTTTCTCTACTTTATCTTTACCTTGTGGGTTTCTGAGGAAAGACTATCCAGCTATACTGTTAAGAGATTTCCTAATTGTGTGTCCTACACAGCGGCAGTGTCAGTTCATCACTTTTTAATATGTTTGTTTCTTTTTTCCACGCCATATTGGTGGTTCTGTTATATTATTTTAGTCCTACTCTGCACAGGCTCCAAATAATGAATGTTTATAGTTTGATATATAACGTGTTACATCTTTTTGGCCTCGACATAATGAGATGGTGTGAGCATTATGATAGGAAAATAATTCTGGAGCAATTTTTGGCATGTGCCTTGCATACTGTGGCGTTTGTTTTATCAGCTATGTGTATTTATCCACTGCTTGTCTCATCAATGCCACCTCCTGGTGGGGGACTATGTGTGTTTATTCCATCTGAACGTGTGTGCTAGTGTTTTCTGTGGAGAACTATAAAATGGCAGTTGTGATTTGTGGCAAAACCTATTGAATATATAGTGCATGGGCACAAAATTGCATGACATCTACAAGTCAAACAACAATATTGTCTACATTATTAATCTCTTAAGTTGCTATGCAGACATTACCTTGACAAATTTTACTATACTGTCAATATTTCAAAATGTTGCTTTACAGACAGACATTATCACTGACATGCTTGCAGGTCCACATGGCCGAATGGGTAAGAATGCATGTTCTTAAACATCTGTTGTGCTGATGCCCAGGTAAGCGGTTCAGCCCCTACAACGGACAGCTGGACTAAAATGTTAACTTGTCATCCTTGACTTGGGGACATAAATTACAAGTACCTCTGAAGTCAGAGTGGGTTTGCCTGATGGTGAGGGACACTGTTAATAGGGAAAGCTAATCCTCACGCAAATTTCAATCCGTCACTACTATAAATAATGTGTATGGACTACACTTGAATTCAAAGTGAGCGAGCGCAAAAAAAAAAAAAAAAAAACTAACATACTTTAATATACTGTCTACACTGCTAAATCTCTAAGTTGCTATACAGACATACATTATTAACTCAACAAGTTTTATCATACTGACTAGATTGCTAAATCTCTAAGTTGCTATACAGACAGACATTACCTCGACATGTTTTATCAATGAGAGCATCAGATATATCCCACAAATTATCCCAATTGTCAATCCTGAAAACATTTCTGTCAGATGGCTCGCTGGCTATTTTATTCAACTCCCATGGATCGCGAACACCGACACCTACAGCGAAGATGTGAATGCCCTGTTTGCGAGCATAGTCTGCCTCTGGAATTGTTGCCTCATGATTGATGTTGGATAATCCATCAGTAATCACAATCACTGCAAGTGTAGAACAACAATCAGGTAATGTTAGACAACATATTCGAAGGTCAACAAACTAGGGTAATAACATGGTGGATACTAACTCTGTTATAACCAGACAAAAGATTAGAAGGTAATACAACTATTGTAACAACACATGGCAGATACTGTAATTCTGTTACAACCAGATAACAAATTAAAAGGTCAACAAACTATGGTAACAACAAGCAGATACTAACACACATATTTGTTTTGTAAAGGAGCACTTTCATTGTGCACCCAGATTTACTCCATAAGAACACACAGAATGCCAGACCACACTTCCTTGTGGAAGAATATAAACCACCGTAAGAAGCCTACAACTATAGACAATATGTTAGAGATAGATAGTCCTAGAGAACAGCACAGAAAGATGAATCAGTATATCACTAGAACCTCGAGAACAGCACAGAAAGATGAATCAGTATATCACTAGAACCCAGAGAACAGCACAGAAAGATGAAACAATATATCACTAGAACCCAGAGAACAGCACAGAAAGATGAAACAATATATCACTAGAAACCAGAGAACAGCACAGAAAGATGAGACAATATATCACTAGAACCCAGAGAACAGCACAGAAAGATGAAACAATATATCACTAGAACCTAGAGAACAGCACAGAAAGATGAGACAATATATCACTAGAACCTAGAGAACAGCACAGAAAGATGAGACAATATATCACTAAAACCCAGAGAACAGCACAGAAAGATGAGACAATATATCACTAGAACCCAGAGAACAGCACAGAAAGATGAGACAATATATCACTAGAACGCAGAGAACAGCACAGAAGGATGAGACAATATATCACTAGAACCTAGAGAACAGCACAGACAGATGAAACAATATATCACTAGAACCTAGAGAACAGCACAGACAGATGAGACAATATATCACTAGAACCTAGAGAACAGCACAGAAAGATGAGACAATATATCACTAGAACCTAGAGAATAGCACTGAAAGATGAGACAATATATCACTAGAACCTAGAGAACAGCACAGACAGATGAGACAATATATCACTAGAACCCAGAGAACAGCACAGAAAGATGAGACAATATATCACTAGAACCCAGAGAACAGCACAGAAAGATGAGACAATATATTACTAGAACCCAGAGAGCAGCACAGAAAGATGAAACAATATATCACTAGAACCCAGAGAACAGCACAGAAAGATGAAACAATATATCACTAGAACCTAGAGAACAGCACAGAAAGATGAGACAATATATCACTAGAACCCAGAGAACAGCACAGAAAGATGAAACAATATATCACTAGAACCTAGAGAACAGTACAGAAAGATGAAACAGTATATCACCAGAACCTGAGAATAGTACAAAAAGATGAAACTATATCACTAGAACCTGAGAACAGCACAGAAAGATGAGACAATATATCACTAGAACCTGAGAATAGTACAGAAAGATGAAACTATATCACTAGAACCTGAGAACAGCACAGAAAGATGAGACAATATATCACTAGAACCGAGAGAACAGCACAGAAAGATGAAACAATATATCACTAGAACCTAGAGAATAGCACAGACAGATGAAACAATATATCACTAGAACATATGGTAACAAAGCCTGACAGAAAATGTGATAAGGCAGACCTCATAAGCCTTTGAGGGCAATATGCTTATAGAAGAAGTAATTGAGAAAAAAAGAACCCCAACTGTCTAAGTGGCAAGGGATTAGACATAAGACTAGAAAATGGATAGTTTTGTGCTCATGGATGTTATAAATCTTTATCAGTGCTCCAGTCTCTCCCCATGGATACACAATGAGAATCTCAGCGCAGTGCATGAACTCAGTAGTAACAGTGAAGTTTCAAAAGAGTGTACCTCAGAACCACACATCCTATATTGTGTGTACATTAGAACCACACATCCTATATTGTGAGTATATCAGAATCACACATCCTTTATTGAGTGTACATCACAAACACATATCCTATGTTGAGTGTATATCAGAACCACACATCCTTTATTGTGTGTACATCAGAACCACACATCCTATATTGTGTGTATATCAGAACCATACATCCTTTATTGTGTGTACATCAGAAACACATCCTATATCGTGTGTATATCAGAACCATACATCCTTTATTGTGTGTACATCAGAACCACACATCCTATATTGTGTGTATATCAGAACCACAAATCCTATATTGTCTGTACTTTTTCTAATCGTAAAATGTATCCCAGGCAGAAGCGTATGTGGCCTATCCTGTTCAATGCCTGCCTGACTAGGGATGTCATAAAATACACAAAGTGCACCTGAGTTCTTTCATGATTGTACACTTATCTGAGAAGGCTAGATGTTTCATTCACTAGTTTGCGTGCCCCAGGTATCTTTAATGTCCAAAGCTACATGTATGATTTACTCTGCATTTCTTTGCTTCTTTGCCCATCATTAAATTCCCATAAATTCCTAAATAAGCTACATCACAAGAAAAGTCTTAGACTATGCTTATATTTCTAAAAATAAGGTGAAATGTAAATTTTTAAAAATCTAAAATGTTTACAGCTCATTACGCCTTCTTACAGACTACATTTGACATTTAAAATCTAAAACGAAGTATATTTTTACCATTACTTGCAACAATCAATATTTAAGTGTCGAGAATACATTCTTCAAGTATTTACAATTGTATCCATATCTATATGTTTGTTTGTAAAGTAGTAAGAATTACTTGATAACCAAACCTGTCCTTATAATACAGTTGTTGAACATGACTGTACTAAAATGGCAAAATACTTACAAAAGTCTGGCACATCTGGTCTATTTCCTTTGGCTTCTGAAAACAAGCTGGATCGAACAAGTTTAATGCCTGAAGCTGTATTAGTGTTGCCATACTCATATGTGATGCCACTCACAGCAGCCTTCAGTTTTCTCTTGTTCTAGATCAGACAGGGAAATACCAAATATCACATCAATAAATGCACCAAAATGGATGTTTTCAGCTGACAACATAAAGCTCTTACAACACTTTCTATGAACTTTACAGCTACTTTCAGAGCTTGCTGCCAATGTTTATTTTGAGCCATTGTTTAAACTCTAGTGGTCATATGAGTGTAACATTTCCTGTTAGTCAGATGAGTGCAACATTTCCCTGAGTCAGATGAGTGCAACATTTTTCTGAGACAGATAAGTGTAAAATTTCTCATGGAGACATATGAGTGCAACATTTCCTTTAGTCAGATGTGTGCAACATTTCCCTGAGTCAGATGAGTGAAACATATCTCTGAGACAGATAAGTGCAACATTTCTCTGAGACAGATGAGTGTAACATTTCTCTGAGACAGATGAGTGCAATATTTCCATGAGTTAGATGAGTGCAACATTTCTTTGAGTCAAATGAGACACTGTGTAACATTTCCCTGAGTCAGATGGAATATGGTGCAACATTTCTCTGAGTCAGATGAGACATGGTGCAATATTTCACTGAGGCAAGTGAGACATGATGCAACATTTCTCTGAGTCAGGTGAGACATAGTGCAACATTTGTCTGAGTCAGATGAGACATAGTGCAACATTTCTCTGAATCAGATGAGACACATTGCAACATTTCCCTGAGTCAAGTGAGACATAGTGCAATATTTCACTGAGTCAAGTGAGTGCGTTTCCCTGAGTCTGGGCATCAAGGAACAACTCTACTGAGGGTGAATTTTTCCCAATCTAATTTATAGAAATATATAAAATATGAGTTGTGTGCAAGAAGATCTAGACAATGTGCAAAACAAGCAAGAAAATAAAGAGAAACCACACAATTTGGTGTTATGGAAACATGTTAAATATACAATGGACAGTCAAAATGACCAATGAAGTCTTTCTAGATGAAGTTAAGACACAAAAGAAACTCATTAGAGATATCAGAAGAAAGGTCAACATTTTTTGCCAACAGAAAAATAAAAAATGGAATACCAACTTTTGGGATTCAAAGAAAAATATATGATTCAGATACCAGACAGTCTTACTTATGATCAAATAGCAGAAAATGCATTGACCACGTTTGTAAGTTAGACAATGTTAGGTCATGGTATGATTGCTTAACACAGTCAGCAAGGCACTGGAAATAGAAGAAACAGCAATATTTCAGTGTATATAAATAGCCGAGTGCTGGAAAAAAATGTCAAGACATTCTTTCACAGCTGTTTAACAATATTTAAAGACACTGACACGAATCAAAATGGCTGTCAACTTACATCATATGCATTGAGGTAAATCTCTGCTCTGCTACTTTGACTGAATGTAGCTACACCAACTTGTGTTGCACTGGAGCCAATGTTGAAACTGTCAATAACGTGCTGAACATATTCCTTGATGCGACTGAAGTTGCCAAAGCCCACACTGCCACTGGAGTCCAGGAGGAACACAACATCTGCTCTGTCATCACAGGCTGTATATATGATGTAGAACAATGACATTTGGCTGTTAATGATGTGTCAAGCACAAAAAGATACTCAAAACCTTTCTTTATCGATAATATATTTAATTTCTTGCTTCTTTCATCCATGAAGCTTATTTTCATTTGTACTTGTGCCTGCCAAGACTGATGGTCATTAATATAGTAACCAATATGATACTACATAGTTTATAAATAATATATCGAGTTAAAAGTCTACCTAAAGTATTTCAGAATCTTTGCCAGTGCTACGAAGTTCATGTACTGAGGTGTGATTCTCCAGACTCAGGCTTGAGTTCTGACTGCCACTTACATCACATGACAACAGTCACATGGGACATGTAGAAATGTGGTAAAAAAAAACTGGCAATTCCTACCACAGTAGTGTGAAATGTTAAAAGATACCTGACAGTCAAGCACGCAGTCAAATCAAAGTCACAAAATATGTTCATGTTCATGAACAAAATATTGTAGAAAAGATGTTCACAGCATGTCACAATATGCTCACTTCTGCTGCAGTCTGGGCCAGCGTATCCAGGGGGACAACGGCAAGCAAATGACTTCTCTCCATTCTCACAAGTGCCTCCATTGCGGCAAGGATTTTCAGCACACTGATTTTTCTCTGGAAATCACATTAATCATTCAATTTCAAAATGAATGAAGGATTATGAACAGAAAATGATGGCGCATTAATGAATTATATTATCTATTGACCACTGGAACAACATGTAATCATCTGATCAATCAATCTATCAATCATGTGCCATGCCGGAAAGCGTGGGCAGTCATGACTCACCATTTTACTCGATCACCAGAGTCGTGGATCAGCTCAGTGTTCCTGCTTTGACCATGCCATGTGGCCAAGCCATCCAGGTATTTACTTCTCAGTCTTCCCCTTGGTCTGTTCCCTTCAATCTTGCCAGTTGTCACCAAGTTCTCCAATTTATTTCTTCTCATAACATGTCCAAACAACTTTGACTGTCTACATCTGATCAGATATCCCAAATATTTGTTTCTAGGTGCTTTGTACATACATGATATGTGTCTAACTGTTCGACATGTTTCTTCTTTTATCACTGGGTTATATTTTCAACAACTTTTCGTCAGTGCTTTATTTTATATGTTTATGGCTTGCATTCTTGATGTTCCATTTAATGTCCGCAATTAACATTGGCTCAAAGTGCTGGTACAAATACACTGTTTGCTCTCTTGCTATCAGTGATATTCTTATGCTGGGGATGTTCGATGTCACTTGAGACCCTGATATACTCTATAGCCTGGGCCACCACATATTGAGACTTGATTGAGAGGATGCCAAGCTAATACTGCATTGCCTTGATGAGTACATCGCTTGTTCAACCCTACAATACTCACACCTATGTTTTGGATACACCTCAACCTTTCAGTAGAGTGATTACACCCAGCCAGTACTCCAGGATGAACAGGACCAGATCATGACATAAAAGGAATAGTAATCCAGCAAGCAGCTGCCATTGTTGTGCCTACAATGTTTGCTTCATTGCATTGGGTTAACATGTTTATTTATTCAGAGGTTGTGATATCATATTTGTCACACTATTTTTTTAATAACTGAATTAGTAAACAATCTAATAAAATATGTAGTCAGAAATATGCATATATACAAATCTAGTGAATATATATATATATATATATATATATATATATATATATATATATATATATATATATATATATATATATATATATATATATATATATATCCGGCTCCCTGGCCAAGGGTTTAGCAGCTTTCTCCATTAATCCCGAATACTCTTGTGGTTGGCATGAGCGCACGAGAATTAGAAGTGCCAGTGACTTATGAGAGTAGGCTATGGAGCCGGTCGATCAGAAAGTCGTGGCGTGCTGATGAGTGTAATCTAGCCTAGGAATCAACATACATCTGAAAGATGCTGGTGTTAACCGCAATATCCTGAAACAGGATGAAAACGCGGAAAAAAAAAAATATAAATATTATATAACATTGGGAGAAACTACCACGTACTTGAAAGAAACTATAAGATATTAATTGATTCCCTGGCATGAGCCAATAGGTTGGCTCGATGGAACTACTCTGGACTGCCATGAGCTGATAGGTCAGCTAAGTATTCACAGTGCATAATTTGTTTCATTTCCCTTATTTTCAGCAATTTTTAGTGCTCAGTAAATTAAAATTTACACATAGAAGAGTGCCCTTTGAAATTTATGAGACAAAACACCCAGATTAAGCTATGTATAATACAAATCGATTGTGAAAGTAGTTTGTTTTTATTATTTTAGAAATGCAAACACCCTATGGTTCTTGACTCGTTGATTTACGCCAGATTATCGTTTTAAATAATTTTAGATTATAGTTATTCTGATTGAAAGGAATTTGTGAAAAATTCTAAACTGATAGCACATGCAGTAATGTGGTTATTCAGTTAAACTATTTACCATTATGGAAAACAAACCTAACAGTGAAAGTTCGTCATCATATGATGGTACATGTCAAATTAAGCTTGCTCTAAGGGGCTACATTTGTACCCCTAAGTTTGCTTTACCTATCACAAATAAGCTGGGGAGTATTTAAATAATTAAATTTAAAAGAATAATACTTATAACTAAATAGAAAATAGTGTACATATTGTAATGAGTACAAATATGCCTAGTGTTTTCCTGACATTTTCCATGTTGTGTGAAAATTATGTGCTTCAAAATATGATGTTTTACTTGTGTTATTGATGGTGCAGTTCTTGTGATATTGGTGAAGAAAAGTGGTGTGTTTATCATTATTCAGTAAATTTAATAGGATTATCATAAAAAATTGAGGAGTAGTGCCTTGGTAAGAGGAAATTTTTAATAATTGTCACCCCTGTCTTCAAATATTCTTTTACAATATCTAACATTATTATTATTATATTTCTAACCTATAGCAATACAACAGTTTTCCTTGTGCAATCTCCTTTAATTTGATATATTATACAATATAATTGCTACCATTTTAACCATTTTTAGATCATTAATGTGATACACCCCTTCTTCCCATTTTCTGCCATCAATTTCTGTTTGGTCCAAACCCACTTTTTTGTTTGGCAGTGAATCAGTTAAACAGCCTCTCACATATAAACATCTGAGTTGTGAATGAACATAAAGGGTGACCTAGTGTTACATATACTCATCCTTACTGCATGGTTCAGAAACATGGACACTGAATAAACAATGTGAGGGCAGGATGCAGGCCTTTAGCATATATTCATGGGAATAACAAGCAAAAGTGTCTTAGAAAAACTGTGACCAAAGAAAACATTACTGAATGATATCAAGGTCAGGCAATTAAAGTACTTTGGGCATATAAAGAGTTACAATTCCTTGATTACAGCAGTTGGCTGCAAAAGTGCAGAGAAAGAATGCATTCTGAAGGCAATGTTACATGTGGGTAGACAGCATCAGGAGATGGACTGGAAGAATCTTGTCTGAGTGCACCATTGAGATGCAGGACACAAGGTGTTGGAGACTCATTGATGAACAGGGTGTTGGAGACTCATTGATGAACAGGGTATTGGAGACTCATTGATGAACAGCCTGCAGCCATCTAGAAACATGGTATTTTTCGTTGTGAAAATGTAACGATATATCAAACATGCCTACAATGTTTGTTTGCCAATTTGTTTCTTTTCTTGTTAATAATAATCTATGTTTTTTCTTGATGAAGGCAAACAATATTGTTTTGAAATATTGTTACTGTGAATTAATAGACCAGTTGTATATACATGGAATAAACAAATGACATTTTACATTTATTAAAGAATACTATGGAATGGCACAAATGTTAATATCCTGCACTGCAATGAAAGGTCACTTCTGCTCATACTGTATAATAATTGTATAATAATTAATAATAATTATAATAATTTAATAATTGGCACCTTTCCGTCTTGACAGACGATAGTTTGGTACATTGTGCTTCAAAAAGGCTTAATAACTGTCATATGGCAATAACTACGATCCATGGCGGTGGCGAGTGTGGCTGGTAAGGCCAATTCTTGCTGCAAATGTTTGCCCACAGTAGGTGCATGTGAAAACATGGTCATTTCCACCATTTTGCACCATCTTACGTCTCTCACGCTGTGTGTGTGCTTTATCTGCAATCATTTTCTCCTTTGTCTTTATTCCATTTCTGATAGTTGCCCTCCATGCAACACGTTCAGCGGCGACATGCTCCCATTGAGCATTATCAATGCCTGTATCAATCATGTCCCGCTTACACACATCTTTGTATCGTAGTAGAGGCCGACCCTGAGATCTCCTACCCGTCTGTAATTCACCAAAAAAGATGTCCTTTGGTATTCTACCATCATCCATCCTCCTAACGTGTCCTATCCATCTAAGTCTACGAAGACTGAGCATGGAATACACCGTCTCTCCATAGCACAAAGCCTGGGCTAAAATAAAGAAACCATGTGTTGCCCATGCAGCATGATCCCTCTCTCGGCCTGCTTAGTTCACTCCAGAGGAAAGTTAACACCTATACATCTGGAACAAGACAAGCTGCAGAAGCTGCCGGATCAGCAAAGCAATGCTCTAACTGTCCGCCTGTCGGAGCTTCGATCCTAGACCAGCTGCCAACCAAGGCTTAGGGCCTGGTCTGCCCTGCCATGACTTATTTTGTCTTTGGGTTGCATTTCCTCGCACCAGGATAAGGCTAGTACCCTCCCAATTGCGCTCTTCCGCCCGAAGCCGTTGGCACAATGTGGGGTGTCGGGTTTGGTAAGCGCCGCCCAACATTCGGCACTGACAGAAAGCAGGTAGTACCGTCTACTGTCATACGGTAGCTCAGTCATATCTGACTAAGACCTGACTCACAGCTCATACTGACAATAGGTTGATATGCCCATTAAGCAGAAAGTCACCAGTCTGTCATTACTTTCAACAGGATTGCTCTTACATTTATTGCTGATATAGTCTGTTCACCAAGTTCAAAATGACTCCATATACTATTACCCCATCTTATATATTCAGATGTACCTTTCTCCTGAGGTGATTGAGTCCATGCACATCACTTTCATGTCTCACTTGCTCATATCTTTGAATCATTTCTCATAATGTTCAGTTTTCCTGTTATCATTACCAGATGCCCAAAGCAAATGTCCTTTGTTTGTCTCCATTAAGCATTTTGTGTTGTCTATGCAATGTTTGATAAATTGGTAAAACCGGTGTGTGAGGGCACTTCTGCATTTGTCAATGTGTCCTTCAAGAGATGCTAAAGACAGAACACAGACAATATAAGTGGGAGATGTGAAATATGTTCCCTTGTTGGACACTACATCTACATCATTACCACCAGCACAATCACCACTAATTGATCATACATTCAATAAACATTATATTTACCTTGACAAACAAAATTTATAAAGTCAACAGAGATTCTGTCCAAGTCAGCAGCAACATTTGGCAAGAAGAGAGTCTGATCTGTAGGAGATGACACTGCCCCCTCCAGGTATCCACGGTCACTTGCAGACAGATCCACACCTTTAGACAAATAATGTCTGATAATGAAGTATTGCCTCTATACAACTAACAAGATAGTATGTCTGCAGTATTATCATCAGTGCTGTCAGTATTTTCATCGTTGTTGTCGTCAAAGTGATGATAAACTTCCCTATCACTATCACCCCTTCTTTGAGGAGTAGATTGCATATTTGCATGTATGATTACCTCTTAGAATAAAAGATGTGGTACTAATCAATGATAAAGAAAAAGATAGTTGAAGATAAAATTCCAGCTTATAGATTCAGTGATTGTGTTTGTTTGTTTATATATGGGAAGTTAAGTTAAGTGGTAAAAAACTCTGTTGAGGAGCAAGCACTACAGGAGGCTTCTGATCATCAGAAGTTGTTCTCCCTTTGCCAATCTTTTGTCCTCTTTACCTTCCTGATGCTCTCAGGGGGTGGGCCCATCTGAGTCATGACGCCTGACGTTTTTCTTCTGTCATGCATATTTACCTTCAAGACGTCCATTTTTGTCCTTATCCAATTTCGACATCACTAAGAGTTTTTGCCCAGAAGCCATCCTACTTCGGCGGGTGAATATTAGGTGCCCAGTGAATCTGCTGGCATTATCAATTCACTGAAACTGACCATGGAAAAGCCAGCTTCCCTCCCCGGCAGTTTGCCTCAGTCTTCTCTTCCACCTGGGTGGCTAGCTATGACCCAGTCAGTAGACATCATTGCTGTCATAATGCTTTCTTCTGACTCCATTCAAGGCTTACAGAGCCACCCTCTTGCATGCTCCCAGCAGAAGCCAGCTCTTCACTGGGCTAATTCTATTAAGACTTGGGCCCTTCCTAGTGCTTGCTGTAGCTGTGGGGTACGGCCCTCACAACATGTTCTATTCCATCAGGAGCAGTTGTTGCCAACACTTGACTGCAGTGGTTCCACTTCAAATATTTCTGGTCAGGGTGACGACTACATTATGGTGTTTATACCCCTCTGCGGCGACCCAGCTTTGGTGCCCTGTTCTTACCTGGTGGTGTAGTTCCCATGTTAGCACAAGACCTTAGGTGCTGTTTCTGTCTCATTGAGGGGTTGCTATATTTCTGCCCTATTGAGGGGTTTCAGTCATACTGAAGTTGCTTTGCTCTTATTGCGAGGTTCCTTTCTTTGAGAGACATTAGCTAACATAAATTTCAGGCAAAGTTGTGTGTGTATCCTTATCCCAACCATCATTACCTTTGCTCCATAGCCAGCACGAGGCCATCTTCACTACTTCACCCAGTCTTTTACGTGCCCATGTTCTTGCTTGTCCTTTCACTTGTCGTATGCAGAGTTGGAAACTCTATCACAATAGCAAATAGCCTGATGGTATTTTCTTCTTGTCTCAGGCTTGCGACCATATTGCTGTACTTTTACATCTTGTAGGTGTGCTGCTCCTCAACTCTTGATTCAAACAGGACAGTTAGTTCGATTAGTGCTACCTGTTGAGCTGACAGAGAGCACACCACAATGTTTGGTCGCAACTGAAACCTCTGGATTGCTGCTGGGTATTTGCCTTTTCCCAGTCTTCGACGCTCTCGGGGAAGGATGGCAAGCTGTCAAGGCAGTTACCTCTGCTGTTTAGTTGCTAGCTCAGTAAGTACCATGTTATGTCACCACGTGAATTGGCCTTGTTCAAGGGCCATCTGCATGCAGACAATATGTGTTTGAGTGTCTGTGTCCTTTTGGTCTGCATGTTGCTACAGAGGGGACATGTTGGGTCACCATAGATTCAATGAGGATTGCATTTCTTTATTTATGTATGGAAGGTTCAGTTAAAATTCTAGCATACAGATTCAATGAGCATTGCATCTGTTTGTTTATGTATGCAAGGTTAAGCTAAAATTCTAGTTTATATATTCAACGAGGATTGCATATTTTTGTTTATGTGTGCAAATTGGAAATAAAACCCTAACTTGTAGATTTACTGTGTACTGTTTATGTTTGGAAGGTGAAGCTAACATCCCAGCTTGTATATTCAATGAGGACTGAGTTTGTTTATGGAAGACAATGCTTGTGGATTTGATGAGGACTCAATTTATTTATACATGGAGGCTAACGGTAAAACCCTAGCTTGTAGATTTGATGAGGACACAATTTATTTATATATGGAGGTTGAAACTAAAACCTTAGCTTGTAGATATGATGACTCAATTTATTTGTATGAGGGGGCTTCAAATTAAAATCTTAAAAGTGTGATTGAAATTACAATAACCATGCCACTGTCTTGTAACCTATCAATATTGTAGTGAAGGATGTTAGAAGTGTTAAGCAGACAAACTCGGTGACATCATAAGGACAGTTAAAAGGATAATCGCCCGACTTTTGACATGCTCCAAAGAGGAGCAGTGTTCTTTTATTTGCTTTTTTATCAGTGAAGGGCTGAAATCTATAGAAATTCATCGGCGAATGAAGGTCCAGTATAGTGATGCATGACTGTCAGTCCAGTAAGTATAAGTGGAGTAGGAAGTTTCAAAATGGCGTGCCTTCTGTGACAAACTGTTCACTGTTCAGCATACCACATCATCCGTGATGTACAACAGTACCACAAAGTGTCTGCAAGGTGGGTGCCATGGCAGCTTACTCCAGAATTGAAACAATGATGCACTGATGCTTGCCAAGAACTAGCCTCAAGTGATTTTTGCCTATCTGGATAGCTCAAACAGTCAATGGGAGGAAAGAATTTTCGATCTAATGATGACATACAGCAGGTAGCGCATGAGTGGTTATACATGCAGCAAAGAGAATTGTTTTCTACTGGAATCCAAGCACTTTATTGGCACTGTTGGACTTGCCTTGAACATAGTGGTGACTACATCGAAAAATTATACATTTGTTCTTTACATTTTCAGAATAAATTCACTGGAAAAAAAAACGTTAAGGTTTTCATTTGAAAATTGGTGCATGTCAAAAGTGGGGTGATCATCTTTAAACTTTCCTTATCACGTCACCTTGTTTGTCTGCATTGAGATGTCATGAGCTTAAAACTCTTGACATACTTAACAACAATATTGACAATGGCATGGTTATTGTAATTTATATCACACATTTAATGTTTTAATTTGAAGTCCCCTCGTATATGGAGGTTAAAACAACCGTAGCTTGTAGATTTGATGAGGACCCAATTTTGTATGTATGGAGCTTTAAGTTAAAACCCTAGCTTGCAGATTTGGTGAGGACTCAATTTGTTTATACATAGATATTGAAACTAAGACCCTAGCTTGCAGGTTTGATGAGGACTCAGTTTGTTTATATACAGATATTGCAGCTAAAACCCTAACTTGCAGGTTTGGTGAGGACTAAACGAAAAGCCTTTACACCTCACAGCAGATATTAACAATGGTAAATGCTGAAATGACATTGTTATTTCAGTATATGTTGTGATGAGTGTATTATCTTTACTATGGAATCAGTCAATACAACATTTCATCATTGAACAGTACAGACTCAAACATTGCTTTATGTATAATAATGAAATGAGAAATATGAAAATATTGCATCCGTCCACAATACATACCTACACCAATGACCTTTGTGCCCTTGGACTTGATTTCATTAATTGCTTCCACAGCGTCCAGGCTTCCAACACTACGGGTTACAATAACCAAGTAGTTAGGCACCTCAGTCCTGTCCCCTGAGTTACCAAACACGTTCTTGCTGGCAAGTCTGATAGCACTGTTCAGATCTGGTTCTCCACTTAGTCTCCTGCAAGGCAGGAAAATGTTGTTAACTATATAGTAACTTTTCCGTTCATTGACTATCTTTAAACATGGAAGAATCCTATCATAATTCTACAGAAACATGCAAGAACTTATTATCACAGTTCTTTTAATAAAAGCAACACTGCCATAGTTCCATCAATCAATGCAAGAAGACTGTCATTGTTCCATTGATGAAGGCAACAACACTGCCATGGTTCTAATGATAAATACAAAGACACAGTCATAGTTCTGTAAATAAATACAATTCTGTCATAGTGGTATTAATGAATGCAAAACCATTATTTTAGGCCTACTGATAAATCCTATTATACTGTAAAACGTCTATAGATGAACGCAAGAACGCAGTCATGGTTCTGTTGATGAATGCAAGAACACAATTAATAATTATGGTTCTAGTGATAAATGCAAGAATGCTGTCATGGATCTGTTGATAAATATTATAACACTGTCTTGGCGCTATACACAGATGAAAAACAAAGTAGTGTTATAGTGTTTGTATTGAACTGAAAGAGACACGATTAAATAAATGATGTCAAGTACTGATAAGTTATGTTTAACAGAGATAAACGTCTGCAGAAGTAAACTTTCATCCTGAGAGCCAGAAAATAAAGTGAAGCCCACATTTTCAGTACAGGAAGTCAAATAATTGTAAATTATTGTTTCCACATAAATAATTGAACACATTAGTAGCCCATAAACATATTTTGAATGCTGACAAAGTGCGCATCCAGAGTAATCTCAATGCAATGGAAGGCACAAAAATGAGAAAAATAAACCTACCCACATTAACAACTTTCTCATTAGAAATATAAAAAATGATTCGCTGTTCCATATATCGTGCCACTGTATTCCATATATTGTGTTGACTATGTTCACAGACTGTCCAATTGTGTTTTATAGATTGCACTGAATGTCTTCCACTTACTGTGTTGATTGTGTCCACAGACTGCATTGTTTCCCATAGATTGTGTCCATTACAACCTATACTGTAATAATTTTATTTAGTTTTATAATTATATGTATAGAAATAGAATGTGTTTACTATGTTCCACAGATTGCATTGACTGTGTTCTATAGATTGCATTGACTGTGTTCTATAGATTGCATTGACTGTGTTCTATAGATTGCATTGACTGTGTTCCATAGATTGCATTGACTGTGTTCCATAGATTGCATTGACTGTGTTCCATAGATTGCATTGACTGTGTTCCATAGATTGCATTGACTGTGTTCTATAGATTGCATTGACTGTGTTCCATAGATTGCATTGACTGTGTTCTATAGATTGCATTGACTGTGTTCCATAGATTGCATTGACTGTGTTCCATAGATTGCATTGACTGTGTTCCATAGATTGCATTGACTGTGTTCCATAGATTGCATTGACTGTGTTCTATAGATTGCATTGACTGTGTTCTATAGATTGCATTGACTGTGTTCTATAGATTGCATTGACTGTGTTCCATAGATTGCATTGACTGTGTTCTATAGATTGCATTGACTGTGTTCCATAGATTGCATTGACTGTGTTCTATAGATTGCATTGACTGTGTTCTATAGATTGCATTGACTGTGTTCCATAGATTGCATTGACTGTGTTCCATAGATTGCATTGACTGTGTTCCATAGATTGCATTGACTGTGTTCCATAGATTGCATTGACTGTGTTCTATAGATTGCATTGACTGTGTTCTATAGATTGCATTGACTGTGTTCTATAGATTGCATTGACTGTGTTCTATAGATTGCATTGACTGTGTTCCATAGATGGCATTGACTGTGTTCCATAGATGGCATTGACTGTGTTCTATAGATTGCATTGACTGTGTTCTATAGATTGCATTGACTTTGTTCTATAGATTGCATTGACTGTGTTCTATAGGTTGCATTGACTGTGTTCTATAGGTTGCATTGACTGTGTTCTATAGGTTGCATTGACTGTGTTCCATAGGTTGCATTGACTGTGTTCCATAGGTTGCATTGACTGTGTTCCATAGGTTGCATTGACTGTGTTCCATAGATTGCATTGACTGTGTTCCATAGTTTGCATTGACTGTGTTCCATAGTTTGCATTGACTGTGTTCCATAGATTGCATTGACTGTGTTCCATAGATTGCATTGACTGTGTTCTATAGATTGCATTGACTGTGTTCCATAGATTGCATTGACTGTGTTCTATAGATTGCATTGACTGTGTTCCATAGATTGCATTGACTGTGTTCTATAGATTGCATTGACTGTGTTCTATAGGTTGCATTGACTGTGTTCTATAGGTTGCATTGACTGTGTTCTATAGGTTGCATTGACTGTGTTCCATAGGTTGCATTGACTGTGTTCCATAGGTTGCATTGACTGTGTTCCATAGGTTGCATTGACTGTGTTCCATAGATTGCATTGACTGTGTTCCATAGATTGCATTGACTGTGTTCCATAGTTTGCATTGACTGTGTTCCATAGATTGCATTGACTGTGTTCCATAGATTGCATTGACTGTGTTCTATAGATTGCATTGACTGTGTTCCATAGATTGCATTGACTGTGTTCTATAGATTGCATTGACTGTGTTCCATAGATTGCATTGACTGTGTTCTATAGATTGCATTGACTGTGTTCCATAGATTGCATTGACTGTGTTCTATAGATTGCATTGACTGTGTTCTATAGATTGCATTGACTGTGTTCTATAGATTGCATTGACTGTGTTCCATAGATTGCATTGACTGTGTTCCATAGATTGCATTGACTGTGTTCCATAGATTGCATTGACTGTGTTCCATAGATTGCATTGACTGTGTTCTATAGATTGCATTGACTGTGTTCCATAGATTGCATTGACTGTGTTCTATAGATTGCATTGACTGTGTTCCATAGATTGCATTGACTGTGTTCCATAGATTGCATTGACTGTGTTCCATAGATTGCATTGACTGTGTTCCATAGATTGCATTGACTGTGTTCTATAGATTGCATTGACTGTGTTCTATAGATTGCATTGACTGTGTTCTATAGATTGCATTGACTGTGTTCCATAGATTGCATTGACTGTGTTCTATAGATTGCATTGACTGTGTTCCATAGATTGCATTGACTGTGTTCTATAGATTGCATTGACTGTGTTCTATAGATTGCATTGACTGTGTTCCATAGATTGCATTGACTGTGTTCCATAGATTGCATTGACTGTGTTCCATAGATTGCATTGACTGTGTTCCATAGATTGCATTGACTGTGTTCTATAGATTGCATTGACTGTGTTCTATAGATTGCATTGACTGTGTTCTATAGATTGCATTGACTGTGTTCTATAGATTGCATTGACTGTGTTCCATAGATGGCATTGACTGTGTTCCATAGATGGCATTGACTGTGTTCTATAGATTGCATTGACTGTGTTCTATAGATTGCATTGACTTTGTTCTATAGATTGCATTGACTGTGTTCTATAGGTTGCATTGACTGTGTTCTATAGGTTGCATTGACTGTGTTCTATAGGTTGCATTGACTGTGTTCCATAGGTTGCATTGACTGTGTTCCATAGGTTGCATTGACTGTGTTCCATAGGTTGCATTGACTGTGTTCCATAGATTGCATTGACTGTGTTCCATAGATTGCATTGACTGTGTTCCATAGTTTGCATTGACTGTGTTCCATAGATTGCATTGACTGTGTTCCATAGATTGCATTGACTGTGTTCTATAGATTGCATTGACTGTGTTCCATAGATTGCATTGACTGTGTTCTATAGATTGCATTGACTGTGTTCCATAGATTGCATTGACTGTGTTCTATAGATTGCATTGACTGTGTTCCATAGATTGCATTGACTGTGTTCTATAGATTGCATTGACTGTGTTCCATAGATTGCATTGACTGTGTTCTATAGATTGCATTGACTGTGTTCTATAGATTGCATTGACTGTGTTCTATAGATTGTATTGACTGTGTTCTATAGGTTGCATTGACTGTGTTCTATAGGTTGCACTGACTGTGTTCTATAGATTGCATTGACTGTGTTCTATAGATTGCATTGACTGTGTTCCATAGATTGCATTGACTGTGTTCTATAGGTTGCATTGACTATGTTCCATAGGTTGCATTGACTGTGTTCTATAGGTTGCATTGATTGTGTTCCATAGGTTGCATTGACTGTGTTCTATAGGTTGCATTGACTGTGTTCTATAGGTTGCATTGGCTGTGTTCTATAGGTTGCATTGACTGTGTTCTATAGGTTGCATTGACTGTGTTCTATAGATTGCATTGACTGTGTTCTATAGATTGCATTGACTGCATTCCATAGACTACAATTACATATTTGGTTATGATTACAATCTCTAGGTGTTCCAGAAAAGATAGTAGTTATAACCAAATATATAATGCCATAAAGGATCATATAATAATGAACCCAGCAGCATGAAAGTAGACAAGTAGTACATAGTACTTTAAATATTAAACAGGAACAGAAGCAATATAACAGTTAAATCCTGACATGGAAGCATCTGAGATAGTGCCTGCTATTTTGGATCAAAATATGTGTCATGTTAGGTGGCTGACAGTTTGCTAGGTGTATATTCGTTCTGTCAGAGGTAAATGTTACTTTAAATAATAACTATCTGGAAGAGATGGAACTATATTAATAACTAGAACAGAATAGGTTAATGTAGCAGAAGATTTAGACAAGAAGGAGTTAATAATAGAAGATGCTACTATTTGCCAGAATCTCACCTCAGAGCGCCAATGACAGACTTAACAGTGCGTCTGTTGTCTCCTTCTAACAGTGGCAGCCTAAGTCTTGGGGCAGCTCCAAACTCAATGAGGGCAACTCTAAAGCTGTCCCCTCGGAAAGCAATTTTCTTGGTGGCATCTCGAAGAAATCTCTTGATGACTCGGAAGTCAGGACCACTGTTGTGTCGGGAGGAGTCCACAATAAAGACAAGATCGGCCTTGGTATTACAGGCTGTTTAAGGAGAAATATGATATAAGCAAAGGGAAGAAATATAATTTTAATCTCTATGAATGCACTATAAAGATACAGAACAGACTCACTGGAGACTCATTAGACAATGTTTAATCATTCAGTCCTAACATTTGTAAAATTTGCTGAATATACAACTGTTACATGTAAGTATTACTGTTTATAATCTGCTTTAAATAAAACATGAACTCTGTATGTGTGATTGTAAGTCAGCTACTGACCACATCATTATTATGAAAGTTTTTTTTTTCTTTAAGAACTGTTATTCAGCTTCTGGTGTTTTATTGCAACAGAATGACTAAAGAGTAAAAGAGAAGAGTAGAGTTGACAACTATCACATCTATCAGTATGACTGAACAGTAAAAGAGAAGAGTAGAGTTGACAACTATCACATCTATCAGTATGACTGAACAGTAAAAGAGAAGAGTAGAGTTGACAACTATCACATCTATCAGTATGACTGAACAGTAAAAGAGAAGAGTAGAGTTGACAACTATCACATCTATCAGTATGACTGAACAGTAAAAGAGAAGAGTAGAGTTGACAACTATCACATCTATCAGTATGACTGAACAGTAAAAGAGAAGAGTAGAGTTGACAACTATCACATCTATCAGTATGACTGAACAGTAAAAGAGAAGAGTAGAGTTGACAACTATCACATCTATCAGTATGACTGAACAGTAAAAGAGAAGAGTAGAGTTGACAACTATCACATCTATCAGTATGACTGAACAGTAAAAGAGAAGAGTAGAGTTGACAACTATCACATCTATCAGTATGACTGAACAGTAAAAGAGAAGAGTAGAATTATACGTCTCTGACTGGTTTCGGTAGCACACGTACATTCCATGAGGCTACATTAACATTTAAAAAGATTGTTCAACAGATGTAAGCTATTTCATATACTTCACAAATCTTCACTCACATTTGTCACAAAGATCACCAGCAAATCCCTCAGAACAAACACAAGTGTAGCCAAGTGGTTCATTGACACATTCTCCGCCATTATGGCATGGGTTGGGTAAACAGTGGTTGTTGGCTGAAACATGAAGATGCATACCTTCATCAATTAAACTACATTAACTCCAGTATTGAACATGTACAGGGTGATTGTAAATTCTCACAACATTCTGTATGTGGAACAGCTGTTTGTTGGAGATTATGTTTTCCATCTTGCAATGGAAAACATACTCTCCAACAAACAGCTGTTCTACATACAAAGTGTAGTGAGACTTTATAAACACAGTGTATAATAACAGTGTTTAGTCCATGTAAAACAGATGTGGGAAAGTTATCAAGTCTACTGTGTTATGGAAAATGTAAGTATGTTAAAATGTTATATTTTTAGAAACTAACATGTAACTTAGTTGTCAGTTTATATTAATTGTAAACAAATGAGCAAGAAATGCCAGCAAGTGTTAATTGAAATTTAATTGTAAAACTTATTATCAAACACTAGAGAAATGACAAATTAACTGGTAAAAGCAAATGAAAATAGTGAACAATTATTAATGATGAAATTATGATGGTAAACTGAGATACTTATGTAAGTTGACTATGTGGAAATTGGACATTTTATGTTTGTTATTAAAATGGAATCAATCATTAAACTGTTAATGCAACGAATATCTTCAGTATTACCATTCAACAGCAGATTAACTTTAACTTAACAAAGAAAATAGAGCATGATACAACACCAACATTCTAGCATGTATAATAATCATTAGTAAATATTAATACAACATTCTTGTTCGTTAAAGGTAAGGTTGCATTTGACTAAAGCTGATAATCATGAACACAAATAAGACAATAATCATGCTCAACAAGACGAGGGTTAAGGACATATGGGAGGGTTGAGGACATATAGTGGGCTTTCAGGGCATGCCGGTGTGTGAGGAAATGAATAGGCTGATAAACTGGCTGCAGCTTCTATTTTGAGCAGCACAACAGACAGGATATCCATACAACTGGAGAGGCTGATTCAGCCAGCAATGAACAGTGGGTCTGGGCAACACTCAACCCATAGGAAAAATGCAAGTGGTCATTTAATCAGGCTGTCATTTGTATCATCAGCTTGGGAACCCCTCACTAGCTACTGAACAAGGGTATGTGTGGATGTCCACACTGCTTGTTAACATTTTTAGCTATAAGGTGACTAAACAATAACATATTTTGATGAAAAGGAAATAACCGGATGGATACATAGAATGGTGTCAGGGATAAGGTATGCATGCTAGAGGTGAGCTGATTGGTTAGTTGTGAATCCACTAGAAGACTGAGATTTCCCTCTTAATTCTGATGCATTGATATGTAGGTCATCTAGGCCCTAAAAAGGTCTGCATCTATCAGAGTAGGGA
This sequence comes from Cepaea hortensis, assembly GCA_963921405.1. Classification (NCBI taxonomy): domain Eukaryota; kingdom Metazoa; phylum Mollusca; class Gastropoda; order Stylommatophora; family Helicidae; genus Cepaea; species Cepaea hortensis. The sequence continues at coordinate 43,660,495 of OY992879.1, forward strand.
CTTGTCTCCAAACTCAGTACCACATCAATGGGGACTATGCTGTGAGCTCTCCTTCTCCTCTACAATATAAACTAAGATGGGTACTGGAACTTCACGTATACAACAAGGCAAAGCAGAATGTCACCAAATCATGACTTGTCACAGCACAAACAGACTGGCTAGGATTAGGCTATGTTGGTCAAGTTTTCTCCATGTGTTTTAGATATTTCATTGTCAACAGACTCTAACAGACTCCAGGGGAGCAGGTCAAAGTTAAGGTAAATATGTTGTTTAGAGGTAAGGTATATATGTCAGAGGTAAAGTATGTACTTCAGGAGCTGAATATTGAAGAAGGCTGGCTATTAAAGACGCTAAAACAAAGAAAATTGAAATATTTTGGTCACTTGAAATGTCATGACAGTTTGAAGAGAACAATAATGGAGGGGTATATGCCTGTGAAGAGAGGAAGAGGAAGGCCAAAGAGAAGATGGGTGCAGGATGTGGCGGATGATCTCCAGATGGGTGTATCGGACGCGGGGCATCTTGCTTATGATCGAGAGGTTTTCTGGAAGGTTGTTATGGGAGCGAAGTTCTGCAAAGGACATGCTACTAAATGAATGAATGAAAGTATGTATATTTGTCAGAGCTAAGGTATATATATTGATTGGAGGTAAAGTATGTATATATGTCAGAGGTAAGGTATACATGTTAGAGGTAAGATATATATGTCACAGGTAAGGTATGTATATATGTCAGAGGAAAGGTATATATGTTGATTGGGGGCAAAGCATGTATATATATAATAGGTAAGGTATATATGTTGGAGGTAAGGTATGCATGCCAGAGGTAAGTTATAAATATTGCAGTCGTTAATATACCCACATGGTTGAAAGAGTATGTACAATGAAAAGGCTTGGCATGATGTACCGTTAGTAAAATGGACATAGAATATTTGATTTAAAAAACATTTACATAAGCAAAACTGATGGCTTGCAGTCAAATACTATACTACATTTACACACATTATTCACCAGTATTATTTTTAATTATGAACACTGATATAATCAAAGGAAACGTCAAACCTATAGGATAGGACTAGGGTGAAAGACACAGCAATAGCAATAAGTCAAGTCAGAAACTAAAAGTTTGACTGAACGCTTCCAGTATCAACAAATAAGGGGTGAGTACAAATATGTTGCACATTCTAGTGTGACACTGAACATAAGCTAATCACAGGAGTCTGACTGGGAAAGTCAGTGATCACAGAGGGAAGGCAGACCTGGTCTCAAAATATACCAGGCTGATGTCAGACATATGGGCTGAAGTTGAATGTATGCGTTGAAAAATGCAAATATCAAATCTTCTCTGCATGCAAAGACAACACATAATTCTTTTCAGAAATTCAACAAAAAAGAGGACGCCTCCAAGGATGACTAGACTTTTAGTTAAGTCTGTTGTGAGTAACAACTCACATAGTCAAGATAAATAAATGCATAGGTAATAATGGGAACTTATAAAAAATATAGTAAAAACAGTATAATTTAATATGTGTGCAATTATTTCTCTTGCTGATCTGGTGGTCTCAAAAATTGTCTAGTGTCTACCAACACAGTTGTCTTCCAGTTTACAAAGTGCAGTTAGTACGAAACCACTGCAAAGCAACTTAAAATGGAGGAAATTGTTTATCCTTGAAAAAAATATTGCAGATAAGAAAGCTGAACAATATTTGTCTTTGATTGCCACAATTTACTGCTGCCATCAATGCTGCCACTACTAGCATACTTTCTACTACAGACATAAACTGTTGTTGTTCATTAGTACTGTTAATATATAACGACTACAGGTTATTATTTCAGTTCCATAGCAGTTATTGCTATACCTTAAGTGTATATGAGAACTGACAACAACTATGATGTAATTACACTCAAACAGTCTTAGAAATCTCTTCATACACTATATGAGGTCTGTTCAAATAGTACAGAACCAATGGCCAGCAAAAATACAGTTACTCAGTCTGTCATCTACTCAGACAGTTACTCAGTCTGAGGTCTGAAACCTTAATCCACTTCAAATTAATTTTGCTGGCACTGTCCACACATCTCAAGCCAGTCCCATGATCGTTGGAAACTTTTAAGAAAGGCCTCGTTTGGAATGGAGTAAGTGTGACCAGTCTCTTCTTGTGATTCAAATCTGTTTCCTATCAGTGGCATTTTTATCTTTGTGAACAGCCATCTGGCATTTATAACAGCCATCTGGCATTTATAACAGCCATCTGGCATTTATAACAGCCATCTGGCATTTATAACAGCCATGTAGCATTTATAACATCAGATGGAAGATGTACAACAGAGATTAAGAGCAGCATAGGGCAAGCAAAGCTACATTTCAGAAAATGAAGAGTATCTTATGCAATAAGTCACTATCACTGAATGTAAGAAATAGAGTGCTGAAATGCTATGTAGAACCAGTTGTGCTGTATGGCAGTGAATCTTGAAATGTAAATGAACAAATTAAGAAGAAATTAGAAGCAACAGAGATGTGGTTCCTGAGACGAATGTTGTGAATTCCTTGGATTGCCAGAGTAACTAACAATGATTGCCTGAAACAGCCCAATGAAACTATAACATTATATAGAGCAATAAGAAAGAGACAAATATCTTTCTTCGGTCATGTGATGAGAAGCGATGCATTGGAGAACATCGTGACAACTGGAAAGATCGAGGGGAAGAGAGGCAGAGGCAGACCAAGAGAAATGATGCTGGATGGGTTGAGACGGTGGCATGGAGGATTATCAGCAGCAGACCAAAAACCGAGATCTGTGGAGAGCCATGAATGCCTAGGCCAGCTAGCAGGGCACTTGATGATGATGATGATGAACAGCCAATAATCTCAAACGAAAGCTCAAAAAGGTTTGTCAGCAATGAGAGTCATGGCGACTGCCAATATCGAGCAAAGACTGCTAATACTTCTGTTCCAAGGACTGGTGCTTTCACGCATCAAGTATGCCCTGGCCATCCTCACTGTCAGCCCTACACAGATTGGAAGACTTGAAAAAGTACAAAACGAAGCCATGCGCATGATTTTGGGCTGCACGAGAGACACCAGCTGTGTAGCAATGAGATACCTCCTTGACTTCCAAACAAGGGAACACAGGATCAAGATCTGGAGAGCTCATGCATACTTAAAAATAAGTGCAGATGAGCAGCACCCTCTGCATGATGCTATATTCAGAGAAAAGGGTGACAGGCTAAAGAGGGGCAAATCATGGATGGGTCGGGCGGAAGATGTCGTCAGACAGGTCAGCAGTCTTACCAGTATCAACCCCGGCAAGGAATGGGTGCCGCTGCCTCCAGCTTTTAAGTGCACTTTCTCCTGCATTATCACACTCGACAGACGGTGCAGAGAGCAGAACCCTGCTGCTGTCAATGCAGAGGTCAACACGCTCATCTATGAACACTCAGATAGCCCCGAAGTGCTAATCTATACAGATGGATCTGTTGTAAAGCAGCAGAGAAGTGCGTGGACATTTACAGCCCGTTCAGTGGGCCGAACCACTCAAGAATCCAGTGGTGCCCACTCTATAACCACGAGCAGCATGACGATGGAGGTGATGGCAGTTACACAGGCTTTCATATGGCTGGAATCACAGCATTATACCAACGTGTGTGTACTAAGTGATTCAATGAGCATGATTCAGAAGGTCGAAGCTGAATCTGTACGTAGGCAGTGGACTGAGTCGCTGCGGAAGTCTGTTGTCCGTAAAGTCACCTTCATCTTCATCCCGGGACATGCGGGAGTCGAGGGAAATGAATGAGCTGATAAACTGGCTGGCTTTGCACCCCCTGTAGATGGCCAGCCCATGGATTATGCCGATGTTATTAACGTCCTTAAAGATATGGCGAGAATATAGGACTTTGACGTCAATGAATCCACATCGCTGTCCAGGATGAAAGACTTGGGAGTAAGAATCGGCACAGCCAGACGTGAGAAGTACATTGGGAAAATGAGGGGCCTCGTCAACCAACACAGAACTGGCACTATTAGCCACCGGACGCTGATGCATATGCTGGGGGGAGGATCTGAGCACCTATGGACCTGTCCGGAGTGCAATGAAGACACCCCAACTGATAACTGACAACTGATTGTCATGATGGAGCTGCCAAGTCCTGGTTACCTACAGGTCCATTCGTTTGTGTCATTATAAAGGTGTTGGATAACCTCCAGGTAGTACTCCTTGGTCATGTTTTGGACCTTGTGGTGAGCACTTGTCATGCACTATCCCCACAAGAACATGATCTGAAAGGTTTATGTGGGTTCTGTACACAGACAGTGGATTGGATTACTGCAAAGATCTGCTAGTTTGTACAGTCACCTTCATCTTCATTCCAGAACATGCAGGAGTTGAAGGAAATAAACAAGCTGATAAATTTGATGCCTCTGCATCCCCTGCAGACAGCTGGCCTATGGATAATGCTGATATTATAAACCCCCTTAGCGAGATGTGGAGAGGGGAGGACTTTGATGCTAGTGAATCCACATCGTTGTCTAGAATGAAAGACCTGGGAATAAAATTAGCATGGCCAGACATGAGAGGCATATCTGGTGAATGAGGGGTTTCATCAACCAACACAGAACTGGCACTATTAGCTGCTGAATGCTGATACATATGTTGAGGGTAGGATCTGGGGACCTATGAACATGTCCGGAGTACAAGAATGATACCCCAATAGATAACGGCAATGAATGAATCACCCAAATAAACGAGAAGTAGATTGTGAGCTTTACTAAAACACGACTACAAGAGACAAATTGGACGTTGCGGCCAAAGCCTTCGTCAGCACAGGACAAACAAATACAAACCAACACAAAACTACATGAAACACACTATGACAATATTAAACTATTAAACTAATTAAAATTAAATGTACTCATCTGAATACCGTGTCCTAGCTTGGAAGGTCTGACACACGTAGGGTAATAGATAACTAACTTACTACCTCATAGGAGACAAACAAAATGATTAATGTGACTTTTATGCTAGTGAAAGTTACCATATTTGAGTCACAAGGAGACATTATGTGGAATGCAAACACCAAGCTGTCCTCCTTTCCCAAAGAAATGTTTTTGAAATGCTTCCAACAATGGCGGAATGACTGGCAGAAGTGGGTACATTCTGAAGGATATTATTTTTTTTTTGGGGGGGGGGGGGGGGGGTTGTATTTTTCCCAGCCAAAGTCTGATAATTTTTTAACAGACTTTTTCATACAGCCATGAAAATATATTTATATATCATGCACAAAGCAGACAGTTTACACATTGTGTCACTTAGTATTTTAAATGCAACAGAAACAGTAGTTTAGTTTTCACTTTATGATAAATAAAGGTTTAGCTTCACACAAAACTGGTAAAATTGTGGATCAACAAAGGGTTAGAAATGTGCTCAATATAAATATCAATGATTAAAATGTTGAAAAATGTAATACCTTGAACCTCTGTAATGAAAGACAGAAAACAGAAGATGAAATAGCACAAGAGATTTCTTAGATACATCTGTGTTGTTACTTTTAAGAAGTATATGCTGTCTGCTCAAATTATTCATAAGAAATTATATTTAAATGTATGTATATACACCAAAACAGTATACAGTATGTTCTGATGTTAAGAAGGTCCAAATCTCATGCCTTTGTAATTACAGGATAACTATGTGAGCACATGTGTGTGTGCATGAACATGTGCACACATAGAGACATCTAGTTTCTGAGTGTAATGTGCTTGTAATAGATGCAAGCAAGAGTTAAATATACACTATTTAATAATAAAGAATTATGACATAAATATGGGGCAGTTAGAGTAGAGCAGTATCAAGGACAAGGCCTACATAATTAAGATGGCTTCAGCCATAACAGCCTTGATCTGATAAACTGCCCAGTGCTTCATTAGATGAGACGTCATTTGAAATAGTGGAGAAAATATGTTGGCTTCACTAGATGAGGCATCATTTGAAATAGTGGAGAACATCTGCTGGCTTCACTAGATGAGATATCATTTGAAATGGTAGAGAAAATCTGCTGGCTTCATGAGATGAGACATCATTTGAAATGGTAGAGAGAATCTGCTGGCTTCATAAGATGAGACATCATTTAAAATAGTGGAGAACATCTGCTGGCTTCACTAGATGAGACATCATTTGAAATAGTGGGGAAAATCTGCTGGCTTCACTAGATGAGATATCATTTGAAATAGTGGAGAACATCTGCTGGCTTCATTAGATGAGACATCATTTGAAATAGTGGAGAACATCTGCTGGCTTCACTAGATGAGATATCATTTGAAATGGTAGAGAAAATCTGCTGGCTTCATGAGATGAGACATTATTTAAAATAGTAGAGAAAATCTGCTGGCTTCAATAGATGAGATATTATTTGAAATGGTATAGAAAATCTGCTGGCTTCACTAGATGAGACATCATGTGAAATGGTTTAGAAAATCTTCTGGCTTCATGAGATATGTCATAATTTCAAATAGTAGAGAAAATCTGCTGGCTTCACTAAATGAGACACCATTTGAAATAGTGGAGAACATCTGCTGGCTTCACTAGATGAGACATCATTTGAAATAGTGGAGAAAATCTGCTGGCTTCACTAGATGAGACATAATTTGAAATAGTGGAGAACATCTGCTGGCTTCACTAGATGAGACATCATTTGAAATAGTGGAGAAAATCCGTTGGCTTCATTAGATGAGACATCATGTGAAATGGTTGAGAAAACCTTCTGGCTTCGTGAGATGAGTCATCATTTCAAATAGTAGAGAAAATCTGCTGGCTTCATGAGATGAGACATCATTTGAAATGGTTAAGAAAATCTGCTGGCTTCACTAGATGAGATATTTGAAATAGTGGAGAAAATCTGCTGGCTTCACTAGATGAGACATCATTTGAAATAGTGGAGAAAATATGCTGGCTTCACTAGACGAGACATCATTTGAAATAGTTGAGAAAGCCTGCTGGCTTAATTAGATGAGACATAATTTCAAATAGAAGAGAAAATCTGCTGGCTTAACAAGATGAGACATCATTTGAAATGGTTGAGAAAATCTTTTGGCTTCATGAGGTGAGACATTTGAAATAGTGGAGAAAATCTGCTGGCTTCACTAGATGAGACAGAAATTCCAATATGGCACATTCCACCACTGGTGTGACTACCATATACTGTCCACATTAATAAAAAGTATTCTAAGATTGTATCTGCCTCATCAATCACTTTTGCAGTCATAATTATTGAATCTCATTGGATGATGAGTGGTCTTCAACATTTATGATGGACGAACAACACAGTACACTGGAGGCACTACTAGACCAAATATAAGATCTAAGTTATTGTGTTTTATCTTGTTCAGTTTTCTTGTGTGTGCAAGAAAGAAATGAATGTGTTTGCTAAAAGTAAAGAAAGATATTCAACGTACATAAGGATTCTAGCTCAGTGATTGTCACAGGATGTGTATGTATGAGACTTACGGTCATGCACAGCTTCCAGAACCTGATCACTCATGGCTATAAAGTTGCCATCCTCCGCAATTTCCACCAATTGTAAGCCTTGAGTTTCTGCAATGTATTCAATTTCTGTACGGTCCCTTGGGCTGACCCCAAGCGGAATAAGACGCACACCTGCATCAATAGTGAGATCAATTTCTGATGTTGTGATGTCGCGGTTGATTTCTGCAGAACCGTCTGTCAGCAGGAAAGCAATGTTGCGAGCATTGTATCTGAGGAAACACAAGATCACACATGAAAAATTAACGAGATCCAGGGACAACACAAACCAGAAAACAAAATTAAAAATGATATTTGAAGAGGTTTGCTTGCTTTAAAGGCTGACAAAATTCTGATACATACATATATATATATATATATATATATATATATATATATATATATATATATATATATATATATATATATATATATATATATATATATATATATATATATACATACATATACATATATATATACATACATATACATATATATATATATATATATATATATATATATATATATATATATATATATATATATTTATATATTGATACAGGCATTGATAATGCACAATGGGAGCATGTCGCCGCTGAATGTGTTGCAAGGAGGGCAACTATCAGAAATGGAATAAAGACAAAGGAGAAAATGATTGCAGATAAAGCACCTACTGTGGGCAAACATTTGCAGCAAGAATTGGCCTTACCAGCCACACTCGCCACCGCCATGGATCGTAGTTATTGCCATATGACAGTTATTAAGCCTTTTTGAAGCACAATGTACCAAACTATCGTCTGTCAAGACGGAAAGGTGCCAATGTATGTATGTAAATATATATATATATATATATATATATATATATAACAAAAACCATGCCGTTGTCTTTTAACCTGTCAGTATTGTTGTTAAGGATGTCAAGAGTGTTAAATATGTGACATCACAGTGCAGATTACACAGTGACGTCATAAGGACAGTTTAAAGTTAGCCACCCCACTTTTGACATTCACCAAAAAAAAAGAGCAGCGTTCTGTTACCCATTTTTGGTCAGTGAAGGGGTGAAACCTATATATAGATTCATTGGTGAATGAAGGTCCAGTATGGTGATGTATGCCTGTCAGTACAGCAAGTGTATGAGTAGAGTAGGAAGTTTCATAACTGCGTGCCTTCTGTGACTGACTGTTCATGACAGGGTCAGGCACACCGAGTATTGACCCAGAGAATATTTTTCTACAGGACTCGAAACACTTTACTGGTGCTGGAGGACTTGCATTGAATGCATTGGTGACTACACCGAAAAGTGATACATGTGTTCTTTACTTTTTGAGAATATATTCACCGAAAAACACACTTAAGGTTTTCATCTGAAGTCCCCTTATAACTAATTAATTAACTAATTAACTAACTAACTAAATAACTAACTAACTACATAACCAACTAACCAACTTTCAGAGAGATACTAAAGACAGAAACAGTCTTGAAGTATCATCAGGTACACACTTAGCCACATTAGTGTTGTGGGGAAACACTGTCTGCTGGCACGGTGGTCATGGGTTTGATCCTTACTCAAGTGGATTTTCTACATTGACCTGGGCTCCCTGGTCACGCAGCCTAACAATGGCTACCATGAATTGTCTTGGGAAGTAAAAATAGCCAGTGTGATAGTGACCACAACTCCCCCTGGGTGCTGAATAGTCTATTTAGATTGGTCTAGCACCATATGCTCAATGTGACCAAGGCAGACACAAAGGCCTGTTATTGTATTTTCACAGTGAGACCGGTACAGCATAGTGGCTAATGTGCTCACATACTGATGTGCTGGTTGTGTGTTTCTTCTTCTTCTTCTTCTGCGTTCATCTGGAGAATTTTTTTGGGCGTGACTGCGCTGTGCCTGTTTACAGCAGAGCTGCGTTCTTGCACTATTAGGCCAACACATCCGACTTCTGCGGGCATTTGTTGACCGGGTTAACCTTCCCGGGAGGTTGCGTATTTGAATCCTCATCGAAGTAAGGATGATTTAAAAACTTGTCCTGGCTCCCAGGTCCACCCAGCCTGAAATGGTTACCAGGTATTGTCCTGAGAAGAAAATGTAGCCAACGTGATACTGACCACATGACCTGTCTGGAGAGCCAATAAGTCTATACAAATGTGCGGTTAGCACCACACACGCATTACACTTCAAGTCCAGGAAAACAGCCCTGTACTTTTGTTGTTGTTGACACACTTAGACAATTTAGAAAACGTGTCAAAATAAACCCAACCTGTCTCCGTTTCTGTTGTTGAACATTTGTGTGCGTACTACTCTGATTGCCTCAGCCATGTTTGCCCGGGCAGGAGTGAAGCTGATGCGCTGGATGGCCTGTAAGATCTCAACCTCCGTGTTGTAGACTCCCAGGTTGAACTGGATCATGGCAGCTGAGCTGTACTTGACAACCCCCACACGTATGCCACAGGTCTCAATGTTCATTTCACTGACCAATGTTTGGGCATAGCCTTTAATGGCGTTAAATTGTTTAGAGCCAACAGATGTTGACGAATCCAGAATGAGGACCACATCAGCGGGGGGCCCACAAGCTGAAATTATATAACAAAATTGGCTTTATATACACACACTTGCAGATATACATATTCAAATTAAACAAGGCATTGGGTACATTTCTTGGCACTGTGAGGATTTAATGAGATTTATCAGAAATAATGAGAAATAGAACGTGTGTGAGGGATCAAGGAATCAATATAAATAATATCTGCAATGCTGATGACATATTACTTATAACAAGAAATGACAATGACATGACAGAATTAATGCACATCATAATCACATACCATGAAGTCATGGCAGCATAGTCATTGCCTGCCAAGGCAGTGGTCTGAGTTCAAACCTGAGCAAAGGCAGGATGATTTGTTTAGTTCAGGTTTGCTCTGGTGTTGACCCAGACTCATCAACATGAGCACCAGACCCCCAGACTCATCAACATGAGCACCAGGCCCCCAGACTCATCAACATGAGCACCAGGCCCCCAGACTCATCAACATGAGCACCAGGCCCCCAGACTCATCAACATGAGCACCAGGCCCCCAGACTCATCAACATGAGCACCAGGCCCCCTGACTCATCAACATGAGCACCAGGCCCTCTGACTCATCAACATGAGCACCAGGCAATGTTCACAACATTCTGAGAAGGAAAGGTGGTGAGGGAGAGAACTGGCTACTCCACCAGATACATCTTAAATCAAGAATATCTCCACTACTAGAATTAGGTTTGAGAGAATCTCCATCAAGAATATCTCCCCTACTAGAATCAGGATTGAGAAAATCTCCATCAATAATATTTCCCCTACTAGAATTAGGTTTGAGAAGATCTCCATCAAGAATATCTCCACTACTATGATTAGTTTTCATATCTCTGCCAATGATATCTCCCCTATTAGAATTAGATTTGAGAAGATCCCATCAATGGTATTTCCACTACTAGGATTAGTTTTAAGATCTCTATCAATGACATGTCCACTACTAGGATTAATTTTCAGATCTCCACAATGATATCTTCCCTACTAGAATTATAATAGAATAGTAGGCTGAGCACTTCAAACCTCACCAGGCAGTATCTGCTACAGGACCACATATACCGCAACTACATAAACAACATACAAAACAAAATTAAAATGAAACAATGTGAAAACAAACATTATGTTCACAACTAACAATCTGAGTGTTTAGTGACAGCAAAAAGGGTAACTCTGAAACATGTAGACAGATTCAATTACCTACCATCGGTGATAACAATAGATGGGAAAAGCAACAGAAAGTAACAGGCAGAATAATCCAGCAAAGTTAGTTAGTTAGTTAGTCGAGGTTCTAACTTCACGGCAACGGCTCGTCCCCATTATACTCCATTCCTGTGCCAGTGAATATCACACAAAATGCTCCCCACTGTCCAATGTGAAAAGTGGAAAAGACAGGAGTCTCCACAATCCAACAACCCGCACAGGCAAGACTCCATCAGATATTGTAACCAATGCCTGCCCAAAGAAGTTAGAAAACAAGCTCTAGGATCTGATAAGAAGCACATACAACTGTATGCCTGTCAATCATGGACACTGCATTAAAGATCAGAAAGAAATTTGTATAAGGAGAGATGTGGGATGTTTAAAACAATCTCAAGAACTGCTAACAATAAAAATATCCAAATACTGCAAGATGCCAATTCACAAAGGCTCCTTTTGGAATGGCATAGGAAGGCAAGGAAGCCACCTGGTGGACGGACACCTTTGACATGGGCAGCTGTTTATGCAAGATCTTCAGTGTGACCCCATGACTTAGTCCCAACCCAGCAATGATTTCCTTGATGGTTATGTGCTTGTCTGAGAGAACTATGGCCTACACGCTTACAACATAGTTGACACCATCCATAAAAGATGTTCTACTGCTACTTGCTTTAACTTGAAAGCTGCTGTGTTCCATTTAAAATTATTTTTTTCTAACACTTCACAGTATCATTGGGAGTACAGATATCCTTATAAGTGGTGAACATGTCATTGTGAATTTGCTTCACAGATTTTCCCTGCAGGTGTATGAAACTGAAAGAACCTCCACTTTGTCCATATTAACCTTAAGCAATTTATTCTACACATACCACACCTCACACACCATGTGCGAGTGGACAATTTAAAACAATAGTGTCTTTATAATGATATCTAACCCTCCCACCTGTCTTAACAATTTCTTAATAAAGTGCAAACCTTTTAAACTGCTCCTCATACTTATGTACACATACACACAGATAAACACACAGAGATAAAACACACATACAAAAACACATACACTCGCATGCATATATATGTGAACAGTGTCTGTGTGTGCTTACACGGATTCTATAATTATTGTTAAATTATACAAAGTCATACATTTGTCGCAGACTTCGCCGTAGAATCCTGCAGCACAGAGGCACATGTAGGACCTCAAGCCATCAACACAAACACCCTGATTCTGGCATGGATTTCTCTCACATTTGTTGTCATCTGTTAAAATAGCAAGCAGAATTAACTATTAGCTGAAAAGACAACAAGAGCATGAAATATAACATCACTGAAGTAACTCTGGCTTGTGAAGAAAACTATTTACAGCACAGAATAAATGTGAAACAAGTACATAAAAATATGAAACTATTACAAATGCTAACAAGTGTAAGTTACAAAAGTTACTAGCATGTTTGTTACAGAATGTTGCAATCAATCCCAGCATTTTTTGGTTGCTTGTGAATTACTAGGTAAGTTTATGTTTAGTGGTTTGCCATTGCTTTCTGGATGACCAACACTCATACCATTATTAACAATCAACACAAGGTGGTCTGCTTCAAAATATCCGGCAGCTGATTGTGAACGCAGTCTGCATGATTGTCAATCGTCTTCACTACTCCTTGCCACAGACACCGGCAACAAATGTAAGTAAAATATATTGTAAATAATCAGAGCACCATTTGTTGTATGATATAGGAGAGATGTGAGAGACGTAAGATGGTGCATGATGGTGGAAATGACCATGTTTTCACATGCATCTACTGTGAACAAACATTTACAGCACAAATTGGCCTTATCAGCCACACTCGCCACCACCATGGGTCGTAGTTATTAAGCCTTTTTGAAGCACAATGTACCAAACTAGCTAGTTAGTCGACAGATCATCCTCATTGCACATTGAACTATTCAGTCCATACGTGCCCCTCCTCAGCAAATCCTGCAGGGTGTAGCAGCTAACGACGCCAGTTCTGTGTTGGTTTATCAATCTTCTTTGGCTTCCTGCCTAGTGTTCTTGTTTGGCCACACCTCTTTTAATTTGCTATTCTCGCAGTCTGACCATGGTTGTAGTTCGTAGTCATCACTTGGTTCTCGCAAAAGTCTTACTTCTCGTAGAGCATTCAGAATGTCAGCCTGGTCCATGGCGTGTCCACCCTTCACAGTAGCCTTACCTGCGAGCTTGTCAGCCCCCTCATTTTCTTGTACTCCCGCATGCCCTGGCATGAAGATGAAACTAATCTTTGTCAGCCGAGACCGCTCCAGAGACAGCAACCACTCTCTTCAGATACACCCCGTCTCTATCCTCTTGAGCATGCTCATTGAGTCGCTAAGGAAATATGCCCTAGTGAATGTCTGTGTCTCGAGCCATGCTATTGCTTTACTTACTGCCATGACTTCCATAGAGAGGCTACTTGTGGTCTCAACAAAAGCACCAGAGTCCTCCTTCACAGTTCTCCCTCCAGCTGTGCCATAAAGGCCCATGAGCTTCTCACATGTCGGACGACCGACCCATCTGTGTAAATGATAGCATCATCGTCTAACGAAATCTCGAAAATCAACGCTTGTACTTTCACCTCCACAGCAGCCGGATTTTCTTGTCTGCATTTTCTGTCTAGTTGGATGCAAACTGAAAAGGACGTACAGAAATCTGTTGCACTTGTACCTACTCCTCGCCAGGTGAACATACCTGTTGATGAATGTCTTTGGCTTGACCCATCCATGACCTTCCTCTTTTTAACCTGCTGCCCTTCACCTTCCTAATTTCACTATGCAGTAGATGTTGTGTGTTTGCGTTAACTCTGAGGTAGGCACGTGCTCTGCAAATTTGTAGCCTGTCTTCAATGGTTGGAAAATCAAGAAGGTACCGCATCGCCCTGCATGCTGTATCTCTTGTAATCCAAGAATAATGCGCATAGCTTCGTTTTGTATCCTTTTTATCCGCTTACTGCTGAGAGTCAGGATCACCATTGCATACTCAAAAACAGACATGACCAGCCCCTCATATAGGAGGCATAGATGGCGCTGCTCAAAGTTTGCTCAAAATACTCAATGCAGCAAAAATGTTCAGCTACTGAGATCTGAAGGTATTACAAGAGCATTAAACAAAACCATAAAGAAAAGACATTACGTATATTGGATATATTAAAAATTTGTCATTTACACTTGTATTTTACAGAAGAGAAGGGAAAGATCTTAAGGAAAATATGGTTGTAGCAAGAATCTGCCATCAGATATGAAAGAAAACTTAGTGAGTTCTGAGCAATTAAAGGAGAAGTTAGGATGTTTTTTGTCACCTGATCATTTCCACATTTACAGTGAAGGAACAATCAGAACAATCAAAGATCTGGGGAGAGTTACAGCTGGAAGCCAATATATAAATACTCTGAGATACTTTGATGACACAGTGTTAATAGCAAAGCCTGACAGTGGGCTGTACACTATATTAGACAAGGTGGTGGAGGAGAGTGAGAAGAAATGATCAATAAATGTTAACATAACTGAATGTTTGGTAGTTTCCAAGAGATCACACATTTCAATTTGCTTTACATATGATAACGGCATTAAAGTAAAATAGGTCAACCATTTTTATTATTTTGGCTACAGAGTGAAATCTGACGGACGATGTGAAACAGAGATAAAGACAAGAATTGCCATCTCCTATAATTCTTTTTACAAGAATGAGCAAGATCATGAAAAACCGAAATTGTAAACAGTACTGAAACCCATTTAATGAAAAGCTGTGCATGGCCATAATCACAATCAATAATGAAGAAATTAAAAATATCACACACTGAATATCTAGGCTTTGTAATCAAGAGCAATTGGGACTGTTCAAAAGACATTAGATGCAGGCAGGCCGTAGCATGAACTGGTAAAACAGTACTGAGAACATATGGTACAACACCAGCAAACATTTTAAAGTACAGTTGTTGAGAACAAGCATCTCTCTTGTGCTAACATATGGATGGGAAACATGGACCATTTCACAATCACTAAAAAGAAAATGGAGGTTTCTAAGCTTAAATGTTACAGAAAAGTACACAGCTTCAAATTCTGAGATAAGTAGCAACATTTTTTTTCAAGTTTTCATTTTTTCTTCATTGCTTTCATTTTATTTCATATTTTTATTCTTCTCATCCTGTCCTTATGCCTTAATGTAGTCACCATAGGGTCTTTTCCATGACTATATCTTGTGTTTTATGTATTTATTTGTTTGCTGATGAATGCTAGTCGCCGCAATGTCCTGTATATGTCTTAATCCTGTTCTGTAAAGCTGCATTACTTTGTATTATTTTATATTGTTTAGAAAAATTCTTAGAATATCGTGGGCCAAGAGGAAGAACAATAATTACATTTTATAAGAACTTAACAACGAAGAAAACTGGCACATAAACAAAATCATGTCTGGGAAACTGAAATACTGTGGCCATATTCAAGTGTACAGTGGCTTGGAACAAATATTGATGGAAGGTATGGTTCTAGGGACAAGAGGCAGAGATTGATCAGCTCAGCATGAATATGTACGCATAACATTGCAGTCACCTGTAACATGAGGGAGCATGAGGCTGCAGAGAGGAGAGGTACAAAGAGACTTACTGGCGGGCCATGATGAGAATGGCATTTTACACAGAATCTGCTACATGATGATGGTGAGTGTGGCCTATTTTTGTGTAAGAATGTGAATGTAATCAAATGGTGATGAAGCTGGAGTCAGTAGAGATGTGGTTTTGTGTAAGAATGTGAATGTACTGAAATGGTAAAGAAGCAGAAGTCAGTAGAGATGTGGTTTTGTATAAGAATGTTGATAATACCATGGACAGAGAAGATAACACATGTTGAGTTACTGAGATCTGGAGGTATTAGAAGCTCACTTATCAAAACTGGTTCTGTGGCGAAGGGGTTAGAAATGCAATTTGTAATCCTGCATACGGCTTTCGAAACACAGTTAATGGTGATTTGGAAGCTGACTGCCTTGCGTTGGTTTCCATAAAATGGTTATGAGTACCAGTCATTCAGAAAGCATTGGCAAACTACTGAGCATAAACTACCCAAGAATCACAGACAGCCAAAAAATGCTTGGGTTGACTGCTGCGTCATGTAAAGGATATGCAACTAACTCTTTAAAAAAAAAAAATCAAAACCATAAAGAAGGAACACATGAAATGCATTGGATATAAAAAGAAGAGGTGGCATAGACACATCAGACTTATGTGGGAAACAAACTAGGCAAGAGAAGCAGAATAAGACAGAAAGAAGTATGTGGAAAGCTTACACAAATGGGCCACAAATAATAATATAAACAATAGCAACTGTATCCAATTATCAAATGACAGAGTTATTATCCCTGATGTCTGGCCCAGGCCAGGCACCTGAAGAAGACAACCATGCAAGCTGGCAATTCTGACTTCTGACAAGTAGCTTATGTATGTAATCCAGCTGCGGAGAGACATGGAACACAAATTTTAACTCACCTGAGCACAGAGGAGCAACAATCAGCCTAGAAAGTCTGCTAAGACTCTCAAAATCAGTCACTTCAATCATGTTAACATCAGTAGGGGGTGAGGTCAGTCCCTGGAGTTCAGCATTATTCTCCAGACCAATGGCTACAGTAACAATTGTAGTTCCAGTTGATTTAATCTGCCTGGCTTCTGGCAGTGTCTGTTCATTGTTGACATTAGAGTGGCCATCCGTTACAACCACCAACAAATTAGGGACATCTGTGAAGACATGTACTCATTTAAACTATAGATTCTAATATACACAAACCAACAGGTTTAAAAGGCATGCACATTGACTTCATTGCACCATGTTTTATCCCATGTGGCTTGGTCTCCTTCTGTAGAGTGGCCTGCTGAAAGCGTGGCACAAAGCATGTATTCTGTAGGTCCAGCAACGATTCTCAGGTGTCTCCGAACAAACTAAACCTATAAACCAAATGATGTAATGTGAAAATAAACCCACAGTTTCTTGAAATGCGAGGCAGGCATCTTAACCACTTGGCCACAGGGAACCCCTTTGCTACTAACTTTCTAGAAAAGGTCAAGGAAAACGACAAATGGGAACATAAAAACTACGCTCAGCAGTTAGTATCCAGAAATGAACAGGGTAAACCATTTCAGAGATTAAAATAATTTGATGCTGAAAAGCATAACTAGGAAAACATAAAAAAGGGGAAACTTAAATTCACAGGAGGAAAGGGAACAGGCTGTTGTGTGAGAAGTCATAAATGTGCGAGGAAGACATTTACGCATTAGTGTTGTAAAGCAATCATTCATAGCCACCATTTGCAACATACTTCAACCTTTTGTCTTCTTTTAGTCTACGCCACGTAGTGTTGGTTATTATGTCTGTCTACAGCGTTATGTCTCATTTGCAATATTCTTACAGTCCATCCTGTAATGTTTGTTATAATGTCTGTCTACTACTGCTTTCTATCTCCTGTGCTGCCAACTATGTTTGATACCACTACTGCTCGTTATATGATGTCAAGCTGTCTAGCATCTTCTCTCCTGGTTTTCCCCTGCCGCTCTTCTCCTAGAAACTTTTCTGTTGTAATGACATACTCCAGCTTTTCCCTTCGCATGATGTACCTACAGAATGTGGACTGTTTTTCTTATAGAAGTGCATTTCTGTCTGTGAGTTAGTTATTTAAAATATATCTTCTAGAACACGTTCATCTATCAATTTTTCAATCCTGCTGGTTCTTGTTTTTTTTTTTTTTAAATCAATAACATCATGTTTATTCATTATTGAATCTTAGAACCATGTAATGTGACTGGCCAGATATACATATGAAGTATATTTGTCCCCATATATCAAGATGTATATTTTTTGAAGATAGTATGTTTTGTTGTTTTTCTCCATCTGTCCTCTTAACCATCATGCTTCTAATTTTAATGGCTTTCTTAGATTGGGCGTCTTCCATTAACAGTTTGACCAGAGAGACAGATGTATTAGCTTGTTGTATGTTTAGTTTTCTATTTTGAGCTGTTGTGCTTGTAGGGTCCTGGCTATTGCCATTATTTTTTTCTTTTGTTAATTTAATTTCATAGTGTTTATTCTTGCTGTTTGCTAATTTTCTTGAGTAATACCTGGAGTAAATTTTCTATTTCTGGCCTGACAACTTACTTGTACATTTTATTTTACTAATCTCTTCTGTACTTTTAACTCCCAATTTGCATCCTTCAATTGCATCTGTCATGATCATTTGTGGGTATGCACTAAAATGTCCTGGTCTAACTCCTCATCTAAGTAGTGCAGGTCAAGTTTCTCTTTTTAACTGCTGTAACTGTTTCTTGTACAAATTCTAGATCAATCTAAGGATGAGTTTTTCTATCCTTTTTTGTCATGGGATCTTAGAAAGTGAGTTTCAGGATATCTGGTCAGTTACCTTTTCATTATAATTAATGAAATATGCAAGTAGATTTTCTTACCTGTGTGATCACTCTTTCTACTATTAATATTAATATACCAGTTGGGTCTCTAGTTACCCTTTCCCTCTCTAGTTACCCTTTCCCTTTGGAATCCAAACAGATCTTCATTTAGTACATTGTTAGTTTTGTTTTATATCCCTTGCTGAATTATCCAAAACAATAGTGTGTAGACTTCTGATATCAGACTTATGGTATGGGACTGTTCGCATTGCACAGCATGAGGCTTTTCTTTGGGTATTGGTAAAAGGAATGATACAATATGATCAACTGACCTACTCCAAATTTGAAATTTAAATTGGGCAGTGGCATATTGGTCTACCCTTTTTTAACTGTCAATACAAATCCTCCTAGATTTCCACCCTTAACTGAGATGTCTAGGCATTTAATCCACTACTCAATGATTACAGGGAGGGTGGGGGGGGGGGGGGTGGGGGGGGGGGGAAACTATCCTCACTTTCCTCCAAATGTGCACCATGTACTGTCAGTCATGCCACCCCTGGAACATACATTAATGTGTCCCAAGTGCAATGGCTTTGCTTCTAATCAATCAATCATTCTATTAATCTTCATAACCAAAACACTGAAAGAATATAAGATCAATAAATATGTAGCAACAATGACAACATTCTACACCACCACTCATTTACACAAGTTTACTGATCTCACCAGGCCTATCTCCATTTCTGACTGTAAACATTTCTCTGCGAACTCTCCTGAGAGCATCAGCTGTGTGTGTATGTCCATAAACATACGGTATTCTTTGTATGGCATCATAGATTTCTTGCTTTGTGGTATAGCTGTTTAGCTGGAACTGTATTCTTGATGAGTCACTGTAAATGCAATCATGGTTAGATGGAAAATCATACAACCAACCAATTGTACATATTTTAAACATGAATGTATAAGTAATAACTAACTACAAGTGATTGTAGTCACAAGATGACTGATGTATACAGTGTATACATACAGAGTATACGTGGCTAATCATTGGTACCTTGCTGTCTTGACAGATGATAGTTTGTGCTTCAAAAAGGCATAATAACTATTACCCATGGCAGTAGCGAATGTGACTGATAAGGCCAATTCGCGCTGTAAATGTTCGTCCACAGTGGGTGCATGTGAACATGTGGTCATTTCCACCATCATGCACCATCTTACGTCTCACACGCTTGGTGTGTGACTTATCTGCAATAATTTTCTCCTTTTTCCATTTCTGATATTTGCCCTCCATGCAACACGCTCAGCAGCAACTTGCTCCCAATGTGCATTATCAATGCCTATATCAATCATGTCCCGCTTACAGACATCTTTGTATCGTAGTAGAGGCTGACTCTGAGATCTCTTACCCATCTGTAATTCACCAAAAAAGATGTTCTTTGGTATTCTACCATCATCCATCCTCCTAAGATGTCCTATCCATCTAAGTCTACGAAGACTGAGCATGGAATAAACCGTCACACAACCTATCTTTCCAATACTTCAGTACTTGCGATTTTGTCTTGCCACTTAATACCAAGAATTCTTCGCAGACACTGCATATGAAAGCTGTTTAAACGTTTCTCTTGGTGTGAGTAAGTTGTCCAGGCTTCACTGCCATAAAGAAGAGTACTAAGGACGCAGGCTTGATAGACAAGGACTTTTGTTTTGGCAGTAAGCTTCCTGTTCTCCCAGACTCTTTTTCTTAACCTGTTCATTGTTGTTGCTGCCTTATCAATCCGGATGTTGATTTCTTGATCTAGGGATAATTTGCTATTAACCACTGATCCTAGATATGTAAAATGGTCTACCACCTCTAGTTCAGCGTCATCAATAAAGATTGATGGTACCCCATGTGCACCTTGTGACATAATCTGTGTCTTCTTTTTGCTAATTGTTAAACCAAATTCAGAACAAGCATTGGAGAATGCAGATAGTAGACATTGTAATTCTTCCTCAGAGTGGGTCGTAACTGTAGCATCATCTGCAAAAAGCAACTCTCTGATCAGTACCCTTCTAATTTTGGTCTTGGCCTTCAATCTCTGAGCATTGTAGAGGCCACCATCTGAGCGTGAGTGAATGTATATACCACCATCATGATCTGGAGAGCTCGTGCATACTTAAAAATAAGTGCAGATGAGCAGCACCCTCTGCATGACGCTATATTCAGAGAAAAGGGTGACAGGCTAAAGAGGGGCAAGTCATGGATGGGTCGGGCAGAAGATGTCGTCAGACAGGTCTGCAGTCTTACCAGTATCAACCCCGGCAAGGAATGGGTGCCGGTGCCTCCAGCTTTTAAGTGCACTTTCTCCTGCATTATCACACTTGACAGACGGTGCAGAGAGCAGAACCCTGCCACTGTCAATGCAGAGCTTAACGCGCTCATCTATGAACACTCAGATAGCCCCGAAGTGCTCATCTATACATATGGGTCTGTTGTAAAGCAGCAGAGAAGTACGTGGGCATTTACAGCCCGTTCAGCGGGCCGAACCGTTCAAGAATCCAGTGGTGCCCACTCTATGACCACGAGCAGCATGACGATGGAGGTGATGGCAGTTACACAGGCTTTCATATTGCTGGAATCACAGCATTATACCAACGTGTGTGTACTAAGTGATTCAATGAGCATGATTCAGAAGGTCGAAGCTGGATCTGTACGTAGACAGTGGACTGAGTCGCTGCGGAAGTCTGTTGTCCGTAAAGTCACCTTCATCTTCGTCCCGGGACATGCGGGAGTCAAGGGAAATGAACAAGCTGATAAACTGGCTGGCTCTGCACCCCATGTAGATGGCCAGCCCATGGATCGTGCCGATGTTATTAACGTCCTCAAAGATATGGCGAGAACAGAGGACTTTGACGTCAGTGATTCCACATCACTGTCCAGGATGAAAGACTTGGGAGTAAGAATCGGCACAGCCAGACGCGAGAGGTACATCGGGAAAACAAAGCGCCTCGTCAACCAACACAGAACTGGCACTATTAGCCACCGGACGCTGATGCATATGCTGGGGGGAGGATCTGAGCACCTATAAACATGTCCGGAGTGCAATGAAGATACCCCAACTGATAACTGATAACTGACCACCATCATGATCACGAAAGGCATATTTCAGTAGAAGTGAAAAGTATATTCCAAAGAGGGTGGGAGCTAGTACACAACCTTGCTTAACTCCACTCTTGATTTCAAATTCTTCAGAAGTTGCACCATCAAACTTGATTATACCCTTCATGCCTGTGTGGAACGATTCCACAATGGAGAGAAGAGCTGGTGGGTAGCCAATCTTCTTTAGTGCCTTGAACAGACCCTCACGACTGACCAAATCAAATGCCTTTGTGAGGTTAATGAAGGCAATAAACAGTGGTTGATTCTGTTCACAGCATTTTTCTTGCATTTGTCGCAATGAGAATATCATATCAATGGTAGACCGGTTCTGTTGAAAACCACACTGTGATTCGGGGTAGACTTGATCTCCTAGGACTTGAAGTCTGCGCAGAACAATTTTGGCAAATACTTTTCCAACAATACGCAGAAGTGAGATACTCCTATAGTTGTTGCAGTCGCTCCAATCGCCCTTGTTCTTGTACAGTGTTATGATGCTTGAATCTTTGAAATCCTGTGGGATTTGTCCTTCTCGCCAGCATAGCTCTATTAGCTGGTGGATCTGTAGAGTGAGTGTGTCTTGCCCACTCCTGATAACCTCTATTGGAATCCCATCCTTACCTGGAGCCTAGCCAGATGCAAGTTCATTTATAGCACACTTAACTTCTGTTATGGTGGGAAGTGTGTCCAGATGGTCAAGAGTTGGTAGAGCCTCTATGGCATTGAGGGCATCATCCGCTAGTTTGGTCTCACTTGAGTAAAGCTCCAAATAGTGCTCTACCCATCTGTCCATCTGCTGTTTCTTATCAGAGATGATTTCTCCAGTCAAGGTTTTCAATGGTTCACTTCTTTTGATCACTGGACCACAGGCTTTCTTTATTCCTTCATACATGCTTCTGATGTTTCCCTTATCACTTGCGATTTGAATGGACTCACATAACTTCATCCAATAGTCATTCGCACACTGCCTGGCAGCCTTTTGCACATCCTTCCTAGCTTGCTTTATCTCACTCAGAGTGTTACGCATTGGTCTTTCCTTGTTTCTTAAGAGAGCTATCTTCTTCTTATATTATACGTGGCTAATCAACAATACACAAATGCAGATGTATGGAGTATATGGTGCTGGCCTCATTTTGTTAAAGACCAATCGTCAGTCGATGCATGACCTGGTCAGTAATACACCAGCCTCCTGTACTTTCTAGAACATTTCCTGTTACCCACTTATTGCAAGCCAATATTAATTTTAAAAACAACATCTACCTCAAGGTGGATTTGAACAAAATGACGACAAGACTGACAGGCAAACATGCTAGTGATTACACTGCAGTGACTCCCATTCAGGGCTAATATTATTGGCACATATAGACATCATGAGGAAGACATATGGGAGTCAATACCTGGGTAATCTATCCCAAAAGAGAGTTAAAACAGTATTTAAACTGGCATCTAAAAGTGAAAGCCTGCTATGATGATCACACTTCCTGTTTCTATGCTTCTACAGGAGTCTCCAGACATAACTTCTGACATACTTTATGTTGAACTGTTGTTGCACAACATGTTGTTTGTCCATCAAGATTGATGATGACCATTCATTTCACCCAGTGGGGTTGAAGGTGTGGATCCGTGGGTTCTAAGATGGCTGATAAGGCCTATTTTGGCTCGAAATGTTCTTTGACATTGTGGGCAAAGAATGCTTGACGTCTCTGGAGGAGGATTTCCTGCAGTGGTTTTTCTGTCCTGCCTTTTCTTCACAGCTCTTGCAGTCCTGGTTGCCTCACATATGACTGCACCCTTGCGTAATGATGCACGCCACGAATTTTGGTCTCTGGCTGCAGCCTCCCAGGTGTCATGATGAATTCCAAAAGCATTCAGTGAAATTTTCAGAGTGTCTTTAAAGCGTTTCCTCTGGCCACCTTGGTAGCGTTTACCACAACGCAGTTCGCTGTAAAAAATTCGTTTAGGGAGCCTGTGATCTGGCATGCGAATCAAGTGACCAGCCCAACGAATCTGATTCTTCATCAGTTAAGTGTGGATACTGGGCATGGATGCTCTTTCTAGGACCTCAGTGTCTGGAATCTTGTCTTGCCATTTAATCTTCAGTAGCTTCCTTAGGCAGACTGTGTGGAAGTGATTTAATTTCCTAGCGTGTCGCTGATAAACAGTCCAGGTTTCACAAGCATATAGCAGTGTGGATAATACAACTGCTTTGTAGACTTTTAGCTTTGTTTGCAGGCTTATTCCAGTTCTGTCCCATACATTCTTGTACAGTCTGCCAAAGGCTGCACTGGCCTTGGAGATTATTGCATTCACTTCGTCATCAATTGTGGCAGCTTGTGACACAGTGCTGCCAAGATAGGTGAATTTGTCCACAACACTTAGTCTATGATCATTCACTTTGATAATCTGCACAGTGTGATTATTCCCTGGAGCTGGCTGGTACATAACTACAGTCTTCTCTAAGTTGATATTGAGCCCAAAGTTGTCAAGCTTTCTCTCCGTCTACTCGTATATCTTGAAGGCATGTAATTAATTGTTCATGTTGTACTCTCTTAAAAGCTTTCTTGTAGTCTATAAAACATACATATATATTTTTCTGAATTTCTATGTATTTTTCAATTAAAATCTTCAAACAGATTATTGTTTCTCTGGTCTTGCTGTTTTTGTGGAACCCAAATGAGTAACATTAATTCATTCATGTAATACTGAAATTAACAAATGAACCTGTTGAATAAATAAAAATAATTTTACAAATCAGTATGATAGTCTGAGGTACTCACGTGTAGAGGTTAACAATATATGAAACAGAATTAATACAAGACATTTTGAGCCTTTACACCTGTGCTAACATGAACAAACAGTTACCTGAAACTGATGACACCAACTCGGTACAAGCCACTGTCAATGTTCAAGTCTTTTATAGTTTCATGAGTGAAGTTCTTGACAAGCCCAAAATTGTACTCTCCAACACTGCCAGATGTGTCCAGCACAAAGATAACATCACCTTTAGTTTTACACTCTCCTGTCCGAGAAATAGAATTTTATCATCAGAAGGTCATATTTTAGCAGACAGTCATCATCATTATGTGCAATGCTGATTAGTTTTGATGGTCATGTTTCACCATCTCCAACAATCACCAGTCTTGGATAAGATTGTGTTCGTGTCTCAGTTATGCCATGTGGTCAAGCCATTTTTCTCTCTGTCTTCCCCTTGCTCCTTCCAATCTAATTATCTAATTTTTCTAATCAGTTTATGATTTTCATTTGTTTTTTGTAGAACTTTCTAATTTATGTGTCTATCTGTTCAAGGTATTTGTTGACTTTTACTCAGAAACCACATTTAGACTGCTATTAGATGTTTCTCAGATTGTCTGCTTATTGTCATTGTTTCATGTGTATATGACAGTATCGAGTCCAGATAGATTTAAACTGTTATCAACAATAAAGTACTCCACAAGCAATTACAAAATAAAGGTTGTCCTTTGCAGAAACTGTCACTGATGTGTGAAATATTACATTTTTTTAGCATAATGATGTAAGTGGACAATTGCCTTCTTCATCATCTGAATTTTGAAATTTTCTCTGTGCAGCCAGTAAGTTACATAAACTGGCTGTTAACAGTTTTACTTAACTGATTCTGAGCCATAGACCGATAGGTCGGTTCCATAGAACGGTTTTGGCACCCGCGAACTGATAGGTCGGTTCGGTATAGATAGTGCGTTATTTGTTCCAGTTCTCTTATTTTTTTCGCAATTTTTAGTGCTTCTCCAGTAAATTAAAATAATTTGCTTCTGCCAGTGTGAAACACATCGCTAGGATCCATTTTGATGATTCACTGTGATATAAAACAGGTGTTTAGATGTTTGTTTGATTATTTGAGAAATGTCAACACCTTCTAGTTTGAAACAAGGTTAGATTATAGTTATTCTGATTTAAAGGTCTTTGTGATAGATTCTAAAACTAATACCACATGCAGTAGTCAGTTGGATTATTTAGTAGTAATGGAAAACAACACTAAAAGTGAAAGTTCATCATAATATGAAGACACATATCAAATTATGAATGCGCTAATGGGCCACATTTATGCCCCTAAATTTGTTTTGCCTATCACAAAGTATTTAAGGAGTATTTCAATAATTAAATTTAAAAGAATAATAATTGTAACTAAACAGAAAATAGTGTTTATATTATTTATCAGTACAATCTCATTACAATCTGCCTGGTGTGTTCTGGACATTTTCTATTTTGTGTGAAAATTATGTACTTCAAAATATGTTTTACTTGTGTTTTATTGGTGTTATGGAGCAGTTCTTGTGATTTTATTGAACAAAAGTTGTGTAGTTAACATTATTCAGTAAATTTAACTGGATTAACTGCAGCGTATACAAAATAATGCCTTGGTAAATGGAAATTTGTCATAACTGTCACCCCTTTAATTTAAATTGTTATTACTAAACCTCACATTATTGTCATAATATTTCTAACCTATCAATTAATTATTAACACTGTTGTGTTCCCTGTGCAATCTCCTTTAATTTGATATATCATGCAGTATATCTGCTAGAATTTTAACAATTTTCATAACATTATTGTCACACACCCCTACTTCCCATTTTCTGCCATGAATATCTGTTTGGTCAGGACCATTTTTTTCTTTGGCATGCATTCAGTTAAAATACATATACTTAAGATACACAAAACTGTGAGAGTGATGTCTACAAGCCCTACATACAATACAACGATACACAAAGCTGTGAGAGTGATGTCTACAAGCCTTATATACAATACAATGATACACAAAACTGTGACAGTGATGTCTCCAAGCCTTACATACAATACAATGATACACAAAACTGTGACAGTGATGTCTACAAGCCTTACATACAATACAATGATACACAAAACAGTGACAGTGATGTCTACAAGCCCTATATACAATACAATGATACACATAACTGTGACAGGGATGTCTACAAGCCTTACATACAATGATACACAAAACTGTGACAGTGATGTCTGCAAGCCTTACATACAATACAATGATACTCATAACTGTGACAGGGATGTCTACAAGCCTTACATACAATACAATGATACACATAACTGTGACAGGGATGTCTACAAGCCTTACATACAATGACACACAAAACTGTGACAGTGATGTCTACAAGCCTTACATACAATGATACACAAAACTGTGACAGTGATGTCTACAAGCCCTCCATACAATACAATGACACACAAAACTGTGACAGTGATGTCTACAAGCCTTACATGCAATACAATGATACACAAAACTGTGACAGTAATGTCTACAAGCCCTACATACAATACAATGTTACACAAAACTGTGACAGTGATGTCTATAAGCCTTACATACAATACAATGATACACAAAACTGTGAGAGTGATGTCTACAAGCCCTACATACAATACAATAATACACAAAACTGTGACAGTAATGTCTACAAGCCCTACATACAATACAATGTTACACAAAACTGTGACAGTAATGTCTACAAGCCCTACATACAATACAATGTTACACAAAACTGTGACAATGATGTCTATAAGCCTTACATACAATACATTGATACACAAAATTTTGAGAGTGATATCTAAAAGCCCCACGTACAATATAATGATACACACCTTGTAACTCAGGAATGATTATTGTTGCTCGAGGTGTTGCTGGAGCACGAGTTATCACCTCTCGTGGCTTGGTGGTTAATGGTGGAGCTGAACAACAAGTGAAAGAGATCATTACAAGATGTCAAGATGTTTCTCTGTAAGCTAGTTAAAGAGTGTCTGTTTTAAGTAGCTAACATGTATGTTGTACCAAACTAAATTAGTACCTTTGATGCAACTCATTTTGATTTTCACAATTATAACTTCAACAATATCTAATCTAGACTTATGAATTAAATAATGATATCTTTTTCTTCATACACCACCTGACATCAGTATGAATACATTCATGTGAGTCTGTTGACTTCTCCATAGAGTCTGTCCTCAAGTGGAGCGGGTGTATGCCAACAATATTTTACTCTGTTCTGCATATGTTGAAGACTCTTGCAATAACTGTGTACACTTGCCATAACTCATTCAACTGGGACTCATCTACACCCCCAACAGACAGAATAAATAACGTTATCATTCCTTTTGGTGCCTTTATTACTGTGATCGTGTGCACAATTGTGTTGGTACTGAACCTAAAGGTGAAAACTGACTGGCAAAAAAAGTTTATTCACAGATTATCGTATGTGTTCTTGATAAATTTATTCACAGATTATCGTAAGTGTTCTTGATAAGTTTATTCACAGATTATCGTAAGTGTTCTTGATAGGTTTATTCACAGATTATCGTGTTCTTCAACAGTTTGATCACAGATTATCTTATGTGTTATTCAATAGTTTGATCACAGATAATCTTATGTTTTGTGATACTTTATACCATTGAACTAATGGGTTACTGTTGTATCAACCTGAAGTGCAATTTGATATAACATATGAAATCAAGAACACATATGATAATCTGTGAATAAACTTATCAATAACACATAAGAGGTGGGACGCAGAGGTGTTTCCAAGGCACCAGGGCCGGGTTATATACTGGCCAAGACCTATTGACGCGTCCTCGTCGAGCGTCCTGGGCAACAGGTCCCTTCGGGGTCCTGGCTGAAGTCAATAGGATCGCTGATTCCTTCGAAGTCGGAGAGTGTCTGCCTGTACGGCGAGGAACCACCAGTCTGCACACCAATAAGCCAGACATGGGACAACGGATACTCACGCAAACCTCAGGTCCTGTATGACATCACACTGATGTTGGACAACAGGATGTCTTCATCCGACATACAGGACTTCGCGTTGGAGCTCAAGCCAATGAACACAAGCAAGCAAGCAAGCAATAACACATAAGATAATCGGTGATGAAACTTATCAATAACACATAAGATAATCGGTGATGAAACTTATCAATAACACATAAGATAATCTGTGATCAAACTTATCAATAACACATAAGATAATCTGTGATCAAAGTGATGAAGAACACATAAGATAATCAGTGATAAAACAAAATACAGAAAATGGATAGTTGTGAAGGAACATCATTGCTTGCAATGCCAAGTGTGACACGTTATGATGATGATGATGATGATGATGATGATGATGATGACAGAGTTACAAAATGGGTTAAGCAATCCATAACACGAAGAAAACTGCATGTATAAACTATGGTACACATAAAAAATGCTGGTGCTGTAACTGAGATGTGGCGAACATGTTTCCCAATTCCCAGGCATAAAATTTGAGGGTTTGACATCAGCTGCAGACGATGTGGAAGCAGACAGTCTTGAGTTGATTACGTTGGTAAGAGCATCAGTCATTCAAAAAGCAATGGCAGACTATTGAACATAAAACTTGCCTAGTAAATCACAAACAGTCAACAATGCTAAGGTTGATTGTGACGTCCTGTAAAGGACATGCAAGTAACTTTGCACATAAGGTAAACTAATGAAGCAAAGTTTACAGCAGTCATGTTTTGGGCATGAACAGTAGCAATAAATATAAATCAAACTGCACAGCATTAACTAAATAAAATGGATGGTTGCAAACCTCACTTTATGGAATGAAAACAGACATGCTTTCTTCTTATAGTTCATGCCATATTGCAGTGGTCTTCAACCTTCCTGATGTCAAGATATTTTCACTTTCAACCTTCCTGGTGTCAGGACATTTTCCCTTTCAACCTTCTTGATGTCATGACATTTTCTCTTCACCACTAGAATTAGTTTTCAGATCTCCATCAATGATATCTTCCCTACTAGAACTTTGCTGCCAAGAGAAGATTTCCATTAACTGATTCTCTGCTGCAGACTGATAGGTCGGTTCCATGGAACGATTTTGGCACCCACGAACTGATACGTCGGTTCGGTATAGATAGTGCTTTATTTCTTCCAGTTGTCCTTTTTATTTCACAATTTTTAGTACCCCATTTAATTAAACTTTACAACAAAAGATTTTGCTTCCACCCGTGTGATACAAGGCACTAGGCCCCGTTTCTTTTTAAGGAGAAATTGAGTTTGTTGTAATTCTAAATGATTGTTGTGATTCGAAATTTGAAGTGATAATACCTTCTGGTTCTAGACTTCATATATTTTAATAAAATTACTGTTTTAAACAATTTTATATTATAGTTATTGTGATGTAAAGGACTTTGTGAAAGATTTTAAACCTAATACCACGTGCAGTAGTCAGTTAATTATTTAGAAGACGGTCATAATTTTAAAAGAAATCTTACAGTGAAAGTTCCTCATAATATGATGGCACATGCCGACCTATGCTTGTGCTAATGGGCCACACTTGTGCCACTAAATTTACTTTGCCTAACACAAAGTATTTAAGGAGTATTTAAATAAATAAATTTAGAAGAAGAATAATTATAACTAAATAGAAAATAGTGTTTATATTGCTTCTCAATTCTCTACTCCTCAGTAATCTGCCTGGTGTGTTCCTTACATTTTCCATTTTGTGTGAAAATTATGTGCTTCAAAATATTATGTTTTAATTATGTTTTATTGGTGGTTTGGTGCACTTCTTGGGATATTATTGAACAAAAGAGGTGTATTGAACATTATTCAACAAATTTAACTGAATTAGCTGCAGCGGATACAAAATAAAGCCTTGGTAAGTGAATTTTTAAAAATAAATTTTACCTCTTTAATTTCAATTGTTATTTCTAAACCTCTCCTTATTATCATAATATTTCTAACCTATCAATTAAAATTCACCACTATCATGTTGCTTGTACAATCCTCTTTAATTTGATATATTATACAATATATCTGCTAGTATTTTAACAATTTTAAAAGCATTATTGTGACACACCCCTACTTCCCATTTTCTGCCATGAATTTCTGTTTGCTCAGGACCACTTTTTTGCTTGCAGGAAATCAGTTAATGGTATCTTCACTACTCATACAGTTGCATTCGATTAGACATTGTACATCTAAGTACACTTATTTTTCTGCTGCTGCATCTGCCTTTCATCTCCCCTGAAGCATAAGCCCTCAATGATCCCACCCCATAACAAGCACTTTATAGACTTGCTCATAATTGGTTGGACTTTGCATCTAAAGTTATCAATGGGATGAGGTCAGTAGTTTCACACCAACATCAACTCTTATGAAATGCATGTTAGGTTGCAGCATTATTGGTCTTTACTTCCCTGATAGGCCCCTGGAGCACACAGGTTAAGTCACCCTTACCCCACAAATACTAACCTCTGTCAATTCTGTACTTGTAAATGCCGGGTATTTCTCCCAGTTCTTCTTCTCTTGTCGCTACGGTCTTGTATTCATCAACTGGCTTGGAGCTAATTTCATCAAGTTCAGTAGTGTCTCTGATATTGAGACCAATTGTGTAGATGCCTGTGCCAAGATCTTTGAGTCGAGTTGCTGCATCCGAGGCTGCTGCACTGTTGGCACTTCTCTCATTACCTGTGACATCAAAACACAAATCATTGCTTTACAGGGCTATTCTTCTTGTAATGGTATTGCACCAAATAAAATACTAATTTAGAGATAAGAAACAGAACTTTACTCAGACATAGTAGCAAAAGGACAAATTCTGGATAAGGAAGCTTCAGTCTGCTTTTTAAAATTAGTGTAATATAATGCTTATATCTCCTTCTTCTCAAGCTTCACAAGCTATTATGTTCTTTGCTGCCAAGAGAATTTATTTCCATTTCACTCAACCCCTAATGATGTCACTCCATGACATTTATCTCTTTGAAATATAATTCTACATTGTCTCTCCATCTTTCGCAGACTTGTTCTTGTACCTTGTGCTTACGTACTATCCACCTTCTTTGTCTGCATCCATCCCCTCAGCAAACTATTTTAATCTGTTAGAATAAATAACATTGACAAAAAATATGACCCATTTTTAACCACAGATATGTATGGCCAAGGCCCAGTGTATATTTAGGAAAACATGGCTTGCATTGATGCCCTATTTACTTTATGATAACTAAGTGAAAAATGCATTGAGCAGGACAAATAGGAGTAGAATAAAATTTGAAGCTTATGTCCGAAAATGATTTGGTATTCGTAAAACCTGAGTGACTTCCCGAGACATATGGTGGTGTAGAAAATATACATCATCGTTGTAGACTTGTTAACAAATGTCCATAAAGAGTTAATAATATCCAAATATCATCTGCTGTCTAAATGGCTGTATCCGTTACTATGGTCAGTCCGATAATTCCTAACTATTTTCAATGTCTTTCAATTTCTTGACATCAATCCAATAAAATTTCAAATGAATGTCCAGACTATTGATGACTGATAGGCTTCCATAATGTACTACTGACGCAACACAATGACGAGTGAGACGAACAAACGTGGTCACGGTTTTGGGAAGAACGTGATGTGATATCTTTGAGTTGGTGATGCTTCCATGTTGAGATCACTGTACAATAAGAATAATAAAAATGGCATCTGACACGTCCTCTAGTAGTAGTAGTTAGGGCTCCCGTTAATCGAGCCACCCATATCTGCTATACTATTGTTTCCTCTAATTATTACGCTTGCTGTCTATCCAAAACAACATCACCAAAGTGAATTAATAGTAATGAAAATGAGTTCAGTAACGATGGAGTTCCTCGTTGAATATATACATATTTATTGGTGGCAATCATCCATAGAGTGTAATGATGTCACCGTTCCCATGTTGATGGGAGGGCCGGTGAAAGACAATTGAGAAACATTTATAAATATTTAAAATTAGCTGTAGAATCTGATTCCAACCTTCTAATTCTAATGAATAACGAGTGAAGTTCCTCCGATCTATGGTTCCGTGACTTAGATTACGTCTATGATTCCAAGAATGTTATTTGCCGAGCTAGGTGTGTGTTGACGCCATGACCTCTATCTGACAAATGGTCAGCAGTTCTGATATATTCTATTTTCTTCACCTTCTCTGCATTAAATCTCCATTCCCCGATTGTCCTCGGTAACGCAGACTATGCCTCTTGTCCTGATCTTCGTGGAATACTAGATATAATGTTTGATATGCCTTTTCTGCTGACTATTTGCGTTCAGATGTTGGTGTTGTTATTATGCGACCGCCTCCATCGATCATCTCAAAACCTAACTAATTTTTGGTGACGTAGTATGCTGTGACATCATCAAGCAACTTGTGTATTATGTTGCTTCTTGATTAACTCTTCTAGTCCCGTTTGCCACAATTTTCTTATCTTTATCTAAATCACTGTCCCTTGACTCTGACGCTACATGGCAGTCTGCCATTGGTAACATTGAGTGGAAATAGATGAGCTGTTGATCAATTGCCTGAGTTAGTGACCAAGTCTGACATTGGTAACATTGAGTGGAAATAGATAAGCTGTTGATCAGTTGCCTGAGTTAGTGACCAAGTCTGACATTGGTAACATTGAGTGGAAATAGATAAGCTGTTGATCAATTGCCTGAGTTAGTGACCAAGTCTGACATTGGTAACATTGAGTGGAAATAGATGAGCTGTTGATCAGTTGCCTGAGTTAGTGACCAAGTCTGACATTGGTAACATTGAGTGGAAATAGATAAGCTGTTGATCAGTTGCCTGAGTTAGTGACCAAGTCTGACATTGGTAACATTGAGTGGAAATAGATGAGCTGTTGATCAGTTGCCTGAGTTAGTGACCAAGTCTGACATTGGTAACATTGAGTGGAAATGGATGTGTTTTTGATCAGTTGCCTGAGTTAGTGACCAAGTCTGACATTGGTAACATTGAGTGGAAATGGATGTGCTTTTGATCAGTTGCCTGAGTTAGTGACCAAGTCTGACATTGGTAACATTGAGTGGAAATGGATGTGCTTTTGATCAGTTGCCTGAGTTAGTGACCAAGTCTGACATTGGTAACATTGAGTGGAAATGGATGTGCTTTTGATCAGTTGCCTGAGTTAGTGACCAGGTCTGACATTGGTAAAATTGAGTGGAAATGGATGTGCTGTTCATCAGTTGTCTGTTGGTTTCTATGTTGGTGTTTGAGGAGAGGTGAGAGCTGATAGATCACTGATTCACCGTTCAACACTTTATTTTGATTTCTCTGCCAAGTCGCCCATCTTCTGTAAAACTACTTTGACAGACTTGTAAAAATACTCTCCAGGTATGTGAATTCTGGTGTCTGTTTTATCTTTGAGTTGTTAATGTGAATGTTAAGGGATGGCTGTCTAGTTGTTTTCAAGTTTCTGTCTTAGATATGCTGATTATCATATTGTATTTCCCACATGTCGTCATAAGTGTTGTTATGAGCTTTTGTAGTTTTGTCTTAAATTTTTAGAGTGTTCATTGATCACCTGCAAAGAGTAATATTTTTAAAGTGTGTTTGCTCATGCCTTGTGTATGACTTTCATTTTCTGTTCCCATTTAAGTGTTGAATGTTATTGGTGATAGTACAACCCTGACTTACACCAGTGGTTACTTCAAATAGATCAGTGTCCCTTTCATTAGTTCTTGCTTCACTTTGGTATGTTCTGTATTGAGCTCTCATTTGTCTAGTACATAGTCTTTTAACCCATATACTTCTAAAGTGACCACATCTTATTTCTGTCAACTCTGTAAGAGGCTTTCTCCTGATCTATGTCACGAATTGGCAGCCTTTACTTCCCAGAACAATTTTCGGTTCACTTTTGATGGGCCATGTAGAGGATCAACAGACGAACAAAACTGTTTTCTCTATATTCAAGGCTATACTGTCTTGACGTAAGCTTGCAAAACCTGCAAGTAAACAACCACCAGGAATGGCTTTCTATTTGGGAAGTTAATTTGACACCAGTACCGGTCACCCCCAGATCAGTTTCACAGTCTTATCAATCCAGCCAGACGGGAGGGCAGACTCAGGGGACTGAATAGTAATTAAAACCAACCAGGAATGACGCAAGCAAACCTGGTTTACCAACAGAGTTGTAAACTGGCTGTTGACCATGAGAACCTAATTGTTCCCTTGACATGACACCTGATAAGAATAGCTAGGAAATCGCCCAACCACGATGGATGTCCCCATCTGGTAGAGACTAGAGGCGCAAGGTGTGAAATCACTGATAAGACTCAGTGGGCTAATAATTGTCAGACCCACAGGTGTGATGGCCAATTGCAGTGATAAGTGCAATTACCGTCCGGTGGAGATAAGAAGAATTTATGCTGGGAATGCCAAGGAGATAATACGGTCTGCTTGACTCAGCTTAAATAAGGGTCCCTAGCCTGTTTTATGTTAGATTAAGTCTGACTTCAGAACAGGTAGGCAGCCAGCTCAATGTTTGGTAGTCATATGTATGATTCTTATGTTGCTAGATCTAACTAGGAGAATTATTTCGTAGTAACTAGTCAGTCTATATCGGACATAGGTTATTTCAATAAATATCATTGTCTAAGTACACTTTTAGGTGTCTTGGTAGATGCTTGTCATTTCTTTGTACACTACCCTAGTTACCTTTTGGTGTGTGCATTTGTTGTACAGAATATAGTCAACTGACTATTTATTTAATTCTTACAACAGCAGTAACTAAGTGTGATTAAACCGGGCAGCTCAGCAAATATAGCTGGTCTGTGTGGTAACTTCAATTAGACTTGTATATCCCATTTTGTAGCTATACAATATTAGTACTCATTAATAATGCCTGATGCTATTATGTTGAGTATCATTAGATGTCCATCTTGAAGTAATATAATGTTTACGGATATGTTGGATGTATGTATGTGTAATTTCATAAACTAACTAGTGCATTATGCTATGATGTTAAAGTATCATAATATGTCTAGTTTAATCAATATGTTTATGTGTATTGGATGTTTGATATATTGATTTGTCATATGCAAACCTACCAATATGAAGTGTTATGCTATTGTCTGCGCATTGGCACATTGGCCAATGATTGTGTTGGAAGCAGAGGTGTAAGGGTACAGACCTTACCCACAATTGGTATATGGTGCTAAACTTTCTCAGTGTATTGTGGGCGTGCGTCCACGGTAATGCATGGAAACCTGGCACAGCTACTGGTCATGGCTTGTAAGCCCGGATGACCCGGCATTATTATAATACCATTACCGATCCTGTGACCTGCTAAACCAACTTGGGACGGAGCGGCTGTACGACACAGAATTTCTGTATTAGCGACATGGACATGGGGCGGCAGAAATGTAATCATTACAGGCGTGTGAGACAATTGAAAAGCCCGCCCCAGACTAAAGACAGTAGGGAGAAGGAGGATGGTGAACACAGTAGAGCTGGAAGATAAACTTGGCCAGACTGGTCATTGTATATGTTTGTGTTATATGTTTTAATTAGGATTGCGCTGATGTAGAACTGATATAACACATTCTTGACTTTCTTTCAAGCTCTCACAAGGAGCACCTATGTTATAGATCTCAAGACTAGAGACTACTGACTAGGTAGAGCCAGGACTGGCAGACATCAGAATACCGGCAAGCTGTTTTCTTTTTGTGTCTACTGGGGAGTGGGGATCTGGACCACAGATCCAGATAGAGCAAGTAACAAGTAAAGTTACGTAATATTTGTCATCAATATCAATATGTATATGAT
This sequence comes from Cepaea hortensis, assembly GCA_963921405.1. Taxonomy (NCBI): domain Eukaryota; kingdom Metazoa; phylum Mollusca; class Gastropoda; order Stylommatophora; family Helicidae; genus Cepaea; species Cepaea hortensis. The sequence goes on from OY992879.1 coordinate 43,696,914, forward strand.
TTCATCATCCTCATATTGAACCATCAGATGTCTATGATTATGATTAATAAATAAATTTTGTAGTATTGTAACTCATAGTTCGGTCGTTATATTGTAATTCAAATTGTGCATACGTGTTGTGTGTGTACATTGGTGGGGGTTCACTTACACACCAAGGAAGGGAGCAGTCAGGGAGAAAAACCTGTACTGAGATAGTCGTCTATATTCATATATTTAGACTTAAACATCTATCTTAGCTAAACTTCTCTTTCCTATTCCTTGGCGAATATTCAGCACAGTTCATTTAATTTTGTAACGAGCCACTTGGAGCTGTACGTTGGATATTCAGGGCTTAATCTATAGTTCAGCCATATAGTTTTTGTCCCTAGTCAGTTTCTGACTATTAGGGGTTGCTCGCCAGTGAAAAATACTTTCATCTAGCCGGTGGGGCACCCCAACTTCTGACAATCTATGAAGACAATGTTGAATGTATATATTCAACAAGGAACTCCATCGTTGCTGAATTCATTTTCATTACTGTTGATTCACTTTGGTTCCTGTTACTCTGCGATGTTGTTTTGGATAGACAGCGAGCGTAATTATTAGAGGAAACAACAGTATAGCACAGACTTGGTCACTAACTCAGGCAAAAGAGAGGAAGATCATGTGTGAGATGAGATGCCTGAGAAAAGCTATCAATGTAACCTGATGAGACAGACTAAGAAGTGATGACATCAGAGATTATATAGAAAGACAGAGAATAAGAAGGTTCAGTCTCCTAATGAGAATGGAGCCTGCTAAACAACCCCTGTATAACTACAACTGTAGAAAACAGGTAACAGAGCATGAGATGACCAACGTGCATATGGATCAAGAATATCAACAACACCCTACAATGACACAGGCTCAGCTTATCAAGCACAAGCAACAGGCACAAGAACATAAAGAAGCTCACCACAACCCCTTGTAGCAAGGTGTAAACCAGAACATAGCGGAAATACAGTGAGACAATTATGGACAGCTTTGCATCATGGTATGGAGAACTACCAGTGCAAGGAATGATACAGTCTGCTAGAGAGAAGTAAACATGGAGAAGCATTATCAGTTATGCCAACTGACAAAATGCTTCATCGTGATGATGCTAAATCAATACCATATGTGTGGTCATTAAACAGTATCAACTCACATGGGGTCCATAAGTTAGTCAACATCAAACTATAAAAACAACAACATGCAAACAGAAAAGACACATTTGGAGAACACATTATAATATTCAAATAAATATGAATGACATCAGAGACTTCAAAGTTACTCAGCCTTGCACTGATGTTTAGAGAGACAGGAAATAAAATGGTTCTAACATCATGTGACACTGAAGCTAAATAACTAGACTGTGAGCCTAAAACCGCAGAAGCTCTGACTATAGCCCTAAAGACAGATGATCAGATCTATCAAGAGTATAATACTCCCTGCTACACAAATACAAACTCAACACAGTCCAAACAACACATCTGGCTCAAGATCAAAATGCTTCAATTGAATCCTTTGTTAAGCGGCAAATGTGCATCACAAGCCATTATCCAAACGGGGACAGACAGACAGACAGAGTAAAAGACAGCATATATTAATACACTAATCAGAGAGAATTATATCAAAATAAAATGACCTAATTTTAATCATGAAATAATACATTGCATAAGACAAATATTACAATAAAAGAAAAACTAAATACCTGTCAACAAAATGACAATATTTTTGGCCCTTAATCTGTCACCATTGCGAGTTGTGAACATACTTTGGCGAACATAATTAAGGGCATCACCAACATTTGGTCGACCACTGATGCGGTTAGTCTGCAGTCTGTCAACGTTGCTAATAATCTCGTCTTGGAAATTATACCTGTGGGGAGAAACATTTTCCGTGATTACTCCCTTTTCTTCAGTAATGGATGTGAATGCTAAGAAATTGGTGAGTAAAGAGATGGTGAAGAAACTGCAGGAATTAACATGAGAAGAATATCATGGACAGAAAATGTGGATGTGTTGAAAGCTGCTGGTGTTACAGCACCATTCATAAAGAAGACTAATGACAGTGATGGGCCATATCAACAAAAGAAGTGGAATTAAGAAATATACCTACCTATGAGGGGAAAACACTAGGCATCTGAGACAGAGGAAGACAGAGAGATTTGTGAATGAAAACTTAAACAGTTGGGCAACAAATAATAACACAAACAATATCAACTTCATCAAGATGACAAAGAGGATTTGAGAGTATTCATCACCAGCGTCTTCTCTACACCAGACACTTGAAGATCAGGAAGAAGAAGCAGAAGAATAAAACTACAACAACAATGATGATGACGATGGTGACAATGAGGAGGAAGATGATGAGCTGCATGAAATAACACAAATATTGACATGGTGTGGAGTTAGGTACATATGACAGCTTATTGCAGTTGTTATTCAATTGTTATTTCAGAATGACTGTAAAGTAGAAGACATGCTTACAGCAAGGATGACACAGGTCATTCAGAATAAGTGTACTGTGAGAGCCATGAGCATCCCTGTATTCTAAGATCATCTTTATTGATGTAACATTCAAGTAAATGGAACAGTGTTTAAAATGGTCAATTGAAACAACGATTTTACAACTGTCATAACATCTTATGGAAGATGCCTTTTAGAGAGATAAAAGCAAGAAGCTGAAACTGAGTTGGTGAATCAAAGTGACTCAGATTTGTGTCATTTGACATGAACTGTTCCAGTAGAAGGCATGCTTACAGCAAGGATGACACAGGCCATTCAGAATAAGTGCACTGTGGCAGCCATGAGCATCCCTATATTCTGATATCTGGTATGAGACAAAGCACATGAATGTGTCATGTGTGCTAACACATTCATTTGAGATAATCCATCCATCCATCATGTGCCATGCCGGTAAGCGTGGACGGTCATGTTCTACCATCTCACTCAATCACTAGAGTAATGGATCAGCTCCGTGTTTCTGTCTCGACCATGCCACAAGGCCAAGCCATCCAGGTACTTGCTTCTAGGTCTTCCCCTTGGTCTGTTCCCCTCGATCTTACCAGTTGTCACCAAGTTCTCCAAATCATTTCTTCTCATAACATGCCCAAAAAATTGTGACTGTCTACGTCTAATGTCTGTAATCAGTTTACGATCTTCATTTGTTTCTTGAAGGACTTGTTTATTGGTCTTTCTGGCTGTCCATGGTATTCTTTGCATTTTCCTCAGAAACCACATTTCTACAGCCATCAAATGTTTTTCAGCCTGACTGCTCATTGTCCAAGCTTCACATCCATATAAAAGTACAGGTTCTATGTAGCATCGCAACACTCTTTTTCTCGTTTCAACTGACATCTTTTTATTAGTCAGTATGTTTTTCATCTTGCTAAAGGCTACTTTTGCCATGGCAATTCTTGTTCTAATCTCTTCAAGGCATCTCCCATCAGATGCTATTACTGTTCTGAGATAATTGTACCTATTCACTTGTTGAAGAATATTCCCATTTACTTGTATATTACATTGTGGTATTTCGTTTGAGATAATAGAGAAATGAAAGACTAGACCATGCCAAATGGAACTGATCATCCCACTGTGAAGTTATCTAGTATATGTGAATGATGGCAGACTCCACAAGATTTGCTTAACATGTATTTGTAACTTGAGACACCATATGCATCAACTTCAGTTCCTATTCTTTCACTTAATAGTCCATTCCATGTGATCATGTCTGCCCAATCTCTGCCTCTTGTACTGCAAGTCATCTCTGATACCAATGTTCCTGAATGCTATGATGTCAAATTGTCCAGCACATTCTCTCTCGGTCTCTCCCTGCCTCTCCTCCCCTCCAACTGTCCTGTTTTCATGATGGGACAGTTTTCTTCTGATGTGAATAACCAGTTCTCTCAGTGAGTTACTTCTGTCAATATATCTTCATGACCCATTTAGCTGCCCTTGCTGTTATCATTTTTCTGTAAAACCACAGCTCTGTAGCTTCCACAAAATTCCTTTCCGCACATGTCCGCTAATTGTCCATGATTTATTTCTATACACCAGAATTGACTTCATATAACTCTGAAGAACTCTTCTTCTTTTTCTCATCTTGACTGACAAAGAAGTGCACAGAATTTTCTTCATTTTATGAAATGCTGCTTTCACTTGGGCTATGCTGTCAACTCCTCTGCCTGTACTTTATTTGGTATGTTCATCTTCAATTGTTATTTCAGAATTACTATTTCTCTCAAGCTGATTACCATGCAGTCATCTCGTCCTAACATCTGCTCTCTTCAACCATGGTCACCCAGTCCTATTAGAAACATAAAAACGACAATTGCCATGTGCACGTTGATGGTTGGCTGTAGTGAGTGCCCAGTATCCTCAGTCCTACCATGTTCATTGTGCATTCATACAGGCTTCTTCCAGTCCATCTCTTGATGTCCCTCCTTTGGTAACTTTGTCATCCGCCTGCATACTTTCTCTCCTTTTTCCTCCCACACATCCATTAATAAGCTGTGTCTCTTCAAATGGTTTAAGTGATTCAGTTAAAAACAAAAACGTAGGTTTGGATCAAACATTGTGCACAATCCAATGAATGATTGATTGATTGATTGATTTAGGAACCGACATCACAGCATTCGGGAAATCCAATCCAATGAATAAGTATTATAATGTAAATTTCCATTCACTGTGCATTTTAATTGTGGAAGATACAGAATAAAATAACACGATGACTCTAGTATGGTGATATATCACCCTTCTGTCCAAATGGGAGGTCACATTTGGCAATATATTATCCTTTGGCACCGGATAGTTAAGTACCCATTTCAAAAGCTTCAATTTTACCCTTAATTTGTTTATTTAGTGTCCATGTTTCTGCACCATACAATACATCGGCACCGGATAGTTAAGTACCTTAACATTATTGATCTCATTCAAAAAAGGTTTTCTTCAATCTCAAGTTTTGTAATGTTTCTTTTCTTTGTTTTTATAACCACATTTCAAAAGCTTCAATTTTACCCTTACATTGTTTATTTAGTGTCCATGTTTCTGCACCATACAATACATCGGTAAGGCAGCCTAAATGTCACAACTGATCAAACTTTGTATTAATTGTAACTTAGCTGTTTGGATTTGAGAAACTTCATATTGTAAAATATTAATTTGGTCATTCCTGTTCTCTGCCTCGCAACTGTCGACATATGTTTTTAATTATCTGTTGACTTGTTCAACTATCTTTTCAATATATTAATTTTTAAAATTGGCTTGGATCACTTTTATTGATGTAACATTCTAGTAAATAGAACAATGTTTAAACTGGTGTATTAAAACAATGATCTTGCAACTGCCATAACATCTTATGGAAGATGCCTTGTAGAGATAAAAACAAGAATCGTGATGGCCATAGGAGGGAGCTTTTGCAAGATGGAAAACACACTCAACAATAAAAAGCTGTCAATTACAGTGAGAAAACAGATTTTTGAAATAGTATACAGATCCCATTCTCTTGTATGCATGTGAAACAAAGACAAAAGGCAGACAAGCTAAAAAAATATCTAATATCAGTGGGAATGTGGTTTATGGGGGAAATGCAAAGAATACCATGGATGGACTAAAAATGATACAGTCCTTTAAGTAACAAGTGAAAACTGTAAACTGATTACAGAAAATAGATATAGATGGTCACGATTATTTGGGCACATTATGAGAAGTAAACTTGAAATCTTAGTGACAATTGACAACATTTATGGGAAAAGGTCAAGTAGAGGGCAAAGAGTAGAATACCTGGATGATTTGACCACACAACATTATGGGACAAGAACACAGACCTGATGCAAGACTTTGTTGATACCTGGATGATTTGACCACACAACATTATGGGACAAGAACACAGACCTGATGCAAGGCTTTGTTGATACCTGGATGATTTAACCACACAACATTATGGGACAAGAACACAGACCTGATGCAAGACTTTGTTGATACCTGGATGATTTGACCACACAACATTATGGGACAAGAACACAGACCTGATGAAAGACTTTGTTGATTGTGTGACATTGAGAACTGTGCTTTATAAGCATGGTGCATAATGATGACGATGTTTGCTGATAATCACTGTGTTTGTTGTTTTTGTATTTATGTTTAAATTTATATTATATACTTCCATAATATACATTTAAAGATATGAGGTTATTCTTGCAAATAAAGCTTTATACAGAATACATCAAAGGAGACATGCAAATGCACTTGTCAGTAAACACAAAATCTACGTTTATTAAATTCTCCATGATTTCTAGTAAACTGTTGATCTCCAGTTATTTGTAACATTGAACTTGTCTTCTATAGTTTCATAAAATATAAAAAGACATTGCCTTTTCATTGAGAATATAATGTGGTGTAGTTGTTGAATTTATAACCAAATGAGTATCTGCCTACTTATTTAAATATCTCACTCTCTATCTCTCTCCCCCCTCCCTCCCTCGCTATCTCTTCATCCCTCATCCTTCTTTCTTCTCTCACTTTCTCCCTCTCTCTGCCTCTCCCTCTCTTTGCCTCTCTTTCTCTCCACTCTCCCTTTTCCCGCTTTCCTTCTATTTGTCTCTCTCTCACTTGCCATGTCTCTGTCTATCTGTCTGTCTGTCTGTCTGTCTCTCTCTCTCTCTCTCTCTCTCTCTCTCTCTCTCTCTCTCTCTCTCTCTCTCTTGAAATTTCCAATATCTCATAACTCAAAATATTATATTAGTGTTTTCAGAAAAGCTGTCTTTTCATCCACACCCTTTCACCCACTCTTCTATTGTCTCTCTCTCTCTCTCTCTCTCTCTCTCTCTCTCTCTCTCTCTCTCTCTCTCTCTCTCTCTCTCTCTCTCTTTTGAAACTTCCAATATTTTATTACTCATAATACTGTAATAGTGTTTTCTGATATTCTGTCCTTTCACCAACACCCTTCTACTGGGAGGAGTCTGAGATTAGGGGGGTTATCCCAAGTGGAGGGTCATTTGACTCTGCTTCATTATAATAATGAGAACAGATAAAGCAATAATGTCACCTATGTTAGTTATGACCTGTTGTACATGAGGATTAACAGGTCACAAACTTACCTATTAAGATTGAAAAAATCTCTAGGTCGGACATCAAAGGTCAAGCCACCAACTCTCCATTCTCCAGAATCTACATTAAGCTGGGAAGTGAAGTCCTTCACAAACTTCTTCATCCAGCCAAAGATGCGGGTATCCACAGAGGAGTCCAGCATGAAAACCACGTCTGTTCCAGTTTCCGAGAATCCTGTTGGTCATAAAAATAGGATAAGCAAATATATATTAATTCTAAATTCCACAAAATGGCAGCACACGATGGATATTTGTTTGTTCAGTTATTATTTTAATTGCTTAAGTTTTGATAACAACAATTGCTCATGTTGTTTACTGCATAGTAACATCTTTTTAAAGTCCAGCAATTGTTGTTCTGAAAAACTATTCAGACATTTTTTTAAGATAACAGATTCTAAACTAGAGCCAAGAAAAATAATTACAACAAACAAATGTGAAAAAACTGTACAAGTAAAAATAAAACACACATTTCAAAAATTGATATACTTGATGTCAATAAACCTAGAGATATAAGTTTTTGAGAAATAAAAGAAGAGGTATGTTTGGTAGTCTTGTTATGTTTCTAATAAAATTAAAAGCATTTAGTGTTTAATAGCTTTTACTGTTATCCTGTAAAAAAGACAATGTGATAGCTTCATCTGTTCTTTTTAACTTGGTGGTATATATCCATGTGGCAGCAAGATCTCAACTTGTCATTCTAAGCATGAATTCTCTATGCACCATAAATCCTTACCTGTGGACTTTGAGGAAGTGCTATTAATACTAATCATCATCACCATGTGCCTTGCAGAGTGGCATAGGCATTCATGGCTCTCCGCATAATTTGGTGCTTGGTGTCATGCATTAATTATGTTGATGAGATTCCTCCATGCTACCATCTTGGACCATCAACCACACTTGTCTCATTCTGCCTATGCTACTGCTATTTTCAGTTGGCACAATGTTTTCCAATGACTCTATTCTCACTATATGACCACAGAACACTGCTTGTCTCTTTCTTATAGTTGTAAATAATACTCAACATATAACAATAATATATTGCTTAGATGTTGACCAATCACTGTTTTCCTTCAAATATAGTGATGGAACAACTTTAAACAAAGATGTCAGCACCCCAAAAGTGAAAACTAAATTGACTTTGAGCTTTACTTTCTTTACACATTTCACAATAGATGACATGAACAAGAACACTGCCAGAGCTTGCCGTGGAAGACACAGAAGTCGAATCTTCATTTTTCACAGGAAGTGTTGTAGCCAATGCAAAAATAAAATAAAAGAAGATAATGACATTTTAAAAAAAAATCAAGATTCATTTGAAAAGATCACAGATGTTGGAGATAATGACTATGGAACATTGAGTGGAACATTGAAGTGAAGTCTTATCTTTTCTCCTCAGGAGCTTCAGAACTGGGTATCTGAAGGTCAAAGGAAATAGGGTTCAAATGGTTAAGTACAATTGTTCCATTGACCAGTTACTGAGCTCAGAAGCATCTGAGATGTTGTTACAGAGGTGAATGTAATTAACAAGCTGTGCATGGAAAATGACAAAGAAATATACAACTATAAGAAAGAGACAAACAATATTCTTTGGTAATGTGAAGAGAGGCAATTAAAAACATGGTCATGACTGGACAATTCAGTGTTAAAAGAAGCAGTGGCGGATCAAAACCAAATGATTCTGTATGGTCTAGGACAGTGACATGGAGGAATATCATGACTAGAATTGATCAAGACACCAAGGGTTGAGATCTTTGGAGACACATGAATACCTATGCAGTTGGGCAGGGCACATAATGATAATGATGATGATGAGATCAGTTAATAAGTGATCCATGGGTAGTGCACTGGCTTACCATCACAATGGTTTGTGGTTGAGTGCCCTCTTGTGACAACACTATGTTATCATAACCATTATTGCTGTGCATCATAACATCGGTAATGGAGATTTCTCTTGAAGAAGACATGCCACCATCATGGCACTTATAATGTCTTTCCTTGTGTGCTGTTTGGCCACAGAAACTAACCAACTAAAATAACTATCATTACAGCATGGTTACCACTGCTGGTTTTCCAGGTTAATGAATAAAGGCTACTTGCCGAGGCAGTTGCCACACAATGTACAGACGTAGGTGTTTATTTCACCTCAAATAGACAAAGTCCTCTTGCTTTATTGAGGAACAGAACACATGTTTCATGATGTGTGAGGTGGCCATTCTATTCCCATGACCACACACTATTTGGCCATAGAAAACATACATTAAAAACAATATTCCCAAATTAGTCTGAAAAAGGGAACTGCAAGCTGATACTGGACTCCTAAATAAAAACACTCAAATATGACTAGGAGGTTCAATTAATGGAAAAGCATACATAGATACACGCAATCTTTTCAAGTAAAGTCTTTATATATGAACAAGAAAGACAAAACAATTTTTTTTAAAAAGATAAAATACAAGAATACTTACCTCTGCATCCAAGAAGTGTTTGGTCAACACAAAAAACTAGGAATGGAAAAAGAGCAGTTTTTCTGTTCATCATTATTGTGTTGATCGGATATTTCTTGGATGCTAAGGTAAGTATTCTTTTGTTTATCTGTTTGTTACTGGTTTGCTTTTCTTGTTCATTGAGTCAAAACATTCACTTGTATCTATGTGTTTCTCCATTCATCGAGCTTCTCCGTCATATTTTGTGTTATTATTCTTTATACCAAGCTATTCAGGCCTGTGAGAAAACAGGGGTTAAATGGCTAACAAGACTTTTTAATATAGCATGGGAAGAAAGAAAAGTCTGAGATGATTGGCAACAGGTAATAATAGTACCAATACGGAAAAAGAAAGGCAATATGAGAGACTGCGAAACATACAGAGGTATATCACTTCTAAGCCATATAGGGAAAATGTATGCAAAACTATTGGAACAAAGAGCTAGACCCATAGTTGAACAACAGTTAAGCAAAGTACAATTTGATTTTCGGAAAGATAAAAGTTGCACTGATGCACTATTTACACTTAGACAAATATGTGAAAAAACTATCGAATATAGTGATCAGCAGAATATTGTGTTTGTAGAACAGGAAAGGGCTTTCGACAGAGTAGACAGATACAAATTATGGACCATCCTTGAAGACTATGGGATACAAGGGCAATTGCTAGAAAACATTATAGCCATGTATCACTCAAGCCGAAGTGCAGTAAGAACACAAGAAGGTATATCAGATATGTTCACAAAATCAACACCTGTGAGATGCAATGCCTGAGGAGAGCTGCCAACTTAACAATCCGAGACCGAGTAAGAAATGCTGTTATCAGACAGACAGTGGGATCAACACTTTGTGCCACATTTATTGAAAGACCTAAGATCAAGTGGTTTGGCCATGACTCTAGAATGCAACACCAACAACTACCATCACTGGCCTTACATCAAAGATCATCTGCGACGAGACCAAGAGAACGTCCAAGAAGAAAATGGATTGACGACTGCAAAGACATTGTACAATCACATGGAATTACACTATCCAGTGCCGCCCATCGGGTGCTGGAGCGCAAATTATTCCTCCCCATGACGCTTGACGGCAGAAGTGGAAGATGATGATGATGATGACAATGATGATGATGATGATTCTGTATACCACTAGCACATAGAGCCCATACCTTGGATGGAACCTGTCTAGAGGAAGCAAACCTTAAACAAATGCATAACCAGGTGTGTCGTTCCCCAACAACAGGCATAAAGAAGAAGAAGATTCTATAAACTAGAATATTTCCAGTGAGCATGGTTGGCATATAAATTATTTTACTTTGTCAGTTACCCTAACCTACCTGGTATTCTCCTAGTAGTTGTTGGTCTCCGGGTTGTGGTGGTTGTCGTTCGGCGAGTTGTGGTGGTTGTAGTTCGGCGAGTTGTTGTTGTTGTTGGGCGAGTGGTTGTAGTTCGACGTGTAGTTGTTGTTGTAGGTCGAGTTGTTGTAGTTGTGGTGGGCCTTGTTGTTGTGGTTGTTGGTGCTGTGGATATCAAATCAGGTGATTCATTATTAATTTTAAAAAGGCTTAAAGGCCAGAATATTGACTTCATTGTGCCAGGTTTTTAGTAATATGGCTCAGTCTATTTTCACAGGCCTGTCAAAAATGTTGTGCTGTGCATTTAGGAACCGATTTTTAAAAAAAACCTGACATTGGGAGCTTAGGACATTAGGACAGGAAATACAAAAAAAGTACTGCTGTAAAGGTTCTAAGAACTGATTATCCACCAAACTAAATGGAGAACCCACCATCTTTGAAGAGCAGAAGAGGTACATATTCCAACAATAATAAATGGACAACTCTCGGCTTGAAAATAGCAAGACACTCACATGTTCTGAGAGGAATAAAAGGACAACTCTCCAGCTGAGAAGAAGAAAGCACACACATGTTCTGAGAGGAATAAAAGGACAACTCTCCAGCTGAGAAGAGCAGGACACTCACATGTTCTGAGAGGAATAAAAGGACAACTCTCCAACTGAGAAGCGCATGACACTCACATGTTCTGAGAGAAATAAATGGACAATTCTCCAGCTGAGAAGAGGAAGACACACACATGTTCTGAGAGGAATAAATGGACAACTCTCCAGCTGAGAAGCACAGAACATACATGTTCTGAGAGGAATAAATGGACAATTCTCCAGCTGAGAAGTAAAAGCAGCAGAGACAGACAGAGAAATGATGCATGATGATCTAAGATGATGGGATGTAAGGACATCATCAGTAGAATTGATCCAGAACACCAATGGCAGTGATCTGAGGAGGGACCTGGATGTCTATGCCATTCTTCTGGACACATGATGACGGTGAAGCATGAAAATATAGTTTACATATGTTGAATTATGACATTCAAGAGTTAAAGTATAATTTATATTTATTGAACATTCATTTGCAGAGGTACGGCTAAATATTGTGTCATCGATTCTACAAAAAAATAATTATGTGATGTGGCAAAAATAAGAAATACCAGTCTATAATCTAAGACAGACATATAAGAAGCAGTGCATTGTTAACTCTAACATGCATTTAAAGCACAGATAAAGTACCTCTTGTGGTGGTGATTGTTGTTCTGGGAGTAGGACGCTCTGTTGCTGGCGCAACTGTTCTCCATTTGAATAAAAAAGAAAAAAGGTATGCATAATGTTACATCCATATATGGGACAGTTTTAAAGGACTAAGGTGACTGGGCATATTAGAAGAATGGACAAAATGCTTCTAAACAAAGTTTATTTAATGAATATTTACAAGGTAAAAGAGTAAGAGGGTTACAGTAATCAAGAAACAAAGATATATGCAAATATGACTAATGAATGTATGTATCAGCTATGAGAACTAGAATAAACTGGTAGAAGATTTTACTGCAAAGGCAGCATTTAATTTTAATATAAAATATAATAAAAGATGTACCCAAAGATGAGAAAAAAATATATACCTACAGATGAGATCAAAGATACACCTACAGATGAGATCAAAGATGCATCCACATGATGAGATCAAAGATGTACCCACAGATAAAATCAAAGATGTACCCACAGAGGAGATCAAATATGTACCCACAGATGAGATCAAAGATACACTTAAAGATGAGTTATAATATGTACCCACAGATGAGATCAAAGATACATCCACAGATGAGATCAAAGATATACCCACACATGAGATCAATGATGTACTCACAGATGAGATCAAAGATGTACACACAGATGAGATCAAAGATACACCTAAAGATGAGATCAAAGATATACCCACAAATGAGATCAAAGGTGTACCCACAGATAAGATCAAAGATGTACCCACAGATGAGATCAAAGATGTACCCACAGATGAGATCAAAGATATACCAACAGATGATATCAAAGATGTACACACAGATGAGATCAAAGATACACCTAAAGATGAGATCAAAGATACACCCACAGATGAGATCAACCAGTACAACCAAAATCAATGTTATTGCAATAATGTGAGGTAAATATCTACACTGAAAATATTTCTCCTCGTGACAATATGTAAAGAGTTAATGAATGATTTTAAAAACACCATTGAATAAACACAGACTAAATGGGACACAACAATCATACTTTAACTCTTACACTAGGTCAGACCTTTCCTTCACCTAATCATAAGTTTTCCTTCTCACTCAAATTTCAGGAACAGTTTCCCCCTGCACTTTAAATATATTTAAAAGCTATACTGCAGTTACATATGGTTATTTAAATATTGAGCACAACAAACTACTGGCATCGCCGATCACATTCTGGTATGAACCTAAGGCCTATCCACGTCAATATGGAAGCACTATACTCGAGTTTCGCCCTCATTTGAGCTCGTCAGTAGTGCATATCCCTGACCGGATCCGGAAACAGTCCCGGATCACGCGTGTGAAGCGGGTGTGTAACCACGCGGCACTCACTAGACACACCAAATTATCACAACAGAATATCACAACGCTACCAAACACAAAAGCTAAATTGATATTATGTATGCTGTTGACAGGACTATGCAGGTAGTTGTATGTCCATTACAGGACGGTGCAATCAACCTCAACCTTTATTGGCTGTTAGTGATTTTCAAGGCAATTTTATGTTCAATGGTTTGTCATGGCTTTCTGAAAGCCAGAGGCTCATACCATTGTGAAAGTATTGTGTGAGAATCAAAGCATGAAGGAGAAACACATAATGAGCACTGAATGTCAGTTGATATAAGTAAAATAACAATGAACATTGAACTAATGAATCTGACTGACATGTGCTCTATAACAGCAATGTTCAAATTCTTTCAGATAAATCTAGTTTCTTAGACTGGTTCGTGAGCAATATTGTCTATTACTTTTGACTTGAGTATTCAAGCTAACAGAATCCTCAGTAGCATCTTGCTGGGCAGCAGCAACATCTTTTCAACTGTGTTTGGTTAAAAGTGTGAGTTAACCATATTTGATCGTTTTCATGTCTCATTATCATTTCTTTACAAATACGTTCATGACCAATGTTGCTCTTGTCAAGCTTATAAAGTTTACAAAAATAATAATTCTTAAAACTGTCCCAGTATCTCATCTCAGGATATGGCCAACACAATATTATCATCAACTTGTTAAAGTGGATGATAATGTATCAAATAAATTTTACTTATTTCTGCAACAGTTTATTACTATTATTGCTAATATCAATAATAGGTGTGCTAACCAAGTTTAAGGAAGGGGAAAGAAATGTCTATTTATGTTTAAATCATAACCCTGCTGGCCTCAAATCATAGGGTTAAACATTGAAATAATCATAACTATTAGGTGGTGTTACATCTAGGACTAAAGAAAGCAGGGTTAAATATAGTTATCGTCATGAAAGTTACACATGATGAAACACCTAGGACTGCAGAAAACGTAGTGTTAAACACAGAAATAATGATACTCTTTAGGTGATGTTACATCTTGGACTGCAGAAAACACAGAAATAATGATAACTATTAGATGATGTTACATGTAGGACTAAAGAAAACATAGGCTTAAACAGAAATAATCATGACAATTACAGCAAGAAACATCTAAGACTGGAGAAAACAGAATAGTGATTCTAAACTAAAGTTGAAACTATTGAAACCTGCAATTTATTTAAAACATAGCACAGGTTCAAGTCAGTTGATAAGAAAGCAGAGGTAGCAGTGTGACACGTGAAGCTACTGAAAGACTTCTGCTCGCAATGTGCACTCACTATCTTCAGGAAGTCACACTTTAACAAGCTATATATGCTCACTCTAGGAAATTTCCCCAAACCACTAGGAAATATACTTACTTGTTGGTGGTGGCATTGTAAACTTCTCTGAAAAAAAAAAGATGAGAATATAAGTAAGACATGTTTTGATAGATAGTAAGTGTGTACACTAATGGCATTCAATCCCCAATATATTTTCCTCATGTTCAGTTATTATGATATTAAACAATATAAAACCAAATACTGCTTCTGGGTTGTGAAATCTTAGACCATGACATATGAGGTTAGCTGGTCTGTTCCTTTCCTCTTTAACTTTCCTTCCCAGACAATTCCACACAATGGTCTGGAACTAATTTTGATTGGTCCCAGAACAGTGGTGGTCGGAAAAAATATTGTTTCTGCTGGGGGTTGAACCCAGACTACCGACTTAGTAGGCTAGTGCAAAATAACTGTGCCAATTGGTTCCACTGCACAAGCAAATTAACAAAAGTAAAACTGGTATCTTCCATTTAGTAACAAATGAATCATGGACTATTTTTCGAGTTTTATGGAATAAAATTGTATATTTAAGGTTAGATTGCTACAAAAGAGATCTAGAATAGCAAGAATTTTGTTTTTTAAATGCATTCTACAAGACAAAAGAAGAAAACTGTCTCATTATAAATATTGTTTTGGAAAGTGAAATACTTTTGGTACATTCAACATAATAGCAGCCTAAATAGAAAAGTAATTGAAGATATAACTCCTGAGAGATGAAGCAAAGGACAGCCAGGACAGTGGAGTAAAAGGGACAATAATGAAACCCTGATTTGACAGGTGTGAGACAAGGGTGTGTATTATACCCATGCCTGTACAATATTAATGCAAAACATATGCTCAAACTGTTCAAGAGAAGACCAGGACACCGCACTGGATGAAAATGAAGAAGCAACATAAAATATGCATAATAAAATTTCATAGCTGAAACCAAGAAGAATTTCCAAGAATGGGTAAACCGAGTACAAAAACTAAGTAATGAAAATGACTTAGACATAAATATAAAGAAAAGCAAGCCAACTGTGGAAAATAAATGTTTACAAAATAGACAAGCTGTTCTTACTTGGAAAATTAACAACAGTTGAAGGCAGGTGTAAGACAGCAATAAGAAAGAGAATAAGAATAACCAAAGTAACATTCAACAATAAGAAATAGGTTCCCACATCTAAACAATTAAGACATCAATCACAATTAAGACTAATAAAGTGGTACATTTATCTGTGGTACTGTGTGATGCTGAAAAATGGACAATGAATAAAAAATGTGAGGATAAAGTTCAGGCATTTTAAATGTGGTTATTTAGATGAAGAGGAAGGAGTAGAAAAGCATGAGAAGAATGCAAATAAGTTTTACAAAAGCTGGGATTGAAAATATGATTAATGAATGAAATCAAGACCTGACAATTAAGTTACTTCAGCAATATAATGAAACACAGTTCCATGTTAAAAGATGATCTGTAGGGAAAAGTGGAGGGAAAGTGTGAGTGGACAAATTCAAGATCTGGACTGGAAGAAACCTGTTTTTAAAAAAACCATGAAAACAAAGCACTGTGGGACTCAGTGCAGTTGGCCTTCAGTGTGGAGATGGCACTTGTCAATGATGATGATGATAAATTTGCCAATCGGTGAGACAGAGATATGGAGAGCACTTTTCTGCAGAGGACATGCCACATGATAATTATATGTGATTACGTTTCACTGCTAAATGTGGCACATTAATTTTTACATATACGAAAATACAAGAAATTGTTGGTGAGAAACATACACACATCTGAAGAAGATTAACATTGTAGCTAAAATTACAGTTTTTGAAAACATATATTAATCCTGTGTGTCATTTGTGCAGTCGCTGCTAGTTGTTTTGGTCAACCTGTGAACCGCTTGAAGCTGTCTCTCAGTATGTTTGCAAACTCACTCATACACACATACAACTAGACACAAGATGTAAATAAAGACATATACACAATATAGGGAGCCATTTTAGTGTAGTAGTTGTACACTGGCCTGGACTCCCAGCCCAACATAGGTACCAGGACATGTCTGGGGAAACAAAGGTGGCCAGCTTGATATTGACCACATCACCCCTTGAGTACTGATTCTCAAGTAGCAGGTCCTTTGCGGAAAGTCACATTCATCATGGCATGTCACACTGCCTGTCAGTCTCTTGATATTTCACCTGCCCCATGCACCCACACACCAATAAGTTCTGACTGGCCAATACAAATGTGGACCTAGCACCATATACTCAATACACCTTAAGGCAGGTGAACGGGTCCCTTACTATCTACTGTGGAGATACTACTTAGTCTACTGTGACTTATACACATAATGTATAGCTGTATATTTGAAACAGTATTGTTTCCTTTACTTGTCTATTGTGAGTTATATATATATATATATATATATATATATATATATATATATATATATATATATATATATATATATATATATATATATATATATATAATGTAAATCTGTATATTTGAAACAGTATTGTTTCCCTTACTTGTCCTTGTCTACTGTGACTTACACACATAATGTATAGCTGTATATTTGAAACAGTATTGTTTCCCTTACTTGTCTACTGTAACTTACACACATAATGTATAGCTGTATATTTGAAACAATATTGTTTCCTTTACTTGTCTATTGTGACTTATATATCTTCTTCTTCTTCTTCTTCAGCGTTCCGAGCCATTGAGGTTCTTTGCTGCAAATACAATCCGTCTCCATTCGTCTCTCTGGTGGACCTTCTCTTGCCAGTCGTTGATTCCAAGTGCTTGTAGGTCTGTACATGTATTATCTCTCCACCGCCTTCTTGGTCTACCTCGGGGTCTGCGGTCATTTATTTCCTGAGTGTAAGCGAGTTTTGTTTCCCTATTATCTTCCATTCTTTCTATATGCCCCAGCCATTGTAGTCTATTAGCCTTCATGATACCAGTGATTAGCGGGGACTTAAACAGATCATAAATGTCTTTGTTACTTCTTCTTTTCCACTCTCCACTATGTGTATCCCTAATGGGTCCAAAGATGCGTCTTAAAATTTTGTTCTCAAAGGTTTGTAACAAGGCTTCATCTCTTTTCGTTGTACTCCAGGTTTCAGAGCCATACAGCACAACTGGTCTGATCATTGTTTTTTATATTGTGATTTTGGTGTTACGAGATAGCGCCTTTGATTTTAGTAGATGTTGTAGTGCATAGTATATCTTATTTCCAGAGTTGATTCTAGTTTGAATTTCTTCCCTTATGATGTTGGAGCAGTTGAAGATTGTACCCAGGTATTTGTATGTTTCCATTCTTTTAATGGTCATATTATCTATTTGTATGTGGCCAGAGTTTTTAGCCATTCCGTCTCTTGAAATTACCATATATTCTGTCTTATCTTGGTTGATAACCAGCCCCATCTGTTGGGCTTTTTCCTTTAAGTGAGTCAATATTTCCAATGTCTTTTGTTCACTTTGCCCTATAATATCTATATCATCTGCATAACCAAGCAGCTTGGATGTTCCTCCAATATCACATTTCTCCTTTACCTTCCTTACAACTTTCTCTAGAGCCAGATTGAAGATTAGCGGCGATAGTGCATCGCCCTGTTTCAAGCCAGATGTTATTTGGAAGGGGTCTGATTTCCTGCCTTTATATGTTACTATATTATAAGTATCTTCCATGCATAGTCTGGTCATGTTGATTAACTTCCTTGGTATTCCAAATTCCTGCATAGCATTCCATAGACTATTACTATGGACACTATCATAAGCCTTTTTAAAATCCACAAAAATGTTATGGAGATCTCTTTTATATTCCCAATGTTTCTCGGCTATTTGTCGTAAGATAAATATCTGATCTATTGTTGATCTGTTTTGTCTAAAACCCGCCTGGTAGTCACCTAATATGTCTTCTGAATATGCTTTTAGTCTATTTAGTAATACTGTGGATAGTAGTAGGGTAGAGAACAGACAAAGAGAAACACCCTGGTCCTCCAGGTTGGGGGTTGAAGCGTGGGGTTAACATCCCCACCTTTGTAAAAACCTTTCTTTGTTACGAAACAAATACATGAGCCTCGACTTATATATATATATATATAATGTAAATCTGTATATTTGAAACAGTATTGTTTCCCCTACTTTTCTACTGTGACTTATACATATAATGTATAGCTGTATATTTGAAACAGTATTGTTTCCCTTGCCGGCTTCGTGGCTTAGAGGTTGTGACTTTTCTCCGTAATCTCGTATACTCTCGTCGGTGACGTGATGATGGTGAGAATCAGCAGTGGTTCGAATCACATCGGTAACTTACGGAGTATGTGAGTCGGCCGCTCAGAAAGCAATGGCAAACTACTGAGCGTAATCTTGCCAAGAAATCAACATACAGTTGAAATATGCTGGTGTTGACAGCAATGTCCTGTAAAGGATATGCAAAAAAAAAAAAATTGTTTCCCTTACTTGTCTACTGTGACTTATACACATAATGTATAGCTGTATATTTGAATCTGTATTGTTTCCCCTACTTGTATAATTTGACTTAAAACACATAGTGTATAACTGTATATTTGAAACAGTATAGTTTCCCTTACTTGGACACGCAGAAGCAAGAAGAATATCATCAACATGCTGCAGATCTTCGAATGAACGAACTTTAATGCTGTTTTCACTGGCAGGTGGTGTTGCAATTCCATCAAGTTCCCGATAGTCTACCAGACCCACTCCAATGCTGAAGATGCGAATACCCTCATCATGAGCTTCTTGGGCACTACGGATTGTCAGCTCAGGCGCCTCAGAGGATACACCATCTATGTAAACATGAAGAATACAGCATCTTAAGTTATGAAATATTGTAACACTGCAACCAAGATCTAAATAAAACAATTAATTGAACATTGTTGCATACAAATGGCTGAATTAATTATTCAGGAGACATAAACAAGTGAACATTGTTGCATACAAACGGCTAAGTGATTTATTTTGGAGACATAAACAAGTGGACATTGTTGCATACAAGCAGCTGAATTAATTATTTAAGAGACATAAACAACTGGACATTTTTGCAATCAAATGGCTGAATTATTTAAGAGACATAAACAAGTGGATATTGGTAATTTCTCTTATATGAGTCCAAAGAAACAAATGAAATTAATGTTAAAATATAACAAAAGAATTATTACTAATAAACTACAAATACTCATTAACTGGAGTCTACACAGAATAGTAGGACTAAAATGGTATGACAGAATCACTAATGCAGAGCTTTGGGAGAGAACTAGACAAATTCCTGTAAATCAAGAAGTGAGTGAAAGAGGAAAAGACATCGTTGTTGGATAAGAAACACATTGAAAATAGCCTGATAATAGTTACAGAATGTCCTTACCCTGAAACTCACAGGGCAAACAAAATAGAGGGGGACCTAGAAGAGTTAGAGATGGGGATGAATCAAGTGGGCAGGCATGGAGCAAGCTGCAGGAGACAGTAAAAGAAAGGGTGGTCTAGTGTGAGTTCCTTGAGGGCTATGTTCCAAAAGAGGATAAAGGCCAGAAAAAGAAGACAATCTAAATTGTACTTTAGACAGAAGTAGTTAAAGTAACAAACTAGTGAGTTAAATCATAGCAAACAATGGGGAGATGAGGATGAATCAATTGGGCAGGCATGGAGCAAGCTGCAGGAGACAGTAAAAGAAAGGGTGGTCTAGTGTGAGTTCCTTGAGGGCTATGTTCCAAAAGAGGATAAAGGCCAGGAAAAGAAGAAAATCTAAATTGTACTTTAGACAGAAGTAGTTAAAGTAACAAACTAGTGAGTTAAATCATAGAAAACAAAGAGCCACTCTACCTGTCAATATAACAGCAACGTTAGGTACATCAGCTCTGTCTCCATTTCGTGGTGTAAACATCTCTGTTCGCATAACATTCAAAGCCCCAGTTGTGTTTGTAAGACCTGGTACAAATCTAATGTTGTCCACTGCCCGAATAATGCTTCGTAGACTTCTGTGTGTGCTTAACTGAAATATCTGATGCACCTGGCTGCTGTATACAAGGACTCCAACCCTTACATTGCCTGCATCAATGTCAGTCTTGCTCAGAAAATCCTTCACAAATGACAGCACCTGAAAAATTAATGACAGTCACAGCAAACTCAAATAAAGGTGAATCACATATAAATAACTATTAGTGTGTATATCTTAAAAGGAACACGCCAAAAAAATTTAAACTGTGTATGATATAACAATGAAATAAACCATGTATAATACTATGAACGAACGAACGAACAAACTTTATTTTAAAAGGGTAACAAATTGGGCACGCAGGCCCGTCTTACATTCGGCCCTTTCAATCACTCATCTTTCATTCATCAAATGTGCCTGTTACATTAACATAGGGGGGAAAAAACATTGTCAAATGGATTTTGTAAGCATAAACAATGCATATTACGCATGATACATTCACATGAGAAAAAAAACATTGTCAAATGAAAGTTGTAAACATAAACAATGCATATTGCAATGTTGTGAGACACATCCCCCATCCACCCTCATATCCCGCAGCCACCAACACATCCCCCAACCACCAAACCTCCCCCACCCACCCACACATACCTCCACGCACTCACACAGAAATAAGCATGTATGATACCACAATGAAATAAACTATGTATGATACCACAATGAAATAAACAATGTATGATATCAAATGAAAAAACAAAACATGTATGATACAACAATGAAACAAAATGTTTATGATACCACAATTAAATAAACTATGTATAATATGATATCACAATGGGGAAAAAACATGTATGATACAACAATGAAAGAAAATATGTATGATACCACAACTTAATAAATTATGTATGATATGACAATGAAATAAACACTGTATGATACAACAATGAAATAAAGTATGTATGATATCACAATGAAATAAACTATGTATAATATTACAATGAAATAAACAATGCATGATATGACAATGGCGTTCCGAGCCATTGAGGTCCTTTGCTGCAGATACATGAGCTATTTACTTACTAAAATTTAATATTTAAATTTACATTATCATTTATATATAGTGAGGGGACTTAACTTAAGAAAAGTTATTTCAAGGGGCATAACTTTTAATAGCAATTATATATATTTTATATATAGACTATTGCATTGTTTTTAAAGATTTATAAACTCTTTGTCTATAGTTATTTACAGGCATATGAGTTATAATAAATAATGATATAATCTTTAAGGAATTTTCAAAGTTGTCATAAAAATAATGCATCTATTTAAACAGTGAAAATTTTCTAACTCATCTTTTTATCTTTCTTCAACAGCACATTAATTTTTTTTTTTAACATTCTCATATGTATGGCGTGTTACACCCACATTGGGTATTTATGATGCCCATGTTAAACATTTCCTCAACGAGTTACTTTTCATGCATTTTGTTGTCAAATAATTGCTTCATAAGAGATGTTGAATGAAAGAATGTATGAGAGGAAATAGAGAAGAAGGGCAGAAGGTAGGACGGGCCTGCGAAAGATTTTCGTTCGTTAAAAAAAAAAGTAATTTTTTGTGAGAGAAAGTTAGTTGTGTATCGTTTGCAGTACTCTGCAGTCAACCCACCGCCCACAATTTATTGGCTGTACATGATATCTTGGTAAGTTTACTTTAGATAGATCTCTTCCAATCATATTTTCTACTATCAATCTATCTATTCTTCTATTCTATCTATATTTTTAACGGGAACGGGCCGAACATAGATAGATAGATAGATAGATAGGTAGGTAGGTGGGTGGGTGGGTAGGTAGGTAGGTAGGTAGGTAGATAGTCGGGAACGGGAACGGGAGCTTATATGACTACTTATATGAATTAAATGAGATGCTCCCCACCAGGGCCTGGGCGAAGTAGGGCCGGGTCGGACAGACAGATAGACAGACAGACAGATAGACAGACAGATAGTCAGGAACGGGAGCTTATATGACTACTTATATGAATTAAATAAATGAGATGCTCTCCACCAGGGAATGGGTGAAGCCGGGTTGGGTCAGACAGATAGACAGACAGATAGATAGTCGGGAACGGGAACGGGAGCTTATATGACTACTTATGTGAATTAAATGAGATGCTCCCCACCAGGAGCTGGGCGAAGCCGGGCCGGGTCAGACAGACAGACAGACAGACAGACAGACAGACAGACAGACAGACAGACAGACAGACAGACAGAATGAACGAACGAACAAACTTTATTTTCAAAGGGTTAAGAATTGGGCACGCAGGCCCATCTAACATTCTGCCCTTCTATCACTCTCTTTCATACATTATTTCATTCACACATCATTCAAGGCAAACAGAGAACAGCAACAATATAAAAGATATGCATTATAAAGGCATAGGCAAAATGCGAACATCAAAACTACACGACTCAGTAATATTAGATAATGATCTGACACTTGTTATTAGCCATGTGGAATATACTGGCCTACCAAAAGGGGACTGGCTGTTATACTAGGGTTTTGTTATTATTATTATTATTATCTCTATTATTAAGGGGGAAGGTAATCCGTACTGAGATAGTGTTCGAATAATTTGCGATTATATGAATAGGGATTGGTGATGTCTTTGATTTCTTGTGGAAGAGTGTTCCACAGCTGAGCTGCGGAGTACGTTAAGCTTGTTTTGTATAAGTTAATCCTAGGCTTGTGAATGTGTAATATATTTAAACGTTTACTGTGTCTAGCATTATATTTAAACAATGGCCAAAGGTAATTTGGGGCATTCCGATGCAGGATTTTGTGAAGTTTAGCTTTATTGAAAAGCAGGCGTTTGCGGAGTGGTAGTAACTGAAGGCGTTTATACAGGCTAGGATTGTCAGATAAATGTTTACTATAAATTAGACTCATGGCCCGTTTCTGGAGTGAGTAAAGTCGCTTGGTGTTTGAATTAGAACAACCGTTCCAGATTGTAGAGCAGTAGTCAAAGTGTGTCTGTATATGAGAAGTATAGAATAGTTTCCTTGTGTCCTCATCAAGGAAGTTTTTAATCTTGGCGAATTGGTAGACCTTTTTCGCTGTTTGTTTAATGAGCGCTTGAACGTGGGAATTAAAGCTTAGGTTTCTATCAATGATTAGGCCTAATGTTTTGTGCTCAATTACACTTTCTACTGGCATGTTATCGATGTGAAGTGATGTGTGTGAGCTTAGAGTTTGAAGTCTTTGTCTGGTTGTTAATAACATTGATTTTGTTTTAGTGATGTTAATTTGCATACGGTTTGAATAGCTCCACTTAACTACATTATTTAATTTTTGTTGTAAAGACGACTCCAGTAAAATACAGTATTCAGCGTTTGTGTACACTGTACAGTCGTCTGCAAATAGATCGCAGGACGACGAAAGATGCAAAGGTAAATCGTTAATATATATGGCAAATAATAGAGGGCCAAGAATAGAGCCTTGCGGTACTCCAATATTGAAGGTAGTGGTTTGAGACAGAGATTTATTATGTGATACTACTTGCTTTCTGTTTGATAGAAAAGATGATATTAGAGTGACTGCATTAGGGCCAATTTTCATTGTCTCAAGTTTTTAAATTAAAATAACATGGTCTATCATATCAAATGCTTTCTTGAAATCAATAAACACAGTTCCACATAGACTGTTGTTGTTTATATTCTGGTGCCAATTTTCTATCATGTTTGTTAGGGCCGTATGGCAAGAATATTTTGGTCGAAATCCTGATTGGCTGTCAACAATAAGCTTGTTGCGAACTAAATACTGTAATGTTACTTTATGGATGTGTTTTTCTAGTGGCTTAGATAGTGATGATAGTAAGGAAATGAGTCTGTAATTGTTCGGGAGACCATTGTCCAATGAACCAGATTTAAGAAGAGGGTACACTTTAGCGATTTTGAGAGCTGATGGAAAGTGGCCTTTGGTGAGACACTGATTATATACATAGGTTAGTGATATACAGATCACTGGCGCAGCACAACGGAGAATCCGGTTGCTGATTCCATCTAACCCAGATGAGGTTGTGTTTTTTTAGGTTACTGAGGTAAGTGAATACTTCAATGATTGTCATTAGCGGTATGTCGGAAAGAATATCGCGGGAGCATCTATTCTCGCAAAACGATGACAGTAAAGATAAGTTGCAAGGAGAATTAGGTATTAAAGCCTTCAACTGGTCTATGTCAGTTTGAAAAAAATTACTGAATTGGTCGCATGTAATATGATTTGATGGTAAAGAATTTCGGAAGTTATACTTGTTTGTCAAGGTGTTAATTGCCCTCCATATATCCTTACTATTTGTTTTATCCATTACTAAGTTCTTAAAGTAATTTTTCTTTTCCCGTCGTATGGTATATTGAACTTTGTTTCTAAGAGTGCGGTATGCGCTGAGATCCCGCTTTTTATGTGCTTTATCTCTGTCTCTCATAATTTCAAGTATTTCCTGGGTAATCCAAGGTGGCATGGCGTGGTGTTTTACTCGAACTCCCTTGATTGGCACATGTCTATCAAAAATATCAATAAAGGTTTTCATCCAGAATTCCAGAGCATCATCTGGGTCAGGAAGCTGATAAACATTGTCTAGAGGTGAACTGAGCAAGTCCTGTAAAAATGCGTTTTGGTTGAAATTTTTGTAACTTCTCTCCCCCGATGGTGTTTCCACCTTGTCGTGGTGGGGGAGCTTGAGTTTCTCAATGACCCTGAGAGCTATGCCGGCGGTATCGTAGCTACCAGCAGGGCCTCCCAAGCCGGACAGGTCAAAGGGTAGAGAACAGACAAAGAGAAACACCCTGGTCCTCCAGGTTGGGGGTTGAAGCGTGTGGTTAACATCCCCACCTTTGTAAAAACCTTTCTTTGTTACGAAACAAATACATGAGCCTCGATATCGGACTGACTTATCTGGACAACGACCTTGGAACGTTAAAGGACTTTTGAGATTTGGAACATGGAATGTACGGACACTATATCGAGCTGGAGTTGCCGAAGAACTAACCCGGGAGCTGATTGAATATCAAATGGATATAACAGCAATTCAAGAAATAAGGTGGCCAGGAGAGGGTACTTTAGAGCAAAATGGAATGATTATAATATATGGAGGAAACACCCAAAATAAACATGAATTAGGAACAGGATTTGTCATCAAAAAAGAGTTATGGGGGAACGTTTTAAACTTTAAAGCTTTTAATGACAGGATTAGTAAATTACGAATAAAAGGTAAATGGAAAAATATAACGATGATTAATATACATGCACCTACTGAAGAGAAAGAAGATGATATTAAAGAAGACTTTTATAATGATCTGGAAGATGTCATAGAAGAAACCCCCAAACAGGACATCCTGATGGTGCTGGGAGACTTCAATGCAAAAATAGGTAGAGAGCAAACTAATAAAAAAGTGGCCGGTATGGAAAGCCTACATACAACTTCAAATGATAATGGATGGAGAGTCATCAACCTGGCAGAAGCCAAAGGACTGCAGGTTAGCAGTACCAGACTACAAAGAAAGGATATACACAAACAAACTTGGAAATCATGTGACAAGAGAACCTATAATCAAATAGATCACATTTTAATTAACAACAGAAATGCATCAAACATACAGCAAGTCAGAAGTTATAGAGGAGCTGAGTGCCACAGTGACCACTTCCTCGTTGGAGCAAAATTTAAAATAAAACTTAAGAGAGCTTTCTATACTAAATTACAAAGATGACATCAATAACATCCAAAAGGAAGAGCATTATAGAAATGAATGTAAAGAGGCTACAAAAATAGTCAGACAGCAGAAGCGAGAATATATGAGTAATATAATCAAAGATATGGAAACTAATCACCAGAAAAATGAATCCAGAAAATTTTTTAAAGAACTGAAGTCAATGAAACGAAGGCACCAACAAAACACATATGGTTTAAAAGACAAAAATGGGAATATGATAAATACCAATGAGGAAATGTGCAACACATGGAAAGAATATTTTATTGAATTACTAAATTGTGAAGCTCCAAGTAACATTTTCTCACAGGAAGAGGTTCTAACATGCGAACCACAAATTGAAGAACCTACATTTGAAGAAATCCTATATGTAATCACACGACTTAAAAACAATAAGGCAACTGGGACTGATGGAATTGCTGCTGAATTTATAAAGGCAGGTGGCCATGCATTACATCTAAAGCTATACGAACTAATAATAAAAATCTGGAGGACAGAAGAATTACCCCATGACTGGAAAGAGTCATTATTGATACCTATCTTTAAGAAAGGAGACAAGTTCCAATGTGGAAATTATAGAGGAATATCACTACTGTCCACAAGCTATAAGATACTATCCGCAGTATTACTAAATAGACTAAAACCATATTCAGAAGACATATTAGGAGACTACCAGCCGGGTTTTAGACAAAACAGATCAACAATAGATCAGATATTTATCTTACGACAAATAGCCGAGAAACATTGGGAATATAAAAGAGATCTCCATAACATTTTTGTGGATTTTAAAAAGGCTTATGATAGTGTCCATAGGAATAGTCTATGGAATGCTATGCAGGAATTTGGAATACCAAGGAAGTTAATCAACTTGACCAGACTATGCATGGAAGATACTTATAATATAGTAACATATAAAGGCAGGAAATCAGACCCCTTCCAAATAACATCTGGCTTGAAACAGGGTGATGCACTATCGCCGCTACTCTTCAATCTGGCTCTAGAGAAAGTTGTAAGGAAGGTAAAGGAGGAATGTGATATTGGAGGAACATCCAAGCTGCTTGGTTATGCAGATGATATAGATATTATAGGGCAAAGTGAACAAAAGACATTGGAAATATTGACTCACTTAAAGGAAAAAGCCCAACAGATGGATCAACCAAGATAAGACAGAATATATGGTAATTTCAAGAGACGGAATGGCTAGAAACTCTGGCCACATACAAATAGATAATATGACCATTAAAAGAACGGAAACATACAAATACCTGGGTACGATCTTCAACTGCTCCAACATGATAAGGGAAGAAATACAAACTAGAATCAACTCTGGAAATAAGATATACTATGCACTACAACATCTACTAAAATCAAAGGCGCTATCTCGTAACACCAAAATCACAATATACAAAACACTGATCAGACCAGTTGTGCTGTATGGCTCTGAAACCTGGAGTACAATGAAAGGAGACGAAGCCTTGTTACAAACATTTGAGAACAAAATTTTAAGACGCATCTTTGGACCCATTAGGGATACACAAAGTGGAGAGTGGAAAAGAAGAAGTAACAAAGACATTTATGATCTGTTTAAGTCCCCGCTAATCACTGGTATCATGAAGGCTAATAGACTACAATGGCTGGGGCATATAGAAAGAATGGAAGATAATAGGGAAACAAAACTCGCTTACACTCAGGAAATAAATGACCGTAGACACCGAGGTAGACCAAGAAGGCGGTGGAGAGATAATACATGTACAGACCTACAAGCACTTGGAATCAACGACTGGCAAGAGAAGGTCCACCAGAGAGACAAATGGAGACGGATTGTATTTGCAGCAAAGAACCTCAATGGCTCGGAACGCTGAAGAAGATGAAGAATATTTTACACTTATGTGTTTATGTTTAGGAGTTTTAATTCCTTTTTTAGACCACGTGCAGCATATTGGGTAGTGATCGCTCATTGCACAATTGGGTACGGTGCATTCTATGATGTTGTCTGAGCAAGTTACATAAATGTGATCTATGACTGTTGAAGATGACTTTGTTACTCTAGTAGCTTGTTGTAGTATTTGTTGGAAATTGTATGATGCAATTATAAATATATTTCCCCATATTATGTTGGATTTGTTGGTGTCAATGTTAAAGTCTCCAAGTAGTATAATTTCCTTCCCGGAAGCGAAAACCACATCCATCATGGTAGTGAAGTTTTCATACCAGACGTGTCCAGCACTGGGATTTCGATAGAGGTAGCCAATTATCAGGGGTGTGTGGTTTTGAAGTTTTAGCTCTAACCAAATACATTCTATTTCGCAAGTTTCAAAGTCTAGCCTACAGTGAGCATTTAGTAAATTAGAAACATAGGTTACTATGCCTGTCTCTTGTTACAGACAGACAGACAGACAGACAGACAGACAGACAGACAGACAGACAGGCAGGCTGGCAGGCAGGCAGGCAGGCAGGCAGGCAGGCAGGCAGGCAGGCAGGCAGGCAGGCAGGCAGGCAGACAGACAGACAGACAGACAGACAGACAGACAGACAGACAGATCCCCGCCAGGGCTTGGGCGAAGCCGGGCCGGGTCAGCTAGTGATAAATAAAATCATGCATAGTTCACAATGTTCAAGATATTTCAAAACATACAATGCTATCGAAAAAGGATATTTACTTTCCCCAGCAATGTTCAGAATGGTTATAGACAATCAACAGAAACTGGATGGAAGGCTTGGGCTAACCTAATTAAACAGACATGACTGATTTATCTGAAAAAGTCCAGGAACTATCATAATGCTGACCTTTGTATCTCTCATTGCCATACAGCAATGACAAAAGTATGTGCCAAAAACTACATTTGAAATGGCCTCTCTGACATATAAAAAATGATTCTTGTAGAAAATGAAACAATCACACAAAGAAAACAAAACATAAATAATTGACATTCAATTGAAAGCTGAAAGATTGGAGAAATTATTGTTTTGTATTACTGAACATATGAGGTACAATCAGAAAGTAGTGTATAATAATTTTGTTTTCAGAAATTGTTCAAAATTTACAAATAATATACAGGAACAGTTCCTGTAAAAATACTGTTGTTCTACATAACCTCTATAAATTTGTACAGCCTTATGCCAGCGGGGAAACAGGTGCATGTATGCCTTGAATATACTAGGCTTTGTCCTGCTCCCATACTCATTGTTTTCACTGTAAGAATCATACGCTTACCATCATCAAACATTGCCCCATGGAGGACATTTTTAAGTGGACCAAAATAATGAAATGGAGCTATAGAGTGGATCACACCCAGCCCAAATTTGGCAATTGATGCTCAAGTTTTCTGACTTGTCTGAGGGTGTGCATGGTTGCGTTGTAGCAACAGTTCTGCTGGATTCTTGCTAGGTCAAGCCCTGCAGAACAGTTTCTTGAGTTTTCTCTTAAGAGTTTTGATGTACGCTTTAGAACTGATTTTCCCATCTCTTGGTATAACTTCCACACGAATCACACTTTCAGTGTCCCAAAAGACAGTGATTATAACCCTTTCTGCCGATGGAGTTGTCTTGAATTTCTCTTTTTGTGTGACTTTTAATAATGTCACTCCATTGATGGTACTTTCATCTCAGGTTCAAGATGATGTGCCCAGGTTTTGTCACCTGTAACCATCTTTGACAAGAAGTTCTCTCTCTCTCAGCATTGAAATGCTCAAACATTTCAGAACAAATTGTTTACCTTTGAAATCTGTGCTTATTTGTGGGACTTCTTGGAACCCATCTTGCACAAACATTTGAAAAAGGCAAATTGTAATCACATTTCCCTCACTAACCGACAGCTGTAAGGTCAATTATTTGACTTGTAATGTGCCTTGTATCACGAATAATGGCACCAGTGCAGTTCAATATCTCTGGGCTGGTATCAATGGCAGGACATCCAGAGCATGGAAGATGTCGTGAAATGCAGCCTTTACATCCCAGAACAATTTTCGGTTCACTTTTGATGGGCCATGTAGAGTTACAGAAAGTTACAGAAGAACAAATGCAATTCTCTATAATAAAGAACAATCAGGCCTGCACACATAGAGGCATAAAATGTTGTAGCAAAAGGAACCCATTCAACTGTGAAGTGTCAGAACAGATGGCTGCTGGCTACTAAAACAGGACGGTGGGAATTGCAATAAACCCAGAATGAAATCACACAGACAGTCGGACTAGCCAGTCCAGCTTAAAGGTGTTACATGTCAAACTGATAATTACACCCACTGGAAGGCAGACTGTGAAACTGATCTGGTGCTGTCCACTCAAAATCGCCCAGGTGTGACGCTATGTTGATGGTTAGTGGTTCAGAAAGAATTTATGACGGGACCGACTGGGAGATAATGTGTCTGCCCTGTAGGAATGTGTGAAACAGATCTGATAAGGTAATTAGAGCAGACTGGAGGAATGTTAATGGCATTTGGGATAGAGATAAATAGGCTAGGTTTGTAAGTTTCAAGCCAAAAAATGTTTGACTTCAGAACAGGTGAGGCAACCAGCTCAGTGTTTTGTAGGCATATGTATGATTCTGATGTTGGTAGACTCCACTAGGAAAGTTATTTCTTAGTAACTAGTCAAGTCTTTTAGATATATGTACTGATTTTCAGTCTATATGTGATCTAGGTTATTGCAAGAACTATCATTGTCGTAGGTTACTTGAGTGTTCTTTCTAAGTTCTGTGTTCAATATCATTGTGCTTTAAGTGTTACTATTCTGAGAAGTAGAAACTTATGGAAGGCAGATCTTGTCTAGATATACTTGAGGTGTCGTGGTAGATACTTGTTAGTTCTTTGTAAACTAGCCTAGTTGCCTGTTGGGGTGTACATGTGTTGTACAGAATATAGTCAACTGACTATTTCTTTTAATTCTTACCACAGCGGTGGCTAATTTGTAACTAAACCGGGCAGATCAGCAATGGGCCTGTTCTGGGTGGTCACTTCAATTAGACTTGTTGTATATCTCATTTTGTATGCATACAAACTAACTTTGCATAATGCTATTATGTAGAGTATTATAATATGTATCGTTTAATTAATATATTTTATGGGTATTTCATGTTTGGTATATTGATTTGTCACCTGCAAACCTACCAATATGAAGTGTTATGCTATTGTGCGCGCATTTGCACCTCGCCTATTGGTCACATTTGTAGCAGAGGTGTAATGGTACAGACATTATCCACAATTGGTATAGAGTATATGGTGCGTAGCCTTTTCAGTGTATTGTGGATGAGTGTCCATGGTAATGCATGGAAACCTGGCACAGATACTGGTCACGGCTTGTAAGCCCGGATGACCCGGTACTATGATAATACCATTTCCGACCCTGTGAGCTGCTAAACCAACTTTGGATGGAGCGGTTGTACGACTCAGAATTTTGGTATTAGCGACATGGACATAGGACAGCAGAAATGTAATAATTACAGGCGTGTGAGACAATTGAAAAGCCCGTCCCAGATTAAGACCGTAGGACAGAGATATGGAGGGAGAAGGAGGATGGTGAACGCAGTAGAGCTGGAAGATAAACTTGGCCAGACTGGTCATTGTATATGTGTTAGTTAGTTAGTTAGTTAGTCGACAGATCATCCTCGTTGCACATCGGACCATTCAGTCCATAAGTGCTCGGATCCCCTCCTCAGCAAATCCCGCAGCGTGTAGCGGCTAACGACGCCAGTTCTGTGTTGGTTTATCAATCTTCTTTGGCTTCCTGCGTAGTGTTCTTGTTTGGCCACCCCTCTTTTAATTTGCTGCTCTCGCAGTCTGGCCATTGTTGTAGATTCACAGTCATCACTTGGTTCTTGCAAAAGTCTCACTTCTCGTAGAGCATTCAGAATGTCAGCCTGGTCCATGGCGCGTCCGCCCTCAACAGTAGCTTCACCTGCGAGCTTGTCAGCCCGCTCATTCCCTTGTACTCCCGCATGCCCTGGCACGAAGATGAAACTAATCTTTGCCAGCCGAGACCGCTTCAGAGGCAGCAACCATTCTCTTCGGATCGACCCCTCCTCTATCCTCTTGATCATGTTCATTGAGTCGCTAAGGAAACAAGCCCTAGTGAATGTCTGTGTCTCGAGCCATGTTATTGCTTTACTTACTGCCATGACTTCCATGGTCAGGCTACTTGTGGTTTCAGTGAAAGCACCAGAGTCCTCCTTCACAATTCTCCCTCCGGCCCGAGCTGTAAAGGCCCATGAGCTTCTCACATGTCGGATGACCGACCCATCTGTGTAGATGACCGCGTCACTGTCTAGCGAATTCTCGAAAATCAACGCTTGTACTTCAGCCTCAACAGCAGCCGGATTTTCTTGTCTGCATTTTCTATCTAGTTGGATGCAAACTGAAAAGGATGTGCAGAAGTCTGTTGGCACTTGCACCCACTCCTCGCCAGGTTCTAAGTCCTCAAGTGAACACACCTGTTGAAGAATGTCCTCGGCTTGACCCATCCACGACCGTCCTCTTTTTAACCTGCTGCCCTTCACCTTCCTAATTTCACTATGCAGTGGATGCTGTGTGTTTGCGTTAATTCTGAGGTAGGCGCGTGCCCTGCAAACTTGCATTCTCTCTTCAATGGTTGGAAAATCAAGAAGGTAGCGCATGCTGTATCTCTTGTACATCCAAGAATAATGCGCATAGCTTCATTCTGTATCCTTTCCATCCTTTCTATCTGCTTATGGCTGACAGTCAGGATTGCCATTGCATACTCCAAAACAGACATGACCAGCCCCTCGTACAGAAGACATAGATGGCGCTGCTCACAGTTTGCTGCCGCCATCACCCGCATCGCTGCCAAACCCCGCTTGGCCTTTGTTATCACCTGGTCTATGTGCACATTATAAGCAAGGCTTCGATCAAACCGTATCCCCAGGTAATTCATTGCCTGCGTTCTTTCCACCGTCTCTGAACACAGCATTACAGTTGGTGTTGGATTGTTGACAATATGATTATTCAACGAGAACCAAGTCACTGTTGCCTTTGTTGGGTTGACCATTGCCCCAGCTTCATCACACCAAGTACTTATGCGATTGAGTTCGGTTTGTAGCTCCACAGCAACCTCCTCTCTATCCTTACCCTGACGATACACTAAAACATCATCGGCATATGACAATGTCCTGCCAGGTCCAGTGATCTGCTCACTGGTGATTCTCACTGTGTAGGCGTTGAACAGTACCGGAGATAATGGTGATCCCTGTGGTAGGCCAGGATATATTGTTGTTGGTTCCGAAGTCCAACTGCCACATCTAAAAACTACTTTCCGTTGGAAGAGAGCTGCAGCGATCCAACTAAGGAGGAATGGACTTACGTTTAGTTCAAGAAGCTGAAACATTAAAAAATCCAGTGGTACTCTGTTGTATGCGTCCTCAAGATCAATCGCTGCAGCAACGGTTTCAGTGCCTGAGTGGAAACCTTCATAGACATCATGGGCAAAGACTGCTGCATTGGTCCAGGTTTCTCTTTTTGGACGGTACCCACCCAGGGTAGGTGGGAAAACACCTTGCCTCTCTAGTTGGCTTGATATTTTCCTGGCAATTACCTTCTCCAGCAGCTTGCCTATTGTATTCTGCATGGTTATAATTCGATATCCCTGAATTTTCTTGTGGTCTTTGTCAGGCTTCGGCAAGGGAATCAGATAGCTGTGTAACCATTCCTCCTTGATGCTAGCACTCCCTATACTGTTGTTGTACATGTCTGCTAGTTTCTCTAGCTCATTGTCGGTACACCTATTTATGTCGTCGTATCTTATGCCATCAGGACCTGGAGCACTGTTTTTTGATCGTCGAAGCACAGCCTTGATTTCTTGCACTGTCACTGTGTCTTCATCCGCATCCGAATTGTATATGTGTGTGCTAGGATATGTTTTACTTAGGATTGCACTGATGTAGAACTAGATATAACACATTCTTGACTTTCTTTTAAGCTCTCACAAAGAGCGCCTATGTTTAGATCTCAAGAACTGGAGACGACTAGGTAGTGCCAGGACTGACAGGCGTCAGAATACCAGCAAGCTGTTTTGTTTCTACTGGAGAGAGGGGATCTGGACCACAGATCCAGATAGTTCAAGTAACATTGAAGTTATGTAATGTTTGTCATCACTATCAATATGTTATATGATTTCATCATCATCATCTTGAAAACCATCAGATGTATAATAATAATGATAGCCAATAAATGTTGTAGTTTGTTGTAACTCATAGTTCTGTTGTTATATTTTTAATTCCAATTGTGCATACGTGTTGTGTGTGTACATTGGTGGGGGTTCACTTACACACCAAGGAAGGGAGCAGTTGGGGAGAAAAACCTGTACGGGGATAGTTGTTAATTACACTTAAATTTAGACTTAAAAATCTATCCTAGCTAACCTTCTCTTTCCTATTCCTTGGCGAATATTCAGCACAGTTCATTTCAATTTTGTTACGAGCCACTTGGAGCTGTACGTTGGATATTCAGGGCTTAATCTGTAGTTCAGCCATATAGATTTTGTCCCTAGTCAATTTCTGACTACTTGGGGTTGCGCGCCAGTGAATAATACTTTCATCTAGCCGGTGGGGC
Organism: Cepaea hortensis; assembly: GCA_963921405.1. Lineage (NCBI taxonomy): Eukaryota > Metazoa > Mollusca > Gastropoda > Stylommatophora > Helicidae > Cepaea > Cepaea hortensis. The sequence continues at coordinate 43,732,027 of OY992879.1, forward strand.
ACCCCGACTTCTGACAGAAGATCATGCAGCTCAATCTCTTCACTCTCTGAAGCTTTAGCACTCTAAGCTCAGTGACTGATGGTGCTCCTTCAGACTGCATTACTTCCATACAAAGCACACAAAGGTTTGTGAATGTTCACCAGTTTCTTTGATCACAACCAGAAATTCTACTACAATGAGCTGTTAGTGAAGCAAACTGTTCACACATGCCAATTTAATGGAGTTTTTCTAATTGTCCAAATGTAGTCCAATTTCATACAAATAATACTGATATTCCAAATCTGAAGTTTGCAAAATTTCACATTTCTAACTTTATAATTTGTTGAGAAAAAAATATGTGATGCATTACTTTTTGACCGAACCTCAAACGTGCAAACGTTCATTTTATGACATTAAACACTTGGGGGTGTTCATGAGTGGGAGGGGGCTTGACATATTATTAATAATAATTCATGAAAATATAAAGAATGCAGAAGTTAATTTCTAAACGATGGCTTACTGCAATGAATCATAGCACTTCCATTTCACAATTATGGAAGTACAATTCTAGATATGATCTCATAGTACATAGAAAGTACTTGACAACCTATTATCAAATTATTTCTGCTGTGAAAACACAACATACAAAAGAAAGAACAAAATATACAAAGGGATCAAAGGAGAACAATTTAAAAAAATAACAAAACTGACTCACAGAACTGAAGACTGACATCAGAAATAGTATGTACATAGTTAATTAGTTGTATGTCCTTTACAGTCAACCCCAGCATTTTTTGGCTGTTCTTAATTCCTGGGCAAGTTTATATTCAGTAGTTTGCCATTCCTTTCTGAACAACCGGCACCCATACCATTTTAATAAAAAACCAATGTAAGGTGGTCTGCTGCCAAATCGCCCATGCTGTGTTTTGAACGCGCGTATGAGGGATTATGAACTGTGTCTGTAACCCCTTCACCATGGAGCTGGAGTGTAGGTGTAATTATATATATATATATATATATATATATATATATATATATATATATATATATATATATATATATATATATATATATATATATATATATATATATATAAACTGCATAACACAAACCACATGACGAAGTGTATAACAACACATGCACTGTTTGATTACCTTTCTAAAGTTAGCTTCAGTGACACTTGTTGAAGAGTCAATAATAACAATGAGATCAGCTTTGGCAAGGGCACAATCTATAGAAAATACCCATGTGATCCACATGACTAATGGTGACTAGTAAAACATAATTGAAGTATATTTGCTTTTAGACATGCCTTTAAGATGTATACATGTTATATTAGTAAAGGACATTGCTCCATTAATTCATGTATAAAGATGAATGTAGTCACATGGGTGATGTTGTCATCAGGGTGTGAAGTGTTAGGCCGGCACATCTTCTAAGCCATGGCATATCAGGTGGGGTATGACTAAAATTCTGTATTCAAGCATTGTCTTGGTGAAAAAGTCAACTAACCATGACACACAACCACAACACTCTAAATATCTGTACTCAAGCACTGTCTCGGTGAACAAGTCAACTAACACCACCACACAAACTAAACTTCTGTACTCAAGCATTATTTTGATAAGCAAGTCAACAAACAACACCGGGATGCAGAGGTGTTTCCAAGGCACCAGGGCCAGGTCTTATACTGGCCAAGACCTACTAACACGTCCTAGTCATGCATCCTGGGCAACAGGTCCCTTCGGGGTCCTGGTTAATGTAGTAGGATCGCTGATTCTTCTGAAGTCAGAGAGCATCTGCTTGCACGGCGAGGAACCACCAGTCTGCACACCAGTAAGCCAGACATGAGACAACGGAAACTCACGCAAACCTCCGTCCGGTATGGCATCACACTGATGTTGGACAGCTGGATGTTTTCATCCGACATACAGAACTTCATGCTGGAGTTCACAGCCAGCGAACGCAAGCAAGTAACTAACACCACCACCACCACACAGACTAAACTTTTGTACTCAAACAATGTCTTGGTGAACAAGTCAGCTAACCATGTCACACCACCACACAGACTAAACTTCTGTACTTAAACAATGTCTTGGTGAACAAGTCAGCTAACCATGTCACACCACCACATAGACTAAACTTCTGTACTCAAACAATGTCTTGGTGAACAAGTCAGCTAACCATGTCACACCACCACATAGACTAAACTTCTGTACTCAAACAATGTCTTGGTGAACAAGTCAGCTAACCATGTCACACCACCACATAGACTAAACTTCTGTACTCAAACAATGTCTTGGTGAACATGTCCACTAACCATGTCACACCACCACATAGACTAAACTTCTGTACTCAAACAATGTCTTGGTGAACAAGTCAGCTAACCATGTCACACCACCACATAGACTAAACTTCTGTACTCAAACAATGTCTTGGTGAACAAGTCAGCTAACCATGTCACACCACCACACAGACTAAACTTCTGTACTCAAACAATGTCTTGGTAAACAAGTCAGCTAACCATGTCACACCACCACACATAGACTAAACTTTTGTACAAAAGCATTGTCTTGGTGAACATGTCCACTAACCATGACACTTCACCACTCAGGATAAACTGTTGTGTACTGTACTAAAGTGCCAGAAAAAATTGCAAGCGCTCTCAACAAATTATTCTCATACAGGTATACAGAATGTTCATCCTTACCTGCAACAGGGGGAAGAGTGGTTTTGACTGGAGGTGTAGATGCACCTGAAAGAGGTGAACAGAAAATGATGGATGAAACATAAAGTCAATGGAAATAGCAGTTCTCATAATTTTGAAAATAAGCATAGTTTAGTATTATGTCGGTGCATCTAATTATTAACATGAAGTATTATTAGATAACAAGAATGGCTGACAGAAATAAATTAACATCTGGCAAAGACAACATATAAGCTAAAGCATCAATATTAATGTACTGTTTGGTAAAATATCCAACCATATTAAAACACAATTAAGTAGTAGAGTTTCCTTTAGCTTACAGAGTATGTGCACAATAAAACAGTTTCTGGAAAACACTTACATACGGCTTCACTTCAATTCCTAGGCTAGCATTGGAGAAAACAACAAAATGGAATGTTAAAGTAAGTGACAATCAAATATATTGCATTGTGTAAGTGATAGAAAACATTCACAATATTGAAGCAAGCATGCAAGAATACTGAAATGCAAGGAGACATGAAGTTTTGTTATATCTTGAAAGAGATGTTATCCAGTTGTAAATTTGAACAAAGAAGGCACAAACTGCTCATTTCTATTAACTGGCATATTTCACTGTCAGGTGCACACTACAGAATGAAATATAATATGAAGTGAACAGAATTCATTTATTCACTTCATTTTATATTTAGTTCTATAATATGCACATGACAAGATAAGCAAATTATGCTAAGCAATAAATTGACTAATCTGTGGTTTGTGTCTTTTTTGTTGATGTTGTTATACCAGTTAAAACTTGATACAGGTGATGTAGTAAACCTACAGAAGATGAACAATTAAACACATTCTAAAGTTAGCAAGTATTTCCCAACACATCTTGAACATGAAAATCAAACAGTTACAATATAGCTTATTTCAATACCCCCAACTCATAATATGTAATAATGTCAAGTCATGATGTTGTCTGGCTGGTGCCCTAGTTATGTTGAGGGCAAACTGTGCTAGTAATATCAAAAGCCCAGTTGGATGCAGGTTCGACACCTGGGCTTAATGTTTGCCAAAGTGAAACTGGCCTCCTATTCCTCCTTGCTCTCAGGCTACAAAATGTGATCACAGACTCATAGCGAGAAACTGCTTCAGGACAATTTATTATATTATTATGCAGTCATTTGCCGTTGGCTTTCATAAAATACTTGAATCTTGAGAAGAGATTATCAGTTCTATTATAGTTAATCATCTGCTTTTCACAAACACCATTGTGAAAAGTGTTGTTATTATTTGGTTTAGAAGAATGTGTCCAATACACAGAGGTTAGGAATAAATATTACAACTATTAAAAATATATAAACACTCAACAATTTGACATTCAACAGATGAAGCTGCTTTCACATTAGACCTAGACAGAGAGACAAAGTATATATTCTGAGTGCATCCAAAGTACAAGAGCAAGAAGGAAGTGTGGAATGAAAAGTTAAAGACCTGAATGCCAACATTAGCCAGTCCAGTGAATTTTAAGGACAAAAACATCTATATCAAGTTCATGTTTGTCATGACAGACTGGCTGACTGGTTTGTTTCTACAGATGACAGCTGAAAAGACTTTTTGTCACACTTGTATATAACATGATCAAGTTGCACTTCATACACCTGATCAACAACCGATAAGAGCGTACAAGCAACAAAAATCTGATTTAGAGCTAGGGGAAGACCAGGAAATGATGGACAGACACCACCAAGAGTACATTGCCATGATGCAACCAAGGCAATACAATTGTCCTTGGAATGCAAGCTTAGCGGATGCTTAATATCAATTGTGGATTTGGAAGGAGACATCATCAAAATGAGGCTAGACAGTAGACAATTTCTATTGTGTTGATAATCAACATGTTCAAGACAATTATGCTTTTCAAGCATCACAACTTCATGACTTCACTTGTCATATTTGAAAGTCCAGATACATATAATATGATATATTAACATACAACTGATCTAGTGATAATTATAAAAGCTTAGCTCATTAACTACCAGATTCGATAACATTTTGAGGCAGAATTAATTCACTTACAATTTCAACCAATCATGTGCCAATAATTTCAGCTTTATTTTTCTAAATTGTAAACACAAATTCTTCTTTCTATGTTTGAAAAGCATATGGGTGCATTTCTGCTTATATTGAATTATTGCTCTATGTGCAAAGAGTTTGGCACGCTCAGTTTCTTATGGTAGTTAATGAGTTAACAGAATTATACAATGACATTATGTGAAAGAAAATGAAAATGAAACCTGACACCGCATTAGAACAAATAAAATGGCTGCTTCTGACCACTTTTTGGGCTCTTTTCAATGTCTGCATATCCACTTGGAGATGTTAGTTTATGGTCCAACAAAGTTCTTGGCTTTAGAGTTCACTGTTTACATCAACTGTTTCATTGGATGCTCATTCTTGGGTTAGATTAAGCATAAAAGAGCATGAAAGCGCAGCAGCCTCTAAGAAATTAGCCCAGTGTTAAAGTATTACACTGAAATAAATAAATTAAACATAAGAAGACAAATGAAACACAACATTTAAAGGCATTAGTTCACCGGCTTGCAAATGATATTAAAATTATTTGCTGTTAAATAGCATTTATTTTTCACTATTTTTGGAGCATAATTTTTATTGCATCTTTAAATCTCAAAGTAAAACAAGTCTCATATCTAGACAGTGTTTTCTTAGGAAACAGAAAAGAGAAAACAGTGTCATCACCTCTACTCAAACATCCTAAGATTTTGATCAAAATGGAAGTCAAGTGTGAAATGGCAGACAGTATTTTTCTTCCAACACTATATTGCCAATTCCAAACGTGATCCTGGCCAACATGCCATAACAGAAATGTCCTCACACATGAGAAAAGGTCCCTCCACTGTTATATGTCCTCAGAAACATGCATAAATGTTGATATACTATATACCATCCACTCTGTAATGTTACAATCCAGGATTTTCTCTGCCTCCCTCTTTTCCATTTTCCCTCAACTATTTTCTACAGGCTTATCTGTGAGAAGGTGTCATGGCATGTGACATGTCCAAACCAGACAAGCTTTCTATATTTTGCCACTGACAAATGGGATTCTTGATGGCCTGCATATGTCTTTACTTCATCTCTGACAATAAGCTTATGTTTTGTGTTCCCCATACCACATGTGCAGAATTTTCCTAACACATATGCAGTCAAATGATTAGATCCTCCGTTATGTTTCTGCAGTAAAAAACCAACTCTAACACCCATATCAAACAATGGATACCACATGTTACCTGTATGGTTGACTGTAAAGCTGATACTGCTTTCCCAGTTGAGTTGAGTTGAGTTGAGTTGAGTTGAGTTAAGAACCGACATCACTACACTCAGGACATTCCCATACGTGTTACATCCCCTCATTCAACAGCCAGCAAAGAGTCATACTACTAATCGTTCCCACCACTATCTGATTAAAAGTTCTCCTGGTCTTCGCTCTCAGTTTTGAGATTATTCCAGAACCCCTGCTGATCCCCTGCAATCTTATTCTTTCCACATATGGGTTCTCAATCTGTTCCTCTGCCTTCTCCGCCTGGTTCCACAAGTGCAAGACCACCTTCTCCTTGTCCATAGGCAATCTACCACCAAGAGGCACATGCACTGCTAGCCTATCAGCCTGTTCATTCCCCCGCACCCCTGCATGGCCAGGGCAAAATATCCATACAATTCTCACAATCTATGACCTCTGAAGCGACAATAGCCATTCCACACGAAACATTCCTTTCTCCACCTTACTAAGCATACTCTCTGAATCCATAATGAATGCAATGTGTGTTGTAGTAGTCTCCTCTAGCCAACAGAATGCCGCTGTTACTGCCTCCACCTCCATTCTCATGCCGGAGGTTGTAGTCTCATATGCCAGACTCTCCTTTTTCAAGACTCGTCCATTAGCTTTTGCAATAAAACCCCAACCACTACGTCTGTTTCTCACCACTGACCCGTTGGTGTAGATGACTATGTCGCCTTGATGTGTCTTACTCTGGATCAGCTGTTGCACTTGTGCAGCCCACTGCCCATTCTCTGCACTCATGACCCAGTGTTATTATTACATTGTGCCAGTCCGTCATGTCTTCCTGAACTTCAATCCACACTTTTTCATGATTGATGGTCTCTAGATCACACACCTGATGTATAGAAAGTTCTGCCTGTGCCATCAAGGACCTGCCTCGTCTTAGTCTATGACCCTTGACTATATCCATGGCTGCATGCAGTGGATAATCCTTATCTGCAGCAACTCTCAGGTACCATTTGACCTGAAGGACCCTATGCCTATCCATCATTGTTGGTAGTGCCACGATATGCCTCATGCATATAATTCGTGTGTCCTTTGTGCACCCCAGTATTACCCGCATGGCAGCATTTTGTATGCGCTCCAACCTTTTAAGCTGGCTCTTTGATACTGTCAGAAGCCCCAAACCATACTCAGTGACAGATTATTAACTGTTGAAAGAGCCTGTACAGCATCCTCTGATCTACCCTGGTTGCTGCCATAGTCCTCAATGCATTAAGTTCCCTACCCAGCCTTCACCACCAAAGCTTCCACATGATCCTTAAAAGACAAACACCTGTCAAAGGTTATACCCAAGTACTTCAATTTACTCTCTTTACTAAGAAGACATCCATTCAACATAATACCTGGGACATCTGCCTTGACGATCAGATTATCCACATAACCGATGTCTTGGCTGGGTTTATAAAGGCCCCTGCATCCCTGCACCACTCTGCCACCCTATTTACTGCCACCTGTAAGTCTTTCGCCAAATTGGCCCTGTCTCTGCCCTGTCTGTACACCAGCTTTCCCATACAGAATTCAGCCTTGTCATGGCAGATGAGGCCATTTTGAGACTTATTTTTTATTATTTTTTGTCTCTTTATTTAACTGCAAACAGTGAACCCAAGATATTCAAAGGAGTTCCCTTCTTCTAGTGTTTGACCACTTACTTTGATATTGGCTGCCCCATGTTTCTTGCAGCTATTTACCAGCATTTTGCTACTTTCTATGTTAATTTCCACTTCATACAATCTTGACACTTTCTCTAGTCTTGTGGAGAGACCTGTGGTTCTAAATCTATTCTAGCCATAAGGTCAATGTCATTGGCAAATTGCAGATTTGCACAGAGGTAACCCACCAATCAATATAGATATTTTATAATTGTTAAGAGTCTCCAGCAAAATGTATTTTGGATATATTTTAAAAAGCACTGGGAACAGAGTGCATCTTCCTCATGCTTTTATATTATTTTAAACAATGTGTTGTTGTTTGTTGGGATAACATGGCTTGCATCTTTATTTAATGCTTCAGCAATGTTTATGATGTTGGTATCAAAATATAATTTTCTCATTGATTGATTGATTAATTGATTTAGGAACCGACATCACAGCATTCGGGACATTCCCATAAGCGCTCCGTCCCCATCCTCAGCAGCCAGCGAAGAGTTCCAACACTAATAGTTCCAGTAGCAATCTGATTATATGTCCGTCTCGCCTTTCCTCTGAGCGTCGAGCATCTGCCAGATCCCCTCGTCACAACTCGCTGTCTCATTCTTACCAGACTATGGTGATCCATTTGCTCCTCTGAGGTGTACACGTGCTCCCACAAGGCCGCAACCACATCTGTTTTATCATACATCAATACTCCACTAAGTTTTGCCGAGCCAGCCAATCTGTCCGCCTGTTCATTCCCCAGCACACCGGCATGCCCAGGAGAAAAGATCCAGGTGATGCTTGCTACACGTGACCTCCGAAGCGAAGCAAGCCACTCTGCACGAAGCTTGCCTGTTCTCACCCTCCTCAGCATGCTTTCTGAGTCAGTAACAATCACAATGTGTGTATGTATCGTGTTCTCTATCCAGCGGAAAGCTGCACTGACCGCCTCCACCTCCATTCTTAAGCTAGATATAGTATCATCATACGCCAGGCTCTCCTGCACCAAACGCCGACCATTAGTCTTTGCCAAGAACCCCCAGGCACTTCTCCTACCTCTCAACACCGACCCATCCGTGTAGATAATCACATCACCAGGGCGAGAATTTTCCTGAATTATTTTCTCATTATCTGCTATAAACCTTCATGCCAGCCTTGATCTGAGCATTTGTCAAACATATGAAGTTGTGATACCAGTTGCAAAGTTACGCTGATGTTTGCCTTTCAGTGCTCTAATACTGGAAGCTGTGGTAGCATAGTGACTAGCATGCTCGTCTGCCTGCCTACCTGTCTGCTACCTGTTTGCCTACCAGGTGGCTATGTATTGAAATGCTTATTAAAGTGGATTTTAAAAAACAGACCCGGCATATGTTCTGGGAAATAATGGTAGCCTTTGTGATATTCACCAAATTGTCCATTAAGTGCTGAATAGTCTATACAAATTTAGGTCTAGCACCATGTACTCAATTTATTTTAACTTACAGTGATATAAAGAATTGCTATCTTTAGATCCAAGACCAGCCTTTTCTTTGAGAAGCATTTCTTCTGATTTCTCCTCAATTCATTTGAAAACTGCCCTTAACACGACCTACTTTGATGACTAATAAGGCAATAGTTTTTTCTTTTTCTGGTTCTCCGAAATTCAAAAGATGAGCTGGGATGTCGTCTATGCTTGATGACTTTCCCCATTTAAGTGTGCACATAGTCTTCTCCATTTTTTTCATGTAATACGACTGCATTTGCCAGGGGCAAAAAGAAAACCCTAACCTGCACAGTTCATGGTGACTGCATTAGCCAGACGGCCATAATTTCTCAGGCTCAAGACACTCCTGTCTTACTCCGCAAGGTACCATAGGCAGTAGATGACAGCTATGTTTGATTGCATTGATGTTTATTATGCTTTAGTGAGGATGCAATATACATATAAATAATTCTGAATATAATCAAATAAATCTGAAGACCACTCATTATATGTATATGTTGACAACAAAAAGCAGCTAAAAGAACAAATAACCATTTAGGAACATTTCACTTCTTAAAGACAAGTGCCAGCCAAGGATATGAACTTTCTTCTAATCGTTTTCTTTTATACTGTAAACATATATATATATATATAGATATATATATATATATATATATATATAGATATATATATATATATATATATATATATATATATATATATATATATATATATATATATATATATATATATATATATATAATGAGATCATTATAAAACTATGCCACTGATTTCAGTTGGTGATATATATATAGTCTCCAGGTTGTGCAAAATATATCTTATATCTATGGAATTTACTACCTCTTACCTCCTAACACTACTACCAAGTGCACTTGATATATAAAGAAGACTTTCGTGAATCACACTATATTTATATCTACAAAAGCTCTATAACAAGCACATTTCAAGGTAGTGGGACAATAAGTCACTAGGATAAACCAACATACCATCAATTTAGCCAATAGAATATTGGTTATTGAATAATATCAGCTGGATTACTAAAGAGAAATCTATTCCTTTCAAAGATAAATACATTTATGATTTTACAAAAAAAAAGATTTTAAAATTACAATTAACTGTTTGCAAGAACATGTTACTGTTATTTCATAAACACATACCAGAAAAAGAAAAAGCCACATATTAATGTGAAAAAGCAGGAAATGAGTAAATATGAATTTGTATTATTTACAGAAGACAAATTATATTACAGAGAGCATATCACAACAACAGTATACACACATCTTTAAATTGTCAGGACACATACCTGCACAAAGAGCAGAAAATACTTTATGCCTCAGTTCTGACAACTCTGAAAAGTCCTGCACAGCAAATCGGTTCTCTTCTACTGGCTTGCTGGCTATGCCATCTAACTCCTTGGTATCTGACAGACCAATACCAATAGCATAGATGTGAATACCATCAGCGCGGGCTTGTTCAGCTTCAGGAACTGTTCTCCTGGAATTGATGTTGGACACACCATCTGTCACAACAATGCCAATGTTCTCAACATCTGGACGGTCTCCATTACTCTGTGTAAACATCTGTGATCTCATGGTCCTCAAGGCATCTGCTGTGTTGGTGCTACCATGACGATATGGGATGGCATCAATGGCACTGTACACATCAGCGCTGGTTCTATAAGTGTTCAGCTGGAACTGGACATAGTCTTCTGTGCTGTAAATAATCACACCCACCCTCACATTACCACCATCAATGTCTGCATCTTGCAGGAAGTCTTTCACAAATTCCTTCATCAGTTTAAAGTTGGGTTCAGTAACACTAGTTGAAGCATCCAGGACAATTACTAGATCAATCCTGGCATCAGCACAGCCTGAAAGTAGCAGTGAAATATCTCTTCTTGTTGTATTCACAAACATTCATTATAAAATATGAACATACACATAACATAGTACTGTTTACTGTTGTGTGTTTTTTTTTTTTTTACATTATGACATTTTCAAATAAAAAATGTTACTTAACCACAGTTTAAATTTGCATGCATTAATTATTCTTAACAAAAGTGTTAACATTTTAACTTACTAAAACATCTTTTACAATAGTAATTAGTATACACCACACTACACACATGTGCCCTGAGCTGAAAAATCAATGATAATTTACTTAAAAAGTATACTAAACACAAATTGATAACTAATATTCAAAGCAATAATGACACACTTACTGACTGCAACTTTACGAGGTGGTGGGGGAGGTTCTGTAATAAGTGGTGCTGGAGTGGAACCTAGATAAAGTACATTGAAAATGTATTAATATTCTAGAAAATATATAGTAAAAACTAAATCAAGTCAAACATTGCCATTGGAAATAGGTGTTAAATATTCTATATTGATTCTTAAAGTCAAAGAAGGTTTCACAGCAAATGCTTAGGGAGACAAATAGCCTATACGGAAAATCAAGAGTCCATACTTTCAAAGTGACTACATTCACAGTGGAAGTGACTAAAGGGGAAGTTGAAATTTCTTTAATATGTTCTAATAAAATGTAAATTTTAAGAGAGCACATTATGCTATAGTTGGGATTCTTTCTAAAGAGCCTTTGGAACATCACATGTTGTAGGGGACTGAAAGAGATAACATACAGAGTACTGATAACATGAAGCCAGGCTTTTATTGGACAATTTTAAGCAATTAAATAAATAACATTATAAACACCTATTAAATATCACTGAGAAGGCGTCAACATGTAACTGTCAGACAACATCAGAAATGCTACTCTTTTAAACCACAAAATTATATGAAAGTAAAACGTTTCTTTACCATTTAAACAACATTGCCCTGATTGCTATCACCAAGCATTACACTAAAATAGTATATGAAATCACATATAATTAGGATGATAAGACAATCAAGCATTAATTCATTTTATATTATAAAAGCTTACACATATTGACATGACACTGTGTTGACAATTGCTGGTTTAAGATACATTGCATTCATTTATGGTTAATACAATCAAATCATAAACTCTTCAAGGGTAGGCAGTCAGTGTTAAGGGATTATATTCCCATGTGCTCATGATGGGAGACCAGTGTTCAAGGCCTATCACCAAACCTGTGGTTTTATTAGGTCCTGATTTTCTTTTCCACATATTCCTTATGAAACCAGCAGTAATGTAATATAAAATATAGTTTAGAACCCCAAAAATATGCATGAAAATGAAGAGAAAGAAAAAGAACCTTTATAAGTGTAGTCGGTTAAAAATTAAACTTGTTTCAGGTGCAGAAGGCAGTAAGACAGAGCTGCATTCTATCTCTATACCTATTCAACATATATAAAGAAAATGTAATGAGAAATGTCAAACATTATGAGACCAGAGATAAGTTTGATCAATTTGTAATTGTTGGAAATCAAATCCCAGAGATTAATATGCAGATGGCACAGTTATCATATCAAATGGGGCTAAAGGATTAGAAGAGTTGATCCTTTATGGGAAGAGAAACAATGAAAGCCACAATCTTTTGCTGAGCTTGGGCAAAACAAAAATAATGTGCACAGGAAAAACCACATTCCAGCCAAAGATCACAATTAACAACAAAGAAATTGAAAATGTCACACACTTTGAATATCTTTGCTTGATAATTAACAACAATGGGGACTGTTAAAAATAAATTAGTTGCATGCTGACCATAACACTGCAGAAACTATATAGTGTTAACTGATACAGCACCAAGCAAAAAGTAGGCGAAATATTATCCTTTGATGCTGAATTAATTAAGAACTCATGGCACAACACCAGTAAACAATTGAAAATAAAACTGTTCAGGACATGCATCTTTCCTCTGGCAACATTTGGATGTGAGTCATGGACAATTTCGCAATCACTAAAGAAGAAAGGATGGTTAGAGCATTGCTGTGGTGATCTGGCAGCTTCTGCAGCTTGTCTTGTTCCAGATTATCAGTGTTACCTTTAACCTGGTTCATTATCTATTTACCAGTCAGCTGTCACTTCATTTTCATGATCAATTGAAATATCTTAACGATGCCGATAAACATGCTGTAATTGGACGTAAGTAGAAAGCTACCTGAAGGCACCAATTATACCATGCATTGAAATCAATGGAATTCTTGATTACCTGCACAAAAAGCAGAAAAGACTTTATGCCTCAGTTCTGACAACTCTGAAAAGTCCTGCACAGCAAATCGATTCTCTTCTACTGGCTTGCTGGCTATGCCATCTAACTCTTTGGTGTCTGACAGACCAATACCAATAGCAAAGATGTGAATATTATCAGCACGGGCTTGTTCAGCTTCAGGAACTGTTCTCCTGGAATTGATGTTGGACACACCATCTGTCACAACAATGCCAATGTTCTCAACATCTGGACGGTCTCCATTACTCTGTGTAAACATCTGTGATCTCATGGTCCTCAAGGCATCTGCTGTGTTGGTGCTACCATGACGATATGGGATGGCATCAATGGCACTGTACACATCAGCGCTGGTTCTATAAGTGTTCAGCTGGAACTGGACATAGTCTTCTGTGCTGTAAATAACCACACCCACCCTCACATTACCACCATCAATGTCTGCATCTTGCAGGAAGTCTTTCACAAATTCCTTCATCAGTTTAAAGTTGGGTTCAGTAACACTAGTTGAAGCATCCAGGACAATTACTAGATCAATCCTGGCATCAGCACAGCCTGAAAGTAGCAGTGAAATATCTCTTCTTGTTGTATTCACAAACATCCATTATAAAATATGAACATACACATAACATAGTACTGTTTACTGTTGTGTGTTTTGTTTACATTATGACATTTTCAAATAAAAAATGTTACTTAACCACAGTTTAAATTTGCATGCATTAATTATTCTTAACAAAAGTGTTAACATTTTAACTTACTAAAACATCTTTTACAATAGTAATTAGTATACACCACACTACACACATGTGCCCTGAGCTGAGAAATCAATGATAATTTACTTAAAAAGCATACTAAACACAAATTGATAACTAATATTCAAAGCAATAATGACACACTTACTGACTGCTACTTTACGAGGTGGTGGGGGAGGTTCTGTAATAAGTGGTGCTGGAGTGGAACCTGGATAAAGTACATTGAAAATGTATTAATATTCTAGAAAATATATAGTAAAAACTAAATCAAGTCAAACATTGCCATTGGAAATAGGTGTTAAATATTCTGTATTGATTCTTAAAGGTCTGTAAGGTGTGGAATGCGCCTGGCCCTGCAGCCAGCAGGGTTAGGATCGGCTAGCCTCTCCCAGGAGGGGTGAAGAGCGAAAATTAGTAGCCTGCCGATGACCCGCAGACTACACAAGTCAACCCCCACCTCCACGTGGTGCAGACCGGGCAACCATGACCGCGAGGTCATGGGCTAACGGGGCTATGGCTCGCCATAGGGGATGGACTCCCTGTGGTCAGATTAGTGTCCTAAACCTGCGACTGGCCTAGCAAGCCGGCAGGGGATCTTCATACTGCTCGTAGAAAAACTAAGAAGTAAAAAAAGATTACGAACTACTTTAGAACCCCAGCTAAGCGAAACGCAGCTTGGATTTAGGAAAAACAAAGGATGCACAGACGCCATTTTTGCTCTTAGACAACTTATAGAAAAATCAATTGAATTCAATGAAACACTCTACTTAGCCTTTGTTGACCAAGAAAAGGCATTTGATAGGGTAGATAGAAACAAGCTGTGGGAAATCCTTAAACAATATGGAGTGAGCACACATCTAACAAACCTATGTAGAAGTTTATACGACAACAGTGAATGCATAGTGAGAGCAACTGGAGGACACTCAGAACCCTTCACCATAAGATCTGGAGTACGACAAGGTTGTGTCCTGTCCCCTCTCTTGTTCATAACATATATAGACAACATATGTAAAGAAACCAGCCAAGCAGAGACAGCAAGAATACCGCATGACGAGAACACAGAAGAAGAACCATCTGCAAATCTAACCATTAGAGAACTCCTGTTTGCGGACGACCAAGCACTAATAGCAAAATCAGAAGCTGAATTACAAGACCACATGAATAGTCTAAACGAAATGTGTAGGGAAAAACATGAAAATTAGCACAAGCAAAACAGAGGTAATGACTATAACTAAAGAAGAACAAACAGCAACAATTCACCTAAACGAACATCCCTTGAAACAAGTAAAGAGCTTCAAGTACCTAGGAAGTATAATATCATCAAATGGCAGATCAGAAGACGAGATCGAAAATAGGTGCAATAAGGCAAATCAACTCATTGGACAAATGGCACCAATACTAAAGAACAAACATGTATCAATAACTACTAAGAAAGCACTTTACAACACAATCTTCCTACCAACTCTGTGCTACCAATGCCAAACCTGGACAATGACAGAAAAAGAGAAAAGAAAAATCACAACAACAGAAATGAGGTTCCTGAGAAGAATACTCAACGTATCAAGAAGAGATAAGATCAGAAATGAAGAAATCAGGACTAAAGTGGGGGTTAAAACTGCTCTAGATTTTATTAGAAAGCAGCAAGTCAAATGGTTTGGCCATGCAAGTAGGCTACCAGTCAACAGCATGCCACAACAGGCAATGACGTACAGACCAGATGGAAACAGAGGAAGAGGCCGACCACGTAAACGCTGGACGGAGGGAATAACAGAATCCATGGGAATGTCGATATACGAAGCCCATAACCGGGCACTCTCACGAAGTTTATACTTCACCTCGACACCGCAAGGTACAAGAGGAACATGATGAGATGAGATGAGATGAGATTCTTAAAGTCAAAGAAAGTTTCACAGCAGATGCTTAGGGAGACAAATAGCCTAAACGAAAAATCAAGAGTCCATACTTTCAAAGTGACTACATTCACAGTGGAAGTGACTAAAGGGGAAGTTGAAATTTCTTTAATATGTTCTAATAAAATGTAAATTTTAAGAGAGCACATTATGCTATAGTTGGGATTCTTTCTAAAGAGCCTTTGGAACATCACATGTTGTAGGGGACTGAAAGAGATAACATACAGAGTACTGATAACATGAAGCCAGGCTTTTATTGGACAATTTTAAGCAATTAAATAAATAACATTATAAACACCTATTAAATATCACTGAGAAGGCATCAACATGTAACTGTCAGACAACATCAGAAATGCTACTCTTTTAAACCACAAAATTATATGAAAGTAAAACGTTTCTTTACCATTTAAACAACATTGCCCTGTTTGCTATCACCAAGCATTACACTAAAATAGTATATGAAATCACATATAATTAGGATGATAAGACAATCAAGCATTAATTCATTTTATATTATAAAAGCTTACACATATTGACATGACACTGTGTTCACAATTGCTGGTTTAAGATACATTGCATTCATTTATGGTTAATACAATCAAACTATAAACTCTTCAAGGGCAGGCAGTCAGTGTTAAGGGATTATATTCCCATGTGCTCATGATGTGAGACCAGTGTTCAAGGCCTATCACCAAACCTGTGGTTTTATTAGGTCCTGATTTTCTTTTCCACATATTCCTTATGAAACCAGCAGTAATGTAATATAAACTATAGTTTAGAACCCCAAAAATATGCATGAAAATGAAGAGAAAGAAAAAGAACCTTTATAAGTGTAGTCAGTGAAAAATGAAACTTGTTTCAGGTGCAGAAGGCAGTAAGACAGAGCTGCATTCTATCTCTATACCTATTCAACATATATAAAGAAAATGTAATGAGAAATGTCAAACATTATGAGACCAGAGATAAGTTTGATCAATTTGTAATTGTTGGAAATCAAATCCCAGAGATTAATATGCAGATGACACAGTTATCATATCAAATGGGGCTAAAGGATTAGAAGAGTTGATCCTTTCTGGGAAGAGAAACAATGAAAGCCACAATCTTTTGCTGAGCTTGGGCAAAAACAACATAATGTGGACAGGCAAAAACAATCCAGCCAAAGATCACAATTAACAACAAAGAAATAGAAAATGTCACACACTTTGAATATCTTTGCTTGATAATTAACAACAATGGGGACTGTTAAAAATAAATTAGTTGCAGGCTGACCATAACACTGCAGAAACTATATAGTGTTAACTGATACAGCACCAAGCAAAAAGTAGGCGAAATATTATCCTTTGATGCTGAATTAATTAAGAACTCATGGCACAACACCAGTAAGCAATTGAAAATAAAACTGTTCAGGACATGCATCTTTCCTCTGGTAACATTTGGATGTGAGTCATGGACAATTTCGCAATCAATAAAGAAGAACGGACAGTTAGAGCATTGCTGTGCTGATCTGGCAGCTTCTGCAGCTTGTCTTGTTCCAGATTATCAGTGTTACCTTTAACCTGGTTCATTATCTATTTACCATGAAGCCAGGCTTTTATTGGACAATTTTAAGCAATTAAATAAATAACATTATAAACACCTATTAATTATCACTGAGAAGGCATCAACATGTAACTGTCAGACAACATGCGGATACCAGGGATGCAGTTAGAATGGAATTATCTGGCACATTAGAGAATATGCCTTACGAAGACATAATATTGTTTGAAGATGTTAAACATATTTTGCAAAAGGCAAAAGACACGGCACCAGGGCCTGATGGTGTCAGGTATGGCCACATGAAGGCTTTGAGCGATGTAGACCTGAAGGAGATGGCCGGCTGCTTTAATCAGAGCATTAGGACTGCGTCAGTACCGCAGGATTGGCTGCATAGCTATCTCATCCCTCTCCCAAAACCATACAAAGATCATTCAAAGCTTGGCGGCTTTAGGAGATAGTCGCTGTTAAGCTGCAGGATTTTTTGGAAAGGGGGAAGCTTCTTCCAAGAGGCCTGGGGAGCTACATGCCAGGAAAAGATACTTGGTCAAATGCAGCCACCTTTGCCTTTGATGTTTATGAGGGGTTCCAGAGTAGACAGGAAACGATGGCGGCAGCGCTTGATCTCGAGGATGCGTACAATAGAGTTCGCTATGATATTTTGATGACCGCACTTATGGAGAAGGGGGTCAATCCCTGGTTGGTGAACTGGATAGCAGCCGTCCTGCATTCTCGTCAGGTTGCTCTCCGTCTGGGAGCATGGACCTCAGAGCCACATATTTTAACCCCGGGACTGCCACAGGGATCTGCAATCTCACCGGTGCTTTTTAATGTGTATACGAGCAAGATTGCATACCTAGAAACACCAGGGGTTGGAAGGATTCTAACATTTGCAGATGATATTCTTGCATACAGGCAGGGGAGAAATAGGGATCAAACAGCCCAGGAGCTACAGGTGACAGTAGACAAAGTTATTGACTGGTGCACTGAAATGAGTGCTGTCATCAACCCGGAAAAGGTGGCTCTCTGTGGTGCTCTCTGGACAACAGGATTGTGAAAGATGTTGCCCCAGGCCTCACGATAGATGGTAGAAGCGTCAACAGAGAGAACAAACTGAAGTATCTGGGAATCACATTTGACAGGAGTCTGTCCTTCAAGGACCATGTGGAGACGGTTGTGACAAGATCTCAAAAGGGACTCAATGCACTTAAAACTATGGCTGCAATGGACACAGAGCAGATGATGCTCTTCACACTATACCAGCACTTGATACTCTCAGTGATTGATTATGGACTAGGACTGCTCACTGTCTCAAAGAGTCAGCTGGTGAAATTAGAGCGCATACAGAATGAAGCTATGCGGGTCATTCTGGGATGCACCAGAGACACTCCAGTAGTGTGTATGCGTTACATCCTTGGTCTGCCTACTGTTGCTGGTAGACACAAGGTGATGCAAGCGAAGGCATACCTCAGAGTAGCTGCAGACACAGATCACCCGTTGCATGAAGCGCTGGACGTAGTTAAGGGTCAGAGACTGATAAGAGGGAAATCATGGATGGCTCAGGTGGAGGATACGATCAGACAGGTGTGTCCCTTGGAGAACATCAGGCGAGGAGAGGAGTGGGTCAGAGTGCCAGCCGTGCAGTCAGACTTGTGCAGAGTTATAATCACATTGAGCCGGGAGTGCAGGGAGTGGCCAGCAGGGGCCACAGAAGTGGAAATTCAGCAACTAATTCATGAAAATTTTCGCCCGGGTGATGTGATTATCTACACGGATGGGTCGGTGTTGAGAGGTAGGAGAAGTGCCTGGGGGTTCTTGGCAAAAACTAATGGTCGGCGTTTGGTGCAGGAGAGCCTGGCGTATGATGACACTACATCTAGCTTAAGAATGGAGGTGGAGGCGGTCAGTGCAGCTTTCCGCTGGTTGGAAAACACGATACATACACACATTGTGATTGTAACTGACTCAGAAGGCATGCTGAGAAGGGTGAGAACAGGCAAGCTTCGTGCAGAGTGGCTTGCTTCGCTTCAGAGGTCACGGGTAGCAAACATCACCTGGATCTTTTCTCCTGGGCATGCTGGTGTGCTGGAGAATGAACAGGCGGACAGATTGGCTGGCTCGGCAAAACTTGGTGGAGTACTGATGCATGACAAGGCGGACGTGATTGCGGCCTTGTGGGAGCACGTGTACACCTAGGAGGAGCAGATGGATCACCATAGTCTGATAAGAATGAGACAGCGAGGTGTGACGAGGGGATCTGGCCGACGCTCGACGCTCAGAGGAAAGGCGAGACGGACATATAATCAGATTGCTACTGGAACTATTGGTGTTGGAACTCTTCGCTGGTTGCTGAGGATGGGGACGGAGCGCTTATGGGAATGTCCCGAATGCTGTGATGTCGGTTCCTAAATCAATCAATCAATCAATCATTATCTATTTACCAGTCAGCTGTCACTTCAATTTCATGATCAATTGAAAAATCTTAACGATGCCGATAAACATGCTGTAATTGGACGTAAGTAGAAAACTACCTGAAGGCACCAATTATACCATGCATTGAAATCAATGGAATTCTTGATTACCTGCACAAAAAGCAGAAAAGACTTTATGCCTCAGTTCTGACAACTCTGAAAAGTCCTGCACAGCAAATCGATTCTCTTCTACTGGCTTGCTGGCTATGCCATCTAACTCTTTGGTGTCTGACAGACCAATACCAATAGCAAAGATGTGAATATTATCAGCACGGGCTTGTTCAGCTTCAGGAACTGTTCTCCTGGAATTGATGTTGGACACACCATCTGTCACAACAATGCCAATGTTCTCAACATCTGGACGGTCTCCATTACTCTGTGTAAACATCTGTGATCTCATGGTCCTCAAGGCATCTGCTGTGTTGGTGCTACCATGACGATATGGGATGGCATCAATGGCACTGTACACATCAGCGCTGGTTCTATAAGTGTTCAGCTGGAACTGGACATAGTCTTCTGTGCTGTAAATAATCACACCCACCCTCACATTACCACCATCAATGTCTGCATCTTGCAGGAAGTCTTTCACAAATTCCTTCATCAGTTTAAAGTTGGGTTCAGTAACACTAGTTGAAGCATCCAGGACAATTACTAGATCAATCCTGGCATCAGCACAGCCTGAAAGTAGCAGTGAAATATCTCTTCTTGTTGTATTCACAAACATCCATTATAAAATATGAACATACACATAACATAGTACTGTTTACTGTTGTGTGTTTTGTTTACATAATGACATTTTCAAATAAAAAATGTTACTTAACCACAGTTTAAATTTGCATGCATTAATTATTCTTAACAAAAGTGTTAACATTTTAACTTACTAAAACATCTTTTACAATAGTAATTAGTACACACCATACTACACAGATGTGCCCTGAGCTGAAAAATCAATGATAATTTACTTAAAAAGTATACTAAACACAAATTGATAACTAATATTCAAAGCAATAATGACACACTTACTGACTGCTACTTTACGAGGTGGTGGGGGAGGTTCTGTAATAAGTGGTGCTGGAGTGGAACCTAGATAAAGTACATTGAAAATGTATTAATATTCTAGAAAATATATAGTAAAAACTAAATCAAGTCAAACATTGCCATTGGAAATAGGTGTTAAATATTCTGTATTGATTCTTAAAGTCAAAGAAAGTTTCACAGCAGATGCTTAGGGAGACAAATAGCCTAAACGAAAAATCAAGAGTCCATACTTTCAAAGTGACTACATTCACAGTGGAAGTGACTAAAGGGGAAGTTGAAATTTCTTTAATATGTTCTAATAAAATGTAAATTTTAAGAGAGCACATTATGCTATAGTTGGGATTCTTTCTAAAGAGCCTTTGGAACATCACATGTTGTAGGGGACTGAAAGAGATAACATACAGAGTACTGATAACATGAAGCCAGGCTTTTATTGGACAATTTTAAGCAATTAAATAAATAACATTATAAACACCTATTAAATATCACTGAGAAGGCATCAACATGTAACTGTCAGACAACATCAGAAATGCTACTCTTTTAAACCACAAAATTATATGAAAGTAAAACGTTTCTTTACCATTTAAACAACATTGCCCTGTTTGCTATCACCAAGCATTACACTAAAATAGTATATGAAATCACATATAATTAGGATGATAAGACAATCAAGCATTAATTCATTTTATATTATAAAAGCTTACACATATTGACATGACACTGTGTTCACAATTGCTGGTTTAAGATACATTGCATTCATTTATGGTTAATACAATCAAACTATAAACTCTTCAAGGGCAGGCAGTCAGTGTTAAGGGATTATATTCCCATGTGCTCATGATGTGAGACCAGTGTTCAAGGCCTATCACCAAACCTGTGGTTTTATTAGGTCCTGATTTTCTTTTCCACATATTCCTTATGAAACCAGCAGTAATGTAATATAAACTATAGTTTAGAACCCCAAAAATATGCATGAAAATGAAGAGAAAGAAAAAGAACCTTTATAAGTGTAGTCAGTGAAAAATGAAACTTGTTTCAGGTGCAGAAGGCAGTAAGACAGAGCTGCATTCTATCTCTATACCTATTCAACATATATAAAGAAAATGTAATGAGAAATGTCAAACATTATGAGACCAGAGATAAGTTTGATCAATTTGTAATTGTTGGAAATCAAATCCCAGAGATTAATATGCAGATGACACAGTTATCATATCAAATGGGGCTAAAGGATTAGAAGAGTTGATCCTTTCTGGGAAGAGAAACAATGAAAGCCACAATCTTTTGCTGAGCTTGGGCAAAAACAACATAATGTGGACAGGCAAAAACAATCCAGCCAAAGATCACAATTAACAACAAAGAAATAGAAAATGTCACACACTTTGAATATCTTTGCTTGATAATTAACAACAATGGGGACTGTTGAAAATAAAATAGTTGCAGGCTGACCATAACACTGCAGAAACTATATAGTGTTAACTGATACAGCACCAAGCAAAAAGTAGGCGAAATATTATCCTTTGATGCTGAATTAATTAAGAACTCATGGCACAACACCAGTAAGCAATTGAAAATAAAACTGTTCAGGACATGCATCTTTCCTCTGGTAACATTTGGATGTGAGTCATGGACAATTTCGCAATCAATAAAGAAGAACGGACAGTTAGAGCATTGCTGTGCTGATCTGGCAGCTTCTGCAGCTTGTCTTGTTCCAGATTATCAGTGTTACCTTTAACCTGGTTCATTATCTATTTACCATGAAGCCAGGCTTTTATTGGACAATTTTAAGCAATTAAATAAATAACATTATAAACACCTATTAATTATCACTGAGAAGGCATCAACATGTAACTGTCAGACAACATGCGGATACCAGGGATGCAGTTAGAATGGAATTATCTGGCACATTAGAGAATATGCCTTACGAAGACATAATATTGTTTGAAGATGTTAAACATATTTTGCAAAAGGCAAAAGACACGGCACCAGGGCCTGATGGTGTCAGGTATGGCCACATGAAGGCTTTGAGTGATGTAGACCTGAAGGAGATGGCCGGCTGCTTTAATCAGAGCATTAGGACAGCGTCAGTACCGCAGGATTGGCTGCATAGCTATCTCATCCCTCTCCCAAAACCATACAAAGATCATTCAAAGCTTGGCGGCTTTAGGAGATAGTCGCTGTTAAGCTGCAGGATTTTTTGGAAAGGGAGAAGCGTCTTCCAAGAGGCCTGGGGAGCTACAGGCCAGGAAAAGATACTTGGTCAAATGCAGCCACCTTTGCCTTTGATGTTTATGAGGGGTTCCAGAGTAGACAGGAAACGATGGCGGCAGCGCTTGATCTCGAGGATGCGTACAATAGAGTTCGCTATGATATTTTGATGACCGCACTTATGGAGAAGGGGGTCAATCCCTGGTTGGTGAACTGGATAGCAGCCGTCCTGCATTCTTGTCAGGTTGCTCTCCGTCTGGGAGCATGGACCTCAGAGCCACATATTTTAACCCCGGGACTGCCACAGGGATCTGCAATCTCACCGGTGCTTTTTAATGTGTATACGAGCAAGATTGCATACCTAGAAACACCAGGGGTTGGAAGGATTCTAACATTTGCAGATGATATTCTTGCATACAGGCAGGGGAGAAATAGGGATCAAACAGCCCAGGAGCTACAGGTGACAATAGACAAAGTGATTGACTGGTGCACTGAAATGAGTGCTGTCATCAACCCGGAAAAGGTGGCTGTGTTGTGGTGCTCTCTGGACAAAAGGATTGTGAAAGATGTTGCCCCAGGCCTCACGATAGATGGTAGAAGCGTCAACAGAGAGAACAAACTGAAGTATCTGGGAATCACATTTGACAGGAGTCTGTCCTTCAAGGACCATGTGGAGACGGTTGTGACAAGATCTCAAAAGGGACTCGATGCACTTAAAACTATGGCTGCAATGGACACAGAGCAGAAGATGCTCTTCACACTATACCAGCACTTGATACTCTCAGTGATTGATTATGGACTAGGACTGCTCACTGTCTCAAAGAGTCAGCTGGTGAAATTAGAGCGCATACAGAATGAAGCTATGCGGGTCATTCTGGGATGCACCAGAGACACTCCAGTAGTGTGTATGCGTTACATCCTTGGTCTGCCTACTGTTGCTGGTAGACACAAGGTGATGCAAGCGAAGGCATACCTCAGAGTAGCTGCGGACACAGATCACCCGTTGCATGAAGCGCTAAACGTAGTTAAGGGTCAGAGACTGATAAGAGGGAAATCATGGATGGCTCAGGCGGAGGATACGATCAGACAGGTGTGTCCCTTGGAGAACATCAGGCGAGGAGAGGAGTGGGTCAGAGTGCCAGCCGTGCAGTCAGACTTGTGCAGAGTTATAATCACATTGAGCCGGGAGTGCAGGGAGTGGCCAGCAGGGGCCACAGAAGTGGAAATTCAGCAACTAATTCAGGAAAATTCTCGCCCGGGTGATGTGATTATCTACACGGATGGGTCGGTGTTGAGAGGTAGGAGAAGTGCCTGGGGGTTCTTGGCAAAAACTAATGGTCGGCGTTTGGTGCAGGAGAGCCTGGCGTATGATGACACTACATCTAGCTTAAGAATGGAGGTGGAGGCGGTCAGTGCAGCTTTCCGCTGGTTGGAAAACACGATACATACACACATTGTGATTGTAACTGACTCAGAAGGCATGCTGAGAAGGGTGAGAACAGGCAAGCTTCGTGCAGAGTGGCTTGCTTCGCTTCAGAGGTCACGGGTAGCAAACATCACATGGATCTTTTCTCCTGGGCATGCTGGTGTGCTGGAGAATGAACAGGCGGACAGATTGGCTGGCTCGGCAAAACTTGGTGGAGTACTGATGCATGACAAGGCGGACGTGATTGCGGCCTTGTGGGAGCACGTGTACACCTAGGAGGAGCAGATGGATCACCATAGTCTGATAAGAATGAGACAGCGAGGTGTGACGAGGGGATCTGGCCGACGCTCGACGCTCAGAGGAAAGGCGAGACGGACATATAATCAGATTGCTACTGGAACTATTGGTGTTGGAACTCTTCGCTGGTTGCTGAGGATGGGGACGGAGCGCTTATGGGAATGTCCCGAATGCTGTGATGTCGGTTCCTAAATCAATCAATCAATCAATCATTATCTATTTACCAGTCAGCTGTCACTTCATTTTCATGATTAATTGAAAAATCTTAACGATGCCGATAAACATGCTGTAATTGGACGTAAGTAGAAAGCTACCTGAAGGCACCAATTATACCATGCATTGAAATCAATGGAATTCTTGATTACCTGCACAAAAAGCAGAAAAGACTTTATGCCTCAGTTCTGACAACTCTGAAAAGTCCTGCACAGCAAATCGATTCTCTTCTACTGGCTTGCTGGCTATGCCATCTAACTCTTTGGTGTCTGACAGACCAATACCAATAGCAAAGATGTGAATATTATCAGCACGGGCTTGTTCAGCTTCAGGAACTGTTCTCCTGGAATTGATGTTGGACACACCATCTGTCACAACAATGCCAATGTTCTCAACATCTGGACGGTCTCCATTACTCTGTGTAAACATCTGTGATCTCATGGTCCTCAAGGCATCTGCTGTGTTGGTGCTACCATGACGATATGGGATGGCATCAATGGCACTGTACACATCAGCGCTGGTTCTATAAGTGTTCAGCTGGAACTGGACATAGTCTTCTGTGCTGTAAATAATCACACCCACCCTCACATTACCACCATCAATGTCTGCATCTTGCAGGAAGTCTTTCACAAATTCCTTCATCAGTTTAAAGTTGGGTTCAGTAACACTAGTTGAAGCATCCAGGACAATTACTAGATCAATCCTGGCATCAGCACAGCCTGAAAGTAGCAGTGAAATATCTCTTCTTGTTGTATTCACAAACATCCATTATAAAATATGAACATACACATAACATAGTACTGTTTACTGCTGTGTGTTTTGTTTACATAATGACATTTTCAAATAAAAAATGTTACTTAACCACAGTTTAAATTTGCATGCATTAATTATTCTTAACAAAAGTGTTAACATTTTAACTTACTAAAACATCTTTTACAATAGTAATTAGTACACACCATACTACACAGATGTGCCCTGAGCTGAAAAATCAATGATAATTTACTTAAAAAGTATACTAAACACAAATTGATAACTAATATTCAAAGCAATAATGACACACTTACTGACTGCTACTTTACGAGGTGGTGGGGGAGGTTCTGTAATAAGTGGTGCTGGAGTGGAACCTAGATAAAGTACATTGAAAATGTATTAATATTCTAGAAAATATATAGTAAAAACTAAATCAAGTCAAACATTGCCATTGGAAATAGGTGTTAAATATTCTGTATTGATTCTTAAAGTCAAAGAAAGTTTCACAGCAGATGCTTAGGGAGACAAATAGCCTAAACGAAAAATCAAGAGTCCATACTTTCAAAGTGACTACATTCACAGTGGAAGTGACTAAAGGGGAAGTTGAAATTTCTTTAATATGTTCTAATAAAATGTAAATTTTAAGAGAGCACATTATGCTATAGTTGGGATTCTTTCTAAAGAGCCTTTGGAACATCACATGTTGTAGGGGACTGAAAGAGATAACATACAGAGTACTGATAACATGAAGCCAGGCTTTTATTGGACAATTTTAAGCAATTAAATAAATAACATTATAAACACCTATTAAATATCACTGAGAAGGCATCAACATGTAACTGTCAGACAACATCAGAAATGCTACTCTTTTAAACCACAAAATTATATGAAAGTAAAACGTTTCTTTACCATTTAAACAACATTGCCCTGTTTGCTATCACCAAGCATTACACTAAAATAGTATATGAAATCACATATAATTAGGATGATAAGACAATCAAGCATTAATTCATTTTATATTATAAAAGCTTACACATATTGACATGACACTGTGTTCACAATTGCTGGTTTAAGATACATTGCATTCATTTATGGTTAATACAATCAAACTATAAACTCTTCAAGGGCAGGCAGTCAGTGTTAAGGGATTATATTCCCATGTGCTCATGATGGGAGACCAGTGTTCAAGGCCTATCACCAAACCTGTGGTTTTATTAGGTCCTGATTTTCTTTTTCACATATTCCTTATGAAACCAGCAGTAATGTAATATAAAATATAGTTTAGAACCCCAAGAATATGCATGAAAATGAAGAGAAAGAAAAAGAACCTTTATAAGTGTAGTCAGTGAAAAATGAAACTTGTTTCAGGTGCAGAAGGCAGTAAGACAGAGCTGCATTCTATCTCTATACCTATTCAACACATATAAAGAAAATGTAATGAGAAATGTCAAACATTATGAGACCAGAGATAAGTTTGATCAATTTGTAATTGTTGGAAATCAAATCCCAGAGATTAATATGCAGATGACACAGTTATCATATCAAATGGGGGTAAAGGATTAGAAGAGTTGATCCTTTCTGGGAAGAGAAACAATGAAAGCCACAATCTTTTGCTGAGCTTGGGCAAAACAAAAATAATGTGCACAGGAAAAAACAATCCAGCCAAAGATCACAATTAACAACAAAGAAATAGAAAATGTCACACACTTTGAATATCTTTGCTTGATAATTAACAACAATGGGGAATGTTAAAAATAAATTAGTTGCAGGCTGACCATAAGACTGCAGAAACTATATAGTGTTAACTGATACAGCACCAAGCAAAAAGTAGGCGAAATATTATCCTTTGATGCTGAATTAATTAAGAACTCATGGCACAACACCAGTAAACAATTGAAAATAAAACTGTTCAGGACATGCATCTTTCCTCTGGGAACATTTGGATGTGAGTCATGGACAATTTCGCAATCAATAAAGAAGAACGGACAGTTAGAGCATTGCTGTGCTGATCTGGCAGCTTCTGCAGCTTGTCTTGTTCCAGATTATCAGTGTTACCTTTAACCTGGTTCATTATCTATTTACCAGTTAGCTGTCACTTCATTTTCATGATCAATTGAAAAATCATAACGATGCCGATAAACATGCTGTAATTGGACGTAAGTAGAAAGCTACCTGAAGGCACCAATTATATCATGCATTGAAATCAATGGAATTCTTGATTACCTTCACAAAAAGCAGAAAAGACTTTATGCCTCAGTTCTGACAACTCTGAAAAGTCCTGCACAGCAAATCGATTCTCTTCTACTGGCTTGCTGGCTATGCCATCTAACTCTTTGGTGTCTGACAGACCAATACCAATAGCAAAGATGTGAATATTATCAGCACGGGCTTGTTCAGCTTCAGGAACTGTTCTCCTGGAATTGATGTTGGACACACCATCTGTCACAACAATGCCAATGTTCTCAACATCTGGACGGTCTCCATTACTCTGTGTAAACATCTGTGATCTCATGGTCCTCAAGGCATCTGCTGTGTTGGTGCTACCATGACGATATGGGATGGCATCAATGGCACTGTACACATCAGCGCTGGTTCTATAAGTGTTCAGCTGGAACTGGACATAGTCTTCTGTGCTGTAAATAATCACACCCACCCTCACATTACCACCATCAATGTCTGCATCTTGCAGGAAGTCTTTCACAAATTCCTTCATCAGTTTAAAGTTGGGTTCAGTAACACTAGTTGAAGCATCCAGGACAATTACTAGATCAATCCTGGCATCAGCACAGCCTGAAAGTAGCAGTGAAATATCTCTTCTTGTTGTATTCACAAACATCCATTATAAAATATGAACATACACATAACATAGTACTGTTTACTGTTGTGTGTTTTGTTTACATAATGACATTTTCAAATAAAAAATGTTACTTAACCACAGTTTAAATTTGCATGCATTAATTATTCTTAACAAAAGTGTTAACATTTTAACTTACTAAAACATCTTTTACAATAGTAATTAGTATACACCACACTACACAGATGTGCCCTGAGCTGAAAAATCAATGATAATTTACTTAAAAAGTATACTAAACACAAATTGATAAATAATATTCAAAGCAATAATGACACACTTACTGACTGCTACTTTACGAGGTGGTGGGGGAGGTTCTGTAATAAGTGGTGCTGGAGTGGAACCTAGATAAAGTACATTGAAAATGTATTAATATTCTAGAAAATATATAGTAAAAACTAAATCAAGTCAAACATTGCAATTGGAAATAGATGTTAAATATTCTGTATTGATTCTTAAAGTCAAAGAAGGTTTCACGGCAGTTGCTTAGGGAGACAAATAGCCTATATGAAAAATCAAGAGTCCATACTTTCAAAGTGACTACATTCACAGTGGAAGTGACTAAAGGGGAAGTTGAAATTTCTTTAATATGTTCTAATAAAATGTAAATTTTAAGAGAGCACATCATGCTATAGTTGGGATTCTTTCTAAAGAGCCTTTGGAACATTACATGTTGTAGGGGACTGAAAGAGATAACATACAGAGTACTGATAACATGAAGCCAGGCTTTTATTGGACAATTTTAAGCAATTAAATAAATAACATTATAAACACCTATTAAATATCACTGAGAAGGCATCAACATGTAACTGTCAGACAACATCAGAAATGCTACTCTTTTAAACCACAAAATTATATGAAAGTAAAACGTTTCTTTACCATTTAAACAACATTGTCCTGTTTGCTATCACCAAGCATTACACTAAAATAGTATATGAAATCACATATAATTAGGATGATAAGACAATCAAGCATTAATTCATTTTATATTATAAAAGCTTACACATATTGACATGACACTGTGTTCACAATTGCTGGTTTAAGATACATTGCATTCATTTATGGTTAATACAATCAAACTATAAACTCTTCAAGGGCAGGCAGTCAGTGTTAAGGGATTATATTCCCATGTGCTCATGATGGGAGACCAGTGTTCAAGGCCTATCACCAAACCTGTGGTTTTATTAGGTCCTGATTTTCTTTTTCACATATTCCTTATGAAACCAGCAGTAATGTAATATAAAATATAGTTTAGAACCCCAAGAATATGCATGAAAATGAAGAGAAAGAAAAAGAACCTTTATAAGTGTAGTCAGTGAAAAATGAAACTTGTTTCAGGTGCAGAAGGCAGTAAGACAGAGCTGCATTCTATCTCTATACCTATTCAACATATATAAAGAAAATGTAATGAGAAATGTCAAACATTATGAGACCAGAGATAAGTTTGATCAATTTGTAATTGTTGGAAATCAAATCCCAGAGATTAATATGCAGATGACACAGTTATCATATCAAATGGGGGTAAAGGATTAGAAGAGTTGATCCTTTCTGGGAAGAGAAACAATGAAAGCCACAATCTTTTGCTGAGCTTGGGCAAAACAAAAATAATGTGCACAGGAAAAAACAATCCAGCCAAAGATCACAATTAACAACAAAGAAATAGAAAATGTCACACACTTTGAATATCTTTGCTTGATAATTAACAACAATGGGGAATGTTAAAAATAAATTAGTTGCAGGCTGACCATAACACTGCAGAAACTATATAGTGTTAACTGATACAGCACCAAGCAAAAAGTAGGCGAAATATTATCCTTTGATGCTGAATTAATTAAGAACTCATGGCACAACACCAGTAAACAATTGAAAATAAAACTGTTCAGGACATGCATCTTTCCTCTGGGAACATTTGGATGTGAGTCATGGACAATTTCACAATCAATAAAGAAGAACGGACAGTTAGAGCATTGCTGTGCTGATCTGGCAGCTTCTGCAGCTTGTCTTGTTCCAGATTATCAGTGTTACCTTTAACCTGGTTCATTATCTATTTACCAGTTAGCTGTCACTTCATTTTCATGATCAATTGAAAAATCATAACGATGCCGATAAACATGCTGTAATTGGACGTAAGTAGAAAGCTACCTGAAGGCACCAATTATATCATGCATTGAAATCAATGGAATTCTTGATTACCTTCACAAAAAGCAGAAAAGACTTTATGCCTCAGTTCTGACAACTCTGAAAAGTCCTGCACAGCAAATCGATTCTCTTCTACTGGCTTGCTGGCTATGCCATCTAACTCTTTGGTGTCTGACAGACCAATACCAATAGCAAAGATGTGAATATTATCAGCACGGGCTTGTTCAGCTTCAGGAACTGTTCTCCTGGAATTGATGTTGGACACACCATCTGTCACAACAATGCCAATGTTCTCAACATCTGGACGGTCTCCATTACTCTGTGTAAACATCTGTGATCTCATGGTCCTCAAGGCATCTGCTGTGTTGGTGCTACCATGACGATATGGGATGGCATCAATGGCACTGTACACATCAGCGCTGGTTCTATAAGTGTTCAGCTGGAACTGGACATAGTCTTCTGTGCTGTAAATAATCACACCCACCCTCACATTACCACCATCAATGTCTGCATCTTGCAGGAAGTCTTTCACAAATTCCTTCATCAGTTTAAAGTTGGGTTCAGTAACACTAGTTGAAGCATCCAGGACAATTACTAGATCAATCCTGGCATCAGCACAGCCTGAAAGTAGCAGTGAAATATCTCTTCTTGTTGTATTCACAAACATCCATTATAAAATATGAACATACACATAACATAGTACTGTTTACTGTTGTGTGTTTTGTTTACATAATGACATTTTCAAATAAAAAATGTTACTTAACCACAGTTTAAATTTGCATGCATTAATTATTCTTAACAAAAGTGTTAACATTTTAACTTACTAAAACATCTTTTACAATAGTAATTAGTACACACCATACTACACAGATGTGCCCTGAGCTGAAAAATCAATGATAATTTACTTAAAAAGTATACTAAACACAAATTGATAACTAATATTCAAAGCAATAATGACACACTTACTGACTGCTACTTTACGAGGTGGTGGGGGAGGTTCTGTAATAAGTGGTGCTGGAGTGGAACCTAGATAAAGTACATTGAAAATGTATTAATATTCTAGAAAATATATAGTAAAAACTAAATCAAGTCAAACATTGCCATTGGAAATAGGTGTTAAATATTCTGTATTGATTCTTAAAGTCAAAGAAAGTTTCACAGCAGATGCTTAGGGAGACAAATAGCCTAAACGAAAAATCAAGAGTCCATACTTTCAAAGTGACTACATTCACAGTGGAAGTGACTAAAGGGGAAGTTGAAATTTCTTTAATATGTTCTAATAAAATGTAAATTTTAAGAGAGCACATTATGCTATAGTTGGGATTCTTTCTAAAGAGCCTTTGGAACATCACATGTTGTAGGGGACTGAAAGAGATAACATACAGAGTACTGATAACATGAAGCCAGGCTTTTATTGGACAATTTTAAGCAATTAAATAAATAACATTATAAACACCTATTAAATATCACTGAGAAGGCATCAACATGTAACTGTCAGACAACATCAGAAATGCTACTCTTTTAAACCACAAAATTATATGAAAGTAAAACTTTTCTTTACCATTTAAACAACATTGCCCTGTTTGCTATCACCAAGCATTACACTAAAATAGTATATGAAATCACATATAATTAGGATGATAAGACAATCAAGCATTAATTCATTTTATATTATAAAAGCTTACACATATTGACATGACACTGTGTTCACAATTGCTGGTTTAAGATACATTGCATTCATTTATGGTTAATACAATCAAACTATAAACTCTTCAAGGGCAGGCAGTCAGTGTTAAGGGATTATATTCCCATGTGCTCATGATGTGAGACCAGTGTTCAAGGCCTATCACCAAACCTGTGGTTTTATTAGGTCCTGATTTTCTTTTCCACATATTCCTTATGAAACCAGCAGTAATGTAATATAAAATATAGTTTAGAACCCCAAAAATATGCATGAAAATGAAGAGAAAGAAAAAGAACCTTTATAAGTGTAGTCAGTGAAAAATGAAACTTGTTTCAGGTGCAGAAGGCAGTAAGACAGAGCTGCATTCTATCTCTATACCTATTCAACATATATAAAGAAAATGTAATGAGAAATGTCAAACATTATCAGACCAGAGATAAGTTTGATCAATTTGTAATTGTTGGAAATCAAATCCCAGAGATTAATATGCAGATGACACAGTTATCATATCAAATGGGTCTAAAGGATTAGAAGAGTTGATCCTTTCTGGGAAGAGAAACAATGAAAGCCACAATCTTTTGCTGAGCTTGGGCAAAACAAAAATAATGTGCACAGGAAAAAACAATCCAACCAAAGATCACAATTAACAACAAAGAAATAGAAAATGTCACACACTTTGAATATCTTTGCTTGATAATTAACAACAATGGGGACTGTTAAAAATAAATTAGTTGCAGGCTGACCATAAGACTGCAGAAACTATATAGTGTTAACTGATACAGCACCAAGCAAAAAGTAGGCGAAATATTATCCTTTGATGCTGAATTAATTAAGAACTCATGGCACAACACCAGTAAACAATTGAAAATAAAACTGTTCAGGACATGCATCTTTCCTCTGGGAACATTTGGATGTGAGTCATGGACAATTTCGCAATCAATAAAGAAGAACGGACAGTTAGAGCATTGCTGTGCTGATCTGGCAGCTTCTGCAGCTTGTCTTGTTCCAGATTATCAGTGTTACCTTTAACCTGGTTCATTATCTATTTACCAGTTAGCTGTCACTTCATTTTCATGATCAATTGAAAAATCATAACGATGCCGATAAACATGCTGTAATTGGACGTAAGTAGAAAGCTACCTGAAGGCACCAATTATATCATGCATTGAAATCAATGGAATTCTTGATTACCTTCACAAAAAGCAGAAAAGACTTTATGCCTCAGTTCTGACAACTCTGAAAAGTCCTGCACAGCAAATCGATTCTCTTCTACTGGCTTGCTGGCTATGCCATCTAACTCTTTGGTGTCTGACAGACCAATACCAATAGCAAAGATGTGAATATTATCAGCACGGGCTTGTTCAGCTTCAGGAACTGTTCTCCTGGAATTGATGTTGGACACACCATCTGTCACAACAATGCCAATGTTCTCAACATCTGGACGGTCTCCATTACTCTGTGTAAACATCTGTGATCTCATGGTCCTCAAGGCATCTGCTGTGTTGGTGCTACCATGACGATATGGGATGGCATCAATGGCACTGTACACATCAGCGCTGGTTCTATAAGTGTTCAGCTGGAACTGGACATAGTCTTCTGTGCTGTAAATAATCACACCCACCCTCACATTACCACCATCAATGTCTGCATCTTGCAGGAAGTCTTTCACAAATTCCTTCATCAGTTTAAAGTTGGGTTCAGTAACACTAGTTGAAGCATCCAGGACAATTACTAGATCAATCCTGGCATCAGCACAGCCTGAAAGTAGCAGTGAAATATCTCTTCTTGTTGTATTCACAAACATCCATTATAAAATATGAACATACACATAACATAGTACTGTTTACTGTTGTGTGTTTTGTTTACATAATGACATTTTCAAATAAAAAATGTTACTTAACCACAGTTTAAATTTGCATGCATTAATTATTCTTAACAAAAGTGTTAACATTTTAACTTACTAAAACATCTTTTACAATAGTAATTAGTATACACCACACTACACAGATGTGCCCTGAGCTGAAAAATCAATGATAATTTACTTAAAAAGTATACTAAACACAAATTGATAAATAATATTCAAAGCAATAATGACACACTTACTGACTGCTACTTTACGAGGTGGTGGGGGAGGTTCTGTAATAAGTGGTGCTGGAGTGGAACCTAGATAAAGTACATTGAAAATGTATTAATATTCTAGAAAATATATAGTAAAAACTAAATCAAGTCAAACATTGCAATTGGAAATAGATGTTAAATATTCTGTATTGATTCTTAAAGTCAAAGAAGGTTTCATGGCAGTTGCTTAGGGAGACAAATAGCCTATATGAAAAATCAAGAGTCCATACTTTCAAAGTGACTACATTCACAGTGGAAGTGACTAAAGGGGAAGTTGAAATTTCTTTAATATGTTCTAATAAAATGTAAATTTTAAGAGAGCACATCATGCTATAGTTGGGATTCTTTCTAAAGAGCCTTTGGAACATTACATGTTGTAGGGGACTGAAAGAGATAACATACAGAGTACTGATAACATGAAGCCAGGCTTTTATTGGACAATTTTAAGCAATTAAATAAATAACATTATAAACACCTATTAAATATCACTGAGAAGGCATCAACATGTAACTGTCAGACAACATCAGAAATGCTACTCTTTTAAACCACAAAATTATATGAAAGTAAAACGTTTCTTTACCATTTAAACAACATTGTCCTGTTTGCTATCACCAAGCATTACACTAAAATAGTATATGAAATCACATATAATTAGGATGATAAGACAATCAAGCATTAATTCATTTTATATTATAAAAGCTTACACATATTGACATGACACTGTGTTCACAATTGCTGGTTTAAGATACATTGCATTCATTTATGGTTAATACAATCAAACTATAAACTCTTCAAGGGCAGGCAGTCAGTGTTAAGGGATTATATTCCCATGTGCTCATGATGGGAGACCAGTGTTCAAGGCCTATCACCAAACCTGTGGTTTTATTAGGTCCTGATTTTCTTTTTCACATATTCCTTATGAAACCAGCAGTAATGTAATATAAAATATAGTTTAGAACCCCAAGAATATGCATGAAAATGAAGAGAAAGAAAAAGAACCTTTATAAGTGTAGTCAGTGAAAAATGAAACTTGTTTCAGGTGCAGAAGGCAGTAAGACAGAGCTGCATTCTATCTCTATACCTATTCAACATATATAAAGAAAATGTAATGAGAAATGTCAAACATTATCAGACCAGAGATAAGTTTGATCAATTTGTAATTGTTGGAAATCAAATCCCAGAGATTAATATGCAGATGACACAGTTATCATATCAAATGGGGGTAAAGGATTAGAAGAGTTGATCCTTTCTGGGAAGAGAAACAATGAAAGCCACAATCTTTTGCTGAGCTTGGGCAAAACAAAAATAATGTGCACAGGAAAAAACAATCCAGCCAAAGATCACAATTAACAACAAAGAAATAGAAAATGTCACACACTTTGAATATCTTTGCTTGATAATTAACAACAATGGGGAATGTTAAAAATAAATTAGTTGCAGGCTGACCATAACACTGCAGAAACTATATAGTGTTAACTGATACAGCACCAAGCAAAAAGTAGGCGAAATATTATCCTTTGATGCTGAATTAATTAAGAACTCATGGCACAACACCAGTAAACAATTGAAAATAAAACTGTTCAGGACATGCATCTTTCCTCTGGGAACATTTGGATGTGAGTCATGGACAATTTCACAATCAATAAAGAAGAACGGACAGTTAGAGCATTGCTGTGCTGATCTGGCAGCTTCTGCAGCTTGTCTTGTTCCAGATTATCAGTGTTACCTTTAACCTGGTTCATTATCTATTTACCAGTTAGCTGTCACTTCATTTTCATGATCAATTGAAAAATCATAACGATGCCGATAAACATGCTGTAATTGGACGTAAGTAGAAAGCTACCTGAAGGCACCAATTATATCATGCATTGAAATCAATGGAATTCTTGATTACCTTCACAAAAAGCAGAAAAGACTTTATGCCTCAGTTCTGACAACTCTGAAAAGTCCTGCACAGCAAATCGATTCTCTTCTACTGGCTTGCTGGCTATGCCATCTAACTCTTTGGTGTCTGACAGACCAATACCAATAGCAAAGATGTGAATATTATCAGCACGGGCTTGTTCAGCTTCAGGAACTGTTCTCCTGGAATTGATGTTGGACACACCATCTGTCACAACAATGCCAATGTTCTCAACATCTGGACGGTCTCCATTACTCTGTGTAAACATCTGTGATCTCATGGTCCTCAAGGCATCTGCTGTGTTGGTGCTACCATGACGATATGGGATGGCATCAATGGCACTGTACACATCAGCGCTGGTTCTATAAGTGTTCAGCTGGAACTGGACATAGTCTTCTGTGCTGTAAATAATCACACCCACCCTCACATTACCACCATCAATGTCTGCATCTTGCAGGAAGTCTTTCACAAATTCCTTCATCAGTTTAAAGTTGGGTTCAGTAACACTAGTTGAAGCATCCAGGACAATTACTAGATCAATCCTGGCATCAGCACAGCCTGAAAGTAGCAGTGAAATATCTCTTCTTGTTGTATTCACAAACATCCATTATAAAATATGAACATACACATAACATAGTACTGTTTACTGTTGTGTGTTTTGTTTACATAATGACATTTTCAAATAAAAAATGTTACTTAACCACAGTTTAAATTTGCATGCATTAATTATTCTTAACAAAAGTGTTAACATTTTAACTTACTAAAACATCTTTTACAATAGTAATTAGTACACACCATACTACACAGATGTGCCCTGAGCTGAAAAATCAATGATAATTTACTTAAAAAGTATACTAAACACAAATTGATAACTAATATTCAAAGCAATAATGACACACTTACTGACTGCTACTTTACGAGGTGGTGGGGGAGGTTCTGTAATAAGTGGTGCTGGAGTGGAACCTAGATAAAGTACATTGAAAATGTATTAATATTCTAGAAAATATATAGTAAAAACTAAATCAAGTCAAACATTGCCATTGGAAATAGGTGTTAAATATTCTGTATTGATTCTTAAAGTCAAAGAAAGTTTCACAGCAGATGCTTAGGGAGACAAATAGCCTAAACGAAAAAAATAAAGAGTCCATACTTTCAAAGTGACTACATTCACAGTGGAAGTGACTAAAGGGGAAGTTGAAATTTCTTTAATATGTTCTAATAAAATGTAAATTTTAAGAGAGCACATTATGCTATAGTTGGGATTCTTTCTAAAGAGCCTTTGGAACATCACATGTTGTAGGGGACTGAAAGAGATAACATACAGAGTACTGATAACATGAAGCCAGGCTTTTATTGGACAATTTTAAGCAATTAAATAAATAACATTATAAACACCTATTAAATATCACTGAGAAGGCATCAACATGTAACTGTCAGACAACATCAGAAATGCTACTCTTTTAAACCACAAAATTATATGAAAGTAAAACTTTTCTTTACCATTTAAACAACATTGCCCTGTTTGCTATCACCAAGCATTACACTAAAATAGTATATGAAATCACATATAATTAGGATGATAAGACAATCAAGCATTAATTCATTTTATATTATAAAAGCTTACACATATTGACATGACACTGTGTTCACAATTGCTGGTTTAAGATACATTGCATTCATTTATGGTTAATACAATCAAACTATAAACTCTTCAAGGGCAGGCAGTCAGTGTTAAGGGATTATATTCCCATGTGCTCATGATGTGAGACCAGTGTTCAAGGCCTATCACCAAACCTGTGGTTTTATTAGGTCCTGATTTTCTTTTCCACATATTCCTTATGAAACCAGCAGTAATGTAATATAAAATATAGTTTAGAACCCCAAAAATATGCATGAAAATGAAGAGAAAGAAAAAGAACCTTTATAAGTGTAGTCAGTGAAAAATGAAACTTGTTTCAGGTGCAGAAGGCAGTAAGACAGAGCTGCATTCTATCTCTATACCTATTCAACATATATAAAGAAAATGTAATGAGAAATGTCAAACATTATCAGACCAGAGATAAGTTTGATCAATTTGTAATTGTTGGAAATCAAATCCCAGAGATTAATATGCAGATGACACAGTTATCATATCAAATGGGTCTAAAGGATTAGAAGAGTTGATCCTTTCTGGGAAGAGAAACAATGAAAGCCACAATCTTTTGCTGAGCTTGGGCAAAACAAAAATAATGTGCACAGGAAAAAACAATCCAACCAAAGATCACAATTAACAACAAAGAAATAGAAAATGTCACACACTTTGAATATCTTTGCTTGATAATTAACAACAATGGGGACTGTTAAAAATAAATTAGTTGCAGGCTGACCATAAGACTGCAGAAACTATATAGTGTTAACTGATACAGCACCAAGCAAAAAGTAGGCGAAATATTATCCTTTGATACTGAATTAATTAAGAACTCATGGCACAACACCAGTAAACAATTGAAAATAAAACTGTTCAGGACATGCATCTTTCGTCTGGCAACATTTGGATGTGAGTCATGGACAATTTCGCAATCAATAAAGAAGAACGGACAGTTAGAGCATTGCTGTGGTGATCTGGCAGCTTCTGCAGCTTGTCTTGTTCCAGATTATCAGTGTTACCTTTAACCTGGTTCATTATCTATTTACCAGTCAGCTGTCACTTCATTTTCATGATCAATTGAAATATCTTAACGATGCCGATAAACATGCTGTAATTGGACGTAAGTAGAAAGCTACCTGAAGGCACCAATTATACCATGCATTGAAATCAATGGAATTCTTGATTACCTTCACAAAAAGCAGAAAAGACTTTATGCCTCAGTTCTGACAACTCTGAAAAGTCCTGCACAGCAAATCGATTCTCTTCTACTGGCTTGCTGGCTATGCCATCTAACTCTTTGGTGTCTGACAGACCAATACCAATAGCAAAGATGTGAATATTATCAGCACGGGCTTGTTCAGCTTCAGGAACTGTTCTCCTGGAATTGATGTTGGACACACCATCTGTCACAACAATGCCAATGTTCTCAACATCTGGACGGTCTCCATTACTCTGTGTAAACATCTGTGATCTCATGGTCCTCAAGGCATCTGCTGTGTTGGTGCTACCATGACGATATGGGATGGCATCAATGGCACTGTACACATCAGCGCTGGTTCTATAAGTGTTCAGCTGGAACTGGACATAGTCTTCTGTGCTGTAAATAATCACACCCACCCTCACATTACCACCATCAATGTCTGCATCTTGCAGGAAGTCTTTCACAAATTCCTTCATCAGTTTAAAGTTGGGTTCAGTAACACTAGTTGAAGCATCCAGGACAATTACTAGATCAATCCTGGCATCAGCACAGCCTGAAAGTAGCAGTGAAATATCTCTTCTTGTTGTATTCACAAACATCCATTATA
The DNA here is from genome assembly GCA_963921405.1 of Cepaea hortensis. Taxonomy (NCBI): domain Eukaryota; kingdom Metazoa; phylum Mollusca; class Gastropoda; order Stylommatophora; family Helicidae; genus Cepaea; species Cepaea hortensis. The sequence goes on from OY992879.1 coordinate 43,772,039, forward strand.
AAATATGAACATACACATAACATAGTACTGTTTACTGTTGTGTGTTTTGTTTACATAATGACATTTTCAAATAAAAAATGTTACTTAACCACAGTTTAAATTTGCATGCATTAATTATTCTTAACAAAAGTGTTAACATTTTAACTTACTAAAACATCTTTTACAATAGTAATTAGTATACACCACACTACACAGATGTGCCCTGAGCTGAAAAATCAATGATAATTTACTTAAAAAGTATACTAAACACAAATTGATAAATAATATTCAAAGCAATAATGACACACTTACTGACTGCTACTTTACGAGGTGGTGGGGGAGGTTCTGTAATAAGTGGTGCTGGAGTGGAACCTAGATAAAGTACATTGAAAATGTATTAATATTCTAGAAAATATATAGTAAAAACTAAATCAAGTCAAACATTGCAATTGGAAATAGATGTTAAATATTCTGTATTGATTCTTAAAGTCAAAGAAGGTTTCACGGCAGTTGCTTAGGGAGACAAATAGCCTATATGAAAAATCAAGAGTCCATACTTTCAAAGTGACTACATTCACAGTGGAAGTGACTAAAGGGGAAGTTGAAATTTCTTTAATATGTTCTAATAAAATGTAAATTTTAAGAGAGCACATCATGCTATAGTTGGGATTCTTTCTAAAGAGCCTTTGGAACATTACATGTTGTAGGGGACTGAAAGAGATAACATACAGAGTACTGATAACATGAAGCCAGGCTTTTATTGGACAATTTTAAGCAATTAAATAAATAACACTATAAACACCTATTAAATATCACTGAGAAGGCATCAACATGTAACTGTCAGACAACATCAGAAATGCTACTCTTTTAAACCACAAAATTATATGAAAGTAAAACGTTTCTTTACCATTTAAACAACATTGTCCTGTTTGCTATCACCAAGCATTACACTAAAATAGTATATGAAATCACATATAATTAGGATGATAAGACAATCAAGCATTAATTCATTTTATATTATAAAAGCTTACACATATTGACATGACACTGTGTTCACAATTGCTGGTTTAAGATACATTGCATTCATTTATGGTTAATACAATCAAACTATAAACTCTTCAAGGGCAGGCAGTCAGTGTTAAGGGATTATATTCCCATGTGCTCATGATGGGAGACCAGTGTTCAAGGCCTATCACCAAACCTGTGGTTTTATTAGGTCCTGATTTTCTTTTTCACATATTCCTTATGAAACCAGCAGTAATGTAATATAAAATATAGTTTAGAACCCCAAGAATATGCATGAAAATGAAGAGAAAGAAAAAGAACCTTTATAAGTGTAGTCAGTGAAAAATGAAACTTGTTTCAGGTGCAGAAGGCAGTAAGACAGAGCTGCATTCTATCTCTATACCTATTCAACATATATAAAGAAAATGTAATGAGAAATGTCAAACATTATGAGACCAGAGATAAGTTTGATCAATTTGTAATTGTTGGAAATCAAATCCCAGAGATTAATATGCAGATGACACAGTTATCATATCAAATGGGGGTAAAGGATTAGAAGAGTTGATCCTTTCTGGGAAGAGAAACAATGAAAGCCACAATCTTTTGCTGAGCTTGGGCAAAACAAAAATAATGTGCACAGGAAAAAACAATCCAGCCAAAGATCACAATTAACAACAAAGAAATAGAAAATGTCACACACTTTGAATATCTTTGCTTGATAATTAACAACAATGGGGAATGTTAAAAATAAATTAGTTGCAGGCTGACCATAACACTGCAGAAACTATATAGTGTTAACTGATACAGCACCAAGCAAAAAGTAGGCGAAATATTATCCTTTGATGCTGAATTAATTAAGAACTCATGGCACAACACCAGTAAACAATTGAAAATAAAACTGTTCAGGACATGCATCTTTCCTCTGGGAACATTTGGATGTGAGTCATGGACAATTTCGCAATCAATAAAGAAGAACGGACAGTTAGAGCATTGCTGTGCTGATCTGGCAGCTTCTGCAGCTTGTCTTGTTCCAGATTATCAGTGTTACCTTTAACCTGGTTCATTATCTATTTACCAGTTAGCTGTCACTTCGTTTTCATGATCAATTGAAAAATCATAACGATGCCGATAAACATGCTGTAATTGGACGTAAGTAGAAAGCTACCTGAAGGCACCAATTATACCATGCATTGAAATCAATGGAATTCTTGATTACCTTCACAAAAAGCAGAAAAGACTTTATGCCTCAGTTCTGACAACTCTGAAAAGTCCTGCACAGCAAATCGATTCTCTTCTACTGGCTTGCTGGCTATGCCATCTAACTCTTTGGTGTCTGACAGACCAATACCAATAGCAAAGATGTGAATATTATCAGCACGGGCTTGTTCAGCTTCAGGAACTGTTCTCCTGGAATTGATGTTGGACACACCATCTGTCACAACAATGCCAATGTTCTCAACATCTGGACGGTCTCCATTACTCTGTGTAAACATCTGTGATCTCATGGTCCTCAAGGCATCTGCTGTGTTGGTGCTACCATGACGATATGGGATGGCATCAATGGCACTGTACACATCAGCGCTGGTTCTATAAGTGTTCAGCTGGAACTGGACATAGTCTTCTGTGCTGTAAATAATCACACCCACCCTCACATTACCACCATCAATGTCTGCATCTTGCAGGAAGTCTTTCACAAATTCCTTCATCAGTTTAAAGTTGGGTTCAGTAACACTAGTTGAAGCATCCAGGACAATTACTAGATCAATCCTGGCATCAGCACAGCCTGAAAGTAGCAGTGAAATATCTCTTCTTGTTGTATTCACAAACATCCATTATAAAATATGAACATACACATAACATAGTACTGTTTACTGTTGTGTGTTTTGTTTACATAATGACATTTTCAAATAAAAAATGTTACTTAACCACAGTTTAAATTTGCATGCATTAATTATTCTTAACAAAAGTGTTAACATTTTAACTTACTAAAACATCTTTTACAATAGTAATTAGTACACACCATACTACACAGATGTGCCCTGAGCTGAAAAATCAATGATAATTTACTTAAAAAGTATACTAAACACAAATTGATAAATAATATTCAAAGCAATAATGACACACTTACTGACTGCTACTTTACGAGGTGGTGGGGGAGGTTCTGTAATAAGTGGTGCTGGAGTGGAACCTAGATAAAGTACATTGAAAATGTATTAATATTCTAGAAAATATATAGTAAAAACTAAATCAAGTCAAACATTGCAATTGGAAATAGATGTTAAATATTCTGTATTGATTCTTAAAGTCAAAGAAGGTTTCACGGCAGTTGCTTAGGGAGACAAATAGCCTATATGAAAAATCAAGAGTCCATACTTTCAAAGTGACTACATTCACAGTGGAAGTGACTAAAGGGGAAGTTGAAATTTCTTTAATATGTTCTAATAAAATGTAAATTTTAAGAGAGCACATCATGCTATAGTTGGGATTCTTTCTAAAGAGCCTTTGGAACATCACATGTTGTAGGGGACTGAAAGAGATAACATACAGAGTACTGATAACATGAAGCCAGGCTTTTATTGGACAATTTTAAGCAATTAAATAAATAACATTATAAACACCTATTAAATATCACTGAGAAGGCATCAACATGTAACTGTCAGACAACATCAGAAATGCTACTCTTTTAAACCACAAAATTATATGAAAGTAAAACGTTTCTTTACCATTTAAACAACATTGTCCTGTTTGCTATCACCAAGCATTACACTAAAATAGTATATGAAATCACATATAATTAGGATGATAAGACAATCAAGCATTAATTCATTTTATATTATAAAAGCTTACACATATTGACATGACACTGTGTTCACAATTGCTGGTTTAAGATACATTGCATTCATTTATGGTTAATACAATCAAACTATAAACTCTTCAAGGGCAGGCAGTCAGTGTTAAGGGATTATATTCCCATGTGCTCATGATGGGAGACCAGTGTTCAAGGCCTATCACCAAACCTGTGGTTTTATTAGGTCCTGATTTTCTTTTTCACATATTCCTTATGAAACCAGCAGTAATGTAATATAAAATATAGTTTAGAACCCCAAGAATATGCATGAAAATGAAGAGAAAGAAAAAGAACCTTTATAAGTGTAGTCAGTGAAAAATGAAACTTGTTTCAGGTGCAGAAGGCAGTAAGACAGAGCTGCATTCTATCTCTATACCTATTCAACATATATAAAGAAAATGTAATGAGAAATGTCAAACATTATGAGACCAGAGATAAGTTTGATCAATTTGTAATTGTTGGAAATCAAATCCCAGAGATTAATATGCAGATGACACAGTTATCATATCAAATGGGGGTAAAGGATTAGAAGAGTTGATCCTTTCTGGGAAGAGAAACAATGAAAGCCACAATCTTTTGCTGAGCTTGGGCAAAACAAAAATAATGTGCACAGGAAAAAACAATCCAGCCAAAGATCACAATTAACAACAAAGAAATAGAAAATGTCACACACTTTGAATATCTTTGCTTGATAATTAACAACAATGGGGAATGTTAAAAATAAATTAGTTGCAGGCTGACCATAACACTGCAGAAACTATATAGTGTTAACTGATACAGCACCAAGCAAAAAGTAGGCGAAATATTATCCTTTGATGCTGAATTAATTAAGAACTCATGGCACAACACCAGTAAACAATTGAAAATAAAACTGTTCAGGACATGCATCTTTCCTCTGGGAACATTTGGATGTGAGTCATGGACAATTTCGCAATCAATAAAGAAGAACGGACAGTTAGAGCATTGCTGTGCTGATCTGGCAGCTTCTGCAGCTTGTCTTGTTCCAGATTATCAGTGTTACCTTTAACCTGGTTCATTATCTATTTACCAGTTAGCTGTCACTTCATTTTCATGATCAATTGAAAAATCATAACGATGCCGATAAACATGCTGTAATTGGACGTAAGTAGAAAGCTACCTGAAGGCACCAATTATACCATGCATTGAAATCAATGGAATTCTTGATTACCTTCACAAAAAGCAGAAAAGACTTTATGCCTCAGTTCTGACAACTCTGAAAAGTCCTGCACAGCAAATCGATTCTCTTCTACTGGCTTGCTGGCTATGCCATCTAACTCTTTGGTGTCTGACAGACCAATACCAATAGCAAAGATGTGAATATTATCAGCACGGGCTTGTTCAGCTTCAGGAACTGTTCTCCTGGAATTGATGTTGGACACACCATCTGTCACAACAATGCCAATGTTCTCAACATCTGGACGGTCTCCATTACTCTGTGTAAACATCTGTGATCTCATGGTCCTCAAGGCATCTGCTGTGTTGGTGCTACCATGACGATATGGGATGGCATCAATGGCACTGTACACATCAGCGCTGGTTCTATAAGTGTTCAGCTGGAACTGGACATAGTCTTCTGTGCTGTAAATAATCACACCCACCCTCACATTACCACCATCAATGTCTGCATCTTGCAGGAAGTCTTTCACAAATTCCTTCATCAGTTTAAAGTTGGGTTCAGTAACACTAGTTGAAGCATCCAGGACAATTACTAGATCAATCCTGGCATCAGCACAGCCTGAAAGTAGCAGTGAAATATCTCTTCTTGTTGTATTCACAAACATCCATTATAAAATATGAACATACACATAACATAGTACTGTTTACTGTTGTGTGTTTTGTTTACATAATGACATTTTCAAATAAAAAATGTTACTTAACCACAGTTTAAATTTGCATGCATTAATTATTCTTAACAAAAGTGTTAACATTTTAACTTACTAAAACATCTTTTACAATAGTAATTAGTACACACCATACTACACAGATGTGCCCTGAGCTGAAAAATCAATGATAATTTACTTAAAAAGTATACTAAACACAAATTGATAAATAATATTCAAAGCAATAATGACACACTTACTGACTGCTACTTTACGAGGTGGTGGGGGAGGTTCTGTAATAAGTGGTGCTGGAGTGGAACCTAGATAAAGTACATTGAAAATGTATTAATATTCTAGAAAATATATAGTAAAAACTAAATCAAGTCAAACATTGCAATTGGAAATAGATGTTAAATATTCTGTATTGATTCTTAAAGTCAAAGAAGGTTTCACGGCAGTTGCTTAGGGAGACAAATAGCCTATATGAAAAATCAAGAGTCCATACTTTCAAAGTGACTACATTCACAGTGGAAGTGACTAAAGGGGAAGTTGAAATTTCTTTAATATGTTCTAATAAAATGTAAATTTTAAGAGAGCACATCATGCTATAGTTGGGATTCTTTCTAAAGAGCCTTTGGAACATCACATGTTGTAGGGGACTGAAAGAGATAACATACAGAGTACTGATAACATGAAGCCAGGCTTTTATTGGACAATTTTAAGCAATTAAATAAATAACATTATAAACACCTATTAAATATCACTGAGAAGGCATCAACATGTAACTGTCAGACAACATCAGAAATGCTACTCTTTTAAACCACAAAATTATATGAAAGTAAAACGTTTCTTTACCATTTAAACAACATTGTCCTGTTTGCTATCACCAAGCATTACACTAAAATAGTATATGAAATCACATATAATTAGGATGATAAGACAATCAAGCATTAATTCATTTTATATTATAAAAGCTTACACATATTGACATGACACTGTGTTCACAATTGCTGGTTTAAGATACATTGCATTCATTTATGGTTAATACAATCAAACTATAAACTCTTCAAGGGCAGGCAGTCAGTGTTAAGGGATTATATTCCCATGTGCTCATGATGGGAGACCAGTGTTCAAGGCCTATCACCAAACCTGTGGTTTTATTAGGTCCTGATTTTCTTTTTCACATATTCCTTATGAAACCAGCAGTAATGTAATATAAAATATAGTTTAGAACCCCAAGAATATGCATGAAAATGAAGAGAAAGAAAAAGAACCTTTATAAGTGTAGTCAGTGAAAAATGAAACTTGTTTCAGGTGCAGAAGGCAGTAAGACAGAGCTGCATTCTATCTCTATACCTATTCAACATATATAAAGAAAATGTAATGAGAAATGTCAAACATTATGAGACCAGAGATAAGTTTGATCAATTTGTAATTGTTGGAAATCAAATCCCAGAGATTAATATGCAGATGACACAGTTATCATATCAAATGGGGGTAAAGGATTAGAAGAGTTGATCCTTTCTGGGAAGAGAAACAATGAAAGCCACAATCTTTTGCTGAGCTTGGGCAAAACAAAAATAATGTGCACAGGAAAAAACAATCCAGCCAAAGATCACAATTAACAACAAAGAAATAGAAAATGTCACACACTTTGAATATCTTTGCTTGATAATTAACAACAATGGGGAATGTTAAAAATAAATTAGTTGCAGGCTGACCATAACACTGCAGAAACTATATAGTGTTAACTGATACAGCACCAAGCAAAAAGTAGGCGAAATATTATCCTTTGATGCTGAATTAATTAAGAACTCATGGCACAACACCAGTAAACAATTGAAAATAAAACTGTTCAGGACATGCATCTTTCCTCTGGGAACATTTGGATGTGAGTCATGGACAATTTCGCAATCAATAAAGAAGAACGGACAGTTAGAGCATTGCTGTGCTGATCTGGCAGCTTCTGCAGCTTGTCTTGTTCCAGATTATCAGTGTTACCTTTAACCTGGTTCATTATCTATTTACCAGTTAGCTGTCACTTCATTTTCATGATCAATTGAAAAATCATAACGATGCCGATAAACATGCTGTAATTGGACGTAAGTAGAAAGCTACCTGAAGGCACCAATTATACCATGCATTGAAATCAATGGAATTCTTGATTACCTTCACAAAAAGCAGAAAAGACTTTATGCCTCAGTTCTGACAACTCTGAAAAGTCCTGCACAGCAAATCGATTCTCTTCTACTGGCTTGCTGGCTATGCCATCTAACTCTTTGGTGTCTGACAGACCAATACCAATAGCAAAGATGTGAATATTATCAGCACGGGCTTGTTCAGCTTCAGGAACTGTTCTCCTGGAATTGATGTTGGACACACCATCTGTCACAACAATGCCAATGTTCTCAACATCTGGACGGTCTCCATTACTCTGTGTAAACATCTGTGATCTCATGGTCCTCAAGGCATCTGCTGTGTTGGTGCTACCATGACGATATGGGATGGCATCAATGGCACTGTACACATCAGCGCTGGTTCTATAAGTGTTCAGCTGGAACTGGACATAGTCTTCTGTGCTGTAAATAATCACACCCACCCTCACATTACCACCATCAATGTCTGCATCTTGCAGGAAGTCTTTCACAAATTCCTTCATCAGTTTAAAGTTGGGTTCAGTAACACTAGTTGAAGCATCCAGGACAATTACTAGATCAATCCTGGCATCAGCACAGCCTGAAAGTAGCAGTGAAATATCTCTTCTTGTTGTATTCACAAACATCCATTATAAAATATGAACATACACATAACATAGTACTGTTTACTGTTGTGTGTTTTGTTTACATAATGACATTTTCAAATAAAAAATGTTACTTAACCACAGTTTAAATTTGCATGCATTAATTATTCTTAACAAAAGTGTTAACATTTTAACTTACTAAAACATCTTTTACAATAGTAATTAGTACACACCATACTACACAGATGTGCCCTGAGCTGAAAAATCAATGATAATTTACTTAAAAAGTATACTAAACACAAATTGATAAATAATATTCAAAGCAATAATGACACACTTACTGACTGCTACTTTACGAGGTGGTGGGGGAGGTTCTGTAATAAGTGGTGCTGGAGTGGAACCTAGATAAAGTACATTGAAAATGTATTAATATTCTAGAAAATATATAGTAAAAACTAAATCAAGTCAAACATTGCAATTGGAAATAGATGTTAAATATTCTGTATTGATTCTTAAAGTCAAAGAAGGTTTCACGGCAGTTGCTTAGGGAGACAAATAGCCTATATGAAAAATCAAGAGTCCATACTTTCAAAGTGACTACATTCACAGTGGAAGTGACTAAAGGGGAAGTTGAAATTTCTTTAATATGTTCTAATAAAATGTAAATTTTAAGAGAGCACATCATGCTATAGTTGGGATTCTTTCTAAAGAGCCTTTGGAACATCACATGTTGTAGGGGACTGAAAGAGATAACATACAGAGTACTGATAACATGAAGCCAGGCTTTTATTGGACAATTTTAAGCAATTAAATAAATAACATTATAAACACCTATTAAATATCACTGAGGAGGCATCAACATGTAACTGTCAGACAACATCAGAAATGCTACTCTTTTAAACCACAAAATTATATGAAAGTAAAACGTTTCTTTACCATTTAAACAACATTGCCCTGATTGCTATCACCAAGCATTACACTAAAATAGTATATGAAAACACATATAATTAGGATGATAAGACAATCAAGCATTAATTCATTTTATATTATAAAAGATTACACATATTGACATGACACTGTGTTCACAATTGCTGGATTAAAATACATTGCATTCATTTATGGTTAATACAATCAAACCATAAACTCTTCAAGGGCAGGAAGTCAGTGTTAAGGGATTATATTCCCATGTGCTCATGATGGGAGACCAGTGTTCAAGGCCTATCACCAAACCTGTGGTTTTATTAGGTCCTGATGTTCTTTTTCACATATTCCTTATGAAACCAGCAGTAATGTAATATAAAATATAGTTTAGAACCCCAAGAATATGCATGAAAATGAAGAGAAAGAAAAAGAACCTTTATAAGTGTAGTCAGTGAAAAATGAAACTTGTTTCAGGTGCAGAAGGCAGTAAGACAGAGCTGCATTCTATCTCTATACCTATTCAACATATATAAAGAAAATGTAATGAGAAATGTCAAACATTATGAGACCAGAGATAAGTTTGATCAATTTGTAATTGTTGGAAATCAAATCCCAGAGATTAATATGCAGATGACACAGTTATCATATCAAATGGGGGTAAAGGATTAGAAGAGTTGATCCTTTCTGGGAAGAGAAACAATGAAAGCCACAATCTTTTGCTGAGCTTGGGCAAAACAAAAATAATGTGCACAGGAAAAAACAATCCAGCCAAAGATCACAATTAACAACAAAGAAATAGAAAATGTCACACACTTTGAATATCTTTGCTTGATAATTAACAACAATGGGGAATGTTAAAAATAAATTAGTTGCAGGCTGACCATAACACTGCAGAAACTATATAGTGTTAACTGATACAGCACCAAGCAAAAAGTAGGCGAAATATTATCCTTTGATGCTGAATTAATTAAGAACTCATGGCACAACACCAGTAAACAATTGAAAATAAAACTGTTCAGGACATGCATCTTTCCTCTGGGAACATTTGGATGTGAGTCATGGACAATTTCGCAATCAATAAAGAAGAACGGACAGTTAGAGCATTGCTGTGCTGATCTGGCAGCTTCTGCAGCTTGTCTTGTTCCAGATTATCAGTGTTACCTTTAACCTGGTTCATTATCTATTTACCAGTTAGCTGTCACTTCATTTTCATGATCAATTGAAAAATCATAACGATGCCGATAAACATGCTGTAATTGGACGTAAGTAGAAAGCTACCTGAAGGCACCAATTATACCATGCATTGAAATCAATGGAATTCTTGATTACCTTCACAAAAAGCAGAAAAGACTTTATGCCTCAGTTCTGACAACTCTGAAAAGTCCTGCACAGCAAATCGATTCTCTTCTACTGGCTTGCTGGCTATGCCATCTAACTCTTTGGTGTCTGACAGACCAATACCAATAGCAAAGATGTGAATATTATCAGCACGGGCTTGTTCAGCTTCAGGAACTGTTCTCCTGGAATTGATGTTGGACACACCATCTGTCACAACAATGCCAATGTTCTCAACATCTGGACGGTCTCCATTACTCTGTGTAAACATCTGTGATCTCATGGTCCTCAAGGCATCTGCTGTGTTGGTGCTACCATGACGATATGGGATGGCATCAATGGCACTGTACACATCAGCGCTGGTTCTATAAGTGTTCAGCTGGAACTGGACATAGTCTTCTGTGCTGTAAATAATCACACCCACCCTCACATTACCACCATCAATGTCTGCATCTTGCAGGAAGTCTTTCACAAATTCCTTCATCAGTTTAAAGTTGGGTTCAGTAACACTAGTTGAAGCATCCAGGACAATTACTAGATCAATCCTGGCATCAGCACAGCCTGAAAGTAGCAGTGAAATATCTCTTCTTGTTGTATTCACAAACATCCATTATAAAATATGAACATACACATAACATAGTACTGTTTACTGTTGTGTGTTTTGTTTACATAATGACATTTTCAAATAAAAAATGTTACTTAACCACAGTTTAAATTTGCATGCATTAATTATTCTTAACAAAAGTGTTAACATTTTAACTTACTAAAACATCTTTTACAATAGTAATTAGTACACACCATACTACACAGATGTGCCCTGAGCTGAAAAATCAATGATAATTTACTTAAAAAGTATACTAAACACAAATTGATAAATAATATTCAAAGCAATAATGACACACTTACTGACTGCTACTTTACGAGGTGGTGGGGGAGGTTCTGTAATAAGTGGTGCTGGAGTGGAACCTAGATAAAGTACATTGAAAATGTATTAATATTCTAGAAAATATATAGTAAAAACTAAATCAAGTCAAACATTGCAATTGGAAATAGATGTTAAATATTCTGTATTGATTCTTAAAGTCAAAGAAGGTTTCACGGCAGTTGCTTAGGGAGACAAATAGCCTATATGAAAAATCAAGAGTCCATACTTTCAAAGTGACTACATTCACAGTGGAAGTGACTAAAGGGGAAGTTGAAATTTCTTTAATATGTTCTAATAAAATGTAAATTTTAAGAGAGCACATCATGCTATAGTTGGGATTCTTTCTAAAGAGCCTTTGGAACATCACATGTTGTAGGGGACTGAAAGAGATAACATACAGAGTACTGATAACATGAAGCCAGGCTTTTATTGGACAATTTTAAGCAATTAAATAAATAACATTATAAACACCTATTAAATATCACTGAGAAGGCATCAACATGTAACTGTCAGACAACATCAGAAATGCTACTCTTTTAAACCACAAAATTATATGAAAGTAAAACGTTTCTTTACCATTTAAACAACATTGTCCTGTTTGCTATCACCAAGCATTACACTAAAATAGTATATGAAATCACATATAATTAGGATGATAAGACAATCAAGCATTAATTCATTTTATATTATAAAAGCTTACACATATTGACATGACACTGTGTTCACAATTGCTGGTTTAAGATACATTGCATTCATTTATGGTTAATACAATCAAACTATAAACTCTTCAAGGGCAGGCAGTCAGTGTTAAGGGATTATATTCCCATGTGCTCATGATGGGAGACCAGTGTTCAAGGCCTATCACCAAACCTGTGGTTTTATTAGGTCCTGATTTTCTTTTTCACATATTCCTTATGAAACCAGCAGTAATGTAATATAAAATATAGTTTAGAACCCCAAGAATATGCATGAAAATGAAGAGAAAGAAAAAGAACCTTTATAAGTGTAGTCAGTGAAAAATGAAACTTGTTTCAGGTGCAGAAGGCAGTAAGACAGAGCTGCATTCTATCTCTATACCTATTCAACATATATAAAGAAAATGTAATGAGAAATGTCAAACATTATGAGACCAGAGATAAGTTTGATCAATTTGTAATTGTTGGAAATCAAATCCCAGAGATTAATATGCAGATGACACAGTTATCATATCAAATGGGGGTAAAGGATTAGAAGAGTTGATCCTTTCTGGGAAGAGAAACAATGAAAGCCACAATCTTTTGCTGAGCTTGGGCAAAACAAAAATAATGTGCACAGGAAAAAACAATCCAGCCAAAGATCACAATTAACAACAAAGAAATAGAAAATGTCACACACTTTGAATATCTTTGCTTGATAATTAGCAACAATGGGGACTGTTAAAAATAAATTAGTTGCAGGCTGACCATAACACTGCAGAAACTATATAGTGTTAACTGATACAGCACCAAGCAAAAAGTAGGCGAAATATTATCCTTTGATGCTGAATTAATTAAGAACTCATGGCACAACACCAGTAAACAATTGAAAATAAAACTGTTCAGGACATGCATCTTTCATCTGGCAACATTTGGATGTGAGTCATGGACAATTTCGCAATCACTAAAGAAGAACGGACAGTTAGAGCATTGCTGTGCTGATCTGGCAGCTTCTGCAGCTTGTCTTGTTCCAGATTATCAGTGTTACCTTTAACCTGATTCATTATATATTTACTAGTCAGCTGTCACTTCATTTTCATGATCAATTGAAATATCTTAACGATGCCGATAAACATGCTGTAATTGGACGTAAGTAGAAAGCTACCTGAAGGCACCAATTATACCATGCATTGAAATCAATGGAATTCTTGATTACCTTCACAAAAAGCAGAAAAGACTTTATGCCTCAGTTCTGACAACTCTGAAAAGTCCTGCACAGCAAATCGATTCTCTTCTACTGGCTTGCTGGCTATGCCATCTAACTCTTTGGTGTCTGACAGACCAATACCAATAGCAAAGATGTGAATATTATCAGCACGGGCTTGTTCAGCTTCAGGAACTGTTCTCCTGGAATTGATGTTGGACACACCATCTGTCACAACAATGCCAATGTTCTCAACATCTGGACGGTCTCCATTACTCTGTGTAAACATCTGTGATCTCATGGTCCTCAAGGCATCTGCTGTGTTGGTGCTACCATGACGATATGGGATGGCATCAATGGCACTGTACACATCAGCGCTGGTTCTATAAGTGTTCAGCTGGAACTGGACATAGTCTTCTGTGCTGTAAATAATCACACCCACCCTCACATTACCACCATCAATGTCTGCATCTTGCAGGAAGTCTTTCACAAATTCCTTCATCAGTTTAAAGTTGGGTTCAGTAACACTAGTTGAAGCATCCAGGACAATTACTAGATCAATCCTGACATCAGCACAGCCTGAAAGTAGCAGTGAAATATCTCTTCTTGTTGTATTCACAAACATCCATTATAAAATATGAACATACACATAACATAGTAATGTTTACTGTTGTGTTTGTTTGTTTACATTATGACATTTTCAAATAAAAAATGTTACTTAACCACAGTTTAAATTTGCATGCATTAATTATTCTTAACAAAAGTGTTAACATTTTAACTTACTAAAACATTGTTTACAATAGTAATTAGTATACACCACACTACACACATGTGCCCTGAGCTGAAAAATCAATGATAATTTACTTAAAAAGTATACTAAACACAAATTGATAACTAATATTCAAAGCAATAATGACACACTTACTGACTGCTACTTTATGAGGTGGTGGGGAAGGTTCTGTAATAAGTGGTGCTGGAGTGGAACCTAGATAAAGTACATTGAAAATGGATTAATATTCTAGAAAATATATAGTAAAAACTAAATCAAGTCAAACATTGCCATTGGAAATAGGTGTTAAATATTCTGTATTGATTCTTAAAGTCAAAGAAGGTTTCACAGCAGATGCTTAGGGAGACAAATAGCCTATATGAAAAATCAAGAGTCCATAATTTCAAAGTGACTACATTCACAGTGGAAGTGACTAAAGGGGAAGTTGAAATTTCTTTAATATGTTCTAATAAAATGTAAATTTTAAGAGAGCACATCATGCTATAGTTGGGATTCTTTCTAAAGAGCCTTTGGAACATCACATGTTGTAGGGGACTGAAAGAGATAACATACAGAGTACTGATAACATGAAGCCAGGCTTTTATTGGACAATTTTAAGCAATTAAATAAATAACATTATAAACACCTATTAAATATCACTGAGGAGGCATCAACATGTAACTGTCAGACAACATCAGAAATGCTACTCTTTTAAACCACAAAATTATATGAAAGTAAAACGTTTCTTTACCATTTAAACAACATTGCCCTGATTGCTATCACCAAGCATTACACTAAAATAGTATATGAAAACACATATAATTAGGATGATAAGACAATCAAGCATTAATTCATTTTATATTATAAAAGATTACACATATTGACATGACACTGTGTTCACAATTGCTGGATTAAAATACATTGCATTCATTTATGGTTAATACAATCAAACCATAAACTCTTCAAGGGCAGGAAGTCAGTGTTAAGGGATTATATTCCCATGTGCTCATGATGGGAGACCAGTGTTCAAGGCCTATTACCAAACCTGTGGTTTTATTAGGTCCTGATGTTCTTTTCCACATATTCCTTATGAAACCAGCAGTAATATAATTTTAAATATACTTTAGAACCCAAAGAACATGCATGAAACTGAAGAAAAAGAAAAAGAACCTTTATAAGTGTAGTCGGTGAAAAATTAAACTTGTTTCAGGTGCAGAAGGCAGTAAGACAGAGCTGCATTCTATCTCTACACCTATTCAACATATATAAAGAAAATGTAATGAGAAATGTCAAACATTATGAGACCAGAGATAAGTTTGATCAATTTGTAATTGTTGGAAATCAAATCCCAGAGATTAATATGCAGATGACACAGTTATCATATCAAATGGGGGTAAAGGATTAGAAGAGTTGATCCTTTCTGGGAAGAGAAACAATGAAAGCCACAATATTTTGCTGAGCTTGGGCAAAACAAAAATAATGTGCACAGGAAAAAACAATCCAGCCAAAGATCACAATTAACAACAAAGAAATAGAAAATGTCACACACTTTGAATATCTTTGCTTGATAATTAGCAACAATGGGGACTGTTAAAAATAAATTAGTTGCAGGCTGACCATAACACTGCAGAAACTATATAGTGTTAACTGATACAGCACCAAGCAAAAAGTAGGCGAAATATTATCCTTTGATGCTGAATTAATTAAGAACTCATGGCACAACACCAGTAAACAATTGAAAATAAAACTGTTCAGGACATGCATCTTTCATCTGGCAACATTTGGATGTGAGTCATGGACAATTTCGCAATCACTAAAGAAGAACGGACGGTTAGAGCATTGCTGTGCTGATCTGGCAGCTTCTGCAGCTTGTCTTGTTCCAGATTATCAGTGTTACCTTTAACCTGATTCATTATCTATTTACCAGTCAGCTGTCACTTCATTTTCATGATCAATTGAAATATCTTAACGATGCCGATAAACATGCTGTAATTGGACGTAAGTAGAAAGCTACCTGAAGGCACCAATTATACCATGCATTGAAATCAATGGAATTCTTGATTACCTTCACAAAAAGCAGAAAAGACTTTATGCCTCAGTTCTGACAACTCTGAAAAGTCCTGCACAGCAAATCGATTCTCTTCTACTGGCTTGCTGGCTATGCCATCTAACTCTTTGGTGTCTGACAGACCAATACCAATAGCAAAGATGTGAATATTATCAGCACGGGCTTGTTCAGCTTCAGGAACTGTTCTCCTGGAATTGATGTTGGACACACCATCTGTCACAACAATGCCAATGTTCTCAACATCTGGACGGTCTCCATTACTCTGTGTAAACATCTGTGATCTCATGGTCCTCAAGGCATCTGCTGTGTTGGTGCTACCATGACGATATGGGATGGCATCAATGGCACTGTACACATCAGCGCTGGTTCTATAAGTGTTCAGCTGGAACTGGACATAGTCTTCTGTGCTGTAAATAATCACACCCACCCTCACATTACCACCATCAATGTCTGCATCTTGCAGGAAGTCTTTCACAAATTCCTTCATCAGTTTAAAGTTGGGTTCAGTAACACTAGTTGAAGCATCCAGGACAATTACTAGATCAATCCTGACATCAGCACAGCCTGAAAGTAGCAGTGAAATATCTCTTCTTGTTGTATTCACAAACATCCATTATAAAATATGAACATACACATAACATAGTAATGTTTACTGTTGTGTTTGTTTGTTTACATTATGACATTTTCAAATAAAAAATGTTACTTAACCACAGTTTAAATTTGCATGCATTAATTATTCTTAACAAAAGTGTTAACATTTTAACTTACTAAAACATTGTTTACAATAGTAATTAGTATACACCACACTACACACATGTGCCCTGAGCTGAAAAATCAATGATAATTTACTTAAAAAGTATACTAAACACAAATTGATAACTAATATTCAAAGCAATAATGACACACTTACTGACTGCTACTTTATGAGGTGGTGGGGAAGGTTCTGTAATAAGTGGTGCTGGAGTGGAACCTAGATAAAGTACATTGAAAATGTATTAATATTCTAGAAAATATATAGTAAAAACTAAATCAAGTCAAACATTGCCATTGGAAATAGGTGTTAAATATTCTGTATTGATTCTTAAAGTCAAAGAAGGTTTCACAGCAGATGCTTAGGGAGACAAATAGCCTATATGAAAAATCAAGAGTCCATAATTTCAAAGTGACTACATTCACAGTGGAAGTGACTAAAGGGGAAGTTGAAATTTCTTTAATATGTTCTAATAAAATGTAAATTTTAAGAGAGCACATCATGCTATAGTTGGGATTCTTTCTAAAGAGCCTTTGGAACATCACATGTTGTAGGGGACTGAAAGAGATAACATACAGAGTACTGATAACATGAAGCCAGGCTTTTATTGGACAATTTTAAGCAATTAAATAAATAACATTATAAACACCTATTAAATATCACTGAGGAGGCATCAACATGTAACTGTCAGACAACATCAGAAATGCTACTCTTTTAAACCACAAAATTATATGAAAGTAAAACGTTTCTTTACCATTTAAACAACATTGCCCTGATTGCTATCACCAAGCATTACACTAAAATAGTATATGAAAACACATATAATTAGGATGATAAGACAATCAAGCATTAATTCATTTTATATTATAAAAGATTACACATATTGACATGACACTGTGTTCACAATTGCTGGATTAAAATACATTGCATTCATTTATGGTTAATACAATCAAACCATAAACTCTTCAAGGGCAGGAAGTCAGTGTTAAGGGATTATATTCCCATGTGCTCATGATGGGAGACCAGTGTTCAAGGCCTATTAAAAAACCTGTGGTTTTATTAGGTCCTGATGTTCTTTTCCACATATTCCTTATGAAACCAGCAGTAATATAATTTTAAATATACTTTAGAACCCAAAGAACATGCATGAAACTGAAGAAAAAGAAAAAGAACCTTTATAAGTGTAGTCGGTGAAAAATTAAACTTGTTTCAGGTGCAGAAGGCAGTAAGACAGAGCTGCATTCTATCTCTACACCTATTCAACATATATAAAGAAAATGTAATGAGAAATGTCAAACATTATGAGACCAGAGATAAGTTTGATCAATTTGTAATTGTTGGAAATCAAATCCCAGAGATTAATATGCAGATGACACAGTTATCATATCAAATGGGGGTAAAGGATTAGAAGAGTTGATCCTTTCTGGGAAGAGAAACAATGAAAGCCACAATATTTTGCTGAGCTTGGGCAAAACAAAAATAATGTGCACAGGAAAAAACAATCCAGCCAAAGATCACAATTAACAACAAAGAAATAGAAAATGTCACACACTTTGAATATCTTTGCTTGATAATTAGCAACAATGGGGACTGTTAAAAATAAATTAGTTGCAGGCTGACCATAACACTGCAGAAACTATATAGTGTTAACTGATACAGCACCAAGCAAAAAGTAGGCGAAATATTATCCTTTGATGCTGAATTAATTAAGAACTCATGGCACAACACCAGTAAACAATTGAAAATAAAACTGTTCAGGACATGCATCTTTCATCTGGCAACATTTGGATGTGAGTCATGGACAATTTCGCAATCACTAAAGAAGAACGGACGGTTAGAGCATTGCTGTGCTGATCTGGCAGCTTCTGCAGCTTGTCTTGTTCCAGATTATCAGTGTTACCTTTAACCTGATTCATTATCTATTTACCAGTCAGCTGTCACTTCATTTTCATGATCAATTGAAATATCTTAACGATGCCGATAAACATGCTGTAATTGGACGTAAGTAGAAAGCTACCTGAAGGCACCAATTATACCATGCATTGAAATCAATGGAATTCTTGATTACCTTCACAAAAAGCAGAAAAGACTTTATGCCTCAGTTCTGACAACTCTGAAAAGTCCTGCACAGCAAATCGATTCTCTTCTACTGGCTTGCTGGCTATGCCATCTAACTCTTTGGTGTCTGACAGACCAATACCAATAGCAAAGATGTGAATATTATCAGCACGGGCTTGTTCAGCTTCAGGAACTGTTCTCCTGGAATTGATGTTGGACACACCATCTGTCACAACAATGCCAATGTTCTCAACATCTGGACGGTCTCCATTACTCTGTGTAAACATCTGTGATCTCATGGTCCTCAAGGCATCTGCTGTGTTGGTGCTACCATGACGATATGGGATGGCATCAATGGCACTGTACACATCAGCGCTGGTTCTATAAGTGTTCAGCTGGAACTGGACATAGTCTTCTGTGCTGTAAATAATCACACCCACCCTCACATTACCACCATCAATGTCTGCATCTTGCAGGAAGTCTTTCACAAATTCCTTCATCAGTTTAAAGTTGGGTTCAGTAACACTAGTTGAAGCATCCAGGACAATTACTAGATCAATCCTGACATCAGCACAGCCTGAAAGTAGCAGTGAAATATCTCTTCTTGTTGTATTCACAAACATCCATTATAAAATATGAACATACACATAACATAGTAATGTTTACTGTTGTGTTTGTTTGTTTACATTATGACATTTTCAAATAAAAAATGTTACTTAACCACAGTTTAAATTTGCATGCATTAATTATTCTTAACAAAAGTGTTAACATTTTAACTTACTAAAACATTGTTTACAATAGTAATTAGTATACACCACACTACACACATGTGCCCTGAGCTGAAAAATCAATGATAATTTACTTAAAAAGTATACTAAACACAAATTGATAACTAATATTCAAAGCAATAATGACACACTTACTGACTGCTACTTTATGAGGTGGTGGGGAAGGTTCTGTAATAAGTGGTGCTGGAGTGGAACCTAGATAAAGTACATTGAAAATGGATTAATATTCTAGAAAATATATAGTAAAAACTAAATCAAGTCAAACATTGCCATTGGAAATAGGTGTTAAATATTCTGTATTGATTCTTAAAGTCAAAGAAGGTTTCACAGCAGATGCTTAGGGAGACAAATAGCCTATATGAAAAATCAAGAGTCCATAATTTCAAAGTGACTACATTCACAGTGGAAGTGACTAAAGGGGAAGTTGAAATTTCTTTAATATGTTCTAATAAAATGTAAATTTTAAGAGAGCACATCATGCTATAGTTGGGATTCTTTCTAAAGAGCCTTTGGAACATCACATGTTGTAGGGGACTGAAAGAGATAACATACAGAGTACTGATAACATGAAGCCAGGCTTTTATTGGACAATTTTAAGCAATTAAATAAATAACATTATAAACACCTATTAAATATCACTGAGGAGGCATCAACATGTAACTGTCAGACAACATCAGAAATGCTACTCTTTTAAACCACAAAATTATATGAAAGTAAAACGTTTCTTTACCATTTAAACAACATTGCCCTGATTGCTATCACCAAGCATTACACTAAAATAGTATATGAAAACACATATAATTAGGATGATAAGACAATCAAGCATTAATTCATTTTATATTATAAAAGATTACACATATTGACATGACACTGTGTTCACAATTGCTGGATTAAAATACATTGCATTCATTTATGGTTAATACAATCAAACCATAAACTCTTCAAGGGCAGGAAGTCAGTGTTAAGGGATTATATTCCCATGTGCTCATGATGGGAGACCAGTGTTCAAGGCCTATTACCAAACCTGTGGTTTTATTAGGTCCTGATGTTCTTTTCCACATATTCCTTATGAAACCAGCAGTAATATAATTTTAAATATACTTTAGAACCCAAAGAACATGCATGAAACTGAAGAAAAAGAAAAAGAACCTTTATAAGTGTAGTCGGTGAAAAATTAAACTTGTTTCAGGTGCAGAAGGCAGTAAGACAGAGCTGCATTCTATCTCTACACCTATTCAACATATATAAAGAAAATGTAATGAGAAATGTCAAACATTATGAGACCAGAGATAAGTTTGATCAATTTGTAATTGTTGGAAATCAAATCCCAGAGATTAATATGCAGATGACACAGTTATCATATCAAATGGGGGTAAAGGATTAGAAGAGTTGATCCTTTCTGGGAAGAGAAACAATGAAAGCCACAATATTTTGCTGAGCTTGGGCAAAACAAAAATAATGTGCACAGGAAAAAACAATCCAGCCAAAGATCACAATTAACAACAAAGAAATAGAAAATGTCACACACTTTGAATATCTTTGCTTGATAATTAGCAACAATGGGGACTGTTAAAAATAAATTAGTTGCAGGCTGACCATAACACTGCAGAAACTATATAGTGTTAACTGATACAGCACCAAGCAAAAAGTAGGCGAAATATTATCCTTTGATGCTGAATTAATTAAGAACTCATGGCACAACACCAGTAAACAATTGAAAATAAAACTGTTCAGGACATGCATCTTTCATCTGGCAACATTTGGATGTGAGTCATGGACAATTTCGCAATCACTAAAGAAGAACGGACGGTTAGAGCATTGCTGTGCTGATCTGGCAGCTTCTGCAGCTTGTCTTGTTCCAGATTATCAGTGTTACCTTTAACCTGATTCATTATCTATTTACCAGTCAGCTGTCACTTCATTTTCATGATCAATTGAAATATCTTAACGATGCCGATAAACATGCTGTAATTGGACGTAAGTAGAAAGCTACCTGAAGGCACCAATTATACCATGCATTGAAATCAATGGAATTCTTGATTACCTTCACAAAAAGCAGAAAAGACTTTATGCCTCAGTTCTGACAACTCTGAAAAGTCCTGCACAGCAAATCGATTCTCTTCTACTGGCTTGCTGGCTATGCCATCTAACTCTTTGGTGTCTGACAGACCAATACCAATAGCAAAGATGTGAATATTATCAGCACGGGCTTGTTCAGCTTCAGGAACTGTTCTCCTGGAATTGATGTTGGACACACCATCTGTCACAACAATGCCAATGTTCTCAACATCTGGACGGTCTCCATTACTCTGTGTAAACATCTGTGATCTCATGGTCCTCAAGGCATCTGCTGTGTTGGTGCTACCATGACGATATGGGATGGCATCAATGGCACTGTACACATCAGCGCTGGTTCTATAAGTGTTCAGCTGGAACTGGACATAGTCTTCTGTGCTGTAAATAATCACACCCACCCTCACATTACCACCATCAATGTCTGCATCTTGCAGGAAGTCTTTCACAAATTCCTTCATCAGTTTAAAGTTGGGTTCAGTAACACTAGTTGAAGCATCCAGGACAATTACTAGATCAATCCTGACATCAGCACAGCCTGAAAGTAGCAGTGAAATATCTCTTCTTGTTGTATTCACAAACATCCATTATAAAATATGAACATACACATAACATAGTAATGTTTACTGTTGTGTTTGTTTGTTTACATTATGACATTTTCAAATAAAAAATGTTACTTAACCACAGTTTAAATTTGCATGCATTAATTATTCTTAACAAAAGTGTTAACATTTTAACTTACTAAAACATTGTTTACAATAGTAATTAGTATACACCACACTACACACATGTGCCCTGAGCTGAAAAATCAATGATAATTTACTTAAAAAGTATACTAAACACAAATTGATAACTAATATTCAAAGCAATAATGACACACTTACTGACTGCTACTTTATGAGGTGGTGGGGAAGGTTCTGTAATAAGTGGTGCTGGAGTGGAACCTAGATAAAGTACATTGAAAATGTATTAATATTCTAGAAAATATATAGTAAAAACTAAATCAAGTCAAACATTGCCATTGGAAATAGGTGTTAAATATTCTGTATTGATTCTTAAAGTCAAAGAAGGTTTCACAGCAGATGCTTAGGGAGACAAATAGCCTATATGAAAAATCAAGAGTCCATAATTTCAAAGTGACTACATTCACAGTGGAAGTGACTAAAGGGGAAGTTGAAATTTCTTTAATATGTTCTAATAAAATGTAAATTTTAAGAGAGCACATCATGCTATAGTTGGGATTCTTTCTAAAGAGCCTTTGGAACATCACATGTTGTAGGGGACTGAAAGAGATAACATACAGAGTACTGATAACATGAAGCCAGGCTTTTATTGGACAATTTTAAGCAATTAAATAAATAACATTATAAACACCTATTAAATATCACTGAGGAGGCATCAACATGTAACTGTCAGACAACATCAGAAATGCTACTCTTTTAAACCACAAAATTATATGAAAGTAAAACGTTTCTTTACCATTTAAACAACATTGCCCTGATTGCTATCACCAAGCATTACACTAAAATAGTATATGAAAACACATATAATTAGGATGATAAGACAATCAAGCATTAATTCATTTTATATTATAAAAGATTACACATATTGACATGACACTGTGTTCACAATTGCTGGATTAAAATACATTGCATTCATTTATGGTTAATACAATCAAACCATAAACTCTTCAAGGGCAGGAAGTCAGTGTTAAGGGATTATATTCCCATGTGCTCATGATGGGAGACCAGTGTTCAAGGCCTATCACCAAACCTGTGGTTTTATTAGGTCCTGATGTTCTTTTCCACATATTCCTTATGAAACCAGCAGTAATATAATTTTAAATATACTTTAGAACCCAAAGAACATGCATGAAACTGAAGAAAAAGAAAAAGAACCTTTATAAGTGTAGTCGGTGAAAAATTAAACTTGTTTCAGGTGCAGAAGGCAGTAAGACAGAGCTGCATTCTATCTCTACACCTATTCAACATATATAAAGAAAATGTAATGAGAAATGTCAAACATTATGAGACCAGAGATAAGTTTGATCAATTTGTAATTGTTGGAAATCAAATCCCAGAGATTAATATGCAGATGACACAGTTATCATATCAAATGGGGGTAAAGGATTAGAAGAGTTGATCCTTTCTGGGAAGAGAAACAATGAAAGCCACAATATTTTGCTGAGCTTGGGCAAAACAAAAATAATGTGCACAGGAAAAAACAATCCAGCCAAAGATCACAATTAACAACAAAGAAATAGAAAATGTCACACACTTTGAATATCTTTGCTTGATAATTAGCAACAATGGGGACTGTTAAAAATAAATTAGTTGCAGGCTGACCATAACACTGCAGAAACTATATAGTGTTAACTGATACAGCACCAAGCAAAAAGTAGGCGAAATATTATCCTTTGATGCTGAATTAATTAAGAACTCATGGCACAACACCAGTAAACAATTGAAAATAAAACTGTTCAGGACATGCATCTTTCATCTGGCAACATTTGGATGTGAGTCATGGACAATTTCGCAATCACTAAAGAAGAACGGACGGTTAGAGCATTGCTGTGCTGATCTGGCAGCTTCTGCAGCTTGTCTTGTTCCAGATTATCAGTGTTACCTTTAACCTGATTCATTATCTATTTACCAGTCAGCTGTCACTTCATTTTCATGATCAATTGAAATATCTTAACGATGCCGATAAACATGCTGTAATTGGACGTAAGTAGAAAGCTACCTGAAGGCACCAATTATACCATGCATTGAAATCAATGGAATTCTTGATTACCTTCACAAAAAGCAGAAAAGACTTTATGCCTCAGTTCTGACAACTCTGAAAAGTCCTGCACAGCAAATCGATTCTCTTCTACTGGCTTGCTGGCTATGCCATCTAACTCTTTGGTGTCTGACAGACCAATACCAATAGCAAAGATGTGAATATTATCAGCACGGGCTTGTTCAGCTTCAGGAACTGTTCTCCTGGAATTGATGTTGGACACACCATCTGTCACAACAATGCCAATGTTCTCAACATCTGGACGGTCTCCATTACTCTGTGTAAACATCTGTGATCTCATGGTCCTCAAGGCATCTGCTGTGTTGGTGCTACCATGACGATATGGGATGGCATCAATGGCACTGTACACATCAGCGCTGGTTCTATAAGTGTTCAGCTGGAACTGGACATAGTCTTCTGTGCTGTAAATAATCACACCCACCCTCACATTACCACCATCAATGTCTGCATCTTGCAGGAAGTCTTTCACAAATTCCTTCATCAGTTTAAAGTTGGGTTCAGTAACACTAGTTGAAGCATCCAGGACAATTACTAGATCAATCCTGACATCAGCACAGCCTGAAAGTAGCAGTGAAATATCTCTTCTTGTTGTATTCACAAACATCCATTATAAAATATGAACATACACATAACATAGTAATGTTTACTGTTGTGTTTGTTTGTTTACATTATGACATTTTCAAATAAAAAATGTTACTTAACCACAGTTTAAATTTGCATGCATTAATTATTCTTAACAAAAGTGTTAACATTTTAACTTACTAAAACATTGTTTACAATAGTAATTAGTATACACCACACTACACACATGTGCCCTGAGCTGAAAAATCAATGATAATTTACTTAAAAAGTATACTAAACACAAATTGATAACTAATATTCAAAGCAATAATGACACACTTACTGACTGCTACTTTATGAGGTGGTGGGGAAGGTTCTGTAATAAGTGGTGCTGGAGTGGAACCTAGATAAAGTACATTGAAAATGTATTAATATTCTAGAAAATATATAGTAAAAACTAAATCAAGTCAAACATTGCCATTGGAAATAGGTGTTAAATATTCTGTATTGATTCTTAAAGTCAAAGAAGGTTTCACAGCAGATGCTTAGGGAGACAAATAGCCTATATGAAAAATCAAGAGTCCATAATTTCAAAGTGACTACATTCACAGTGGAAGTGACTAAAGGGGAAGTTGAAATTTCTTTAATATGTTCTAATAAAATGTAAATTTTAAGAGAGCACATCATGCTATAGTTGGGATTCTTTCTAAAGAGCCTTTGGAACATCACATGTTGTAGGGGACTGAAAGAGATAACATACAGAGTACTGATAACATGAAGCCAGGCTTTTATTGGACAATTTTAAGCAATTAAATAAATAACATTATAAACACCTATTAAATATCACTGAGGAGGCATCAACATGTAACTGTCAGACAACATCAGAAATGCTACTCTTTTAAACCACAAAATTATATGAAAGTAAAACGTTTCTTTACCATTTAAACAACATTGCCCTGATTGCTATCACCAAGCATTACACTAAAATAGTATATGAAAACACATATAATTAGGATGATAAGACAATCAAGCATTAATTCATTTTATATTATAAAAGATTACACATATTGACATGACACTGTGTTCACAATTGCTGGATTAAAATACATTGCATTCATTTATGGTTAATACAATCAAACCATAAACTCTTCAAGGGCAGGAAGTCAGTGTTAAGGGATTATATTCCCATGTGCTCATGATGGGAGACCAGTGTTCAAGGCCTATTACCAAACCTGTGGTTTTATTAGGTCCTGATGTTCTTTTCCACATATTCCTTATGAAACCAGCAGTAATATAATTTTAAATATACTTTAGAACCCAAAGAACATGCATGAAACTGAAGAAAAAGAAAAAGAACCTTTATAAGTGTAGTCGGTGAAAAATTAAACTTGTTTCAGGTGCAGAAGGCAGTAAGACAGAGCTGCATTCTATCTCTACACCTATTCAACATATATAAAGAAAATGTAATGAGAAATGTCAAACATTATGAGACCAGAGATAAGTTTGATCAATTTGTAATTGTTGGAAATCAAATCCCAGAGATTAATATGCAGATGACACAGTTCTCATCTCAAATGGGGCTAAAGGATTAGAAGAGTTGATCCTTTCTGGGATGAGAAACAATGAAAGCCACAATCTTTTGCTGAGCTTGGGCAAAACAAAAATAATGTTCTCAGGCAAAACCACATTCCAGCCAAAGATCACAATTAACAACAAAGAAATTGAAAATGTCACACACTTTGAATATCTTTGCATGAAACTTAACAACAATGGGGATTGTTGAAAAGGAATTAGTTCCAGGCTGGCCATAACACAGCATAAATTAAACAGTATTAACTGATTCAGCGCCAAACAAACAGTAGGTTTGGTCCAAACATGGTACACAATGAAACAAACAAGTATTATAATGTAAATTTCCTTTCACTGAGCATTGCAAATGTGGAAAATACTACGGAATAAAACAAATAACACCATGGCCATAGTATAGCAATATATCATCCTTCTTTCCATATGGGGGGGGGGGGGGGGTCACAAGTGGAAACATATTATCTTTTGGCAATTAATTAATTAAGAACCTATGGCACAATACTAGTAATCAAGTGAAAATATAACTGTTTAGGACATGCATCTTTCCTGTGGCAACATTTTGATGTGAGTCATGGACAATTTTGCAATCACTAGAGAAGAACGAACAGTTAGAGCATTGCTTTGCTGATCTGGCAGATTCTGCAGCTTGTCTTATTCCTCATGTATCAGTAGTACCTTTAACATGGTTCATTATCTGTTTACCAGATCTGTTGATCAGTTGAAACAACTTAACATTGCAGATTTACATGCAGTAGTTTTGGACAAAAAAAGGGATGGGAGTGGTGGGGTACTGAAATGGGCTGTGGGGACTAAAAAAGAGGATGGGGCGGTGGGGTACCAAAATGGAGCTCTGGGGACTAAAAGGGGGATGGGAGTGGTGGGGTCCTGAAATGGGGCTTTGGGGGCTAAAAATGGGAGGGGAGCAGTGGGGTACCAAAACAACACCATAGGGGACCCAACCCCTGGGGCCCAGCCCCGTGACTCAAGCCGCTGTGATATCTTTTAGTAACACGCCTGCAGACACGAAGCTCCCGAAAAAAAACGGCGGGCTATTTTACCCCCACACGCTGGTAACAGAATGTGCTGCTAACAGAACACACTGCTACACACAGCGTGTGTATTTCCCCAGCTAACATGTGACTTGGAAGTTAAATCTCTGTGTAGCGAGCTGAGCCAGCGAGGGTGATATATAGCCACAAAATCTTGCGAGTATAACAACCTGAAGTTCTTTGCTTTATAACATACATTGAAAAACATTGTATGTGTAAAATTATATACAAATGTATACTTGACTACATATTTTAATATAAACAGTCATATATAACCACAAAATCTTGCTGTTACCTAGGTCGGCCACGTGGTCGAGTCAGTTAAACCACATCAGCAGGTCTAGAAATTTAATGGTTTGCATGCACAAACCCGGGTTATCAATTCAATATTCTAGGCTGCCGTAGTGCATATGGGGCACCTTCTAGGTTCGCTAGTATTTCGTTTTGATTAGCAACCAACAAGAGGGTCGTCTCATCTCTATATATGTGGTTTAACCAACACACCTCACATCTCTCGGAGGATGGAAAGTTGTGTGCATAAAAACCCGGGTTGTTGTCATCCTCTGAGAGGGGTGGGGGAACGAATCACAAAGCTGACTTTTGCATTTTTTTGAATTCGCGGTGGTTCCGTGTCCACTGTAAACACAGCACACCGTTTACAGGGGCGGATCCATACAAAAAAAAAGGTGGTGCTGTATGATGGTTTATAACTATACTTTTTGTCATAGGGCAGCTTTTGTTATAGAGGTACGTGATACACAATTAGAGCGGTACCAACCAGCCATATCAAGACGCGCACCACTACAAATATGCGAATACGAACGAGAGCACTCGGCGAGCGGGCACCACTCCCAGACCGCCTCCCAGAAATATTAGGGGTCGCCGGGCAGCGCGTCATGGGGCAACTACCAGTGCGAGTAACCCAAGCCGTGTCACACACAACAGGAGGAGAAAAGAAAGCAAGGGAAAAAATTTTCATACATACCTCAGAATTTTACATTGTTTATCTGAGGAGTATATCCTTCCACGCATTACTGAAATCCAGTGGCGGATCGTTCGGTGGAATAGGGGGGTGGTTCCAAACTGTCCTGATCCTGTATACATGTTATTTCGACCCTATAGCTTTTACAAATTCTGCCCGTGCCTCGTCCCTTCCTTTCAGAATGAGAGATTTTTTTTTGTCTCTTCGTTCAGATCTGCCGGCGCCTTGCTCCGAATATCTTTTTTCAACTGGTGAAATTTCTTTTCTTCAGCTGTAATTATTTTATACTCCACGTCTGTACCATCATCCAAAGCCTTTGAAACAAGGTCGGCTATACTGGAAAGCTTAGCCGTCGCCAGAGTGCAAATTTTATCGTGTTTCTTAGCTTTCGACGTTAGTTTGTGGGACGCTAGCTTGCTCCCAGCGGACATGATTCCACAAGCTAGGGCAGCTATCTCGAGCCCGACAACTACAGGGGCAGCGATAATGGTGGTAAGAAGCCCAACACCCCCCCCACCCCCATACCAAGGCTAGCCGCCAGCATCACGCTGTCCACGGCATCTAATGCATTAACAGCACGCCAATATTTTTATACAGTGCAGCCCGTTTGTCACTTTCATCTTCCAGAGACTTCCGAAGACGGTTAATCTCCTGAATGCGATAGGTACCGCCGTCACTAGTATCAAATGACGGATAGAGCGACATTATTCTTTGCACGTCAAACCTACTTCTTCAACTGAGATATTAAATGTTCAATGCGAACGGTGCTAATCGGGCCTGTAGTGAACAAAAGCCGGACAAAAGAAGTAACGATATTAAAGATGATTTCATCCACCGCAACCTCATCGAGCTCTACTATAATGCCCGTCTCTGTTGCCCGGGCCGCCCACGTCCCGTCGGCCGCAGAAGTGATTACGAGAGCAACATGCCTGGGGAGTGTTGACGCACTCCATTTAATAGAGACCTCAGGAAGGACTGTGACAACCTCAGTCTGCGCCGCATACCCAATAGCTAACTCGAGATACATGGTTGACTCCTTAAGAGGCTTACCTAGCATATCAAGGTCAGCTTTACACTCTGTAATGGCCTTCAAGCAATATTTAGTCCCCTGGGCTTTAGCCTCAGTCACCGATATGGCATAGAAGGTGGGCTTGGCGCACTGCATTTTCAGAAATGACTGGTAGGTCACAATAGGAGACTTGTTGGGGCGTGTGACCGTCTTGCAGGCCTGATAGCTCACAAACGCCTTGCCCATGTTGGTTAACCTGATAAGTATCCCATTGGGCTCGAGGTGAGTATATCCCATGCGAAGCTCAAACTGCAGATCCCAGTCATCGTCGTCGGGATGGTCTATGGCGGCACGAGCATAGACCCCCTGGGAGTGAGCTGGAGGCCATATATCTTGTAATTATGACCCGGCTCCCGCCACCCAATAGTATCGGCCAAATCAGCAAAGGTTAGGGTAGAGCATGCTATTGGGCGATGCCTTCCTGGACCTTCTGAATCAGCCATTGCGCTGTTTGATGTGGAGTTCACAACTTAGATATGCCAGTGGCGCAGAATTGTCTTGTTCATCACAAACTGAAAGTCTAATATCGCTTAGAGTTCCAGTCTCCAACTTCTTATAGCGAGGCACAGAGAAAATCTCGTGCATCCCTTGATTACATACACATTTTTAACAGGCACAGCCCTGAGGAGTGTGGAGGGAAGCGAATTATGGTGGTTCTCATATGATGATAGACCATCGAGATGAATGTACAACTCCTTATATATGAGAAATCTAGGAAATTTTCTTGCGGTCTTCACATGATTATCGCTGTGAGAATGCTCGCTATGGTGATGCCCTGCTCTCGGAACAGAGTCCGAAGCCTCTCACCCAGTGTGGTGTCTTTATTGACCACCCGATGAATGGTTTCACTGATCCGGCTGAATTGGGTGCGCAAGTCTTCGTGTAACTCAGCAACTTCTATTAAAAGCCTCTTCTTAGCTTCTTCAATATCGACAATCTTTTGTTCTTGAAAGTCCATACTGTCCTCATTGGGTGCTATCAACATTTTCCGCCGCCGTATGGTGATCTCTTTATCTTGCTGGTCGAGAATAACTAGGTAGTTTGTGAGCTTACCTTCAATCGTTGTCACCGCTTTGTTAAGCGCCATGAGCCCCCGGAGTTCTCTCACTGGAGGTAGGCCTTTCTCCCCCAGGTACTGGTCTATGTGTGAGGTTTCTAAAACCCGCTGCACTTATGGACTCGACATAGTCCGTTCTAAGATATTGCCAACATTTGAAGCTATTTGTGGGACATCCTGAATATCCACACCGCCTAGAGCTGGTTGTTCCTGTGCCAGAGCACTATCAGTCTGCACGAGGACGGAGACAGCCTTTGGTGGTAGTTTGTCCACAAAACCCAATGCACGTCTGGTACTCTCTTTGAGGCTACTCAAAGCTAAAGGAAAGCCACCATCTAACCGTGTAATCCTTTCTTTCCCAACATAGAGCGCATTCCTGCTACCCAACCTAATTTTTGTATAATCTTTACCAGTTATAGGTGTGATACCCCATATCGTCTCCACCCTTTTAAAATAGTCATCAATAGCGCTGTTTTCTAGCTCCACTTGTAAGTTGGGGGGTAGACCCCTCTGTGACGGCCACTCGGTATTAACAATGCGGGGATTATCGACATCAAAATCGTCGTCGATGAAGCCTTCCCTTCTTCCTCGTCCGTTTCAGATCTCCCCTCTTCACCACCAAAATCAGTCAGCTCAACTCTATCCATATTAGATATTGCTACAAAGCAACAACAATAAACAACTAGCCATGTCTTCAAGTGCATATGGTTGTAAGCTTCCCCCTTACCGCCGTCTCCGGGAGCCGCTCGGTGTGAAAGGATAGCGGCAAACAATCATCGTGACCAACAATCCATTTACGATCGGTCCCAAGCAGCAGTTACTAGTCCGTTTCCCAAATCTCGGTGCACATGATGTTATCGTGCCTGGGTTAGTGCGGCTGGCATTCAATGTCGACCTCAGCTCACCTGATGTCAACCGGTTGGTGGTCCAGAACCTCGGCCGAGCGCTGGTTCAAAAGCTGATCGTCAGGCTCTCGGGCAATGAAGTCTTCTCTCTTGTGGACAGTGACGTCTACAACGTCTACCTGGATCTTTGGAAGAGCCGATCGGAGCGGGCGATCGCTGTGTATCAAGGCATCGATACAAGCACTGGTATGAATGTGACCAAGGCGCGTGTTGGCGCAGCGGATGCTGTTGTTCTCTCCCCCCCCCCCCCCCGCCAATGTGAAAGACGTGGCCATCGCGAAGGCCTTCAAAAACAGGTACTACATACCACTAGACTTTGAGCTGCTTGAAACGCATGTGCCCTTCTACCAATCTGCTCTTAGTGATCGACTGGAGATTGAGTTGACCTTTAACGATGTTTCCCGTGTGATTCGTGCATCTGGTAAAGATGTCGGACATCGACACCGGGAGATTCGTTAGTGCTGTTTATTAATGGAGTTCACACTTAAGCCACACTCGGCCATCATCACAGGCCCCACATCGTGTGGTAAAACAGAATTCATTCTCGACCTCCTGGAAGGCCCGTACAGGAGTGTTTTGGAGCATATTGTCATTGCTTGCCCTTCGGAACGATACAATGAAACAAACCGGGCCCGGCCGTGGGTGTGGTCAGATCCCGAGGTCTTCATATTTGACCCTGGTGATCGGCTGCTCAAATGGCTAGAGGCCTTCTATAAAATGTTTCAGGGGACGCCAACGTTATACATCATTGATGACTGCAGTGCAGTCAACGCTATTGCGCAGAAGCGGACTATGTTGACTTATCTAGCTTTTAGCGGGTGACATGCCCAGCAAAGTCTGTGGGTTCAAACCCAGAAGTACAACGCCGTTGCGAAAGGCCTCAGGGCGCAGACACAGTGGGTGGCGTTCTTCCATTCCAAGGATAGCTTTGAAGACTGGACGAGAACTACGTCATCCACTCTAGGGAGGAACGTGATAGGGTGCGAAAGCAACTCGAAGCTAATGAGTTCTCAAAGCTGGTACTGAGGACCAAGTTCCCATTTTCTTATAAAGTGCTCAAAGCTGGTGAGGTTTGTTAGATACTAAGCATATGTTAAGCATATGTTAAGCATCAGCTAAGCATATGTTAAGCATCAGCTAAGCATATGTTAAGCATCAGCTAAGCACCACTTAAGCATGTATGAAGCAGTGCTTTGTTACTCCGTAACAGACTTAGTTGTATTACAACTGATATGCACATGCTGTGTGCTTGGATGGGTTGTGCATTCCTATATTAGAGTTAGACGTTGGGTATTTGCAAACGCCGTGATGGATACTCGACCAGCTGTTCCGTGAAAAGGCAAAGCCAGCAGAGTCTGCTCCGGATGCAACACCACCTGCAACAACACCACAGTCCGGACATGCAACACCACCTGCCACAACACCACAGTCCGGACATGCGTTGCATCGTGAAAGGCTGGCAGTACTTGCGGCTGGGGGACGTGTCGGGCAGTATATAGGAGGTAAGTACTCCAAACTTACAGTGGAACAGGTTGAGGCCTTGCCTGATCAAGAAATTGAGAAGCTATATGCGAGGCACGAGGCGAGGCTTGGAGCTGCAATAACAAAGACCCTGGGCACGGCTATGCTACAGATGTACGCACAAGTGGCATGTATGTTCCTCCCCATTGATAATAATCAAGCTTTAGTGACAGACCTGGAGGCCGACCCTTTTCTAGGGCATGTGCTAAACACAGTTACATGTGAACTCTACCATAAGTTCGGCATATGCTTAGCACCTGCAACTGTCGCGCTAGCAACTTTTAGGCACTGCCATTTTGGACATATCTGCCCTAAGCAAGAACAAGATGGAGGAGGAGACCTCCCGACACCCAAATGCCTCCTGACCGGATCCTCCCTAAACGGTAAGCGCTGAGGCTCAGCTTGCCTTGTTGGTAGCTGGCCATCTGCCCGTTATGCATGCGCATCCCTCGGTTCTCCACTCTATGGACCCCTCTAACTATCTCGTAGATGGGCCAGCTCGTTAATTTGTGTGTGAGGATCTGCTCGTTGTCTCTCCAGACACACAGCTACCCCCTAGCACAGTGGTTCTCAACCTTTTTTGGCCCATTCCCCCCTTCACCATATTTTCAGAACGTCATTTCCCCCCCCCCCCTTTCATATTTCCTATCTAAAAATCCCCTCACCCCTACACAGTATACGTAAAAGTGGAAGACAAATGTAATAGCATATACTAAAACAAGTCTAGACATCCACATAAAACATGATTTGTGGGTCTACTTACTTTATAAAATGAATTTTAGAAGGACGAGACATACATAACTGTAAAGTATGAAGGGAAAAACTATGTCAAGTAATCGGTTCTTGTATTAACACGATCTTGAAATGGTCTTCATTCCCCCCCCCCCCCCTGGAAACCCTGAAATTCCCCCTGGGGGGGGGGGGGGATTCCCCACCGGTTGAGAACCACTGCCCAGCAGGATTCTAAGTACCCGTAGGCTCTAGTGTTGACACCATCAGCACAAATCCACTTTTTCGTGTCCATAGGGCTCAGAGATGTTTTGTTCATCTCATAAACTCCTATCTGGTGACCCTTGCTTCGTATGGTAATCTGTGTGTGCTTGTATTCATGCCGGCCGAACAAGCTTTCCTTGTAGTGTTCGTGTCTGAGGTCCTTTTTCACAACCGCTCGAGCCACCCCTTTGGCTTTCTTGAAGTTGGTGGCTTCTAGGATTGAGTACATCTTCGGCCTGAAAACAACGAACTCAGCTATCGGACGACTGTTGCATTCGTCTTTGAATTTGCCGACCACCTTTTTATTCGCTACCGAATGGTTGGGGTGGTCGCGTGGATAATCTGAGAAATCGTACCAGTCGGGTGGGCTTTCATGTCAGCATACACATCATCAGTCTCCACCTGAAGCAGAAGAGAGTCAGTATCAGTGTAGCAGAGCTGTATGTACTCTATTACCATATTGTGGTTTAAGCTTGTTGTACCAGAAATCGTACATGAGGTACTTGGATATGTCCAGAATGGCTTGCCCACAATAGACTGGTTTATTCAGCTTGACCCTGGTCTTGATGCTGTGCACCGCAACTAGTCCACCGTTGAAGATTCTACACGATTCGAAGTTGGGGCTGGCGGTTAATTTTTGGAGCCGGTCAGTCTCGGTACCTCTGACAAGGTTGACTCTGATGCGTTTGCGAACATTCTCCATACTCTTCCCGAAGACGGCGTTGTTCATCAGCTTGAAGAAGTCCTTCTCAACTTGGCTTGGGCACGTAGAGAGGTGTTCATCTCTATGTAGGGCTTCATTCATTGGCTCTGATTGAACTTGATGGCTCGGTGGATCTGGGTGACCTCTATGCCTAGGTTGTGATAGAGTTTGAGATTGCGGTATTGGACGACGTATGGCTCCTTGTTGTGGAGGTGGGGTACCAGCTTTGTTTGCTCCGTGAACTTACCCCCCCCCCCCATTTTGTTCTGGAGCTCGCGCTGATAGCCATTCAACCAGGCCTCTGGGATGGCCATTGTTTCTGGGGCTTGCGGATAGTCGCTGTGGGCTTCATGTAGATGTGCTGGGTACTTCATATCAACCTCAACAAGCCATCCCTCTGGGGCGTTGTCGGGGGTGTTCAGTACCTCCTCGAGAGTTGGATTGGCCCATTGGAACCCACCGGTGGGGAGGTATTCCATCATGGCCCACCCATACAGATTATTTGCATCTAGGTACATAATCCATGAATTGGGGGGCCTTGGGGTTATAGTCTGAAGTCTTGGGGTTGTTGGCTTTGGCATACCGCTTTGAGACCATGGCCACACCCCCTCGGAAACCCTTCTCAAAGAGAAGGTGCATGTCCAAGTCGGTTAGGAGCTCGAGTTGCACCTTCGTCTTTTTATAACAGAGTCTCTCTGATAGGGGATCTGGATGGGCGTGCAAGGGAAAGGGTCTAGTATTCAACAATGCACGGTTGGGCACATCACTAGGGGGTAGCTAGGGCGGATCATCCTATGACGAGCATCTTGGGAACAAAGTTAGTTGTGACCATTCTACAGTCCGAGAAGGTCGCTTGATTATTATGGGTACCATCGGGAATGTTGTTTAGTCTGAGTGTAACAACATCAAAGCTTTGTAATCAAGTATTGTGGAATTGAGAATTGATGTTTCCTGCAATAAACTATGAAAATGAATAACGGCCGGAGTTTGAGTGAGTCTCTAGAGTTAGAGTGAGTCTCTAGAGTTAGAGTGAGTCTGTTTCTATCGTTCGTCCAAACTACGTAGTCTCCTCGGACACTGCTATAGGAGGCGAAATGGTGCCCACGACTCAGGATTCCTGGTTGTCGCGGAATCTCAAAACGCCGTCTACTGTGTAACACATAGAAGTAGCTCCAAAATTATGAAGATCTTTGTTCTGCTCGTATAAATTACCCAGAAACAGGATTACGGCACGGTTCTACACTTATATTGAACGTTCAAACGAAATTGACAAATGGCCACTACGACGTCTGTGAGAGTTACAGCAGCCAAAAGCCCGGCTAGGGGTGGCTGTCTGTAATTAATTCTTTAGCGAACCTTGAATTCCTGTGCAGTCCACCGCTATCAGGTCGCTCCTGAGCTCTGTTGGGTTGTGAAGCCCGCCATCAAATCGCTCCTGAGCTCTGCTGGGTTGTGAAGCCCGCTATCAAAACGTTCCTGAGCTCTGCTGGGTTGTGAAGCCCGCCGTCAAAACGTTCCTGGGCTCTGTTGGGTTGTGAAGCCCGCTATCAAAACGTTCCTGAGCTCTGCTGGGTTGTGAAGCCCGCCGTCAAAACGTT
Source organism: Cepaea hortensis (assembly GCA_963921405.1). Classification (NCBI taxonomy): domain Eukaryota; kingdom Metazoa; phylum Mollusca; class Gastropoda; order Stylommatophora; family Helicidae; genus Cepaea; species Cepaea hortensis. The sequence continues at coordinate 43,808,845 of OY992879.1, forward strand.
CCTGAGCTCTGCTGGGTTGTGAAGCCCGATATCAAATCGCTCCTGGGCTCTGCTGTTGGAAGCCCGCTATCAAGTCGCTCCTGGGCTCTGCTGGTTGTGAGGCCCGCTATCAAGTCGCTCCTGGGCTCTGCTGTTCGTGAAGCCGCTATCACGTCGCTCCTGGGCTCTGCTGTTCGTGAGGCCCGCTATCAAGTCGCTCCTGGGCTCTGCTGGTTGTGAGGCCCGCTATCAAATCGCTCCCGAGATCGTTCACCCATGTGGTTTTCAACCGACAGGAATTTCATTGCTGCTGGTCCTGAATCGACAGAGTTGTGGCACTCATCATAGTGGGATTAGAGTGTTCTAGACTTTGCAAGGTTTCTCAAACGGTAATTAGTTATTAATTAGAAAATTGATTGATATTGGTTATATTAATTATTACCTCATTGAGACATGTAGCAAAGAACATGAAAGAGTTAGGCCAAGATCTGAGAAGGGTGACCGTGTGGCTAAAAGAATTGAAAGTAGCGGTTAGTGAGGTTGAAAATTTTGTAGAAGGGTTACGGAGAAGAACGACTGGGCAAGAGACCTATAGATTTAATGTGGAGTGCAATAGAGTAGGAAGGAATAACAGGATACAGCCAGTACTTAATGGAGACAGAAGACGATATGATTTCACGTATGCAGGTGGTCACGATGAACCGAGACCCGATGTCTATAAGGTGGGGGGTGGTGAAAGGAGAAGTAATTGTGACATGTCAGACTTGTATAGGTGTTATAGGTACAGAAATATACCCGAGAGAAACCTTTCCAGGAAACAATGGAGTTGACCCTCCTATAGTGAGAACGCTAGGACGTTGAGGGACGAGTGGCTCGAAAGATGACAGAGACAATATATAAACTCCGGTGTAAGAGACAGAGTTGAACCTATAAATAAGATGCAAAATACCCCTAAGGTGGTTGCGAATGTGACTGTTAGACATGAAAAGAAAAGGGTTGTGGTAGAGAAAATAGACCAAGAGACACAGACGCAGATGATTGAAGTGGTAGAAAAGAACACACAGACATAAATTGACACCGTAGAGAAGTCAACCCAAGTACAACCAAATAAGAAAATAGAAAAGGGAGGTCAAACCAAGATGGTAGAACCACCTCAGGTGAAATCATAAAAGAGAGACACAGTCAAAATTAAGGAAGATAGACAGACAAAGACCAAGAATGCTAGGAAGAAAGTTAGAAAAAGTGTTAAGGCTAGGACTGCGACCAGTCTATTGGTAAATGTAGGAGATGACGCGACTGGTGTATCAGATTCGTCGGATGGAGACATTGAGTTTATCCCTGACCGGAGCATGAAAGATGATGGTATAAATAAGAATATCAGGTGTATTGGTTCAGATTATAGAGACGTTGCTTTCACTTCTACAGCATACAGTAAACAGGCTGGTGGAACAACTATAGGCACTGATTATTCGGAGGACGAGATAGGAAGATATATACAATATGGGACAATGACAGATACGGCAAACGAGCAACCACTAAGAAGAAATAAAAGACAGGCTGCTGTTAAGAAGAAAGGGATAGCAGGAATAGAAATTTACCATGGCTGTGCAGAGGATGATGCACGGAAAATCAAAGAATATATGATGCTGCGACCACAATATTTTACAGGAAGCTCTAGGTATTAAGAGGAAGAAGCAGATCATTGTTATAGGAGATAATTTGCTATGATTAGAGCGGAAAACTTGAGTGGGAATTGACTGTAGATGACGGAACGCGTTGATGGTGTAGGATGAGGTGATGAGGAGGTTGATGAGAAGTGACTGAGTAGTGGAGTATCGGAGTGATCTGTCTGGTTATGATACGTAGGGGGTGTCTTTGCGTGCGTAAAAGTGTAGACAAACCTGTGTTCGTCGCGTTGATTAGAGAATGAAGTGTGGAATTTTGAAACGCCGTCTGGGTAGAATGCATGGATAGAACATAGAACGATGTCAGGTTCTTAGTAATAGCACATGGCGGGGCCGCTGATATACTTCAGAGTTGAAGCAGTGTGAAGGGAAATTGTTTAAGAATCACCGAAAGGATGCACTGTCTGAGTGAGCATAATATACGCGTGTTAAAAGGAGAAGTTGACAGTACGCTTATGCTGCGTTGAGTGTGTTTGATTGTTTTTCCGAGGAAACAAAATGTTGAATGTCGGAGTGGTTTGCTATAGAGAATTAAGAAGGACAGAGAGTGTCATGCGTGCATATCTTGTGTTTGGTTGTGGTGAGTAGAGTGTAGACGAATTAGAGTTTGAAACGTCCCTTGTCCAGAGTGGCCAGATGGAGTGGGATGCTCACGGTGAGTGATGTGTGCTGGAGTAGTTGACGTAATGTAAAGATGACACGGAGAGATGTAGCCTGGTTATGAATGTTGATTGCTAGAGCTAATGTGTTGTTTGAGTCGGGTTAACTCTGAGCTTTTGAAATGGAGTGAATGATTGAGAAAGTAGTTAGATTGTGAAAGTCCTATGTCAGATATTGAATTAACGTTTTGGTTGTCGTTTTATGAAGCAGATCCGGTATCGTTGGCGGAGTTATGCTGAAGTGAGATTGCCTGATGCAGAGGAATGAGAGAATATAGCGAGGACGTACTCAGTATGTCCCATCGGAGTGAGATTTGTTGTGAGGGGCTGTTGTTAAATTTGTGGATGATGATTACTGTTGGCCAGATGTGGTCCGAGGGATGTGAGAGGCGTGACTGCCAGCGTAGTATAGTCGAATGAAGTGTAACCTTGAGTGTCGTGTCGGACGAGAGATGAGAAGATGATGGAGATTAGTGATGCAGGAGAATAGAACATTTGTTACGTCGGGTGGACAAGAGATTTACTTGAAGGTCGTTACGAGGTAGAAGTTGTGATAGTGATTAGTATACGTCCAGAGAAAACTAAGTACAAATGAGAAAACAGATAGGCTGGGTTACGCTTATCTATAATAGGTTGGAAGTGATTGTTAACTTCCAAAGAGTCAAGTAAAGCGGAGAGATAGCGTAGCACAGTTGATGTGAAATTGAGCAAACCGTGCTGTGGATAGCAGTACACTCCTAGCTTGATAGTTGTTATTTTTATAGTAAAGATTGATGAAGTACCAGAATAGTTCTCTGATTGTCTCACCGTAGATGATGAATATTTAAGCTGTGGATAACAGGAATTTTTTTTTGTTTTATTGGCCGTCATTTTGGGGCAGATACGATTTTTTTTTTTTTTAAAAGAGTATATATTGTTTTAATTAATGTTGGGGGATATATGTGTCCATACAAGTGACAATTATTGGGAAAAAGGGGTGTCGTGTTTTGTATTGTCGTCGTGTCCAATTAATTTTGATTGTAGTCTCCATGGCCTTTTAATTTGTTAAATATTAGCAAAGTACTTTGACCAATTAGTTTGACTCTAGTTGTCAGTTTGGTCTTTATAATTAAGTTGTAAATTTAACTCCGTAATTTTTATGATTTGTTGACCAGCCTTGAATTTTGCTTGGTTTACTTTATTTGCACATTGGGTCATTAAGATATGGTGAAAGGACATATTAATTGCGTCCGGGCTTGGTTTTCAGCTCATTATTACGTTCAGGTAGCCATCATATTAATGATCTCTATAGTAAATAGACATTTTCTGGTGGTTTCGGGTTGCGGGGATACCGTGGTTGACGGAATATATAACGTTTGGGGTAGTAATAACATTGAGTACCATTTAGTCAATATTTTGGCCTGGTCATGAGTTGTTGTGTTTTTTTTTTTTTTCGTGTAAATAATTAGTCCGTAAAATCGACTAATAATGTTTCATGACATTATATAATTTTGTCTTGGTTAAAAATGATTCTTATTTTATTATGTATATTATTTTGAAAAATGTCGGGGGATAAAATGTTATATGAAAAGTAAGGGGGGAAAGTGTTCTGTTTTAAATTGCGCTTGGTGTTCAATTACTCATCATTTGTAGTTTCATTTAGTTTGCCTTGTTTAAATATTAGCATATTATCTCGATCACTTTTAATTATCAGTTTCAAAAATTTTAATTATTTTTGGTCCTTATATTTGAGTTGTCGTTGACCATGTTTACAATCAGTTTTGAGTAAAATAGTTTTTTTTTTTTGTGGGTGTTCAATTACATGAAGTTATAAAACAGAAACGATAAGTGCTCAATAAGACTTGTCCATATTAAGTAGACATGGTAATAAGGTCCTTGGGAATTGTTATACGGCTGGATGCAGAATTACGTTCAGAAGATATGGGGCAACTTTGGGACATGGTCTTGATGGGGTTGGTTTTTAACAAACCTGGAGTGAACATGGATTGAGTGCCATGACGTTCTAGATAGCTCATAAGTGCCCTGGGGATTGGTCGGTTGCTGCGGTTAACGGCGTCACCATAGATACTGTTGCAGGGTTTTAGAAATTAGCTATGACTAAGGGGTATTAAAGTCGCTGCGTTAGTCAGCAATAATAGAAGCACACATGGACTGAGCGCCATGTTCAGAATGTGGGGTTTGGTTTAACCTGGGGGGTGGCCATAAATGGGGCTGTGGATATCAGCACAACTTGTAATGTTCGAGGGTTAAGTGAAAAAGGGGTTAAGTATGTTCATAATATATGAACTGTCAATATTTTTTTGAGTGCTGTGGTAACAGCACGACCCAGATCGGACATGGATTAAGAGCCATGAAGTAAAAGAGTGGGTAATAATAGAACGTCTATAATAGATAGAGACGTATAAGATGGGGTAGACAGGGTAGACGTTACAGACATTTTAGTAGGAGATGTTTATAATGTTGGAGGAGTCTTTGAGGAGTAGGGCCCATAATGGACCTTTTGATTGCGGCCTCGGGATGTGTTTTGTGGTTGACATTACATTTCGAGGTTGCTGTGGCTGAGGTAACGTTCAGAGCCATAATATCAGTGGTGTCTGTAATAAATGGACATTTAGGGGTGGTTTCGGAATTGCTAGGTTGCTGTGGGTTACGGCATAACCTAAAGTAACTGGGAGAGATAGGTTAAACGATCAGAGCCATGATGAGGTGCATTGATGATATTTTTGTGTGTGGTGCTGTGGATATCAGCACAAACTGTAGTAGGCAGAGATTAGGTGAGTTTCGGGGATATGATAAGAAAGCTGGTAGAAGTGTTGCCATAATAAGTAGTATATTTGAGTTGTGAGAGATATATATTTGTTTTTTAGACTTTACTGCATAAAGTCTCAGGGCGACATGGTGGGGTAAATGTGAGTATGGTTTTGTGAGGAAGAGTTCTTGTTCTTTACTCTCCGGTGGCCACCGATTCTTTGTCTTCCTATCGTGTGTTAGTTTGAATGGCTTCAAGATGGTTGAATTTGGAGAATTAGTAATGCTGAGGTAATGGTTATTGGCGTAGACATGTTGATGATGATGATAGAGAGTATGAAGTGTTTTCAGAAGAGTATGGCATTTTGAATTTTTATGATTGAGATCAGATATACATGTACATGATGACAATAGAGGTAAAATTAGAATTTAGTGAGGGTTTAAGCGGATTGCTTGTGACCTTGTGGAAGAGAAGAAGAAGTACTGAAGGTCCACAGTTATGGTGGGGTGTTATATGACTAAGAGAAATAGTGGATAGCTAAGTTTCATGCAGGGTTGTAACTTACTTACTTAGAAGAAGTTTTAAGGCTTAAGTAATGTTGGGGGGTAATGGCAGATAGTTATAGGACAATCCACGAGCAGTTGAGTAAAGTTGTGTTATAGATAGTGGTGGTGGATGGCTATGGATCTCAAGAGAAGTTAAGTAATAAGAGGGTAGTGATTAATAATGAAGATAATAAGAGTCAGAAAGACCCCGATGATAAGAAATGGTAAGGGCTTATAAAATGTCCCAGGTTATATGGTATTTAGATTTCTTTTGCTGTGAAATTTAGAGTATGTAGGTTTTGGGCTTAAGACTTTTCGGTGAAAAGTCTTGGTTGAGGAAAGAGAGGAATATATAACAGAGTCTCTCTGATAGGGGATCTGGATGGGTGTGCAAGGGAAAGGGTCTAGTATTCAACAATGCACGGTTGGGCACATCACTAGGGGGTAGCTAGGGCGGATCATCCTATGACGAGCATCTTGGGAACAAAGTTAGTTGTGACCATTCTACAGTTCGAGAAGGTCGCTTGATTATTATGGGTACCATCGGGAATGTTGTTTAGTCTGAGTGTAACAACATCAAAGCTTTGTAATCAAGTATTGTGGAATTGAGAATCGATGTTTCCTGCAATAAACTATGAAAATGAATAACGGCCGGAGTTAGAGTGAGTCTGTTTCTATCGTTCGTCCAAACTACGTAGACTCCTCGGACACTGCTATACTTTTTTAGGAATGCGTCCCATGCTAGGCTTGGCAGACTGATGTAGTGGGCTGGGTCGAGCCGATACACCCGCATGCAGTTGTCTCGGAATGTCTCGAAGACATCAGCCAGTAAGAGGGTGTCTGTTTTCAGGTATAGATCGTGGAAGCCTCCGAGCGTTTTGCAGTCGAGCTCCTGCCACACTTTCTGGGCGTGGGTGTAGTCAGAGTCACTGATTCCTTCTCGAGTGAGCTTGCTGTAGAATGCCTCTTTGGGTGGCAGGCGGTCCTCTGCAAAGCGCTCGAAGCTGTCCATGTATTCGTAGGGGTATACACTCTTGCGGAGAAGGAGATGTGACTGGCACTTGCTTATCGTGGCCCTGAACTTGTTCATGAATATAACATGGCGATGAATGGCTGCGACAGAATGGACCAAATGGTTGGATATTATAATATCCATGATAGGAAAACCATTAAGTGGTGGAAGAAAATCTACTACTGGATCTTTGAAATTGCACAGATCAATGCTCACATCCTACATTCTATATGCCAAACAGAGAAAGGAGGAAAAAAACTGTCATTGAAGGATTTCAAGAAAAGTTTACTGGAAAGTGCTCATTGCGAAGCAGCTCAGAGTATTCCTGAAAGTTTGACACTCTGCCTGCCGAAGAATTTCAAAAAGTCAGTTGCAGGAAATTATGTCGAAAGAGTCACAGGAGCCAAGCATTTAATAGAATTTGTCGGTGTCAATAGAGAATGTGTTTTTTGCAGCACTCGAACTAAACGACACAGATCTTCTTTTGTTTGCTCCGGCTGCACTAATAGACCACACTTGTGCGCCAAAGTTTGCTTTGCAGCCTATCACAAATAGACTGCCACATATAGTAAATAAAAACAAACAGACATTTGTAAATATTCATTGTAATTAAATGTAAATCTGCCAAGTGTTTTCCTAATTTTTGTCTGAAAAAAAAAATACATGATTCAGAATCTGCAGCAAAACTTCTTTTCGGATGGTTGATTGGAAGCAATGGTGTTCATAGTTTAGAATAGTGTTGTTTGTTCAGTAAATTCAATTGGATTAGCAGTGATCAGGATATTGGATAACAACGCCCCCTCGGTAAGTACAATGTTTACATTATTTTTTACCTCTTTTTAACAAATTATGTTAGAAGTTATATTATTATTTTTATTTTATTTACAACATACAGCAAAAATTACCTACCAACATATTCCTTGTGCAATCCCCTTTATTTTGATATATAATACAACATTTCTGCTAAAATTTTAACCATTTTCATAACATTATTGCGACATACACCAATTTCCAGATTTCGGCCATTAGTTTTTTTCATTTTTGTGAAAAAGACATGGTTCAGAATATGCACCAAAACTTCCTTTTGGGTGATTTATATGAGCAATACTATTTATATTCTTGAAGACAAGTGGTGTTTGTTTGATTATTCAGTAAATTAAACATGATTAGCAGTATAGGAGTGTAGAAAACACATTCTAAGTGCAATGTTTACATTATTTTTACCTACTTTTGTCCAATTATTTTACAAATTATATTATTATTTTTATTTTATTTACAACCTAAAGCAAAAATTCTCCTACCAACATATTCCTTGTGCAATCCCCTTTATTTTGATATATAATACAACATTTCTGCTACAATTGTAACCATTTTCATAACTTTACTGTGACAGACCCCACCTTCAAGATTTCAGCCATTATTTTTTGTCATTATTTGTGAAAAATACATGGTTCAGAATATGCACCAAAACTTCCTTTTGGGTGATTTAAATGAACAATACTGTTTATATTCTTGAAGACAAGTGGTGTTTGTTTGATTATTCAGTAAATTAAACATGATTAGCAGTATAGGAGTGTAGAAAACACCTTATAAGTGCAGTTTTTTAAATAATTTTTACCTCTTTAATTTCAGTTGTTATTATTAAACCTCTCATTATTGTCATAATATTTGTAACCTATCAATTAATTATTAACACTGTCATGTTCCTTGTGCAATCCTCTTTAATTTGATATGTAATACAATAGATCTTCTACCATCTTAACCATTTTAAAAGCATTATTGTAACACACCCCTAGTTCCAATTTTCTGCCATAAATTTCTGTTTGGTCACAGCCCAGTTTTTGTTTGGTAGTGAAAGAGTTAAGACAGTCCAGGGGGTGTGCTTTTCTGTATTGCACGTCTCACATCTTTAGATTATGTCGCTGCCTCTACGTGTCAGAGCCATTGATTTGCCACAGTACATCAGCTCGCTGAGATTCCCCACCAGGGTGTTTAGAGAGCTGTTCATGAACTGTAGGCTGTCAATGAATTGCAGCTGTCCGATTGTGAATGAGGCGTACTTCTCTATGGTGTTTGGTATGCAGGTGATTGTTGTGTTGTCTACTTGTTTGGTTTGCCATTTACCATCTTTCTTCTTCTTGTAGACGGTCCTTTTTCCCCAGTCCAACCTGCCAGCCGCTTGCATGATGATGTGGGAGTCGTATCCTCTTAGATTGTGGAAGACTATAGGTATCTTCAGCTTGTCTTTGTTGATATGCCATGCTCGATTACAGGTATTGTGGGCCGCGCCACGGTATTTGCTTGTAATATGGCAGTGGTCTCTCACCTTGTCCCCCTCCAGCGGCTCTTCACAGATATGGCAGGTCGTGGCGGAGGCAAAGTCTTCACGGTCTTGTTGCCCCAGCACCATCAGTGCCGGCCTCTGTAACTTATTACGGATGGTGACCTGATCTCGCCCCAAGCGTCGGAGAAATTCATCGGCGGCGTCTTCCCCCGATATATGACTGGGTTTGTAATGAGGCCGTCAGAACGTACAATGGTGTAGCCGAAGCCGCAGGGGGACTGCTCGGCAAGTTGACGTGTGTTGCTTTGGTTTGGATCCATTGCCGCGCTATGTACTGGAACGTTCAATGTCTCAAAGTCTGCGTATATGATGTATGGTGCCCTCATCTTTTTCTGGAGGGATATGAATTTCATCTTGTTCTCCCCCCCCCCCCTCTGGCAGGACATTCACTTGGTTGACTGTGTTGATGCCATGGCAGAGTGGTGTGTGCTGGTCCAAGGTTTCCTGAGAGGAGTGTACGTCGAGACAGTTGAGACATGGATAATTTTTACCCTTGTGTTTGCTGTTTCCGTATAGATGTTGCCCCACATCCTTAATCCATACATAGTGCCTATTCTCATCCTTGATCAGGAGCAAGAGGTTGATTTGGTTGTGCTTGAGAGTAGTGGTTCAGAGTATCGCTGGTCCATTGTCCCACCCAAAGACCCTGACAGCTATGGTGGGATTCAGGTTTTCAAACCTATCAATGCTGGTCAGTTGTACCGGGAACTTGATTCCTTCAAAGTTTAGCTCACCCAGGTGGGTTCTATAATTGTTGAGCCTATCAGAATGCTCTCCGTGCGCTACTGGGTAGAGGGCTGAGAGCTTGGCCCATTCAAAGCAGCAGTTGTCCTCATTCTTCACATTCACAACACTATGTGGTGGGATGAAGCTGGGAGTCATGAAGTAGCTAGAGCCTCAGAAAGGTTGGTATTTTACTATGTAGAGATCGAGCTGGACACACTCATCATAGCTCCAATCCGAGCCCTGTTCGGTGAAACATTCACTGTCAGCGAATATCTTGGCTCTGGCGAGGTTCAACCCCTCATCAATATCCCCTTCGTGCAGTACTTCATGGTATCTGCTTCCATGGATTGCGATTGCTGTTATTGTTCCATCTTCTGGGGTGGTGCGAGTGTATTTTAGGTGGAGATATAGCTGCATTTTAACACTACCGTACTCCTCTAGCGCTTCCTTCACCAACATCTTTGTGGTAGGTCTCATCGCTTCGAGAAAAAGATCTGGGTTGTCGTTCTCAGTTCCCTGGGGGGCGACAGCTTCGTATTTTCTCATGCTCCCCTCAACCTCCCTGGCGAGTTTGTATTTTGGTGCATTGAGGTAGAATGCCCCCTCCCTCTCTGCGTCCTTCTCTTTGAGGCAGAGGAAGTTGGCTTTGAGGACGGTGCGACGCTCGGCGGGCTGCGCACATTGGCGTCGGCACTGATCGCGACTCGGTCCTCAGCAGTGTATAAATCTCAGAGCGGCGGTAATCCCTGCTTTGAGTCGCGCCCCATGTAGATACGGGTTTTTCTCGAGCAGGTAGGCCCTAGCCATCTCGCGTGCTCTGGATATTTCCCCCTCAAGAACGGCCTTCCTCCTCCCACTGTATGGCAACCCATACTCGCGTGCTTGCTGCTTCAGCTGATTAAGCGTAGGCATAGCTAAATACACAGATCCGTCAGTTTGAAACTATCGGGTGTGTAAGTACGTCGATGACTTCACCCCTCTCTAATTGAAATTCAATCCACTCTAACCTTAGCAATTCGCTGAATCTCTGCATTATAGTCCTTTACATTCTCCTCGTACCAAATTCGGTGATATTCCTTTTCATATCCACATTCTTTACATACTTCTAGGAGGTTGGTGACTCCCTTCTCACATGGTTTAGTGTTTGAACCCTTCCGTATTAGCACTGCATGTACCTTTCAGTACTCCCTCATACAGCTACGATTGCAGGGCTCCGTGGAATGTAGCCGTAGCCACTTACAGTTGTTCTTTGATGTGCGCATTGTGGTATGCTCGAAGATGATAATAACACTTTAAATCGGCGACCTGGTCGCCTGTAGGAGACCCGTGTGCTCTCCTTGGGACCCTGGGGGGCAGGGCCCCAGGGGTTGGGTCCCCTAAGGTGTTGTTTTGGTACCCCACCGCTCCCCTCCCCTTTTTAGTCCACACAGCCCCATTTCAGTACCCCACCACTCCCACCCCTTTTTTTGGCCCCAAAGCCCCACTGTACACCTACTCATGCTGTAATTGGAAGTGAATGGACAGCTACCTGAAGGCAACAACTATACCATGCATTTAAATCAATTGAATTTTTATTTACCTGCACACAGAGCAGAAAAGACTTTATGCCTCAGTTCTGACAACTCTGAAAAGTCCTGCACAGCAAATCGGTTCTCTTCTACTGGCTTGCTGGCTATGCCATCTAACTCTTTGGTGTCTGACAGACCAATACCAATAGCATAGATGTGAATACCATCAGCGCGGGCTTGTTCAGCTTCAGGAACTGTTCTCCTGGAATTGATGTTGGACACACCATCTGTCACAACAATACCAATGTTCTCAACATCTGGACGGTCTCCATTACTCTGTGTAAACATCTGTGATCTCATGGTCCTCAAGGCATCTGCTGTGTTGGTGCTACCATGACGATATGGGATGGCATCAATAGCACTGTACACATCAGCGCTGGTTCTATAAGTGTTCAGCTGGAACTGGACATAGTCTTCTGTGCTGTAAATAATCACACCCACCCTCACATTACCACCATCAATGTCTGCATCTTGCAGGAAGTCTTTCACAAATTCCTTCATCAGTTTAAAGTTGGGTTCAGTAACACTAGTTGAAGCATCCAGGACAATTACTAGATCAATCCTGGCATCAGCACAGCCTGAAAGTAGCAGTGAAATATCTCTTCTTATTGTGTTCATAAACAAATAGCCATTTAATTACAAAACTGTAATTCAAGGTCATAATTGTTGAAAATAATCATGTTTGCTTTTTTGTTATTGTAATGAGTTAATCTAATATAACCTCTCTAAGAATTTGTTTCTATTATTTTTTTTTAGTACAAACACTGCAGTTTTACATTGCTCAAAGGTAAATGGAAATATTAACCGGAGATTACCACATTACACTAGGATGTCCTTATCTTGAGTCATTTTTTAACAGCAATAGAATTATGACCACAATACTGCAAACTAATATTCAAAATAAAAATAACTTACTGGTTATCACTTTTTCATGTAGTGAGTGAGGTTCTGTGAAAACTAGTACTGGACCTGGACCTAGACAAATTATATTTTCAATTGATTATTTCATCTATCAAATCAGCTTTAGCATCAACAATTGTCTTTAGAAACTTGCTAAAATTTCTTGCAATAACCTACTGAATATTGCTAAGACGATGCCACATTTTTTCTGGCACAATTGATCAAATTTCTATTTTCAAACATATAGTATGATGCTGGCATAGGCAGTTACAAAGAAACGTCATCATCATTATTTTGCAGAAGATCATTTCCGGAACATTGCTTTCACCTGGGTCCACGGAAAAATTTCCCAATATGATGTTTGTGATAAGTTGTTTTTGTGCCTTAGCCCTTTAAAAACCTGTATTTTATTCATTTTGACTGTACATTGTAGTTTAAGAATCTTTCTGTAACATTTAAGTTCTAAATCCCCAATGTTCTTCTTCAGTGATTGTGTAATGAACCATGACTATCATTTGTGTGTTGCCACAGAACAGATTATGTTTCCGGAAATGTCACTTGTATTTGTTTGCTGATGCTGTGTCCTATGCTCTTCATTGCTGTGGTCAGTCTGCACCTGCATTTTTATTTACAGTCCCATTGTTATTGATTATGGAGCTAAGATATTCAAAGACTTACATTGTTAATGTCTTCCTTGTTGATCGGGAAATTTTTTAAAAGGTCTTTTTAATATTTGGTTTTGTCAATAGATATTATTATTGCTTTATGGGAGTTCAGAAATGTTATTGATATTTTAATATTTATTGTGTGTTTTCACAAACAAGTTTAACTCTTCTATTCCCGTAGCACAAACTGAGAGTTTGGCCTGTTATCAGCATTTCAAGTTAAGTGAAATAAGGTAGTTAAAAAATGTAATTGGATGTCACTGAACTGTCACAAACAGTGACACATGATTAACATTTCAGCCAGGATGCTGATATTTAATCATTCCAACTATAATTGTAATTTTCATTTAGTTTACAAATAATTAATTTACACAAAGATTAATAACAACAATGGTAAAGGACCTTTTCCCAAGCCTTGGGCTGTAATGGGTATATGGTGCTAAGTCCATATTTGTATTGAACAATCAGCAATGGGTGGTCGACGGTTTCAATATCACTCTGGGTGCATTTACTTCCCAGAACATGTCCCGGTACCCAGTTATGCTGGGTCAACCTAGAAACCCAGATCCATGTTTTTTTTGTTTAATTGCATGATGCTATGGGGATTTGAATACTTGGCCACTGATCCAGCAGACAAACAAATTAATAATAATGCTATAATTGTATTTTGTTCCTGAAATAATCTCAGTTCATTTTAAAATTACGATATTACGACATATTATGATATGCAGCTTATTCTATGGTATCGTAATTGATGTAGTTTTTCTTTGTGACTCCAATGTTATCAAGATTTGATGGTACACATGTCCTCAACTTTGTTAATGCTAGAACATTGCTGCTAAATTCATCATGCATTAATTGTGTTAAATTCTTCACTCATTGTATTTCCTGTTCCCTGTTCTGGCGAAGTATCTTTCTACTTTTCCTGTAAGAGCAAGTGCTGAAATTGCTGAATGCCTTTCTCTCTTTATGTGTGTATTAGTTTCTTTTACTCAGTTGCTAGCTTGCACCTCTGATTCCCATGGTTGTCTTATTAGCAGTTGCAGTAATCTTGTCCGTTCTTACTTATGTACAACAACTAGCAGTTGACTAGGTTTGTACAAGTATCAGAAGACACTGTGACACTTTTTCATATGAGGAGATCAGCATGTGACATTAAATCTTGCCCAGCTAACAGACACTTACACTTTCTACATAAACTGCGCAAAAATAAAGTTTTCAGAAATTAACATTTCATGATTCTCTTAGTGGAGAATAAATTACTTATGTATTTTGTTATAATTACTACATAGGTTTATATATTGGGGATTAATAAAATACACAAAGCTGAAATAGACAATCATTAACTGTTGCTTTTCTTAAGACAAATAACTTATTTGTATAATTGAATAACTACTACATTTTGTAAACATGGCATACAACACAATGCAGCATTCGTGAGCTATGAGATTATTGTCTCAGGGTGCTCTATATAGTTCTACATAAGTGTGCTCTATATAGTTCTACATAAGTGTGCTCTATATAGTTCTACATAATTTGCTCTATATAGTTCTACATAAGTGTGCTCTATATAGTTCTACATGCATGTGCAGCATATAACAGTGTTCGAATTACACAGGTATTTTCTGACACCTTAAATGCTGGACTGGCAGACAATGATCCAGTGAAGATAATGATGGTGTGGTCTGTGAAGGAAATGTCAAAAATATTTGTCAGTTGGGATACTGATCTCTCCATTGTGGTGATTTCAGCCTCATAATTAGAGCACACCTCTTCATCAAATATATCTGTCCATGTTTCTCAATTTTTCCAGTTCCCAGTTAAGCCTATCATTTTGATTATGATGTAGAATCAACCTAACTGCACTCACAACAGACCCATAACTGCTCAGTCTCTCCCAACAGAAGTCAATGGTGTGAATGCTGATTATCCCTGTTGCAAGCTGGTTAATTATACATTGGAAGTGCCTCCTGTTGGAATCATTCATTGTGACCAGCTCCATACTCAATTCCCCACTTCAACAGCTGTTATCAAGAAGTTTCATCACATAATCTTCAGTGCACGATAAGTACTTTTGAAGCAAGCATATCAGCTCTCTCATTCCTGTTCACTCCTGCATGACTGGAAAGAAAAGATGCAAAGTTCTATTTCACAGCCATCCACTTTGAATTTTCAGAAGTATGGACTGAAGTCAGTGATAATAATCGCAATAAATACAATTTCAATGCCACAGTGGCAGCCTTCATCCCCATTCTTATACAGGGCATTATTATCTAAAACATTCCATTCTGATCAAATGACTCTGCCTCACACTCTAGCAGGGAAGGCCCTTCCTGATTGGTGGTCACGTAGCATAGATCCTTATATACAGCAATACAAAGCTAATGACACCTACTAAGCCACTACCATCTTTGAGGACTCATGATGATAAGGGCTGCAACAGTAATATGAAGATCATAGTGGAACATATTTGGCAATCTATTGAGGGTTAAAGGGTGGAAACTAATTTATTTTTCACTAGCAGCTTTTGAGCAAACACACTTTGCATTACATAATGGTTATGTGCATTTTGCATTCTTCTGTACATGTGCAATGTAATTTCTATGTGCTTTCTACATACATACATTCTAATATTTGCATATATCACACACTTAGATTGAAGGGGCAAAGAGGGGAAGAAAAACACAAATTAGATTCAAGAAGACTTGTTGTTAAGACAAACTAAAATGAGGACAATGAGATATTTTGGACATGTAAGAAGACATGAAAGCAGAGACATAAAATTATGCATTGAAGTGTAAGGGAAAGTAGAGAAGAGGAAGCCCACAACAAATTTGATTTCAAGATGTGATAGATAATTTACACATGACAGCAACAGAGGCAGGGAATTTGAATTATGAAATAGAGACACTTTTAAAGACTTATAGCAGCACAATTCTGCATACCACAGATCTCTGGATGAAACAACACAATGCAATTGTCTACTTATCCCATAGTAGATACTATCTTAGGGATCTGAAATGATAGTACATCCTACATACTAGATTATGGTGTGAAGTAACCACCTTTCTTACTCGCCACCTTTCCTTGAAAAGCAGATTTTGGTACCAGTTTATCAAGGCTACGTTCACAAAATGTATTATATGTATGGTGGCAGTCTCTTGAATACAAATTCATAAGGTTAAACTGGGTCTTTCGAAATGTGGTATTTCTAACAATTGAATGGGTTTCTCATAGCAGATAAAAAAACAAAAGAACAAGAAACCTTATAAAACCTGGACTGAACAAAACATTGCTAAACAAGATTAAAGTGGGACAATTAAAATGGCATGAGCAAATAAGGAAACACAATGTCTTATTGAGAAATATGCTGGAGGGAAGAGAGGGGGAAGCCAAGATAACAGGAGAAAGGCAACAGTGCTGATGAGAAGGTGAAATCAAGAGTGCATTTAGAAAAAAACCACTGAGACTGGACAGGAAAGATTTGAGATAAAATGTTGGAGACTCATCACGTTTAACCTTCGTTATGGTGATGGCACTGAAAGATAATGATATAAAACTGCACAGGGGCAAATTTCCACTAGTGCTCACTAAAGTACTAATGCACTCAATTACCATCTGTGTCGAAGTATGCAGAATATGGAAGCTATATCCTAGTTAACTATTGGCATACAAACTTATAAATAGCACTAGAGAACCAGGGTTGCGGGGCAGCAAAATCATCTACTCAGTTTCAAAAATTGCTTAAAGAACAAGACAATATCAGTCGTGTTTTAAAATCATCCACTATATTTCTCAAGTTACTTGAAAAAAGAGAAGATAACAATCACATTGCAAAACCACTCACTCTATTTGATCAATTACATGAAGAAAAGGGATAAAATCACATCTTTTTTTTCCCTAAAATATTTCACAGCAGGCCAAACCAAAATTTGCATTCTTAAAAGGCAAATCCTACTATCAAATGTTCAATAACATCTAACTACCAACATTCCTGTTACAAGACTTTAAATCTTCATGCACACACAAACTGCTCTTATTTTCTCAATGAAAGCTAATTTTAAGATCAAAATAAATTGCAGACATGCCTTACTGAAATTTACTGAAATAATGCAAGCAGTTGTTCTGACAGAACATCATCTGTCAAAATTCAATTACAAGATATTTACATAGCAAACAATAAACCAATCAAATTCTTGATAGGTTGCTGAATATGACAATTAATTGAAAATGTCTTCCATGTAAAAGCACAGCTATTACCATCTTTATTTTCAAATCACAATCACAGTTATGCTTAAAGGGTAATAATTTATAATGTACCATTAGCATTTATGTAACATTTTATGATAAAGTTATCAGAGCATGTGTGGATTTAATTATACTTTCCATCAGTAGAATATCTGGCTTATTATATAGAGATTACAAAGCACTGCTGTTGGGACAAAGTTCTGCACAAGACAAGGCACTGTTTAATGATGATGCTTGCTGAGAATATGATGGTGCTTCATATAAAATGTCTGCACACTAGCATATGTAGTATGAAGCAAGTGATTCATGCTGGCAAATCATGCTGACAAAAAAGTCACCTTTGTTGATTGCCACTGTTTTTGCTTGTTACTCTGGTTAATTTTGTCAGTCTTGGCTTGATGAGTGTGTTAGTTTAGTAGAATTACCCCAATACCTTGATAGTTTCTTTCATCAAAGATCATTTGATTAATCAATGACAACATGAGAAGCACACCCAGAAATATTGCAAAAATGCATGATATATTGACATGTAAGAAAATATACTCAGTAAAATATATATTTGCATTCAATGTAAACCAGGCTGAGCTGGAAGTACAGTAAACTTAACTTGAATACTAAATAAACATTTTGGGGAAAATTATATTATTTATAAATATATATGTGTGTAAAACAAGAGACAGGAGATTAATAAATTGAAAGACAGGAAAGTGTTAGTAATATGAGCAGTATTTTCAACAATGTTATGTAGTTTAAACTGTTTATTAGAGTTTAAAAAGGGAAAAACATAAACTGAGTTGTTGATGAGTTGAGTCAGGAACCAACATCACAGCACTCAGAAATTCCTATATGTGCTCCATCCTCATCTTCAACAGCCAGTGAAGAGTCTCAGTATTAATTATACCAGTAGAAGTCTGATTATGTGTCCGTCCAGCTTTTCCTCATAGTACTGATATTTGGCCAGAATCTCTGGTCACTCCCAGCAGCACCATTCTCTCCAGGCAATGTTAATCTATCTGTTCTTCTACAATAAACATACAGTCCTAAAGGGACCTGACCATGACTGCCTCATCATGCACCAGTACCCTGTCAAACGGTGATATCTGCTTGGTCATTTCCAACAACACCAGCATGTTCTGGGGGAAAATACCCAACAGATGCTCTCTATATTTGATTGTTGAATGGAAGCCTGCCACTCTGCCTGAACATGTCTGTCTTCACCTTTCTCATCATACTTTGTGAGTCTGTTACAATAATGGCATGCAAATGCTGTTTGTCTGCCAGACAACGGAGTGTGACTGTTACCACCTCCACTTCCATTGTAAGACTACATGTTGTGGTATCATGTGCTGGACTCTCCTGGACCAAACACCATCCACCAACCTTTGCCACAAAGGAAAAAAGAAATGAGATGCAGAAGGGGGACAATGAGAAAATGAGATAAGAATAACAATATTAAATGAAAACACAGGAATATTTTCTTTGAGCAACCAAGAACAATGACAGATGACAATACCAACACAGAGTTATATAGTGCAAGACTATATTCCAAGAAAACAAAGGGTTAACTGAACACAATGAGATGGATAAATATTCTAGCAGAACTTAGTAACTAATGTCTTCTCAAGAGAAACCATTAATGGGTACTTGATACTGTCTTCTGTCATCTTAGAACTGTACTGAATTCTATCTAATAAATACTCTGCCTATTTGTAAATGTAACAAAGCAAATTTAGTACTAAAGAGTTTCCAAACTTCACAATAGCCATAAAAACAACTCTAATCAATATTTACATCATGGAGAATAAACATTCTGGTAAATTCTATCATTTTGCAGAAATTCTGCTCTGAATTCTACTGTAAAGGAAAAATGGGATTACTATGGGAAATGACATCTCATACATGTTAAGCAAATCAGTCGCTGATTCAGAAAATAAAATTTGTATACTTATAATATACACATGACGTCAGAAGGAGACATAAAATACAATATATGTTAAAACAAATAAGACATTTTGTTGCAAAGAAGCAGAAAATATGAAAACACATGACATGGAGCAAGTGGCAATCAAGTTATGTTTGTGTTGAGTTCCTATTTCCAAAACCATTTAATGAAATAAAGTTAGCTATAATGTCAAGTAGTGTGTTACTGCAAAATCAATGATAGTATCATAACATAATGACAGAATGTAATATATTACAAACTGATTATTACAACATATATAAAAGTTGTGTGCGAAATGAAACACTGCAAAGTTAAAAATTAAATGGTATATATTAGAAGGATAAAGAAATTTTATGTTTAATTAAATGGATGCACATTTATAATATCATGAACATAGAAGTTTCTAAAGTTATTTATCATTAATAATTTTGATGACTAAAGTAGATAAATACAAATAGAAAAAAAGGGGCATTCTGGAATATCTGAGAAACAAAATTAGGAAAAAAAACATTTCCAGAATCCAACTTAATCTGCAGTCAGGATGTGTGCTTACTTTGCTGAATACATGTGTACAACACTGCTGAAAATGTATTATTCAGTCAAATCTGGCATGTGCTACAATCATGTTCGGCATCTCTGAATGGTTTGACTTGGCAGGTGCAAAGCTGTTATCAAGTTAGGAAAAGGAAGATTAATAGCTGATTCTGGGGAAGTATGGTAGCTGTGGAATAATAAGGCAATTTAATTAGCACTAACACTGTGGAGTAATATTTAAAATGTTCAGTGTTGTTAGCCATAGTTGGTGGAATTATAATAGCTGTGGAATAACAGGTAACATTAGCAATGAAATCTGTGGAGTAACAATTTGAATGGTGAGCGTTACATGAAAAACATCTAAGGCTTAGCATGTATATTCAGAGGAAACAGTAAACACGATAGATATGAATAATATATAGATTTATATAAATAACAGTGTAGTGTAGTGTAGTGTGGTGTAGTGTGGTGTAGTGTAGTGTAGTGTAGTGTAGTGTAGTGTAGTGTAGTGTAGTGTGTGGTGTGGTGTGGTGTGGTATAGTGTAGTGTGGTGTGGTGTGATGTGATGTGGTGTGGTGTAGAGCAGTGTGTAGTTTAGTGTAGTGTAGTGTGCTGTGCTGTGGTGTAGTGTAGTGTAGTGTAGTGTAGTGTAGTGTAGTGAGGTGTAGTGTAGTGTGTATTTTCATGTATGGCTTAGTGTGGGAATGTGGGTTTTACTTACTAGCTATGGAATAAATATATTGGTATTAATAGCTTGTGAATATCATTAGATGCACCGACATCCTTAAACATTCTTTTAAAATATCAAGTTAATACATTTTCTAGAATATTCAAACAAAGAAGATATAGGTATACATTAAGTCTGATTGGTTTGTTGAAATGTTTTATCATAAGATAGCTGGGCTTACCAACACCTGGTTCCTGTCTTGTGTTCACTATAGAAGAAATAGTCACAAATTTTGATATGAGTTTGCGTTAACTGAAAACTCAAAACAATTGGTGAGATGATTCAGTGTTCAGGAATAGTTACATGAGCAAACTGAAACAATTTTTTGGTCCCTTGAACATAATGCACTTAAACACCTTGATACTTCCCCCCCCCCCCCCCCCCCATTTTCATTGTATAATATCAGACTAATTCAAAATGATACATACTTTCACTTTGTTAACTAAGAAACAGAAGTACAGTAAAACTTTGATTAACCTTCACTCGTTTAACCGTCAGTTTCTGTTATCGTCGTCATCTAAGAAATATGTGTGAGTATCAACAAACAAACAGACACCTTTAAAATTTCCAAGGATTATTTTCACACTCTCCTTATAAAGCTAGAAGTGACTGTACTGTATGATGGCGGAAGTGACTAATCGTCGGTGGCAGAGGAGTTGAGCTTGATCTGGCATGCCACAAACCCATCACTTATCTGTCGCTATTGCTTTACACACTGGTCTCAGTTGTAACAAAGTAGTCTGTGTGTTCAAATGAATATTTTGTTTCATATGCCTTCATTAACATTTTTGACACACCGTTAAGATAGTGCTACTGTTCTGTATTTTTAAGCTGTGTTTTGATTTTGCCGCTTATATGTAGTCCTAAAAATGTAAGGCTTATTCTCATTGATTTTATTGTTCTGTAAATTTGTTTTAAACTGGCTGAAAAGAGGAAACGTGTAGTGCTAGGTTTTAACCGGAAAATTAAAATTATCAAACGTTTGAAGAAAGGTGAAATTGCCCCTAGTATTGCTCAAATTTACACAAAAGGAGATGACAGATTATTTTAAAACAACGTAGGTTTATAGTATTACAATACATTTCTGTACAATTCTACTCTTATATTGAAGTTTATATTGATCGTTTTATAAAATTAAATACAATATGTATGTATTATTCACTTGTAAAGGATTTTATTTTCATTTTTGTCCTAAGCCCGGTTTGAAATCATGTTACTGTATATATGTATTATGAGATTTCTGTTATCCATCTATTTGGTTATCCGTCACAGCCCTGGTCTGGATAGTGATGGTTAATCAAAGTTTTACTTAATCTGAAATCTAGACACAGTTTTCTCCAGTTTAGGAAAGACATCCTGCATGTGGTGAGAATGAATAACAAGCATGAATTTGTATCCATATATTGATACATACTAAGAGAAATTCACCAGCATATGTGTGCACATTTCTCTTATCTCTCTCTCTCTCTCTCTCTCTCTCTCTCTCTCTCTCTCTCTCTCTCTCTCTCTCTCTCTCTCTCTCTCACACACACATCAGTCATTGTTATGTGCGCATTACATAAACATGCACAGATAACAGCAGACACATATAGATATATTGGTGTGCGTGTGTCCTTGTATTACATAAACTATACAGATAACAAAAGACACATACATACATACATATATACATACACATACACATGTATACCACTATCAAATCCCATTTCATTATTTGAACAAATGACCTAGCTTAATCCAATCATTATTGTCATGTTTTGTAATTACATCTATCTTTAAA
Source organism: Cepaea hortensis (assembly GCA_963921405.1). Taxonomy (NCBI): domain Eukaryota; kingdom Metazoa; phylum Mollusca; class Gastropoda; order Stylommatophora; family Helicidae; genus Cepaea; species Cepaea hortensis. The sequence goes on from OY992879.1 coordinate 43,830,908, forward strand.
TATGGCACCAAGTAAACTAATGTATTATAATACATGCAGAAAATCTAACTCACATGCCCTAATTTCACGCTTCAAGGCAGGATCAAGCCGCTGCAGCTCGTTGTAATCAGAGTATGAAAAGACATTCCGATCTGATGAAGCTATACTCTCCAGTTCTCCCTTATCACTGAGACCAACACCTAATGTGTACACTTGTATCCCATGCTGTGCTAGTCTGGATTTTTCTTCAATAATCTGAAATGAATTACAAAACCAATTTTGTCTATTACAAGGACAAATGATCTGAAAGGATGCTTGCCTGTTTATTATTGAATATTAAATTAGAAACTCAAAAACAGCACAAAATACCACAATACTTAATCTCAGACATTATTATGCAATGGGCATTGGATGATATAGTCTCAGACATTATTATGCAATGGGCATTGGATGATATAGTCTCAGACATTATTATGCAATGGGCATTGGGTAATATTCTACTTCCCTTTTGTGTTTGTAGCACTGCTTCGTAGCTGAAGACACTTCTCCATAGTATATACAGAGCTTCAGCATTTACAATATATTGTATATTTGTTGTAATTAAATTCAGTTTAGCTCATGCTCACTTCAGACTGAAGTTGTTACCTAAGCTAGTTTTCTTCAGGGTTACCTCACGGTTCAGTAAACTTGATATTGAGGATGGAGGACAACAGATTTTGTATAAGGTCTAGTTGATGTTATCTGTGCACCATCACTTTATTATCTAATGCCAGCCACAGTTTTCTTGGTTGTGGTAGCTTAAGCACTGCTTCTGACTAAGGTTACAGTGCCTTAGCATTTCAGACATTTACATCTGAACTGAGTTTACTAGAGATGTTGAGTTCTTGTCACAGAAATATGGTTTCTTATAGAAGAGCTTTATGCTTTGGTGATCATGGAAGGTTTCTTGTAGAATGGTTACGTAAGTCTGGTCTTCATGGAAGTATGGTTTCCTGTAGAAGGACTACATTAGTCTGGTGTTCATTGAAGTATGGTTTCTTGTAAAGGTGTAATATAAGTCTGGTGTTCATGGAAATATGGTTCCTTGTAGAATGGTTATATAAGTCTGGTGTTCATGGAAGTAAGGTTTCTTGTAGAATGGTTACATAAGTCTGGTGTTCATGGAAGTATTGTTTCTTGTAGAAGGACTACATAAGTGTGATAATCATGGAAGTATAGTTTCTTGTAGCAGGGTTGAATTAATCTGGTGTTCATGGAAGTATGGTTTCTTGTAGAAGGACTACATAAGTCTGATGATCATGGAAGTATAGTTTCTTATAGCAGGGTTGAATTAATCTGGTGTTCATGGAAGTATAGTTTCTTGTAGAAGGACTACATTATTCTGGTGTTCATGGAGGTATGTTTCACTATATAAATCTGGTGTTCATGGAAGTATGGTTTCTTGTAGAAGGATTACATTAGTTTGGTGTTGTGACGAAACACCACTGCAGCTCCAAATGTATCGCTCATTTCACAATTAAGGAATAAAGGCAAAAGAATAAATGTATCTTTAATTCCAAAACCAAGGATCAAAACACAAGAGAAAAATACAAGTTTCACTGTGCTAGACTGTGCTCGCAACTCTCTGAATACATTCTGCATCATAACTATAAAATTTGCACTAAAGCCCAGACAAAGTGGAGCCAGTCAGCTTTTCTACCAAAGATTGGAAAGTCACATGGTACTGTAGAGAAAAGGAAATGTAAGGAATTTAAAGTCTGCTTTGGTTTACGCCAAACATCACAGGTAACATGAAAGTCCAGACATAGCGGAGATGGGAAAACTTGTGAATTTACTGCAAACAGAGTGGAATAGGAACATATACTTGGCACCTCATCGCAACTTTCAGCCGGACCATTTTATCTTAAGATGGCGGGAGTAGTCCTGACACTTTGTTGCCAAAGGGAGATAAAGAATGTTCAAATCCCAGAACACAGGGAAAGTGAAACAAAGTGTGTTTAATTAGTACACATGGAGAAGTGTCAGTCATAATTGATTGACAGATGAAACTATAGTCCACAGTGAAAATAAAAAAGTAGTTAAAGGAATACGGCACTTGACATGTCCATGAAACCTGTCCAATGTGAATTAGGGGAGGAGCTACAAGGGAAACTTGGCATAGGTAATTAATTATTCCACGTGAAAACGGGAGAAAGATGGAAAGAACGCCATCGATAAACAGAATATTTAAAGATGGGCATAGCCAACAAGAGTTCAGATGCTTGCAGCTTGCAGGATAGCATATACCAAGGACACCTAACGTGAGGACTACTATCATTTTGTTGTGTTCGACTTCTGTATAAAGTCTTGTGACAGAACTGCCTAAGCTATAAACTCAGGTAATACCAACATATTATTTTGATCATGTGCCTGCTATTCTAATGCTTGCTTGATTTCTTTTTCACATTTTTACTCTTCCAAACTTCAAGTGTGTGGATTTTCTGTGTTACTCATCGTCCCAGCTCTAACCTTTGCTATGTCACTGTGAACTTGGTTTTCTTCTTTCATTCGCTACTTGGGTTTCTAATGTGTTGTATGTGATAATTTGGAGAAATCCAACATTATCCAAGCCACGTGAGTGTGTGGCCTATTCATGTAAAGGAGGTACCTTCAGATTCATCCAGTATGAGGCCAACACACTGGGGAGACTGACTACTTAGAAGAATTTCCTGAGAGCAAACAGTCTACTGATAGCATCCAAATTAACGTTGATTATTTGGAACAACACTTAGAATACCCACCAAGATTGGCGTGAAACCACTTGGAGGGAGAAATGTCACCAGTTCACCCTGTCTGCATGATGTCTGCATGAGGACAGACAGGAAAGTAGGACACTCATTTTTTGAGACAAGTGCAAGGAAGGCCTTTAATTTTCAACAGGAATGTGTGACTGAAGTCCTTCTGACAAGACAGTATGAAAGTGATAGAATGGGAGAGAGTAAAGGAGGTGAACTTATAGGGGAAACACTACATTATATAGGTGGAGGTGAATATATATATTATATATGTAGTGAGCAATAGATGTTCTGAATTATAAATGGTTTTAGGAATATCTACATATATATCCATATATATTTATTTAGAACTGATATATGTGTATGTAACATGCATATATATTATGAGATGAATGTATGTTTATGTGAATGTATATACATATGTATTTTGAGATGTGTAGACGTAGATACTACCCATCTCCGTTTGTTTCATTCTAGCTCTCTCAGGAGCCATGGACAGCTGGTGAATCTGCTAGATTATCTATGCTGATGCTCATGGCAACAGTCAACAATCCATATCAGGGATTGACCAGTTCTAGTGAAGGGACCATTTTGGATCCATTCAAGCTGACAGTATGGCACGTCTAACTGGGGGATCATAACCTAAGTGTCCTCTTCACCAGTTGAGTTATGTATACCATAATAAAATCATCATTGTCATACTATCATCATAGCAATAAATAAACTCAGTGATTGTATTTAAATTCAGGTGTCCGTATAAATTCTAAATGTCTAAAAAATTTTGTGTAGCATAATGAGTGCATGAATTGATAAAACATTTAGTGGAGGTTTGCACATAGATTCCAGGAGTAGAACATGTCAGGGAGGTACCTTGCCTATGCAGCCCTTTAGTAACAAGCTTATCCAGCATATCTTAATTCCTCTTTCTCACTCCTGGGGATACCAAGAACAGCTGAATCTATCTTTTCAACAAGCCAATTCTTGGCTGGTGTCTTGAGTATCTAGGGACAGTGTCTTCAATCAACATAACAAACATTTGTCCCACATTTCTCTCTGGGATCTGGGGTGGTAATTAGTAACTTCTGACAGAGTCAAGGAATCTCAAACTGCACCCACCCGAGAAGGCTAGCCTGGTCAACAAATGTCTGCAGAAGTTGGATGTGTCGGCCTAACAGTGTAAGAATGCAGCTCAGCTGTAAACATGTACAATGCAATCATGTTTGAAAAAACTCCAGATGAACACAGAAGAAAAAGAAACTGCACCCAGAACTAAACACCAGTAGGAGAACATACGTACTGAGTGTTTGCCCGCCCGGGTGCAACGTAAGCCAATTTATGACAGGTGTTCATGGAAATATGGTTTCTTGTAGAAGGATTGCATTAGTCTAGTGTTCTAGTGTTCATGGAAGTATGGTTTCTTATAAGCAGGGCTGAATTAATCTTGTGCTTATGGAAGTATGGTTTCTTACAGATGGATTACATTAGTCTGGTGTTCATGGAAGTATGCAACATAAGTCTGGTGTTCATGGAAGTATGGTTGCATGTAGAAGGACTACATAAGTCTGGTGTTCATAGAAGTACATGGTTTCTTATCTGGTGTTTATAAAAGTTGGGCTTTTTGTAGAAGTACAACATAAGTCTGGTATTCATGGAAGTATGGTGTCTTGCAGAATGAATACGTAGGTCTAGTGCTCATGGAAGTATAGTTTATTGTAGAAGAGCTATGTAGGTCTGGTGTTTATGGAGGTATGGTTTTGTGAAGACAGGCTACATGGACCTAGGTTTCATGAAGCACTTTTACTATCTTCATTGTTCTTTCCTGTGATGTAGAACATTGTTGGTAAAGTAAACATGAAGAATAGTTAGAGAGATTTATATCACCTCAGAATATGCTATGGGGTCAAGAAAGGTTATGATTATGACTATTGCTGATGTCTGAGACAATTACAACTGGTGGTCACCACTGCTTCTTAATAAAAGCTGTCTTTATGAATGTAGGCACTATGTTTAAGGTTTGCTGAATTTTAATGGAGATTTTGTGTGTGGTGACTTTTGGTTTCCTGTTTTTGTGACTCTGATTTAAGGAGGTTTAGAGTACTTGTGATGTTAAATTTTCCAATCATTAAAACAGAAACTGATTACCGAGTATTGTAGTTCCCTCCATTGTGTACAATACATCTTTACTTCTCAAATTTTTTGTCTTCCGGAAGACGTAAGTTGACTCGTAAATTTTCTTTTATATAGACGTTGTGAATTTATTTAGTATGAATAATTCAATTGATCATCCATTTTTACGTGTACTGTGTAATTTTTGACTATTTAAATCAGAGGGGACATCTCAAACTGAAATCATTAAGAACACATGCTATAAAGCCATATTGTGATATTTCAATGGCGGAAAAAAGAGAGGTTTTTCGTGTCATAATCCAGCGATGATCATTTAATATTCTTATGGATTAATCAGAGCGATGAAATGATAATGAATGCATGTTTGGATTCAACACACATTGTAGTATTTATGTGTAAATGGTCATCACTATCACTCTACAAATTCAGGGACATTTATATTTGGGTAACAGTTTATCATGACTTCACTCGGATCTACAAGCGCCGGTAGACAGCAGACATGGCATGCAGACTGACATCATCACAGCATATATATCATATATCTAATATATATATATATATATATATATATATATATATATATATATATATATATATATATATATATATATATATATATATATATATATATCTATATATATATTCTAGAAGCAAAACTTTTTACCATGATGATACTCTGCTTCTAAAAAGAATATAAAACTAAGTATATATACCATTATACACACACTCACACCCACAGATGTATGATACGAACGAACGAACAAACGAACAATCTTTATTTTCAAAATGTGAAGAATTGGGCACGCAGGCCAGTCTGACATTCTGCCCTTCTTCTCTACTTCATCTCATACATTCTTTCATTCAACATCATTTATGAAGCTAATCATTGACAACAAAAGAACAATAAGCAATAAGCATTAAAAAACATGAAAAATAATCAATAATACATGACTCACTGAGGCAATGTTTAACAAGGGCATTATAAATACCTAAGGAAGGTGTAACATGCCATGCATATGGAAATGTTTATTGGCTAGTTGATGTTTGAGATAATTGACCATTATTATTATTTTATTTTTTTTGTTTTTTTTATGGAAGCATATAGTCTGTACTGAGGTAGTGTTCAAACAGGTTGTGAATGTATGTATAATGATTGGTGGTGTCTTTGATTTCTTGTGGAAGATTGTTCCACAACTGAGCGGTAGAGTATGCTAAGCTTGTTTTATATAAGTCTATCCTAGGTTTAGGGACATGAAGTATATTTCGTCTTTCGCTATGTCTTGTGTTATATTTAAACAATGGCCAAAGGTAGCTTGGAGCATTTTAAAATAGGATTTTATTCGACGATCAAAAAACAGTGCTCCAGGTCCTGATGGCATAAGATACGACGACATAAATAGGTGTACCGACAATGAGCTAGAGAAACTAGCAGACATGTACAACAACAGTATAGAGAGTGCTAGCGTCAAGGAGGAATGGTTACACAGCTATCTGATTCCCTTGCCAAAGCCTGACAAAGACCACAAAAAAATTCAGGGTTATCGAATTATAACCATGCAGAATACAATAGGCAAGCTGCTGGAGAAGGTAATTGCCAGGAAAATATCAAGCCAACTAGAGAGGCAAGGTGTTTTCCCACCCACCCTGGGTGGGCACCGTCCAAAGAGAGAAACTTGGACCAATGCAGCAGTCTTTGCCCAGGATGTCTATGAAGGTTTCCACTCAGGCACTGAAACCGTTGCTGCAGCGATTGATCTTGAGGACGCATACAACAGAGTACCACTGGATTTTTAAATGTTTCAGCTTCTCGAACTAAACGTAAGTCCATTCCTCCTTAGTTGGATCGCTGCAGCCCTCTTCCAACGGAAAGTAGTTTTTAGATGTGGCAGTTGGACTTCAGAACCAACAACAATATATCCTGGCCTACCACAGGGATCACCATTATCTCCGGTACTGTTCAACGCCTACACAGTGAGAATCACCAGTGAGCAGATCACTGGACCTGGCAGGACATTGTCATATGCCGATGATGTTTTAGTGTATCGTCAGGGGAAGGATAGAGAGGAGGTTGCTGTGGAACTACAAACCGAACTCAATCGCATAAGTACTTGGTGTGATGAAGCTGGGGCAATGGTCAACCCAACAAAGGCAACAGTGACTTGGTTCTCGTTGAATAATCATATTGTCAACACTCCAACACCAACTATAATGCTGTGTTCAGAGACGGTGGAAAGAACACAGGCAATGAATTATCTGGGGATACGGTTTGATCGAAGCCTTGCTTATAATGTGCACATAGACCAGGTGATAACAAAGGCCAAGCGGGGTTTGGCAGCGATGCGGGTGATGGCGGCAGCAAACTGTGAGCAGCGCCATCCATGTCTTCTGTACAAGGGGTTGGTCATGTCTGTTTTGGAGTATGCAATGGCAATCCTGACTCTCAGCCATAAGCAGATAGAAAGGATGGAAAGGATACAGAATGAAGCTATGCGCATTATTCTTGGATGTACAAGAGATACAGCATGCAGGGCGATGCGCTACCTTCTTGGTTTTCCAACCATTGAAGAGAGAATACAAGGTTGCAGGGCACGCGCCTACCTCAGAATTAACGCAAACACACAACATCCACTGCATAGTGAAATTAGGAAGGTGAAGGGCAGCAGGTTAAAAAGAGGACGGTTGTGGATGGGACAAGCCGAAGACATTCTTCAACAGGTGTGTTCACTTGAGGACTTAGAACCTGGCGAGGAGTGGGTGCAAGTGCCAACAGACTTCTGCACATCCTTTTCAGTTTGCATCCAACTAGATAGAAAATGCAGACAAGAAAATCCGGCTGCTGTTGAGGCTGAAGTACAAGCGTTGATTTTCAAGAATTCGCTAGACGGTGATGCGGTCATCTACACAGATGGGTCGGTCGTCCGACATGTGAGAAGCTCATGGGCCTTTACAGCTCGGGCCGGAGGGAGAATTGTGAAGGAGGACTCTGTTGCTTTCACTAAAACCACAAGTAGCCTGACCATGGAAGTCATGGCAGTAAGTAAAGCATAACATGGCTCGAGACACAGACATTCACTAGGGCTTGTTTCCTTAGCGACTCAATGAACATGATCAAGAGGATAGAGGAGGGGTCGATCCGAAGAGAATGGTTGCTGCCTTTGGAGCGGTCTCGACTGGCAAAGATTAGTTTCATCTTCGTGCCAGGGCATGCGGGAGTACAAGGAAATGAGCGGGCTGACAAGCTCGCAGGTGAGGCTGCTGTGGAGGGCGGGCGCGCCATGGACCAGGCCGACATTCTGAATGCTCTACGAGAAGACTTTTGTGAGAACCAAGTGATGACTGTGAATCTACAACAATGGCCAAACTGCGAGAGCAGCAAATTAAAAGAGGGGTGGCCAAACAAGAACACTACGCAGGAAGCCAAAGAGGATTTATAAACCAATACAGAACTGGCGTCGTTAGCCGCTATACGTTGCGGGATTTGCTGAGGAGGGGATCCGAGCACTTATGGACTGAATGGTTCGATGTGCAATGAGGATGATCTGTCGACTAACTAACTAACTAACTAACTAAAATAGGATTTTGTGAATTAGTTTAGCCTTATTAAAAAGTAGGCGTTTGTGGAGTGGCAGTAACTGAAGACGTTTAGGTAGGTTAAAGTTGTCGGAAAGCTTTTCACCATTAATTAAATGCACTGCCCTTTTCTGGAGTGAATAAAGGCATTTTGTTATTGATTTGGAGCATCCATCCCAAATTGTGGAGCAATAATCAATATGTGTTTGTATGTGGGAAGTATAGAATATCTTTCTTGTGTTTTTGTCAAGGAAATTTTTAATTTTGGCAAGTTGGTATACATTTTTGGCTATTTGATTAACGAGAGCATGAATATGGGAGTTAAAGGATAGATTTTGATCAACAATGAGACCCAGTGCCTTGTGCTCGGTTACACTTTGTACAGGCGTGCTGCCAATGTGCAGCTGAAGAGTTCTCTGCGAGTTTAGAGTGTGAAGTCTTTGCCTTGTTGCTATTTACACAGATTTTGTTTTAGAAGTGTTAATTTGCATGCGGTCTGCATGACTCCAGTTAACTACACTATTTATTTCCTGTTGCAAGGATGATTCTAGCATATTACAATCAATAGCATTTGTATATATTGTACAGTCGCCTGCAAATAGATCACAGGATGACGAAAGATATAAGGGAAGATCATTTATATAAATGGCAAATAACAGAGGGCCACGTATAGACCCCTGAAGTACTCCAATATTAATGGTAATGGCTTGAGATAAATATTTATTGTGTGATTTTACTTGTTTTCTGTCTAATAAAAATGATTTTATTAATGTCACTATAATAAAGCTTACTTTCATTGTTTCTAGTTTTTTAATTAGAATATTATGATCTATCATATTGAATGCTTTTCTGAAGTCTATAAAAACCCCTCCACATAGAGTATTGTTGTTAATATTTTGATGCCAGTTTTCTATCATGTTCGTTAGGGTCGTATGACAAGAATAGTTTGGCTGAAACCCTAACTGACTGTCAACTATTAGTTTGTGGTGAACTAAGTGTTCAAGTGTTGTTTTGTGAATGTGCTTTTCTAGTGGTTTGGATAGTGAGGACAATATGGAAATTGGTCTATAGTTACTCATGACACGATCGTCTAATGAACCAGCTTTTAAATGAGGATACACTTTAGCAATTTTAAAGGCTGATGGGAAGTGACTTTTGGTGAGACATTGATTATATATAAAAGTTGGTGACTCGCAGATCGCCGGTGCAGCATAGCATGTGATCCGATTACTGATTCCATCTAGTCCTGATGAGTTATTGTTTTTTTAGGTTACTGAGATAAGTAAATACTTCAGTGGTTGTCATTAGCGGTATGTGAGACTGAATGTCTCCATAGCATTTGTTCTCACAAAATAATGATAATAAAGATATGTCATGAGGAGAATCTGGTATTGCAGCCTTCAATTGGTTTATGTTGGATATGGTACATAAGAAATGCTAGTCATCTGAGAGCACACTTGTTATATGCCGGTCCCTGTGGCAAAGGACTTAAGGACATGATTCGTAAGCTCACTTATCCGTGTTCGAAACACAGCTGCGACTGATTTGGCAGTAGACCACTTTGCGCTAGATTTTAAGGAGTTCAAAAATCAATGGCAAACTACTGAACGTAACTTACCAAGACATCAACAACAGCAGTAAAATGCTGGTGTTGACAGCGATATCCTGTGAAAAGGATATGATAAAAAAAAAAGACTGAACTATATTTTATTGTTTTTATAATTCATTAATCGATCTTAATATTTAAGTTATTTAGTTAGTGCAAAAAACACTCCAGTTTTCTTAAATGTTTCACTGACTGCAACTGTGTACAATCAGAACAGGCCTTTCAGTTTGTGCTTTCAATGTACAAAATGTATATACACAAATATATGTAGGGTTTCCGTGGTTCATTTCAGGTTTCTTGTTTTATCTAAATAATTTAAAGATTTCACATAAATTAACTGCTAGGAAATATCGCTTAATTTGAACTTCACAATGTCCAATATGAAAAAATAGTATGTCACTAGGTCCTCTTGACCTGTCTACAAGCATATGCAGACTTAATTCAATCATGTCAAATCTGTTGGCCATTTTGGTTGCTTCATTATCTCAGAACGTGTAATATGACAAGTATTTTGCTTTATGCTTGTTTTGTCAGCCCACAGTAATACATATAATTGCATGGTTCAGCCTAAAAACCTTTGATTTTTAAGTAACTTGTCATTTCTAAAATGTGTTGGCACCCATTGTCAATATTTTACAAAATTGTAATAGAATAGACAGAATAAGTCGTATAAAAACAGAAGAATTGCTCTTTCAGTTCATTTCAATGGAATTTACAGTAAAACAACATGCCATATGTCATTTATGACAATAGTCATGTTTAGATGATTGTCACCACCACTATACACTAAATGTCACCAGCTCTTTGCAATGTCAAGAGATCTGTGCAATAAATGTCACCAGTACTATATATGTTATTAAATGAACTGTCTACCATATAATGTTGATTCTCTTATTAAAAGTGAGAAACATGTATACTTCATTACTATTCTTTAACACATGCTCTGACCTTATTAAACATTAGTAACATATGCAGCTCTCAATGTAAATGTATGCACACATTTTTGACATGCTTATTATAGGTACTGGCACTATAATTTTATTGTGGGATGGCAAAAAAAATCAAATAGATTGGTGTAATGATTTATTATTGCAAGATCTGACCTAATGGAAATAATTGAAATGGCCTCATGATAAACCCAGCAGCCAGCTTCTAAAGTAAATCATAATACACTCTATTAATGAAGGCCCTAGAAACCATACATATTTATATCTATGGGACAAGAAAACAGAACAGATGGTGCCACTATTTTATTAATATCACATGATTTGAATCAGCGAAAGATTTAATAATGTTAATTAGTTGCATATCCTTTACAGCATGTCACAGTCAACATCAGAGATTTTTGCTGTTGTGATCTCTTGGCAAGTTTACGTTCAATAGTTTGTCATTGTTTTCTGAATGAACGGCACTCATACCATTTTGAAAAAACCAACGCAAGGCAGTCTGCTGCCAAATCACCAACAGCTGTTTCAAATGTGGGTATGTGGGATTACGAACTGTGTTCATAACCTCTTCGCCAGGGAGCAGGCTTTAATAATGTAGTTGATTAATAACAGTTACTCAATTAATATAGCTCACAGAATAATATTTTTGTATATGCATACTAATTAACTCGTGGTTTGGTTATTTACTTTTTCTAAAGTGCATGATTTGGCATTTTATAAAAGTTGAAAGCCACCATAAATCTTGGGGTTTACTACAGTATTCACAATTTTTATTATTAAATGATAGTCATGGTGCACTATTTTTGCATTTGGGAAAATGCACCATATTATTAAAATGGCTTTAGGAGGAAAGAGAAGGAGGAAGAATGAGAAGGAGGAGGCAGAGGAAGAAGCTGGAGTGGAGGAAGAGACAGGAGGAAGAGGGAGTTTAAGGTCTTCATTTGAATTTTGCTTTCTCACGGTGGCCCTCAAAATAACATCATGGTTTATCCCCCTTAGCGAAAAAAAAAATCAAGAGCAGTTATCTGCCCTTAGCGTATGTGTTTTGGTCACACTTTTCCAAAGGGTCAAAATCGTTTTTTTCCTCTTTGCTTATATTAAATGATATTTATAATAATAATAATAATAATAATTTTTATTATTAAATGATAGTCGTGGTGCACTATTATAGCATTTGGGAAAATGCACCATATTATTAAAATGGCTTCAGGAGGAAGGAGAAGGAGGAAGAATGAGGAGGTGGAGGCGGGAGCTGGAGCTGAGGAAGAGGCAGGAGGAAGAGGGAGTTTAATGTTTTCATTTGAATTTTGCTTTCTCACGGTGGCCCTCAAAATAACATGAGTTATCCCCCTTCGCAAGAAAAAATCAAGAGCAGTTATCTGCCCTTAGCATATGTGTTTTGGTCACACTTTTCTAAAGGGTCAAAATATTTTTTTTTTCCTCTTTGCTTATATTAAATTATAAACTGACACACAAACATTAATATCTCGGCTTAGAATTAACCTACAGACTTGAATAAGGTACTGTTGGATTTCTTGTTTCAAGAGGTCTCCAACTATGCAGGTTGAATAATTAAAAAGCAATTTAGAAAATGTTACTAAAATGGCTAATAAATGTTGGTACTCTGAACTATTCTCTACATCTGGGATTATGCAAGCTTGAGAATAATGTTGATTAAATTGGACACAAATCGATCAATATACAATTCACAAGCCTACCTGATGATAATCTTGGCCAGAATGTGTGTCAGTGATCAGAATGATAGCATTAGCTACACTGTCTCTATCCCCAGCCTGTAATTGGAATACTTCAGATCTGGTCTTTTCAAGAATTCCAGTAAGATCAAACTTTTTTACCCTAAAATTGTTTTTGCTAAGCTGTCCTAAAGCTGTGTCTAAATCATTATTTGTTGTGTATCTGAAACAAATAAAAACATATTCAATACGTATAGTATACTTTTACCACATTCATAAAGCCAGAAAATTAGTGCAGTAGCACATAAGTAAACACCACTATGCAACTAATTTAACATCAATATGGAAACCAAATCAATAACGATAAATGGCATTTTCATACCAACTGCGCTAGCCAGTCAAACACCAGAGGAAGAATGAGGAATTTGTGAAGAGGACAGCTGTTGGTGTCATCAGAGGAGATACGATGAGAAACTATGAAAGAAGCACAGCAAAAAAACCATATTCTGAATGTATAGAGAAACAGAACCTAGATTGGGCTGATCATGTGATGCAAGTGAAGAATTACCCAAGGCGATTATAGACATGGAGGAGTATTGATCAGAGGATCAGAAATCAGATTTGTTACATCCTCACCAATAGATGATTTTGTAATGCATTAAAAGTCACAAAAATATACCAAGCGCAGACTGCTACAGTGACCATAGATTAGTCATAAGTAATATACATATAAAATAAAAGAAGGTCAAATATACCCAGAGAAACACAACATATGATCTATGTGCACTGAAGTGTGAGGAGATAAAAGATAACGTAGAGGTCCAGAACAGATTTGATACATTGCCTGATCTAGACATTCTATTTCAAGATGTCAGTGACCAATGGAAAATATTAAAGAACTCAAATCAGCAAGGCTGCAGAAACAACATTCCCAAAAATGAAGATGATGGGACGTAACAAATGAATGATGGAAGACATATTAAAACACATGGAAATAATAAAAAATAATAAAAATAACCATAAAAATGTGAAGATATTCACAGGAAAATTAGAAAATTGTACAAAGACACAAAAGAAACATGGCTTGAGAAAAATTGCAGCCCAGCAGCCAAAGATGGTAAAAACCTAATAGAAAAAGATCAGATTTATAATGTGTGGTCAGATTATATGAAAAATCTTTATAATGATACAAGAGAGGAACAGTATGTTATTTGGAATAATAATAAAGGACCATCAATTTTGAATATATAAGTTCAAAATGCTCTTAACCATATGGAAATGCAAGACTCCAAGCTCAGACAACATCACAACAGAAATGGTCGATGACTTAGAAGAATATGGAATACTCCAGGTCACCAGACTGCTGAACACAAAATATGATACTGGAGATATACCTCCTGAATTAAGAAATTCTATATTTATTGCAATCTCAAAGAAATCAGGAGTCTTGGAATGTGATCAACATGGAACAATTAGTATAATGAGCCACATCAATAAGATTTTGCTAAGAATTATCATGCAAAAAGTTAGGAAGGAAATACAACCCAAAATAGGGGAAAGACAATGTGGGTTCATAGAAGGCAAAGGTACAGTGAATGCTGTGTATTTACTGAAAACATTAATTGCGCATTCTATTGAAGTAAACAAAGCCTACATCTTTGCTTATTGACTACACAAAGGCTTTCGATAAAGTACAACATGTCAACATGATGAAGATGCTTGCAGATCTAATATTGGTGGGAAAGACCTTAGACTTGTAAAAAACATATATTTGAAACAAGTTGCCAAAAAGATTGATAATGAAGTAGGTCAATATCACCTTATTAAGAGAGGTGTGAAACAGGGATGTGTAATGTCTCTAGATCTTGTTTCCCTATACAGTGAAGATATGATTTAAAATTTAGAAAATATGAGAGAAATCACCATTGGGTGACGTAACATCAATAACATTAGATGTGCAGATGATACAGTATTGATTACAGACAATGAACAGAATCTGCAACACGTAGTAGATGCAGTTGATGTACACAGTGAACAACTAGAGTTAGGCTTAAGTTGTAAGAAACACAGATTATGGTTGTCACTAGGAAGAAAGAAATACCACAATGTAATATACAGGTAAATGGGAATATTAATAAATATGTTAATCGGTACAACTATCTCCGAACAATCATAACATCTGATAGGAGGTGCCTTGAAGAGACTAGAACACAAATTGCTATGGTGAAGGTAGCCTTTTGTAAGATGGAAAACATACTGACCAATAAAATCACGTTAATTGCAATGAGAAAAAGAGTTTTGAAGTGCTACATAGAACATGTACTTTTGTACAAATGTGAAGTATGGATAATGAGCAGACAATTTGAAAAAAACATCTAATGGCAGTGGAAATGTGGTTTCTGAGGAAAATGCAAAGAATACCATAGACAGACAGAAATGCACAGTGTATAAACTGAGATACTATAAACAAACAGATACTCTGTATATACATAGTTACTCAGAACACCGTCAGATACTATGTACACACTTGGATACTAAAAACAACCACATATAGACTATTTATACAATCTGTTCCCTACTGATGTAAAGACTATTCATTTAGTTATTTTCAGAATGTTTGTGCTAAAGTCTCGATATGAATATATTTGACTGATGTTATTTAGTATATTTAGTCAAAGCAGACCAAACGGGCATATGATATGAAACATTAATAATAAACAAAAGATTACAGATGTGTTGAGATGTGGCTGCGTTAAGATGTGGCTGTGTTGGGATGTGGGTGTGTTGAGGTGCAGCAATGTTGAGATGTGGGTGTGTTGAGATGTGGGTGTGCTGAGAGTAGTTGTGTTGAGATGTGGGTGTGTTGAGAGTAATATTGAAATGTGGGTGTGTTCAGAGTAGTTATGTTGAGATGTGGGTGTGTTGAGGTGAAGTTATGATGATATGTGAGTGTGTGTGGATGTGGGTGTGTTGAGAGTAGTTGTGTTGAGACGTGGGTGTGTTGTATGTGGGTGTGTTGAGAGTAGTTGTATTGAAGTGTGGGTGTGTTGAGAGTAGTTATGTTGAGATGTGGGTGTGTTGAGGTGCAGCTATGATGATATGTGAGTGTGTAGAGATGTGGGCGTTGAGAGTAGCTGTGCTGATATATGGGTGTATTGAGATGTGGGTGTGTTGAGAAGAGGGTGTGTTCACATGTGTGTGTATTCAGATGTGGCTATGTTGAGATGTGAGTGTGTTGAGATATGGTGTGTTGAAATATGGCTGTGTTCAGCTGTAGCTATATTGATGTGAAGTTATTTTGATGAAGGGTGTGTTGAGAGTGCCTGTGTTGAGATGTGGTTATGTTGAAATGCAGCTATGTTGAGATGTGGGTGTGCTGAGAGTAGCTGTGTTGAGATATAGGTTAGAAATATTTAGCATATTTGTGCCACATAATTTCCATTTCTTGCCTGTTTAAATTAAAGTTTGGACCTTTGCCATCAATAACTAAACCGAATCTGACCCTGCCAGAATCCACATCTGCACTGGCAATGAGAGACTTGATATATGATTTAAGTGTGTCAAATTCGATTCGCGATTTACTTGGGTCAACGTGGAGAACAAGCACTATGTCAGCCTTGTCTTCACCTGGGGAGTAATTAACCAAATATATGTTTCCACAGTTACTCATAGAAATGTCAACATTATGTTTTAGTTACAGACATTTTTACAGATAATGCATAAGACAGACAGATGGACGGGCAGACGGACGGACATCAGACTGATGGAAGAACAAACGGATGGACAGACTGACGAATGGGCAGACAAATGGATGGACAGACAGACGGAAAGAAAATGACATTTATGATGAGCCATTATATGTACCAGGTGTTTGTAAAGTATCACTACACTTTGTATGTAGAACAAATTTGAACAATGAAGTACATAACATCATCAAAAATTTGCTTAAAAAATGCATTCAATTAGTTACAATAGACACTGCTATGGTCTGTTTTGGGAAAGCTGGAAAGTATCAATGGAGTATACATTATAACAATTGTTGGAAATTTTCACCATAGGCTTCAAGGCATCATTGTACACGTCTCTTCATATTTCCAAATACATTCTGCAACGTGTCGGTTGTTATTTCTAGAATGGTAATTCTGACTGCTTCTTTCAGGTCCTCAATTTTTAAGGGCGTTCATTTGAAACCCGCTCCAATGGCTTTATTACAAAAGCATGAAAGAAGCATTAACAGGTGTGGTAGAATTAAACAAAGCATTCAATTTGAATGAATTATGCATCATGGGTTGGTCAGAAGAAGTCGCTGTAGGCATTCAGGCAAACATCCCATTGCTTAGGTAGGCGGCGAATGCCGTCCGCAAAAAAGGATTGTGGTTGCTCACTGAACCAAGTGTTTACCGCATTCATTACGTCTGCATCTGTGTGAAATCATTGCCCCTTGAGAGCTTTTTTTAGAGGTTCGAAGAAATGAAAATCACATGGTGACAAATCAGGACTATAGGCTGGATATTGCAGAATTTTCAACTTCTTCCTTGCTAATGCTTCCTGCACAATCTTTGCATCATGCGGACGAGCATTATTGTGCAACAAAATGACACCGTGAGAAAGCATACGGGGTTGTTTATTCTTGATGGCCTTTTGCAGCTTGTCAAGTGTTTGCAAGTAGTGGGTAGAGTTGATGTTGACACCATGTTCTTTAAAGTCAGCCAACAATATCCCTTCATGATAAAAAAATGCGCTCAGCATAACCTTACCTGCGGAAACCAGTAACTTGAATTTTTTGGCTTTTAGTGATCCAGCATGCTTCCATTGCATGCTCTCTCTTTTGCTGCTCGGTTCAAAGTGGTGACACCATGATTCATCGCCTGCCACTATGCAGAAGAGAAATGCATCACCCTCCACTCTGTAATGCAGCAAGTGGTTCAAACATCATCCCATGCATTCTTCTTTTTGTTGGTCAGTCAACATGCGTGGTACCCACTGTTATCACACCTTCCAATATTGCAGTTTCTTGTGAAGAACCTTTTGAATTGTCCCATCAAATTCTTTCACTAGCGAACGTATGCTTCGACAATGGTTCATCTGCACTGCTGCATCAATTTTGGCGATGGTGTTTTTCTTCCGTTGCAACAATATGCGCTTGACCAGGCCGTTGAAAATCTGTCGTGAACTGATGTCCTTTCTGAAACATTCGTGCCCAGTCTGTCACTGTTGTCTTCAACACACATTTGTTACCGTATGCTGCCTGCATTCTGTGATGAATGTCCACTGGTCGACATCCTACAAATGAAAGAAACTGAATCGCCACTCTTTGAGCTTCTTTGGACAGATTTTGGATCAACCCAGCCATTTTCTCAACGATCAGAAACAGAACCTATGCATTACAGGACGATAAGCACTTGCTCTTTTATTCATTGGTCAGTACTAATCTCATGACTATAACATGATCATGTTCAACGTACGCAATTAAGTGTGGTGCGGCACGAACAGATTTCAAATGAAAGCCCCTTATATGTGCACATTAGTTTTGTAAACATTTCTTTTCAAGAAACCCCATAGATAATAATGCAATGTAGTTAGATCTGGAGAATGAGCAGGCCAAATTCCACGCGATATGCGATTTGTGAAAATTTCTTCCAAAACAGACTAGCTGTGCCAGTTCAATAATAAATCTGTCAGCTTACAGTGATAACTGCCAGTTCAGTAATAAATCTATCAGTTTAAAGTGACTAATTGTGCCACTTCAATAATAAATCTATCAGCTTACAGTGACTAATTGTGTTATTTTGATAATAAATCTGTCAGCTTACAGTGATTAATTGTTCTATTTTGATAATAAATCTGTCAGCTTACAGTGATTAATTGTGCCACTTCAATAATAAATCTGTCAGCTTACAGTGACTAACTGTGCTACTTCAATAATAAATTCATCAGCTTACTGTGACTAATTGTGCCACTTCAATAATACATCTGTTAGCTTACAGTGACTAGCTGTGCCAGTTCAATAATAAATCTGTCAGCTTACAGTGACTACCGTATTTTACGGAGTATAAGACGCACTTTTTTCTTCAAAAAATTGCCTCCAAAATTCACTCGAAATT
This sequence comes from Cepaea hortensis, assembly GCA_963921405.1. Lineage (NCBI taxonomy): Eukaryota > Metazoa > Mollusca > Gastropoda > Stylommatophora > Helicidae > Cepaea > Cepaea hortensis. The sequence continues at coordinate 43,849,709 of OY992879.1, forward strand.
AATTAAATGTTATTTTTTTTTAAATTGCTTAAAAATTAAGGTGCATCTTATAGTCCGCAGTGTCTTATAGTCAGTAAAATACAGTAACTGTGCTACTTCAATAATAAATCTTTCAGCTTACAGTGACTAATTGTGCCAATTCAATAATACATCTGTTAGCTTACAGTGACTAGCTGTGCCAGATCAGTAATAAATCTGTTAGTTTACAGTGACTAACTCTGCCAGTAGACAGATTAGACAGATACAAATTATGGACCATCCTTGGAGACTATGGGATACAAGGGCAACTGCTAGGAAACATCATAGCCATGTACCACTCGAGTCGAAGTGCAGTTAGAACACAAGAAGGTATATCAGATATGTTCACAGTCAATACAGGAGTGAGGCAGGCGTGTGTGCTCTCTTCCCTGCTATTTAATATCTACATGGACAGAATTTCCAAAGAAGCAAGTCTCGACAGAACAGATTCAGAAAATTTAGAACTCTTTACTCCAGATGAAACAACTGATCCACAGGAAACAAATGAACTTCTATTTGCAGACGATCAATGCCTGTTTTATAGCGACGAGGGCAGACTGCAAAATCATATTAATAATCTGAGTTCAACATGCAGGAGATACAATAAGAGTATAAATACAGCCAAAACCGAAGTAATGCGAGTTAGCAGAACACCGGGCCCACTAAGTATACAGATAAATAGCACAACTCTGAAACGAGTTAAAGAATTCAAATATCTTGGAAGTATGATCACAGAAGATGGCAGATTGGACAGAGAAATCAAAATCAGATGTCAAAACGCTAGTGCACTTACACATCAACTATCACCCTTACTGAAACATCCAAATATACCCATGTCCACAAAATGACAGTTAATAAACAGCAAATTCTCAACAACCCTATGCTACCAATCTCAAACCTGGACTTTATCCAAATTACACCTTCGCAAAATCAACACCTGCGAAATGAGGTGCCTGAGGAGAGCTGCCAACTTAACAATCCGAGACCGAGTAAGAAATGCTATTATCAGACAGACTGTGGGATCAACACCTTGTGCAACATATATTGAAAGACAGAAGATCAAGTGGTTTGGCCATCTCGTTAGAATGCAACGCCAGCAACTACCATCACTGGCCTTGCATCAAAGATAAACTGCGACAAGACCACGAGGATGTCCAAGAAGAAAATGGATTGACGACATCAAAGACATTGTACAACCACATGAAATGACACTATCCAGTGCTGCCCACTGCGCGCTGGAACGCAAATTATTCCTCCCGGCGACGCTTGACGGCAGAAGTGGAAGATGATGTTGATGTTGATGATGATGAACTCTGCCAGTTCACTATTGGTGAATGAGCATACATGTGTGCTTGGTGTGCTTCTCTTATCTGGCCTCTCTGCTCTGAAATCTGAAATTGACATGCTAACTATTGATGATTATTCATTTAGTATAAAATCATCTCTTCATTGTTCGATCCAACTTTCTAAGATTGTCCATAATATCAGCTGGATCCATTTGTTGACCTTCCAGTCTATCTGTTCTTTCACTGTTTGATTTTCTGATCAAGTTGTTGAACCACCCAGACTATCAGCTCTTTCATTTGTTGACATTCTGATAAAGTTGTAGAACCAGCCAATCTATCTGTTCCTCCCACCCATAAGTAGTGTGTATAGTTTCAAAATGAGCAAATATGAATGATGACTTACATGTAAATTTACCACATGGGGACTAATCTTATGAAGTATTATGTTGTTATAAGTTGCAGAAGGTTAAAAATTAGTTGCACATCCTTTACATGACATATCATTCAACTATAGCATTTCTGGCTATTTGTGATTCCTGGGCAAGTTTTATGTTCAGTAGTTTGCCATTGCTTTCTGAATGACCAGCACTCATATCATTGTATGAAAATCAACACAAGGCGGCCTGCTGTCAAACTGCCAGCAGCTGTGTTGTGAACGTGGTATGCAGGATTACTATTTGCATTCGTAACTCTGTCACCACAGAGCCAGCGGGATATGCAATGTGGAAAAGAGCTTATTAAGCTCTACATTTGCTGAAGCTAAGAGTGGGGTTCCAATACTTAGCAATATTTTTTGAAACTCTAGAGTAACCAAATCCACACAACCAACTAGACTGCTGCAGGGAAGTCAATCATCTTCCAATAGAGACCCATAAGTGCTGGGTCTGTTCATGATTCCATGCCAGACCAGAACTAGTAGAACAATCTAACCACTGAAGGCATATTCTATTCTAGCTCAGGAAAGTTAAGCTCAAGAGTTTGTACATGTGCACAAGTTGTATAGATCACAAAGATAGTCAATGACCGCTGAGTTTGGAATTGCTTGTAAGATCTTATGTCAGATTGTTTAACAATAAAATTTCCTTTGTGTACAAATTTAGCAGCAAGTTCTGTTATCATTGTGTAACCTAACAGTGTTTATTACATAAACATTACATAAAAATAAAGAGAAAGGGTTTGAAATTTTGGGGGAAAAGATGGTGTAATTCTCTCAGCCTAAACTCTGGCCTAATGACGAATACCCCATTTGGAAACCTCTTTCCCAGAGGGAGGTTAAATGAGAAATTTTCAATGTGAAGAAATAGCACTGACCCATCCTAGCAGATGAATAATAACCCTACCTTTACTTACAATATCCTATCAAATATAGAAATGTAATAATATTGAAGTAACTATTCTTAATATATTAGTTCATTTGTTTGAGAAAAAAGAAAATCAAAATTTGACCTTGTTCAACCTGCCTTACACGGCGTTGGCTATAATTGAGGTACAGGTTTTGCGGTCCTATATTCTGTTCTTTTGCATTGTTAAAATTCTGTTTTCTCGTGTGGTATATACTCTAACATATTCTAAGTGAAACCCCTTATATTTGTATGTATTTTATATTGATTTTTCATAAACATTGCATTTTTTTCAATGTTCTATTGATAACACTGCAATTGCACAATTTCATTTTCAAAAGTGAATCAAGGCCCTCTAGATCTTCCAACCAAATAATAAAGTCTTGCCATAGTAAATGACTGACATAATTAATACAACACGCTTAATATGTAGGAAGGCATTATTTTTTTAATCAGTCACACAGTACCCTAATAAACTTCATTTATAATAACACAGAAAACAATGTTATAATCACTAGTAGAAGATTATGTTGTAGCCATATTGAAATAAAGTGTTGTAAATATTCCTGATGAAATATCCAAGTAACATCTTTGCAGCTAACACTTCCCACAGTAACTACTCGCAAACAAATATCTGTGTACTCTTTGAATGGCCCATATTTAGAGTTACTGCTATCACAAGTGGAATAAACAAAAATATGTGCAAAATATGTCACAAAAGTAAACACACAAAATAACATACTCACTTCTTAGGTCAAGTATGGATGGCGGTGCCCCTGAAATTTGCATTGACATGAGAAGTAAAAAGAAGAAAAACATTTATTGAATATTGCATTTCAGGTCATTATCATTTGCATACACTACAGTGGGTGCTCTGTGATGAAATGATTGCTGCAACAGATAGATTTGTGTGAGAAAGTCATGTTATTTTAGTGGTGTACATGTAGCAAGCTAGCACCCCCTGTGATTTGCATGAGCGCTTCAATGAATATTTTATACAAAACAAGCATAACGGAAGCAGCAATATTCCTGCTCATCAAACATCTATTCATATCCACATAAAAATAAATTTCCCATGTTCATGCTTTGAGGCATATTGGGTATATGGTGCTAATATTATTCTTTGGCATCTGTGGCTTAGGGGTTAGTGAATAGTTTCACACTTGCCGACTTGCCAGGTTGAGTGTTCGTAGTAACAAGCAATCTAGGAGCAGATCGCTTTACTTTCATTTTGATTGTTTGAGCATAGGCCATCCAGAAAGCAATGGTAAACTGCTGAAAATAAAATTGCCTAGTAAATGACAAACAGTCAATACATGCTGTGATTGGCTGCAACCTTTGGTAAAAAGTTCCCACCATTATCTGACTGAAAGTTCTCCTGGTCTTCCCTCTCAGTTTTGAGATTCTGCCTGCCAATACCCAGCAATCTCATCCTTTCCACGTACGGGTTAGCAATCTGTGCCTCCACCTTCTCCACCTGGTCCCACAGTAAAAAGACATGCAACTAATGTATTTCACTTTGTTTTTAGACTATTTTATGCAACATCCTGTAAAAGGGTATTCAAGTAAATTTTTAAACTCTATTTTTAGACTATCTGGCACTTGATGGGTAATATGGTCAATATTATGTCTGCCATCTGTACTTTCCAGGTACTCATTATAGGCTTGACCGGTCTGCAAACCCAGGCCAATGAAAAAATATAATCCAACTTGTGGGGAATTCAAGCGCTTGATCACCTGGCAAGCTGGAAAGCACAATAGCTACTGATCTACCGCAGTTGCCTAATTTCCACATTTTTTATAGTGCATTTCATTATTATTATAAACATTAACTGCTAGACTCTCTTTCCCTATGTGAAAATCATTACTTTAGTTATTTTTCTGTCAATTTCTGCAATGTAACATTGGCATTTATTGCTTATTATATTCAGTGGCTGTTGCAGCAGCTGTGGCGCACTCCCAATAAGACCGCATAATTATTGATTGTTTGTCCTGCCATACATGCCAAGGGTTTGATATTCTTGGAGCAGTTCAGTGCAAATATGTGGAAAAGACTTAAGGAGAAGCTACAGAAAACTAATAATTTTTATACATTCACCTATTATCTGCAGAAATCTTATAGCAATATTTTAAGTGTTCAAACAATTTTGCATTTTATTGCATGATTTTAATTTGTTGTTGCAGTTGCCAACCCTCACAAATCTAAGATTATTTACTTCTGAGTAAGTAGTGATCCCATTCATTCATGGCCTTTTCTGAGAACTTAATTTTATATGAAGCATCACTGCATATCAGTAATTTAATATAATATAGTCAGATTGTCACAGAGGAGAAGAATAAAAACAACAGATTATGTTATTTATACAGTTCAAAAGTTACATCAAGTAACATTGACATGAGAAACTGGGCTGCTGGTAGATGCTGAAAGGTGAAAACAAGTATATTAATTAATGTTGTGAAAGTTACACTCTCCAGTAAAGTGAAGACTTTCACATTACCGTCTGCTAACCAAGGGAAGCAATTTCTGTATCTCTGCTAGACAAGGCCAGTGTTAGTTAACAATACAGAATGTGCAATTATCATCCATCTTGTAGAAAACACTGTGTATTAAGAATGATAAAAGCTTTAACTGTTAAAGCAAAAGCAAAATCTGAAAGTGCTGAGCTACACTTCAGAAGCTGTTACTGTGACCCACTTGATCTTCAGATGATTGTTGCAGGCCTGGAACGTTCTAGAAATACATTACATGAACCAAAACATGCATGTGACATGGGGGATGAATCAGCAACAAACTGGTGCATCTACAATGTGAGAAGTGGAAACCAATAATAAAACATTTTATAATAAACCAAACATTTGAAGTATTTCATTCATGGTATGATATGAACAGCTCATGTAGCATACTGTGTTGTGGCACATATTTTCAATATACCAGCACATATTTTCAATATACCAGCAACATAATGAAATGTAACATTTAATTGTAATCAGGAAAACATATGACAGAAATTAATAATATCAGATGTATTGTTTAGTATCAAGGTAACTGTCCAGTCATGGACATTTAAGAGAAAAATCAATAGATATTAGATTACAATAAAAATTATCCAAATGACATGCTGATTAAGGTATTTTATTTTTTAAAATTACATTTAGGTAAAATATCACATATATCAGCAACAATATGTAGCATATTAGAAATAAAGCTTAAATTTTAGTAATATTAACATTAAAGAGTTATTTACAATAAACTTAATGTTAAATTATTGTTTTAATAATATTCATATAAGCTATTAGTAACAAATTACATTTGTTGGTTTGAAAGTGATCATGAACATTTAAACAAAGTTAAAGAAACAGACAGGAAAGAAAATAAATACATGACCAGTTTTTGATGACAAAGACAGCTAAGAAGTATTTTAATAATTAAAAATAAATTCAAATTGTAAAAAAGTTGTAAAGCAGTTGTAATATTATTTTGAAGTTTTAACTTTCTGTTTCATGCACAACATAGAATTTTAAAACACTAGAAGCATGATTAAAATGTTAGACCTGCTGTTGTCCTTGGCGGCACTGGTTGGACAGGAGGTGCTCTTGCGTCTTGTACTGTTTAATGGAAACAAACATAATATTATAAGCGATCAGGATGATTCAAACTACTATACTTTTATTTCACGATAACACATGCTCTTTATATGTTAAACATATTTACAATAATAATGAACACCATCATCATTACATTGGTCACCCCCTAGACTGACTCTGATGACGTCTGATCAATCGCACAACTGTTCTCTTTTCTCAGACATTTTCTTCTCAATATAAGTCAGACCACAGGATGTTCTTGCTTGCTTGTGTGGTGTAGCTGTTTCTACGATAACCATTTGTGCTTTTCCTTCAGCTTTTTGCTCGTCAGTATGTTCAATTGGCTCTGGGGCAAAGGTGTTATGGACGCAATTCCACGTTTGATACACAGCTGTGAGTGATTTGGCAGCAGACTGCCTTGCATTAGTTTTCATACAATGGTATGCATGCCAATCGTTCTGAAAGCAATGGTAAACTTGCCAAGAAATCACAAACAGCCAAAGCAATGCAGGGGCTGATTGTGACGTGCTGTTAAGGATATGCAACTAACTTTATTTTTAATTGTAGACCTCTGTGCTAAGTCACATCTACCTATTTGTATATTTTTTCAATAATTGTATGTTTGCCCCTATTTGACTCTTTCTGTCCCAAATAAAATTTGCTTGGTGCTGAAGACGAAGGCAACCAGCCAGGGGGTGCACCACAGAATATGTTGACTACTGCTAAATGTTATGGTGCTCGCCCTGCTTTGGACCCCCAGGCAGGTGCAGTGCCGGGCCCTATGTCTCGAAAGGGTCCAACCACAACTACTGTAGGTCCTTCTCAGATGTCCTGTGGAGCCAGGGGACATGAGAATAGAATGGCTGGCCATACTAAACAAAGACTTAAAATAATGCACTGGAATGTGGAGGGAGTCAGCAACAACAAACAATAAAATTAGAAAACATCCTGGACATAGAAAAAGTAAGCATATGTTATTTGCAAGAAACTCACCTCAACGAAAATATAGCCTTCAAAATCAGAGGCTACCAGTGTTACCGATCTGACCAAAAGGGCAGGCGAAAAGGTGGGATACTGACCCTTGTAAGAAATAACATCACACTGCTTCCCACATTGAAGTCTACATGGAAGGGGCTGAGTATCAGACACTTAAACTTAAGACAGGAAATACAGACCTACACTTTATCAATTACTACTGTCCAAGTGACCGCCCACAGGCACTGGACACACTACCATTAACAGAAAAAATGATTGTATGTGGCGATTTCAACAGCCACTCGCAGAGCTGGGGCTATGATCACATGGACCAGAGAGGAGAGAGACTGGAAGACTGGCAGGACGAGAATAGATTCATCTTGATTAACAAGCCATCTGACCCACATACTTTCTACTCGAGATCATGGCACACTACAACTACAACTGACCTGGCTTTTCACTCACCAGACCTGGAGTGGAACATTACACGAATTGTTGGGAAACAACTTAGTGGTAGTGACCATTGGTCAGTCTTTCTAACTGTAGAAAATGAGCTTTTAAGTGAAAGCAGCACCCTCTCAAGGTGGAACTAAAAGAAAGCAGACTGGGCAATGTACAAGAATCGCACCAGCTTACTGGTTAGAAACCTGAACACTGAGAAAGATATAAATAAAGTAGTTGAAGAGTTTGGGAAATGCATACTACTGGCAGCGAGAGAAACAGTACCAAGAGGAGCCCATAAACAATATAAACCCTACTGGAATAGTGAACTGGAACAGTTGCATAATGATGTGGAAGTGTGTGGAAAGCAAGCAGAGGCCACAGCCAGCCAAGAGCACCACAATAAATTCCAGCACCCAAAAGCCAAATTTCAAAGGGCCAAGCTGCAGGCTAGATGGAAAAGCTGGCAGGAGAAAACAGAGTCTCTGAACTTTGAAAGAGACACAAGGAAATTGTGGAAGCTAATAAAACAACTTAACGATGAGGGCACAGGGAGAAACTCAAAAATTGCACTATATAAAGATGGAAATATCTTAACAAGAAAGCAAGCAGCTGACCATTTTGCTGACTCATTCGCACAAGATAACAATATCAAAATTAGTCCAGAAAAACAACAAGAGATTCGAGAGAAACGGCAACATACAGGACAGAAGGAAATAGTACATGAGGTTATGGAGGCACCCATCACAATCAGCGAACTGGAGCTAGCCATATCAAAACTGAAAATGAGAAAGTCACCAGGAGCTGATGGTATCTCCAATGAAATTATCAGGAACTTAGGAACAGAGGCCAAAGCAAAGCTGTTGCAGATCTTCAATAACAGTTGGACCTTAGGCAGTGTTCCACAAGCCTGGAGAGAAGCAATCATGATACCCCTCCTAAAATCAAGGAAAGATAGTTCCATTGCGTCTAGCTACAGACCAATTAGCCTCACCAGCTGTCTCTGCAAAACACTGGAGCGCATTATCAATCACAGACTGCAGTGGTACATTGAAAGTAAAAACATCCTTGTGCCACAGCAGGCTGGCTTTAGGCAGTGCTACTCTACGGAAGATCAGACAACCTACCTCTCTCAAGAAATTGAGGATGCATTCCAAGAGAAGAAGCTGGTGCTTGTGGCATGGATAGATCTGAAGAAAGCCTTTGACAAAGTCTGGAAAGAAGGTCTGATGAAGAAACTGAGAAACTGCAAAGTCAATGGAAGAATGTACAAATGGGTGAAAGCATACTTGCACAACAGAAGAGCCTGAGTACAGATAGACAGACTCAAGAGCAAGAAAGTACTACTGCGTCACGGTGTTCCCCAGGGCGGAGTCTTGTCCCCCACACTTTTTCTAATCTGCATCAATGATCTTGTTGCTAATCTACCACATGGAATTCAAGTGGCAATGTACGCCAATGACCTGGTTCTATGGAGCACAAATGAACATGCATCAGTAGCCACCAGATTGCTACAAAGGGCTGTAGATACATTTGTTTAATGGGCAAATAAATGGTATGTCAGCATAAACACTGACAAGTGCAGCACCACCCTATTTACCCTCTCTCCAAAACAAAAAGCAGGGATCATACAGACAAATGGAACACCCCTATGAGAAGATAAAGAACCAACATACCTTGGAGTAACATTTGATGGCAAGCTGACATGGAGAAAGCACATCAACAAAGCAGTAGCAAAAGCCAGAAGGAAAATAGCCATCCTGAGAAAGCTAAGTGGAACCACATGGGGAGCCAGTGGGAAAATACTTAGCAAAGTTTATCAACAGAGCATACGACCACACCTGGAATACGAGTCAACTGCATGGTGTTCAGCATCAAAAACCACACTACAAGACAAGAGCTGGTTAAGGTGCAAAATCAAGCACTTAGAGTCACCACAGGAGGAATGAGATCAACCCCTATAGTGGAAATGGAGAAGATGGGGAGGACACAAGCCCTGAGAGAGCACAGAGATACCAAAACGCTAATACAAGCAGAAAAGTTCCTCAGCTTGCCAGGCGACCCTATGAAGAACCGATTTGAAAACCTAGCTATGGGGTGGTTGAAAAGAAGTAGTTTTATCCAACAAGCCAAACGACTCTGCAGAGAAATCACTGATCTGCCCACAGTTGGTATCCCCCTAACAACTATTCCAGAGCGAACTCCATGGAAAGATGAACATAGACTATCATTACAAATCCAGACAAAAGTGAGAGGAATATTTGACAAGGAAGAACAGAACAGTGTGCAGCGCAGAACAGCCACTCTCAGCTTCCTTGATGAAGAATACCCACAGGACCTCTGGATCTGAGTCTTCACAGATGGGTCAGCACAAAATGCTGTTCGAAATGGAGGAGCGAGAGTGTACATAGAATACTCAAATAATACTAGGGACACAGCCAGAGTACCGACAGGAAAGTACTGCCATAACTATGATACTGAAATTGAGGCAATTAAGATAGCAATAGAGAAATTACTAAATACCAGCAATGGTACACAACCTGTGGTGCTATTGACAGATGCAAAATCAGTACTTGAGGCGCTCCTGTCTGGGAAATTGCCAGTACTAAGGACACTACTTTCTGAACTTAGCAGTCAGCATAAGGTCACCATACAGTGGATACCATCTCACTGTGGAGTAACCGGAAACGACAGAGCTGATAAATTGGCTAAGGAAGGAGCCAAAGAAGAACAGCCTGATGTGCTACATACCATCAAAAGAAAAGAATGATCAAATCTGTCACAAAGTCACCAAAACCTGCTCTAGAGGACTACCACATTATGGACAGACCAGAACAAGTCATTATTCTGCACCTCAGAACAGGACAACCACATGTATACAATATTCAAGATTGGTGAAACAGCCATGTGCACATGTGGATTGGCATCGCAGACAGAAGAGCACAGATTCCAAGACTGCCCAAAATATAACATATCTAGGCATACCTTCTGGCCTAGAGAGACGACAGTGGAAGATAAACTCTATGGACCGCTGTGTGAACTGAAAAATGACAGTTAAATTCATTCAAGAGACAACATTGCAGTAACAGACATATTTCAAGCGATCGAAAGAAGAAGAACATTTGCTTGAACTATCCTTGATCCATGTTCTTGCTCTAAATATTTTAGCTCCAGAAATCATCTTCATGTGCCGTGGTGATAAACATCAGCAGTTGTGGCTTGCCATCTCACAGAATCATCAGAGTCTTGGATCAGATCAGTGCCATTTAGTCAAGCCATTTAGTCAAGCCATTTAGTCAAGCCATTTAGTCAAGCCATTGAGTCAAGCCATTGAGTCAAGCCATTGAGTCAAGCCATTAAGTCAAGCCATTTAGTCAAGTCATTTAGTCAAGTCATTTAGTCAAGCCATTTAGTCAAGCCATCAAGGTATTTATCTGTTTGCCTTTCTCATGCTTATTTCCTATCAAGTTTTCCAGTTGTCATTAAGTTTTAAAGTTTATTTCTCCTCATAAAGTGACCAAAAGATTTTGACTACCTTTAATTTCTCTAATCAATTTATGATTTTCATTTATCTCTTATAACATTTGATAATTGGTTTTTCTGTCCGTCCATAGTAGTCTTTGCATTTTCCTCAGAAACCACATCTCCACTACCATTAGATCTTTCTCAGCTTGTCTATTGTCCATGTTTCATATGCATACTTCAGTGCTCTTTTTCTAATTTCAATTGACAACTATTTGAGTGTGTTCTCCATCTTGCAAATGGCTACCTTTGCCACTGTAATTCTTGTTCTAATCTCTACAAGACAATTTCTATCAGATGTTGTGGCTGTTCTGAGATAGTTGTACTGACTCACCTGTTTAAGAATGTTACCTTTTACTTGGACTTTACCTTGTGGTATTTCATTCTTTTTTGAGAATGACCATAATTTCAGTTTACTTACAAACCAGTTCTAACCCTAGCTGTATACAATAAATGCATCTGCTAAATACTGCAGTTCCTGATCATTGTATGTATTCAATATTGTTTCATCTGCATATCTTATACTGTTGATGTTGTGCGCTTTGATGGCAATTTCTCCAATATCCTCTAAATTTCTCATGTTTTCATTTTACAGAGAAAATGTCTGAAGATATTACAATCCCTGTAGAACATGTCACTTGATTGGCTGGTATTGACCTACTTAATTATCAGTTGTATGGCAACTGATCTAGAAATGGTTTACTTCATATTACATAGATCCAGTTGGCTTCTTTAATTGCTTCTATCCCAGACCATTATACATTTTACTACTTCTCAGCCAGATAACTTTTACATTGAGCCAGTAGCTGGCTGGCACAGAAAACCATAAACATGATTGTACAATAACTCACATGCAGCAATAGTATTGCGGATTTGTTCAACAACTTCCTGATTAGATACAGCTTCATAAGTTTTAGCAAAAATGGCATTCTTTTCTGCAGGGTCACTGGCAACCGTCCTCAGTTCACCAGCATTAGCTTTCTCTATACCAACAGTAACAATCTGAAAATATTCAAGAATATGAAAACAATGTGATTAGATTGTCTTCTTATCACTTATTAGCTCTCGCAAACTAAGTCTGTTTCTCTACTGTACTAAATGAACTTAAATCAGATACTTTATATCATAATAATAACTCAACAGGGTTGAACAACATAAACTAATTTTGTTGAAAAATTATATACACATTTTTCTCTTATAAATGGATGGATGGTCTGTGAAGTTGCCATCAAGCATTTGCCAATCTCTAAGTGTATGCTAAATGTCTGTAAAGTCATGGTACTGTCAGTCTCTGTCAAGTCCTGACAAGTGTATGTCAACTTATACGTGGCTGCACCAAGAACACTTCATGCCCAGCAGTGCAATACAACCTTGACTTACTGATGATGGTCAACAGATACAAAATTTAACAAGTATAGGCATACAGGAGTGCCATATAACAATACAGGGTCGACAGTACTAGTCCTGCCTATTAAAAGAATGCGAACAGTCCAGGAGCAGTGAAGAAAGAGCGAGTGTGATTTAAGTTAACGACAGTTAACCGGCAAGCACTAGAAAAATGAGTGAAGCCTAGACCTTTAAGAGATAGTGATGATGAATCATGAGAGAGAAGGGAAACTACTCAGAAAGGCTGTGTATCACGTGATCAGAGCAGCTGAGAATGAAACTTCTGGTCGTTCTAATCAGTCAGGTCAGGGGTTTGGACAAGTCAAGACGTCAAAGTGGTATGTAGCCGTGAAAAATTGTTAAAGTGATTTGTGTATTGATTCTCCACCAAGAGTCAGAGATGTGTCATCAAGCTAGTATGGCTAAGTGAATGCCCAGCACAAAGGTTTGTTGCATTTTTCAGAATTAATGGCAGCCCAGTGACACCACACACCAAATGCCAAGATCAGGCTGTAAGTTGACATTAGTCCATAAGAATGACATCTTTGTATGGGACTGAATATTTGCTATATTGAAACGATTGTGGTGATTCTCCTAGTTAATAAACTTTATATAGCAGAAGTGAATATACATTTACTAAGATTCATCACACGCCCCCCCCCCCCCCCCCCCCACATATACAGGACCATGTGACTTATGTATGCTGTAACATTTGTCTACAATAAACAAAGAGTACCAAGGACGTCAGTATTTGCTTGTATTCATCATGCGTTGATGTTCCTGTTGAATCTGTCAATGAATCTAAGACATCGAGCCAGCAACAGATCGTTGGCAATGAGAGTATCAGGACCCAAAAAAAACACATCCTACACACCGATATCAACAGGGAATGTGGCTCAAAAGAGATCTCTCCTGGATGGCCAAGGCTGAAGAGAACATCAAGCAGGTCTGTGACTTGGATGATCTCAAACACAGAGAAGAATGGGCTGATGTATCCGCAGACATACAAAAACACCCTTAGTTTGCCATTACAACAAGGAGATACTAAAGAGGTCAGTTGCCTGCACCAGTTGACACTGAGATTAGGGGACTGGTAGAACAGCATTTAAATCCAGAAGACATCATCCTCTACACAGGTGGATACATGAAATGTGGTTCAAGATCAATGAAAAAAGGATGAGGAACACACAGAGGACAACACTGCTTTCCAGACCATTACATCAAGCATGACTGTGGAGACCACTGCTGCCCCCAGAGCAATTGTATGGGCAGCAGAACAGGAAGTCACACACACAATAATCATATCAGACTCCATAAACTTGATAAAGAAAATCACAACCGGCAATCTTCGCTTCGAATGAATAAAAATCATTCACAAATCACGCTCCAAACCACCTACCTGTACCTGAATATATGCACTAGGACATGCCATAGTCAAAGGTCATAAACGCACAGACCTTCTGGCTAATAATGCACCAATACAAATAGGAAGAAGCATGGACGGGGCTGACACAGTCAATGCAGCACAGAATCAATCAGCTGGCAGATAATGATGAGACTAGCACTAGCCTGATTACCCAAACTAGGAATGAAGCCTGATCAAGCACATCAGTAATGCCATCAAGGTCAAAGGAGGAGATTTCATAATCAACTCTTCATGGAAGTAGTGAGAGGAAATACTTTGAGATGGCTGCTACATTGGATGACTGCGTGCAAGGAAATGCTCACTGTGCAGTGACATCATTTGACATTACATGTAATAACATATCATAACATATCAAATATGCATCAAGGCTCTGTCAAGTTACTATTAAGTCTCTGTCAAATTACTGTTAATTTTAAATACCTAGGGGAATTTATAACATCAGATGGAAGATGTATAACAGAGATTAAGAGCAGAATAGGGCAAGCAAAAGCCGCATTTCAGAAAATGAAGAGTATCTTATGCAATGAGTCATTGTCACTGAATGTAAGAAAGAGAGTGCTGAATGCTATGTTGAACCAGTTTTGTTGTATGGCAGTGAATCTTGAATGTAAATGAACAAATTAGGAAGAAACTAGAAGCAACAGAGATGTGGTTCCTGAGACTAATGTTGCGAATTCCTTGGACTGCCAGAGTAACTAACAACGACTGCCTGAGACAGGCAAATGAAACTAGAACATTATATACAACAATAAGAAAGAGACAAAAGCTTTCTTCGGTCATGTGATGAGAAGAGAGGCATTGGAGAAAATCGTGATATCTGGAAAGATTGAGTGGTAGAGAGGCAGTATCAGTTATCAGTCATCAGTTATCAGTTGGGGTATCTTCGTTGCACTCCGGACATGTCCATAGGTGCTCAGATCCTCCCCCCAGCATATTCATCAGCGTCCGGTGGCTAATAGTACCAGTTCTGTGTTGGTTGACGTGGCGCTTTGTTTTCCCGATGTACCTCTCGCGCCTGGCTGTGCCGATTCTTACTCCCAGGTCTTTCATCCTGGACAGCGATGTGGAATCACTGACGTCAAAGTCCTCTGTTCTCGCCATATCTTTAAGGACGTTAATAACATCGGCACGATCCATGGGCTGGCCATCTACAGGGGGTGCAGAGCCAGCCAGTTTGTCAGCTTGTTCATTTCCCTCGACTCCCGCATGTCCCGGGACGAAGATGAAGGTGACTTTATGGACAACAGACTTCCGCAGCGATTCAGTCCACTGTCTACGTACAGATCCAGCTTCGACCTTCTGAATCATGCTCATTGAATCCATGATCATGGGCCCAATTCTTGATACTGGTAAGACTGCAGACATGTCTGACGACATCTTCCGCCCGACCCATCCATGATATGCCTCTCTTTAGCCTGTCACCCTTTTCTCTGAATATAGCGTCATGCAGAGGGTGCTGCTCATCTGCACTTATTTTTAAGTATGTACGAGCTCTCCAGATCTTGATCCTGTGTTCCATTGTCGGGAAGTCAAGGAGGTATCTCATTGCTACACAGCTGGTGTCTCTCGTGCAGCCCAAAATGATGCACATGGCTTCGTTTTGTACCTTTTCAAGCCTTCCAATCTGTGTAGGGCTGACAGTGAGGATGGCCAGGGCATACTCGATGCGTGAAAGCACAAGTCTTTGGAACAGAAGTATTAGCAGTCTTTGCTCGATATTGGCAGTCGCCATGACTCTCATTGCTGACAAACCTTTTCGAGCCTTCGTTATGACATAATCGACATGATTACTGAAGGACAGGCTACGATCAAGCCTCATGCCAAGATATGTCATTGACTGGGTTCTACTCAAGCTGCTCCCATCCATTCTTACTGCCGGCAGGTCTGTTTTCACAATATGGTTGTTTAGTGAGAACCATGTAACCGTTGCCTTTGCAGGGTTGACAAGGGCATCGGCATCAGCACACCATGAGGAAATTCGATCTAGTTCGCCCTGCATATCATTGGCAACCGCCTGTCTATCTTGACCCTGTCGATACACGAGGATGTCGTCAACGAATGACAGAGTCCTACCCCTCCCGTCCAACTGTTGTTCAGTGATCGGCACCGTATACACGTTGAATAGTACTGGTGACAGTGGTGAACCCTGCGGCAATCCTGGACATATCGTTATCGACTCAGAAGACCAACTCCCGCATCTTAGCACCACCTTCCTTTGGAGCAGAACTGCAGCTATCCATCGTACAAGGTGAGGGTGCACTTTCAGCCTGAGGAGGGTTTGCATCAAGTGCTCGAAAGATACTCTGTTATATGTGTCCTCTAAGTCTATGGCGGCCGCACATGTCTCTTCTCTGACCTGAAAACCTTCGTAAACATCTTGAGCAAAGACCACCACATTCAGCCATGACTCTTTGTTGCGTCTGTATCCTCCTAGTGTGGGCGGGAAGCAGCCGAGCTGTTCCAAGTCACAAGCAAGTCTGTGTGCTACAATTTTCTCCAGTAGCTTGCCAACAGTATTTTGCATCGTAATGATTCTGTAGCCGCTTATCTTGGAATGGTCTTTGTTCGGTTTTGGCAGCAGCAGCAAGTAGCTGTGTAGCCATTCTTCTTTGACCTGACCCCTCTGGATACTGGTGTTGAATTCTCTGGCCAGTTCTTCCATGTCATCATCTGATATCACCAGTAGGTCACCATATCGGATGCCGTCTGGGCCTGGGGCGGTGTTAGGTGATTTCTTGAGCATCGCACGTATTGTCTCAGCCGTGATGTATTTTTCGTCTGTCCGACCCCATGCACAACTGAGAGAGTGTCGTTGTGGTCCTCTGTCTGGCGGGCTCGTCTTTCTGGTCAGTCTGTTCTATGTAGCATGCAAGAAGGGCCTTACCTTTATCCGCATCCGACTTTTTCCATGCCAGGTCTGTGCCTTGAAAGTCTGGAGTACCCCTACGTTGTGCAGCACCGTTCATGCTCTTGTGGAGGCGCCAGAATGTCGTAAGAGATCGCTCGGAGCACACCTTCCTGCAGAACTCGTCCCATTTCTCGGCCTTGGCATGTTTGGCGCAGGATTTGAATAAAGTCGTCGTCCTATCGACCTCAGTCTTCAGGTTCGCCAACTCAACCTGTGGCATGTTAGCCTTTCTGGCCTTTTGCCAGTCTTTGACAGCCTGCCTCTTTCCCAGCCATGCCTTCTCGACCTCTCCATTCCACCATGGTGGCTGCAACCATCTTTCTTGTCTCCTGCGGGAGGAAGTTAGTTTTCTTCTTCTGATCTTGCTTATGGCGTCTTGACCAGTGTTGTCATACGGGAAGGCATTTGTCTTGTTTCTTTGACTCATGCCCCCCCCCCCCATGGGTAGAGAGGCAGAGACAGACAAGGAGAAATGATGCTGGATGGATTGAGACAGTGCCATGGAGGAATACCATCAGCAGAGATGATCCAGAACACCAAAGACAGAGATCTGTGGAGAGCCACGAATGCCTTTGCCAGCTGGCAGGGCACTTGATGATGATGATGATGACCACAACTGCTCTGGGTTCAATTTTCAGGGAGGCAGGATTATTTTGTTTGTTTGACCACAGCTGCTCTGGGTTCAATCCTCAGGGAGGCAGGATTATTTTGTTTGTTTGACCACAGCTGCTCTGGGTTCAATCCTCAGGTAGGCAGGATTATTTTGTTTGTTTGACCACAGCTGCTCTGGGTTCAATCCTCAGGTAGGCAGGATTATTTTGTTTGTTTGACTACAACTGTTCTGGGTTCAATCCTCAGGTAGGCAGGATTATTTTGTTTGTTTGACCACAGCTGCTCTGGGTTCAATCCTCAAGGAGGCAGGATTATTTTGTTTGTTTGACCACAACTGTTCTGGGTTCAATCCTCAGGGAGGCAGGATTATTTTGTTTGTTTGACCACAGCTGCTCTGGGTTCAATCCTCAAGGAGGCAGGATTATTTTGTTTGTTTGACCACAACTGCTCTGGGTTCAATCCTCAGGCAGGCAGGATTATTTTGTTTGTTTGACCACAACTGCTCTGGGTTCGACCAAAACTCATAAAACAAGGTACCAGACAATTTTCAGAGAATTGTCTTGGAAGGAAAGATGATGAGGAACACAATTTGCCATCTCACCTCATGCTGTTGTGTAGAAAATGTGAAGGTCACACAAATGCCCAGTTGTATTTCTATGCCATAGGAGTGAAGTATCTCTTCACTGCTACATAATTTTTAACATGAGCAACCTTGAGCATGATGTCTAATGTTTTTGCCCTCATCTGAGAAAGCTAAACACTCTGTCTCACCACACAAGACATCAGAATGACATGAAGTAGCATTTGAAACAAATGGTTTCTGCAAAGATTCTCAAACGTGTCCAATCAACAACCACAATAGCTGCTGTGTCTCATGTGGACACTCAAACCTCTAAGGCATGGTATATAATTAACCCCCATTCTTTACCCCCCATATGATAACCACAACTATCTTTAATACACACACAGTTGCAAAAACAAACAAACAAACAAACAAATTTTACCTTCACTCCTGCTTCCTTCAGAGCATTAGCTTCTTGAAGAAATTCTGCTTGATCATCTGAATTTTTATCATCTGTGATGAGAATGACAGCGTTAGGGGCATCAGGCCGGTCTCCACCTTTGCGTGTGAAGATGTTCGTTTTAACCTGTTTTAATGGTAAGCCACATTAGATGTTCAGCCAAGTCAATGTTATAAACATCTACATGATTACGGCTGATGATGATTATTATTATACTTAGTGGCAGTCATTATAGATTTGTCCATCCACATTGTTTCAGTTGCTTTAATTGATTATTTTAATATGTGTGACAATCTCCATAAAACAGGAGCTAGAAAAGATGATTATTTTCATATGTGCAACAATATCCATTAAATAGAAGCTAAACAATATCCATAAAACAGAAGCTAGAAAAGATGATTATTTTCATATGTGTAACAATCTCCATAAAATAAAAGCTAGAAAAGATTATTATTTTAATATGTGTAACAATCTCTATACAACAGAAGCTAGTAAAAATCATTATTTACATATGTGTAACAATCTCCATAAAACAGAAGCTAAATAAGATTATTATTTTAATATGTGTAATAGTCTATTTCAACAGAAGCTAGAAGAGATGATTATTTTCATATGTGTAACAATATCCATTAAATAGAAGCTAAACAATATCCATAAAACAGAAGCTAGAAAAGATGATTATTTTCATATGTGTAACAATCTCCATAAAATAAAAGCTAGAAAAGATTATTATTTTAATATGTGTAACAATCTCTATACAACAGAAGCTAGTAAAAATCATTATTTACATATGTGTAACAATCTCCATAAAACAGAAGCTAAATAAGATTATTATTTTAATATGTGTAATAGTCTATTTCAACAGAAGCTAGAAGAGATGATTATTTTCATATGTGTAACAATATCCATTAAATAGAAGCTAAACAATATCCATAAAACAGAAGCTAGAAAAGATGATTATTTTCATATGTGTAACAATCTCCATAAAATAAAAGCTAGAAAAGATTATTATTTTAATATGTGTAACAATCTCTATACAACAGAAGCTAGTAAAAATCATTATTTACATATGTGTAACAATCTCCATAAAACAGAAGCTAAATAAGATTATTATTTTAATTTGTGTAATAATCTATTTCAACAGAAGCTAGAAAAGATGATTATTTTCATATGTGTAACAATCTCCATAAAACAGAAGCTACAGGGTGTATTTTTAATGACTGTGAAGTGTTTAAAAATATTGCCGGTCCAAGTTTTGCATTTACTCTCTGTAAAGTTCATGCAACATAATAGGTAAATACAAAACTTGGACCAGCAATATTTTCAAAATCTTCACAGTCATTAGAAATACACCCTGTAGAAAAGATGACAGAGATTCACGACAAAAAATAATTTTAACAATATGTTACCTCTGGAAAAATAAATTCAGATTGTGACAGGTCTAAACGAGTAAATAATTGAAAATGTGGCTATCATTAATGTATAAAAATAATTTCATGATAGAAGTAAGTAACTGTTTTCAAAATTAAAGGAAAAGTAAAAACATATAACAATCTGTAACAAAGAAGAGACATAAATAGTCACAGAAAAGCAATAATACTTTTAAGCAAGTGTTTTCACTGACCAAACACCAATCAGGTGCTATTTTTAAAGGATATTAACTCTGAATTATATAGGTTATTGTGTGAAACTTGTCACATGAATGAGAGACTGTTTATATTTTTAGTTCATTACATAGACAGTTATCCCATGAAAAGTCAGAACCAAAAGCTCGCTGAATGGACGTCATCTGCAGACTGACTATTATTGGTTTGCGCGGGGAGCGGCCCATGGTGAACAAAGTGCCCAATACATGGAAGTGAGGAATTAAAGCAGCCATGTGCAGGACATGGCGATTCCTTGGGTGAGCCTAGTACCAGTGCGCTATGTGTCGGCTCTGCAATTATGGAAGCCTCCTTGAATGGTGGATAATGCCCATGGACTGCCCCTGCCTTCCCATGAGGGTTGACCGTGAAGGCGTTGACCATTCTAACTTGACCAGCTGGGATGTGGTCGGCACCACAACAGTGAGAAACACATGGGAAGGCTAACCTGGTCAACAAACGCCCACCAAAGTCTGATGTGTTGGCCTAAGACGCATAACCAGATTCACTGCAATTACATCTGGAAAAAAACACTCCGGATGAATGCAGAAGGAGGAGGAGGAGGAGGAGGAGGAGGAGGAGGAGGAGGAGGAGGAGGAGGAGGAGGAGACAGTTATCCATTTATCACTGTGGATACAATCTGTTCTACTCTTTAATGTACTATAAGAAAGAAAAACATACTTATCACTAGAATAGAGTGCTACTCATTAATTATATTTGATCAAATTACGGCTAGGGAAAAAAAAAAGATTGAGCAGGTCTCCATGTCTGTACAAAATGGCTCTCTGTCAATTTTCAAATATTGCAAAAGTTTGAGGTAAACTATTTTCAAGTTATCATGTGCCAGGTGGAAGAGAGAGAGAGAGAGAGAGAGAGAGAGAGAGAGAGAGAGAGAGAGAGAGAGAGAGAGAGAGAGAGAGAGAGAGAGAGAGAGAGAGAAAGAGAGAGAGAGAATGAACGAACGAACGAACGAACAAACTTTATTTTAAAAGGGTAACAAATTGGGCACACAGGCCCGTCTTACATTTGGCTCTTTCGATCACTCATCTTTCATTCATCAAATGTGCATGTTACATTTACATAGGAAAAAAAATAGAGGATAGGGATAGATAGATAGATAGATAGATAGGTAGGTAGGTAGGTAGGTAGGTAGGTAGGTAGGTAGGTAGGTAGATAGATCCTCGCCAGGGGCTGGGCGAAGCCGGGCCAGGTCCTCTAGATGGATGGATGAACGAACGAATGAACAAACAAACTTTATTTTAAAAGGGTAACAAATTAGGCACGCAGGCCTGTCTTACATTCGCCCCTTTTGATCACTCATCTTTCATTCATCAAATGTGCATGTTACATTTACATAGGGGAAAAAAAACATTGTCGAATGGATTTTGTAAGCATAAACAATGCATATTACGCATGGTACATTCACATGGAAAAAAAAAAAAAAAACATTGTCAAATGAAAGTTGTAAATATAAACAGTGCATATTGCAATGTTGTGAGGCACACCCCTATCCACCCTCACACCCTGCAGCCACCCACAAATCCCTCAGCCACCCACACATCCCCGACCCACACATCCCCCACCCACCCACACATAACTCCACGCACTCACACAGACTCAGGCAAACATACATGTTGCCACCCACCCAATGATCCCCCAACAACACACATTTCCCCACCCACACATATATCCCCCACCCATTCCATAACCAACATGCACACACCCACCCACATATTCTCCACCACCAGCCCACACGCCCGCAACCACCCAGCAAAACACACATCACAAAACCACACACACATACCCCCGTCAACCCACACATCCCGCACCTATCCACACATACATCCTGCACCCTCACAATTTTCCCCACCCACCCACACACACATCAGCCAACCTACACCCACTCACCCACCCAATATCCGCCACCTCTCAACTACACATCCGCCACCTATACACACATCCCCACCCACAAACACATCTCCCCACCTGCCCACACATATCCCCCACCCATAAACACCCAAAAAAACACACACCTCCCACCGACACACACCCCACCACCCACATATACCCCACCCACACACATCTGCCACTCACACACATCTTCCCACAAATACACACATCCCCTAACCATACACTCATCTCTCACACACATCCACCCATTCACTTACTCATCCATCAACCACTCACACCCACACATCACCCACCCGCCCATCAACACATGCATCTCTCATCTATCCTCCCACCCACACACACCCCAACGACCCAGCCAAACACACATCCCCCATCCTCACATACATCCGTCATCCACCTGCACATCCCAGACCTCCCCCACCTCTCACACATCTCCCCTCCCACACAAAACTCCACCCATAAACATATCACCCCCCCCCCCCACACACACACACATCCCCCACATGCATTCCTCATACACATCCCCGCCCACACATCTCTCACCCACAAATACATCTCCCCACCCACCCACACATCCCCCACCTACAAACATCCTCACCACCTACACATACATCCTCCACCCACTCACATTGACCCCATCCACACTCACACTCACACAAACATATCCCATTCACAGACACCCCCCACACGCATCCCCCACACCCATTACACACCCATCCCCAACCCACACAATCTCCTTCACACCCAATCATCCACCCAAAAACACATTCCCTACCAACACCCACATACTTCCAATAATCCTCCCAAATATCCTCCCCCCCCCCCCCCACACACACACACACACACACATCCCTCACACACACATACATCTCCCACCAACTACACATCCCTTCACCCATCCACACATCACCCATCAACGCATACACATCCCCCACATACAACCCCTCCACACATATATTCTCCACACCCCCACACCATCCCTCACATGCACACCCACACAAACATCCTCACATCTACACACATACATGATCACTGAAACTAATAAGAACAAACTCCCACACTTTACACATAGTTGAGACACTGATGATTGTCGTGACCATTCTCGCAAAAATTGTAAGAAGTGGAGAAAAAATTATACATATACATTGAGTAGCGTAAAAATTAGTGATGCAATTCAGAGAAAGAGAGAGAGTGAGAGAGAGAGAGAGAGAGAGAGAGAGAGAGAGAGAGAGAGAGAGAGAGAGAGAGAGAGAGAGAGATTCTCTCGCTCTCTCTCTTTAACTCTCTCTCATCCTACCTGGCACATGAAAACTCTCATTGATCACTGTTTCCTCTAAATTGGTCATATGATCAGTTTTCAAGACGTTGCGATGAGGACGAGTCAATAAGTAAGTCACATATTTCTGTGGCATGGCAGGTAAATGTAATTGGTGTTTTCTACAGGTGTCATCGGGTGACAGCAACATCAAACTTTTTATTCCAGTTTGTCAGGTGGCGCCAGGTGTCTTATGCGCATGGGCAGCACATAAACAAAATGGCGACTGTACTTACGGAGCAACGTGATATTGTGCGTTTTTTGTGGGCAAAAGGACTGCCTGCAAAGGACATTCATAAGGAAATGCTTCCTGTTTATGCTGACAAATAAAGTGGTGCATAGCTGGGTGGAAAAATTTTCTCAAGGACGCTCTAAAATTGTTGATGAAATCTGATCTGGTCGTCCTGTTGAGATTGCAACAGACGCATATGTGCAGCGGGTGGAGGAGATGATTAGAGGTGACAGGCGAGTAATGATAGACTGTAGCATCTGCAATAGGGTGCTCACATGGTTCAGCATACAGCAGAATGCATGATCAATTGAAATTTCCAGGACTGCTGACTAGAGGAGTGTTGCTTCTTCATGACAATGCCAGACAACATCAATCAATCATGTGCCATGCCGGAAGGCGTGGGCGGTCATGACTCGCCATTTCACTCGATCACCAGTGTCGTGGATCAGCTCAGTGTTCTTGTCTCATCCATGCCATGTGGCCAAGCCATCCAGGTATTTTCCTCTCGGTCTTCCTCTTGGTCAGTTCCCTTCGATCTTGCCAGTTGTCACTAAGTTCTCCAATCCATTTCTTCTCATAACATGTCCAAAAAATTTTGACTGTCTACGTCTAATTTCCCTAATCAATTTACGATTTTCATTTGTCTCCTGTAGTACTTGGTCATTGGTTTTTCTGTCTGTCCATGGTATTCTTTGCATTTTCCTCAGAAACCACATTTCTGCAGCCATCAGATGTTTTTCAGCTTAACTGCACATTGTCCAAGTTTCACATCCATACAAAAGAACAGGCTCTATGTATCCCCTCAACACTCTTTTTCTCGCTTCAATTGACATCTTTTTATTGATCAGAATGTTTTTCATCTTGCTAAAGGCTACTTTCGCCATGGCGATTCTTGTTCTAATCTCTTCAAGGCATCTCCCATCAGATGTTATGACTGTTCCGAGATAATTGTACCGATTCACTTGTTGAAGAATATTCCCATTTACTTGTATATTACATTGTGGTACTTCGTTCTTCCTAGTGACGAACATAACCTGTGTCTTCTTACAATTTAATTCCAACCCCAGCTGCTCACTGTGTACAACAACCGCATCTACTAATTGTTGCAGGTCCTGCGCATTGTCTGCAATTAATACTGTATCATCTGCATATCTAATGTTATTGATGTTTCGTCCTCCAATGCTGATTCCATTTATATCTTCTACATTCCTGAAAATATTTTCACTGTATGGGGAAAAAGGATCTGGAGACATTACACATCCCTGCCTAACACCTCTCTTGACAAGTTGATATTGTCCCACTTCATTACCAATCCTTATGGCAGCTTGTAGTTTCCAATATATGTTTTTTATAAGTCTAATGTCTTTACCATCAATTTGTAGATCTGCAAGCATATCTACCATGTTGACATGTCTAACTCTATCAAAAGCCTTTGTGTTGTCTATAAAGCAAAGGTGTATATCCTTGTTTACTTCTTTAGCACGTTCAATAACTGTTTGCAGCATATATATACAGCATTTACTGTACCCTTTCCTTCTACAAACCCACATTGTTCTTCCCCTATTTCAGGTTGTATTCTCTTCCTCACTCTTTGCATGATAATTCATAGCAAAATCTTTGTGATGTGGCTCATTATACTAATTGTTCTATGTTGATCGCATTCCAAGCTTCCTGATTTCTTTCGGATTGCGATAAATACAGAGTTACATAATTCAGGAGGTATATCTCCTGTATCATATAATGTGTTCAGCAGTCTGGTGACTTGATCGAGTCCAAATTCTTCTAAAGCTTTAGTCATTTCTGTTGCGATGTTATCTGCACCGGGGGCCTTGCCAGCTTTCATATGCTTAAGAACATTTCGAACCTCCATCTTCAAAATTGGTGGCCCTTCATTATTAAATCTAATATCATACTGTTCCTCTCTGTTATCATTATACAGGTTTTTCACATAATCTGTCCATACATGAAGAATCTGATCTTTTTCTATTATGATTTTGCCATCTTTAGTTTTTAGACAGCCTGTTGATGTACTTGTTCTTTTATTAGTAAGTTCCTGAATTCTTTTGTCACTAATTTGGTATTTTGACTGTTGTGTTGTTTTTCAATGTCTAAGCACTTTTCCTCAAGCCATGCTTCTTTTGCCTCCTTACATAATATTCTGACTTATCTGTGAATTTCTTCATATTTGGCAGGATTATTTTTGTTGAGTCTTCTTGTTTCCATTAGGTGTAAAATTTGTTCTGTCATCCATTTCTTACGACCCACCTTCTTTAATTTTGGAATAGTTGTTTCTACAGCCAAACTGAATGAATTCTTCAACATTTCCCATTAATCATCCAGACCACATACGGCTCGATTAACTCAGGAGAAAATTAACCAACTAAGGTGGGAAGTTCTGGAACTTCCTTACAGCCCTGACTTAGCCCCTAGTGATTTCCACCTGTTTGGTCCACTGAAAACCCACCTTGGCGGGAGACATTTTGCGAATGACGCTGAAATTTAATGTAAAGTGAAAATGTGGTTTAGAAAACAGAGCATGCAGTTCTATGCAGCCGGTTTGGGAGGACTGATAAAACGATGGGATAAGTGCATCAATGTTGGTGAAGATTATGTTGAGAAATAAAGTGACAATGTATGTATAAAAATAAACTGATTCCAAGTTATCATATTTAGACATTTTTCTACAGTCATTTGTGACATACTTATTGACTTCCCCTTGTAGAATGACTTTAAACATAAGATCTAAATAAGCTGACAAATATAGATGACAAAACGTTAAACACAATTAGGCATCCAATCAGCCTTACTAAAATAAATCCTACATTGTAATCATAAATGAAA
Source organism: Cepaea hortensis (assembly GCA_963921405.1). Lineage (NCBI taxonomy): Eukaryota > Metazoa > Mollusca > Gastropoda > Stylommatophora > Helicidae > Cepaea > Cepaea hortensis. The sequence goes on from OY992879.1 coordinate 43,876,172, forward strand.
TATTATGGACAAAAACAATGGTAAATAGAATGACAGCTAACCTGCAGCAAGTTGCTTAGTTTGGAAGACAAGTAGATGTGGTTACTTGAAATAAGCAGGAGGAGGAAGGGAAAATAAACAAAGATCAGGATAATTTATTTTAATTCGCTTGCTTTGAAGTGAAGCATAGTCCATATATGTGCCACTACTTCTAGAGTACTGGGCTGATCTTTGCGTGTGAATTAGCTTTCACATTTACCAGATAATATAAGTTTCTTGTTGTTCACTAATAATAGTGAACAACAAGAAAAAGAAAATACAGAGTAACAGTCGCAGAACTCGGATTGTAGTGAGTACTAAACATTGCAAAATTCAGGACGTTTTTTAAGAAACTATTTCTGACCTCATCAAAAGCACTGCCTCCAGATGATTTCTTGGCTCTGTCTTTACGATCAATCTTTTTGAATTCTTGAATGATTGCAGCTGACGTTTTGTATTTGATCAGGTTGAACTGAAGTACACAAGAATATATTATTGATGGCAACAGCATGCTTCATGTGCCTACCTTGTTCATGATTATTGACCACTAAAATTAGCACAATAAACTTATATGTATCATCATCATCATGTGCCCTGATAACTTGAACTGATGTTCATGTCTCGCCACACATCTCAGTCTTTGGTGTTCTGGATCAATTCTGCTGCTGATATTCCTCCAAGCCACAGTCTTAGTCCATCCAGCATCATTTCTCTAGTTCTGCCTCTGCTTCTTTTTCCACTGATTTTTCCAGTTTCATTGTGTTTTCCAATGCCTGTCTTCTCATCACATGACCACAGAATGATGTTCGTCTCGTTCTTGTATTTAACATAGGTTTTCCAAAGAAGTTTCCTGCTATTGGTCTGTGATGTGATAGGACCTTCACATTTTGTTGTCCTGAATGCACAGAGGAATATGTGGCAAGTCTGTCCCTCACTTATCCAAAATGACGTACGTGGGTGTCAAACACTCGCCAGACCGCACACCTGATATCAGGTTTAACTTTCATTACCCTCTTCCAGGCAACTGATGTTTACTCTGGCAGTCCAAGGTATTTGCAACATTCGTTTCAGGAACCACATCTCTTTTGCTTGCAAGCATTTCCTAATTTGTTCGTCCATGTTTCATAATCCAGTAGCATACAGTAAAATAGGTTCTATATTATATTCCAGCTCTCTCTTTCTTACATCAATGATACTGACTTATTGCATAAGATATTTGTCTTTTCTGAAATGCAGCTTTTGCTGCACCCACTCTGCCTTAATATATGTCATGTATCTTCCATCCGATGTTATAAATTCCCCCCAGGCATCTTCCATATGATGTTATAATTGCCCTTAGATATTAAAATTTATCAACTTGGTTCAACATTTAACCTCACATGTAAATACCAATTAATAACACTGTACATGTAAATATACAGCAATCTTTCAAGTGTCATCTCCACAATGAAGGTTGGATGATATGGACTGCCAATACTTTGTCTCTCATTGGTCAAACTGCAGAAGGCTATGCCTGTAAAGTTAAGGAGGCATGGAGAGCAGGCATAACTTGCAATGTTGATCTCAAGCTGATGTCAGTTTTCACAGCATTATGCCAACTATAGGATACATGTCTTCTCTTTTTCTTTTCTCCATTTCTGCTTTGCCGTTCAGCATCAGGTTAAGAAGAGATATCTGGTGAGAGCTTTGTTATCAGTTTTAACCATGGTGCTATTTATACATGGTACTATTTATGCATGGTGCTATTTAAACATGTGCTATTTATACTTGGTGATATATCCTATCAATCATTTGTTCAGATGGTTTTTGGTTCTGTGTCTGTGATGTTTAAAGTTCGCTTTACAAAATATAAATAATGGTTTATGATTTTAATTTACTGCTGCATGTTTGTCTACATTTCCACACAGGGATGCACAAAACTACAGCTATATATCTTCTATTTGCTACACCTGCAGCTATAAATATTTTCTCCCAAACCTAGAGCTATAAACGACTTGTCTGCTAAATCTATAAATGCCATGTCCTCTCCAACTATAAGTGTCCTGTCTCACAGACCTCTACATGTCCTGTCTGCTCCATCTACAGCTGTCGCTAGAGTACGAAATACTAGCTGAACTCACCGCAGTGCGAGCTTTCTTAGCATAGTTGATCAGGGCAATTCTCACATTCCCATTGTCTATCTGTGCCTTTTCTATGATTTCAATCAGAAAAGTTACAAAGTACTTCTCGATCTCCACAGGTTTGGCATCAGTTGATAAGTGATAAACAATGGCCAAGTCCACTTTGTTTGAATCTGCAAAAATATGTCAATATTCAAGGATAAGCAGCTCAACAATAATTCTGACAATTTGAAATTAGAATATGGAACTATTACACATTACATGTTTCTGTTATCAAAACTGGATTCGTTAGAAATAGACAGAATTTCTCTCAACAATGACAGCCAGACAAATGTTGGCATACTTATTAAAAGGATGAATGTATATAGAAATATTATTGGTTGAATTACCAAACTTAGAAAGACTTTGAAATGGATGTTTCATCTAAAATACTTATAAAGATTATTACATACATAAAAATTCATAAAATAAAGTAAAACTTACAAAGATGAAAATTATGTCATTAATGAACACCTGTCATGGATCAAACATTCTGAACTTAATGGTAGAACAATGACTGATAGAGCAATTCTCACATGAACAATGACAGACCATTTCTCACATAAAAATTAAAACCACTACAGTTAGATACATTCTGACTGACATATTTGAACTATCACAACAGAAAGAATCTGACACACGTATGTGCACATGAGTGTGTGTGCATACATGTGCGCATGTGTACATGTGTGTGTGTGTGTATGTGTTGTCAGACAGATTCTGACATGAATGGTGGATCACTCACACATATTTTAGCCTAATTAGTAGAAGATTCACCCACAGATTTAAGAATGAATGGTAGAAGATTCACACACAAATATGCACGCACACACACATACCAATATAAAGATAGACAGACACACACATGCATGCAGGTGCACATGCACCCACACAGACACAATACAAGTAATGAGTCAGGAGTCATGAGTCATACACACACATGCAGTAACAGCCATAATACAATTTCAGTAGCCAAACAGACACATACAATTTTAGACATGATATCAAAAGTCATACACACACATAAAATAACAATAATAACAGGAGTTATATACACACATACAAATAGTACAATTTTTCTAGGAGTCATACACACACATAAACTAACAATGATAACAGGAGTTATGTACACACATATAAAAAGTACAATGTTTCTAGGAGTCATACACACACATAAACTAACAATGATAACAGGAGTTATGTACACACATATAAAAAGTACAATTTTTCTAGGAGTCATACACACACATAAACTAACAATGATAACAGGAGTTATGTACACACATATAAAAAGTAAAATTTTTCTAGGAGTCATACACACACATAAACTAACAATGATAACAGGAGTTATGTACACACATATAAAAAGTACAATTTTTCTAGGAGTCATACACACACATAAAATAACAATGACAACAGGAGTTATATACACACATACAACAAGTACAATTTTTCTAGGAGTCATACATACACATAAACTAACAATGATAACAGGAATTATGTACAAACATATAAAAAGTAAAATTTTTCTAGGAGTCATACACACACATAAAATAACAATGATAACAGGAGTTATATACATACATACCACAAGTACAATTTTTCTAGGAGTCATACATACACATAAACTAACAATGATAACAGGAGTTATGAACACACATATAAAAAGTACAATTTTTCTAGGAGTCATACACACACATAAAATAACAATGATAACAGGAGTTATATACACACATACAACAAGTACACTTTTTCTAGGAGCATACACACATACCGGCTCCATGGTGAAGGGGTTAAAGACACAGTTCATAATCCCGCATACCGCGTTCAAAACACAGCTATGGGTGATTTGGCAGCGGACCGCTTTGTGTTGGTTTTTCATGAAATGGTATGGGTGTCGGTCAGTCAGACAGCAATGACAAACTACTGAATATAAACTTGCTCAGAAATCCTGAACAGTCAAAAAATACTGGGGTTGACTGCTACATCCTGTAAAGGATATACAACTATGTAACTAACAGAGAGAGAGAGAGAGACATATATGCACAATAACAACCTTGTTGTCAGGCGTCACACACACACATACACATACAATAAGAAGAAGTATTTTAGAAGTCATACAATATACAATAATCTCAGCAGTCACACCTGCATGCATCCACACAGAACCAGAGGTGACCTGAGCAAACGATTGATTGATTGGATATATCATCAAGTATATCATCATGATATAATGAGTCATACACAAACATACACACAATAACAACATTGATGCTAGGGGTCATACGAAGCAACAATACACAACTCACTGTCCACTGATGGCGCTTCGTCAACAGCAGGTGCCTCATCTTGCAGTACTATGGACAAGAAATACATTAACATTGAATATACAGCTTTATGGAATTTGCAGTACTCATGCATCCATGGGATATGTAAAACTGCATGTTATATGCAAGTTTAAAATAAAGACAAAGTTATGTTGACCCGCATCATCTCCAGGAAAATTAAGTAAAAGACTGGAGCATAACACTTGACTATTCCATGTTTTCACTCGCTCTCTTCACACCTGCATCACCAGACACTATGTTGGTGCATGATTATACGTTTGCTTGCTAGTCAGACCGTCTCTTCTCACCTGCATCATTAGACACTGTTTGTGAATTCGTGTATGGTGTGCTTGCTAGTCAAACCTTCTCTTCTCACCTGCATCACTAGATACTGTGTATGCGTGTATGGTGTGCTTACTAGTCAACCTTCTCTTCTCACCTGCATCATTAGACATTGTTTGCATATGCCTGTATGGTGTGCTTGCAAGTCAAACCTTCTCTTCTCACCTGCATCATTAGACACTGTTTATGTATGCCTGTATGGTGTGCTTGCTAGTCAGACCTTCTCTTCTCACCTGCATCATTAGACACTGTTTGTGGATGCCTGTATGGTGTGCTTGCTAGTCAAACCTTCTCTTCTCCTCTGCATCACTAGACACTGTGTATTATGCCTGTATGGTGTGCTTGCAAGTCAAACCTTCTCTTCTCACCTGCATCATAAGACACTGTTTGTGGATGCCTGTATGGTGTGCTTGCTAGTCAAACCTTCTCTTCTCCTCTGCATCATTAGACACTGTGTATGCGTGTATGGTGTGCTTGCGAGTCAGACCTTCTCTTCACACCTGCATCACTAGACACTATGTTTGTGCATGATTGTATGGTGTGCTTGCTAGTCAGACCTTCTCTTCTCACCCTCAACTGTTTTGCTGATCAAACCTAATATTGCATATGGCTTTATAAATTAGGTGAAAATATGAGGGGAAGTCAATACGTAAGTCACAAATGGCTGAAGAAAAATAACTAAATGTGATAACAATTTGAAACCAGTTTATTTTTATACATACATTGTCCCTTTATTTCTCAACATAATTTTCACCAACATTGATGCACTTATCCCATCGTTTTATGTCCTCCCAAATCAGCTGCATAGAACTGTGTGCTCTGTTTTCTAAACCATATTTTCACTTCACATTCAACTTCAGCGTCATTCACGAAGTGTCTCCCGCTTAGGTGGGTTTTTGTCAGTGGACTTAGCCCCTAGCGATTTCCACCTTTTTGGTCAGGCTCTAAGTTAAGCTTTCTGCCGTGGTGCTGCTAATATAGGTGTGTTGTAACCATATGTTCGTGTGACTACTATATTACATGTGCCTCTTGGCGCTGTAGCCAAGGACTTGCGTGGAACACAGAGCAGACACACAGCATAGGAATATCTCTATAACATTGGCGAACAACAGTAAATAATGCTCATTGTATGGTTGCTCAGCTCTGACATACCACCATCATCATCATATGCCATAAGCGTGGACGATCATGTTTCGCCATCTCACATGATCAATAGAGTCGTAGATAATCTGTGTTCTGGTCTTGACCATGCCACGTGGCCAATCCATCAAGATATTTACTTCTCTGCCTTCCTCTTATTTGTTACCCCTCAATCTTGCCAGTTGTCATCAAATTATCTAGTTTATCCCTTCTAATAATGTGTCCAAAAAATAGTGTTAAGCATTCGACTATTTTTCTTTCAAGAATGTATCTTAAATATTGCCTGATCAGCAACCGCCCCAGTAATTATTAGAGTTGCTACTCATGCATCATCATCATGCAGTGTCATCTACACAATGAAGGTGGATGCTGCTCACTTCAGGCAACATGCTACGTGTGCATTTTAGGTTCAGTCAGCTACAATGTGGGATTATCATCATATACCCACCTTGCCCTCGTGGCATGGAGAAGGGTCCTTTAGTTTAGGTACAGGATGCATGCCTTTGTGGCATGTGTATATTATTGTTAGTTATTGTGTTTCTTTATTCAGTGACCACATTCTTTATGTGCATTTTGTGTACCAACAGATGTCATATCGTTAGTAATCCCCATGCTTCCAAAACTGTGGTAAACTGTAGGCTCATCATGATGAGTATGTCGTCGTTATTGGCAATCATTAACATGTTAAAGAATGCCTCGTTTGTGGCTCAGGGCTGATGTCAGACCATGGCTCAGGGCTGATGTCAGACCATGGCTCAGGGCTGATGTCAGACCATAGCTCAGGGCTGATGTCAGGCCATGGCTCAAGGCTGATGTCAGACCATGGCTCCAGGCTGATGTCAGATAATGGCTCAGGGCTGATGTCAGACCATGGCTCAGGGCTGATGTCAGACCATGGCTCAGGGCTGATGTCAGACCAAGGCTCAAGGCAGTCTGGTTCTGATACTCAGTTAGGCCTTGGTGGCAGAGAGGTTAGTGTGTTTGCCTGCTAGGACAGTGGTCCCCAACAAAGGCAGATTAACTTGTCCAACCAGTTATGCCTGTCATCCCAACCTCATACACATGGGTCGGAGATTGTTTTCCCAACTGTCTGGGAATTGTCTGGGGAGGAAAGGCTATGAAGAAGGGAGCTGACCAATTCACCTCATATGTAGGGAAGAATTTGGGAGAAGGCTTAACACTTTACATGCTGCAAGCAGTTTCTGCTATTGGACTACATGTTATATCTTAAAGATCTGTATTTAGTGCCAATATTTTCAGGCGTTCTTGCCTGGATCACTTTTACAGAACTTGTTCTTTCCCTTTGTCCTCACTAAACATTTTAATGTCCCTTTGTTTAACCCATTCTTACATAAGCTGCCCTGTAAGATGGTGTATATATCCATGTCTCTCCACAGATCTCCATCTCTGATGTTCTGGATCCATTGTGTTTATGATATTCCACCATGGCACTGTCTAGAATCATTTCTCTGGATCCTCCTCTTCTACCGCTGATCTCTCCACAATGTTTTCCGATGCCTCTCTTCTCATTACATGACCAATGATAGGGTTGTTAGATTTTGTCACTGAGAAACCATGATGTTTCTCTTAGAATCCCAGATGTTACACAAACTAATAGTGTCACTAGTCATCATCATCATCATCATGTGCCCTGCCAACTAGTATAGGCATGCACATCTCTCTACGGACCTTTGACCTTGATGCTCCTGATCAACTCTATGATATCCCTGCATGTCATCATATCAGTCCATCCAGCATCATTTCTCTTGGTCTGCTTCTGCCGCTTCATGCAGATCTTTCCTGTCAATGTTCTTCAATGCCTCTTTTCTCATTATGAAACCAACAAAAGGTTTTCTTTCTTTTTCTTTTAGCTGTTTACAATTTTCTACTTTCATTAAACAAATGCTGTTAGTTATTCTGGCAGTACAAGGTAATCGCAATCCTCATCTCAGGAACCACGTCTCCACTGCTTGAAAGCTGAGCATATCGGATTCTGTATAACATGTCAATACCCTTGCTCTGTCATTAAATGACAGTGACTTACTGCGTAAGATATTTTTGATTTTCTGAAATGTAGCTTTTGCTTGACAAATTCTGCTCTTAATTTCTGTTACAAGTTGAACAGTTTTACTAGCTGAAAATCGAGAAAAAGTTCGATGTAATAACATCTTTCCTTTCACAGTAAAAAAAAAAATGAGACAGGAGCATTATGCAAGCACGTTTCGGTTCAGGACTGTCTCCCAAAACTGAGAGGTCTGGCAACCTTAGACCAATGAATACTGCTTGCCTAATTGACCTACTTCATATAGGTGAGAATACTGTTTTAGTTTCATTAGCCTCTGCCAGGCAATCATGTTAGTTACTCTGTCAGTCCAAGGTATTCACATTTATTCAAAACTTCCCAGTTCTTTAGTTCGCATTCCACGTGCCACTGTCATACAACAGAACGGGCTCCATACAGCTTTTCAGTGCTTTCTTACTGACTGGATGGCCGTATGGTCAAATATCGGTCAAGGTGGATTGCTTTTTATTGATTTGATCGATCCAGCCTAAAATGGGTATCATGAAATGTTGTAGGAGGTAGAGGTGGTCAGCATAATATTGACCATATCAGCCATTGAGTGGCGTTTGGTCAATGAACATATGGGGCTTGAGCCAAATACACAACACGCCTCACATGTAGCAAGTCTCTCTTTATGTAAAATACACTTTCTGACAGTCGAAGACAGTTATTTCATAAGTTACTTTTTATCTCTGAAGTTTAAATTTTGCTTGGGTTCTCTAGTCTTAATCTTTAAGACACATCTTCTATTCGAGGTTATGATTGCTTTCAAATATTTGAATATATTGACCCAGTTAAACATTTTTCCTTCTATTGTAATGTCACATTTTGGTGATATCTTTTTCTTTGAAATAACCATTGATCTTGTGTTCCTGATATTCAAGGACAGTTGTTCCCTTACTACCGCCTATAAAGAAAATGCAATTTTGAAAACAATGGAAGTAACGAACTTCTGTAGCAGTACACTACAATTCCGTGAGGACAACATGGTGTACCACGTTCTGTGAGAGTGATTCATGAAAGAGTGTCATGCAATTATCCGATGACAAGCTGTCATGCCTCACCGGGATCAAACTTTATACTAACATGGTACATGGTAAATGGGGGGGGGGGGGGGGGGGGGGGGTCCTGTCTCTCCATCACACATATCCCCTCATCTTCAAGATAACAATAGTAACACTTGAAGCCTATCTGGCAGACTGCATATTCTCAGCGATTAGATTACAGCCTTGGGATGACAGCTGAGTGTAACATGCTGGCTATTACTGGCAGCTACTCATATTGAAGCAATCTCTGTGAGATTTGTGCGAAGATGTGATCATAAATTGAAAACACATTTCATGATGGTGGTGGTGGTGATAGTGATGATGATGTAAAAAATAACAACTGATTATAGTATATCAAGTAATATGCAGCCTGTGTTCCAAAATGTCAAAGGCTTAAGAAGACATTAAGCTGGAGGTAGTGTTACCATGATTAGTTGAACAATCCATGCAAGAGAAAGCTGGTTAGACATGGCAGCATGCATTCAACAGTCTTACGTGCTGGTTCTTGTTTTACAATGTCGTCCCTGGTCTTTGCCAAGTCGTCAAACGTCTTTGGACTGAAAACATTTGTGGGAGAAGATGCAATTCTCATCAGCTGTGAGGCATCTTTCAGGCCTACCCCGACTGTGTAAATCCTGCTGCCTGCATCTTTAATTTCCTGTGCTGCTGTATATATTTTTCTCACATCAGCTTTTGAGACGGCATCCGTCAGAAGAATCACTACATTTGGAGCGTCTTGAAGTCTGTCGCCAGCCTTTTCTGTAAGCACTTTAGTTCTAACTATATTCAAACCTTCGACCACATTCCCATCTTTGGCTCGAAGCAGTTTGAGATTGTCAATTTCATTCAGAAGACTGGCTTTGGTTTTATGTTTCTTCAGGTTAAACACCAGTTTTGGCTTCTTTCTGTAGACTACAATACTGACCCTGACATTTCCAGAGTCAATATTTGCATCCTTGACAAGGTCACGGACGAACTGCTTGTAAAAGGTGAAGGTTTTCTTGTTGACAGCATTAGACATGTGTAGTAGAAGCACCAGGTCCAGGTTGTTGGAGGCTGAAATATGTCAGTGGTTATTGACAACAGCTAGAGGTTAGCAGTTAGTAGCTGACTTGAGGAACATGTACAAGTTGAGTTAACAACATCGTTATCTAAACTTATGTTTGTTGGGGAACATATACAAGCAGAGTTGAGAACAACTTTTATCTAGATTAGCTTAGTTGGGGAACATACACAAGCAGAATTAACAACATCATTATCTAAACTTATCTTTGTTGGGAAACATATACAAGCAGAGTTGAGAACAACCTATATTTACATTAGTTTAGTTGGGGAATATACAGAAGCAGAATTAACAACATCATTATCTAAATTTACCTTTGCTGGAGAACATATGCAAGCAGAGTTGAGAACAATCTATATCTAAATTAGCTTTGTTGGGAAACATTTAGAAGCAGAATTAACAACATCAATATCTAAATTTACCTTTGCTGGGGAACATATACAAGCAGAGGTAAGAATACCTGTATCTAAACTTATCTGCGTTGGGGAACATCTACAAGCAGAAATGAGAACACCTATACCACAACCTTATTGGTTTAAGAGACATATTCAAGCAGAGCCGCAAACACCTGCACCTACATCTATGTAAAAGCACAGTTCAGAAAACCTGTATCTACATCTACCTGGCTTGGGCAAGATGAACAAGCATGGTTGAGAACACCTGTACTTAAAGCTACCTAATGACAATCAGTCTCATGCAAATATGACACAGAATTGCATATAGATTATTTGTATTGTTAATCTGTGTAACAGTAAAGGGAGTAGCTTAGGAGTAAAGAGTTAAGGAATGCTGCGCATTCCTTGACTAGTGGGAAAACCATAGCTAGTGAACGTGTGTGCACGAATAAAGAAGTGTATCTAGGCTGGCACACACGTCACTTGGGTTCCAGCTAGCAGGGAAGTAGGAAAACATGTAAACATCAGAATTTGAGCATAACATCATTATGCTGTAGTTGAACGATTCGACTAATAAAGAATGTTCTAAACAACGGAGACTTGTGTGCTGTACGATCATCACGTGCCTTCTAACCTGTGGGTAACATCTCTACACTATAATACAGGTTGATTTGGTGCCTTTGACCTCAAGAAATATGGGATGTCGTGGAGAGAGTTACCGCCATGAAAGATTCTTGTGTCTGGGCGTCTGGAGAAGGAAGTTTTTAAGTAAATAATAATAAGAAACGCAACAGCTGAAAGCCCACCCAGGGGTAGTTGTTGTGGGTTCTCAGTGTATTTCTGTTTAAAAAGGAGATCGATTTCTCAGGTCAGCTCAGAGGGTTTGACTGATTAACTTATTTTTTTGAAAGACTGATGTTTTCATCTAATTAGTAGTATGAAATAACTTGAGCACTGACCAACGCTAATTGTATAATGAGATCAAGTAATGCCGTTTTGCATCAAAAATTAGTACACAAGGTTATAAGAATGAACTCGCTGATTACATGTTACAACAACTTATGAAGTCTCGAGGTACCAGAAATGATTAATTTCAACAGAACAATAACCTGCTCCAAATAAAACTACAAGTAAAACAAAGAATGCTGAAAATTATGAGTTTTAGCTCATTGGACTGTTGAAGGTGAAGTCAAGGTTATATTGCAATTTCCATAATTATTAAATCGAGATCCTCAATACTCTCTACAGTCACTTCACTTAAGTGAAGGCATTGAGGAATATAGTCAACTTGTCTCAAGTCAAAAGTTGTTACAATAAATTTAACTGACCGTTGTTGGAATGCCACCTAACATATAACGGAGTGGATAGAGTCAGGTTTGAATCCAATTGTTGTTGACTGGATCATTTTTACGCTGAAACATATGAAAATGCCAGATTTTTGCTGAAACCGGGAGCAGTTGTCGGTTGAAAAATCGTGAAGGTGACCTTGCTTGACGGAAATTAAAGTCTAACGCTTACAGTCAATCGAGCAAGTAATCAAGCAGTTTGGTATCGAGTGTTATATCGAGCACAATCAACGACAGGAAAATAATTGGAAAGAACTGACTTCGACTTCGATTGAATTAGGAAATCCAGAGGTTTTTTTTTTGTGTTCTGATCCTTTCAACGGTGTCGATTAGAGTTGGTATCAGGATCAATTAGAAATTTCTTCATCAGGATTTCAATTAAGTTCTTTTATCAGGATTCGTGATTAGAACAGAAAATTTTCTTCGTCAGGATCTTCGATTGGAGTTTTTTGTTAGTATAGTTAGATAATAGATAATCTTAGAGTAATTAATTGAACAGATTATGTATTGCTGCTGAATTTGAAATTAATATTGTTTGAAATATTTGTATATTGCTTAATAATTTCCATTATAGATTCTAGAATGGAACCCCAAGATTTTTCACAGGTACTGACTGGAGTTGGTGGGGCAATATCAAGGTTGGATGCAGTGTTAAGACAACAAAATGTAAGCAGTGATGTTGAGAGATTTAATGGACAAGCAAACCAGTTTAAGAAATGGGTCATTTCTATTGAGAAACATGCTTATTTAGTAAACGCTACAGATGAGGAGAAAAAGAATTTGGCATACAGAACAAGTACAAGTCCAGTTTCTGACCATATAAGAAGAAAACTAGAAGCAGGAAGAGGTGAAACCTGGGAAGAATTTAAAGATGATCTCGCAAGAAAATACGCTGAAATTACTGATCCACAACACGCATTCTCAGTATTGCGACAGACTAGACAAAATACTACAGAAAGTGTACAGCTATACAGTGACAGGTTAATCAATTTAGCGGAAGAGTCATTTTTAGGACAGAATGTACGAGCTGAAGAAGTGGAACGGATGTTAGTAGGGATTTTTGTTGATGGGATTAGGTCAGATGGATTGAAATTTAAATTATTAAGAGAGAATCCTGCAAGATTGTCACAAGCGGTAGATATCGCTATACAAGAGGAAAGCTTGAGGAGAAGGTTTAGATTAAGGGTAGGACGAGAGTTAGGTAGTAGTTCGGAAGATAGAATTGAAGAACCTATGGAAATAGGACAGTATAGACATGGATGGAGAGGAAGACGAGGAGAAATACAGATGGTACAAAGAAACGATAACGTATATAATCAAGGTAGAGGAGGACAAGTGAGAAATACTGTAAGAAACATGGAAGGTAACACAAATAACTCGAATGTGGTTTGTTGGGGATGTCACCAACGTGGGCATTTTTTTCGCTTCTGTGGTAACAGACGTGTCCCATCGAATACACAAAATAATAGAGGTGTTCAGACGAGTACACAGAATAGAACTGCAAATGGCAGACCAGCAAATAGGAATTATGGAGAAATGCAGAGAAATTTTAGAAGGTCAGGAAATCAGGGAAATTGGCATCCCGCTTACTGAACAGGGTCGGCAGTAGGAGGGAAGATAGTAAGATCCAAAAGGGGCATCAATGTGTTAAAAACCCAAAGGATGAGTATAGTAGGACATTTAGAAATAAAAAACAAGCCGAGATAAAACAATTGTCATTAAATATGGTAGATCCTAGTTCATGTATAGTACAAATAGGAAAATATAAAGTTAGAACATTAGTTGATTCGGGAGCACAAGTTAGTGTGATTAAAGAAGCATTTTTATATCGAATGTTAAAAAATTGTAAAATATTTAGAATTCAGGAGAATCTTCATTCGGTAACGGGACAAAAATTAGAAGTGCTAGGACAAACGATGATAAACTTGAAATTAGGAGGGATAAATGTCAGGCATATGTTCCATGTGGTCAAGGATTTAAATAGAAATATGATATTGGGTAGAGATTTTTTATTGAAAAATGGGGTGAGACTTTTATTTGATTTGCATAAATTAAAATTCCAAGATGTTTACGTAGATTTAGAAGAAGATATGCATGTGTCGACACTAGTTAGAGTCAAAACGACCATGAATTTAAAACCACAGTCAGTTAATTTGATACAAGCAAAGCTGAAGAGAAACCCGTATTATGTAGCAGGAAACATAGTCAGAATCACTGAATTGCAAAAAAGAAATAATTGATGAGCCAGGTTTAGAAGTTCCGGATGGAATAATAGAATTGGATAAAAGTTTAACATTTCCAGTGATGGTTATTAATAACACAGGTAGAGAAATTAAATTATACAGAGGATGTGTAATAGCCAAGCTAGAACATAATGTTAGTGACATATTGGCAACAGATAGAGTAAATATGGCAGGCATAAGTTATTCAGAAACCTCTAGTGAAAGAATTAATAACAGGCGCGGATGCGGACGAAAAGGGAACGTAAGAATGGATGAATTGATCCATCCATCCAGAAGAAATACAGCCCAAATACATTCACTAGACAAAGTGACAAGGGAACAAGAATTGTTGGCACAGTTAAAAACTCCGCCAGAAAATAAGGAAGTATTAGAACAACTTATAAAACAAAATCAGGATGTGTTTGCAATTAATGATTTAGAATTGGGAAAGACAAAAACAGTTACAATGGAAATAGATACGGGAGACCATCCACCAATTAGTTTAAAACCATATAGAACTCCATTAAGAAATAGAGAAGTCGTAGAAAAGGCAATAGAAGATATGTTGAAAGCAGGCATAATAACAAGATCAAAATCAGAATGGTCATTTTGGACGAGATAAGTTAGTGAAGGCTATTAGCAGTAAATATTACTGGCCGAATTTATTCAAAAGCGTATATGAATATGTTGAAGCTTGTGAAAAGTGTAGGTTAAGAAACATGAAGATAATCAAATGTCCTTTACAAGATACTGATATTCCTCAATTTCCAATGCAGAAAGTAAGTTTGGATATTTCAGGTCCTCATCCAAAAACATTATCGGGAAATGTATACCTACTACATATAGTTGATTCATATAGTCTCTGGCCAGAAGTTTATCCAATTCCAGACAAGAGTGCTGATTCAGTTATAAATATGCTTTTACAAGAATTTATACCAAGGTTTGGGTGTCCACAAATAATACTTACAGACAATGGGAAAGAATTTGTAAATAGAAAGTTTGAAAAATTGGTAAAAGATTTGAATATAAAACACATTAGGACTTCATATTACAGACCAACTTCTAATGCTAAAAATGAGAGACAACATAGAACACTATACAATATTCTAGCGAAAAATGTAGAAGAACACGATATGGATTGGGATCTTTATTTGGGGATAGCATTAGCGGCGATACGTACACACGAAAATGAAGGAACAGGTTTCTCACCATTTTACTTAGTACATGGGAGAGAACCAATATTGCCAATTGATAATTTATTAAAGCCTAGGAGAAAATATCTGGGGGAAAATTTTCAGGAAACAAGGTTGCAAGAGATGCACAAAGCACATGTACGTTTAAGAAATAATATAATTAAGGCTAGAGAAAGACAGAAGAAATACGCAAATAAAAATGCACACTTACAAGAGTTCAACATAGGTGATAGGGTGTATTACAAAAAACATAGAAAAAACTCTAAGTTTGATGCTCATTGGGTCCCGGGATACTATATTTTAGAAAAAAAGGGTCCAGTGTCATATACTATTAAGAATCAAATTTCAGGGCATGTTGCACGTTCACATGTAGAGCACTTAAGGCGGGATAATGAGGAAAGGGATGCAGAGAATAGTAATAATAATTATTGTTCCGAAGAAATATTGTCAGGTGGACAGATTGTCAGACAATCGGTATATCCAATACCTATAGAGAATGGGAAACAAGTGACAACAGCATCTACTACAGCTGAACAAGAAGAAACAGTACCAAAAACAGTCATGACGGAGGAAAATAACATGTATGACGATTATATTAGCGAAGAATCAGTCAAGGAAAAAATAGAACCTCCATTTATTAATACAAGACAGGCAGTAAAAAGAAAGTTAGATAGTCAGAAAGAAAAAGAAATTAAGAGGCAAAGGAAACTTAGAGTGAGTTCTTCAAGTGGTGAAGATATGCCACTATTTGAAAATTTGTTGAGACGGCAAGACAGGAAAATTAGATTGGATTTAGAAAGGAAGAAATTAGCGGTTGCTAGTAATGGATATACAGATGGGGAACAAGAAATGGATGAAAAGTCAGAAACTGATGAAGAAGCTGATATGAAAGAAGATAGCTCTCCTCGGGAGGATAGCGACATTGATGTAGATATTGCAATTATAGAAAAAAATTTGAAGTTATTAAGAAAATGGAGAAGAGATAGATAAATAGCCTGGTAGAATATTCTGCAGATGGCAGATAGAAGAAGAAGTTAGACACGATATTTTTGTGTTTACAAAGAAGGTAGTTGGTAAATAACGTAAGCAAGAGTTGTTGGGAGGAATATACATAATATGGTAATAACTTGAGACTTATTGGTATATGTTTTATGATCATGTTGGTTTTTAAGTGAAGTGTGGAGTTTTTCTTAAACGGAAAACAATTATTGAGTAGTCATAAAATGGTCTTGCATTTCCTTATATATGTTTAATTTGATTAATGTGTGGGGATAAATATGATGTCAAAGAATGAGGGGGTTGATATGGTTTAGTCAATTGTTTGGACTTCAATGGTGTTTTATGAAATGTGAAGAATAAGTTAACTTAGCTGGTTATTTTTACAATGTTTTGGTTTTATTGAGTTACCCTGAGTGTGGTTTGACGTTCAGTTAGAAGAAACAGATGACTTAAAGTAGTTGAGTCGTTTAACGTATATAACGTTTATAAATAGAAATTGAGGGTGAAACATGATGGAGTTAAGGGGGAAGAAGTAGTGGTTAGTGAAGTGACTCAATATGTTGTAATGGAGGAGTATGTGGGGGAGTGAATTTGGGACTACATTAGCTGGTTCGCAATGTAAATGTTTGGGTTAAAAATAGGAGCTGGGTTGAACAGCGTTTAAGGGAAAATATGGGGGGAATGCCAGCTTGAGTTTTGGCATTTAAATAAGTAGACATTGGAAGAAGAAGACTGTATGTAACAGTATACTAATAATTTGGAGTTTTTTTTGAAGGAATGGTAAACTTGAACTTGACGAGGTGAATGATACAAAAGCTGGTGGTTTTGGATTAACATATTTTTTTTGATAATAACAATTATTATTGACGGAAACTGAAGATAAATTTTGAAACTTTATTTTTATAAAGTTTTGAGAATGTATGGGAAGAGAAAGGTGATTACTTCTTACTTTTTCCTTACTTTTTCTTATTTATTTTTAGGTGCGCACCTACCAAATCTAACCTACCCAATCTAACTATTTTTTCTGTCTATCCTAGAAGAGTGAGAGTGTGAGAATATGAATAAGGGAGAAATAAAAGATAAGGGGAATATCTTCAGTTTTGTCAATCATAATTTAGATGGACACTTTAAATTTAAAAGCGGTTCGCTTATGGAGAGTTTTGTAGCGAATTTTCTAGAGAACTTTATAACGAGTTTTGTAGCGAGTTTTCTAGAGAACTTTATAACGAGTTTTGTAGAGAGTTTCGGTATTATTGTCTCTGGTTAGCAATTGGCTATGATGAGATAGGAGAATGAGAATTGAGTTAGGAATTATATGGAATTGTTGTTAATTGTGGTATAGAGATGTAGAGTTAAGTGCTTAAGAGTTGGGGTTGAGATTTTTTCAGGGAAAAATTCTCTTAAGAATGAAGAAGGGGAGGTATATGTAACAGTAAAGGGAGTAGCTTAGGAGTAAAGAGTTAAGGAATGCTGCGCATTCCTTGACTAGTGGGAAAACCATAGCTAGTGAACGTGTGTGCACGAATGAAGAAGTGTATCTAGGCTGGCACACACGTCACTTGGGTTCCAGCTAGCAGGGAAGTAGGAAAACATGTAAACATCAGAATTTGAGCATAACATCATTATGCTGTAGTTGAACGATTCGACTAATAAAGAATGTTCTAAACAACGGAGACTTGTGTGCTGTACGATCATCACGTGCCTTCTAACCTGTGGGTAACATCTCTACACTATAATATCTGCTTTAAACAATAAATGCTTCCAACTTCCAACCATTGGAAGTTTAAAAAACAACATGTTACAAACAACATATTTTAATATATGGCTTTGAGTCCGTAACAAACAGGTAACAGGCAAAAACAATCTATGAGGCTAATGTTCCATCCTTCAGCACTGATTTCCCTATTAGAGTAGAGATCCTCTACAGGCTAACACCAAGTCATGTTATCCTTTGTTATCTCCTGCATCTCGCTCCACACCCACCTCATATTATTCATCGCCAATTCTTTTCTGAGTGTTTTTAAGTATCCCTATATTTCCTTTGCCTTGTGGGTTTCAGTGGAAGACCTTTCTAGTTTCACCAGTTTCAGGTTTGTTCCAAGTGTGTCCTAGTCAGCACCAATATCTTCCCCTCACGACTTGATTCGCTGGATTCTGTCTAGTTCTCTCCCTAGGCTCACACTAGTGATTCTATCACACCATGTTAGTCCTTCTATTCTGTGCAGGCGCCAGTTATTGAATATTTGTAGATTATTAGTGGTTGTTTTAGTTATTTTAGAGGCTACTCTGTTACTCTAATAAGGATGAGGATGAAACTGGTGTTAACTGAGTAAATGGTAGTTGCAACAACATTGTTAAGATCATCATAACACAGGGAATGTCATTAAATAACTACCTGGTTCTCTATCACATTAATGAAATGGTAATGTAGATAACTCATGAGATTGTGAAAATTTTGGTGACATGATGATTATGATGTTTTCCTGATAATTGTTGAGGGAAATAGTAAAACGAATTGTTATTTCAATGCTATGATTACAATTGTTTTAAAAATAGAATTGTTTGATAATTATAATGATAAGCGTAGATATCAGCGCCATCAGAATATTTACTATGTTATTATTATGGCTATGGTGTGATTAAACTAATGTTACAAGATTTATAATGAATAAATCAACTTTAGCTATGTTGTAATAATACACTTATTATTTTGATTTCCATGGGCTCAGATTGCAAAATGATGATGTTTATACAGTACTGATGGCTATAGATTGTAAATAACGATAGCATAATGGTGTTGAAGCTATGATTATTTTAGTATTATGATACTTTTTGATTCTTTGATTAAAGCTGTACCATTATAATAATGCTGGGATTATTAAGATGTTATTATGGTATCAGTTATGATGTTTCAATAAATATGATGTTACAATAATCTGATGTTATAAATATTCTGGCATAATGATGATTTTTATTTTGTGGTGACATGTTTTTTATTAATAACTTCATGAAGATTCAAATGTTATGCTGATAGTCAAGTTATTAAAGAATGGTTCTTTTGTTATGATGGTAGTAGATTGTTATAACAATGATGATATAATGTTTCTCGTGTTATGATGACAGTTACAATTTTGTTATGACAGTACATTGATATAACAAGGATGCTATGAATGATGTTATTTGACAGTAGACTGTTATAACAATGATGATACGATGTTGTTCGACAGCAGACTGTTATACTAATGATGTTACAATATTTCTCATGTTACGATGACAGTTACGATGTTGTTTTGATAACAGTAGATTGTTATAACAATGATGACACAATGTTGTTTGACAATAGACTGTTATAACAATGATGACACGATGTTGTTCGACAATAGACTGTTACAACAATGATGACACGATGTTGTTCGACAATAGACTGTTATAACAATGATGACACGATGTTGTTCGACAATAGACTGTTACAACAATGATGACACGATGTTGTTCGACAATAGACTGTTATAACAATGATGACACGATGTTGTTTGACAATAGACTGTTATAACAATGATGACACGATGTTGTTCGACAGTAGACTGTTATAACAATGATGACACGATGTTGTTCGACAATAGACTGTTATAACAATGATGACACGATGTTGTTCGACAGTAGACTGTTATAACAATGATGACACGATGTTGTTCGACAGTAGACTGTTATAACAATGATGACACGATGTTGTTCGACAGTAGACTGTTATAACAATGATGACACGATGTTGTTTGACAGTAGACTGTTATAACAATGATGACACGATGTTGTTTGACAGTAGACTGTTATAACAATGATGACACGATGTTGTTCGACAGTAGACTGTTATAACAATGATGACACGATGTTGTTCGACAGTAGACTGTTATAACAATGATGACACGATGTTGTTTGACAGTAGACTGTTATAACAATGATGACACGATGTTGTTCGACAGTAGACTGTTATAACAATGATGACACGATGTTGTTCGACAGTAGACTGTTATAACAATGATGACACGATGTTGTTTGACAGTAGACTGTTATAACAATGATGACACGATGTTGTTTGACAGTAGACTGTTACAACAATGATGACACGATGTTGTTCGACAGTAGACTGTTATAACAATGATGACACGATGTTGTTCGACAGTAGACTGTTATAACAATGATGACACGATGTTGTTCGACAGTAGACTGTTATAACAATGATGACACGATGTTGTTCGACAGTAGACTGTTATTACAATGATGACACGATGTTGTTCGACAGTAGACTGTTATTACAATGATGACACGATGTTGTTCGACAATAGACTGTTATTACAATGATGACACGATGTTGTTCGACAATAGACTGTTATTACAATGATGACACGATGTTGTTCGACAGTAGACTGTTATAACAATGATGACACGATGTTGTTCGACAGTAGACTGTTATAACAATGATGACACGATGTTGTTCGACAATAGACTGTTATTACAATGATGTTTCCCATGTTACAGTGACAGTTAATGTAAAGGCCCCCCTTTCACAGCTGGAGCAGGATGTGTTCTATGGTGCCAGCCCATATTGTTGTTGTCAATATCACACCGGCCACTTTACTTCCCAGAATTCCCTGGTACCCAGTTAATGCGTGTCGATCTGGGAGACCTGGTCACTTGTAAACAGATATCTGCCTGGGGGGGGGGGGGGGGGGGGGGGTAAACATATAACCACTGTCCCGGCAGCAGGCAAACTGGTTCTCAAAATGACAGCAATATTGATGATTTAATAATAATAATAATAATAATGCTGTTTTGATGTTTCTAATGTTACAATGAGGAAAACATATAATAATTACGTTACGATGCAAATAACTTACAATATTGATGTTATGATGTGATAACATGTAATAATAATGTTACCTTGGTTCTTAACGGAGGATGATGCTACACCTATGACATAATGATTTGATAATACTAATATTACAAAGAGGTTCTTTCATTGCAACTTACCAGCCTGATCATCCTGTAGATGTTCCACTGAAACAAAAACGATAAAAAGGTCAAGTTACATGTATCCCCTTAAGCCGTGCATTAGTACAGCAAATGTCTACCATTTTTTGCCTATGGAGTAGTACTGTCATGAGAGTATCTTAATTTTCAAGTATATTCTTTTTCTTCTTCTTCCTATTCTTCTTCTCCTCATTTTTCTCCTCCTTCAATTGAGCATAGATCCTTAACCACCTCATGCCAAGCTATTCTCTCTCTAATAAGAGTATCTTAATTTTCAAGTGTATTCTTTTTCTTCCTCTCCTTCTTCTTCTTCGTTGGTAGGTTATGGGATGGGTGGAGGATGTGTGTGTGTGTGGGTATGGATGGGTGGTTGCATGCATGTGTGCTTGAGTGTGTGGGTGGGTGGGGGATGTGTGGTGGGTGGGAGATGTGTGTGTGTGGGTAGGGAGATTATGTATGTGGGGGTGTGTTTGGGATGTGTTGGTTGGGGGATGCGTGGATGGATGGGGTCATGTATGTGCCTGTGGGTATGTGTGTGGTTGGGCGGTGGATGTGTGTGTGGGGGACATGCGGATAGACAGATGGGTGGGTGGGTGGGGGATTTATCTCATAACATGTAACATGCATTGTTTATGCTTACAACATTCATTTGACAATGCCTGCCTGCCTGCCTGCCTGCCTGCCTGCCTGCCTGCCTGCCTGTCTGTCTGTCTGTCTGTCTGTCTGTCTGAATATGCTATTGCATATTTTTTATGTATTCTCATCTTTCATATTACAAGGTATCATTTTGTATGCCACTTGATTTTATCATGTATAATATAATCGCATGCACACTACTGTAGAGTGAGTGAGAGAGTTAGTAAGTGTGAGTGAGTAAGGGAGTGTGAGTGTGAGTTTGTGTGTGTGTGTGTGTGTGTGTGTGTATATATATATATATATATATATATATATGTATATATATATATATATGTGTGTGTGTGTGTGTGTAAGAAGAGAGAGAGAGAGAGAGAGAGAGAGAGAGAGAGAGAGAGAGAGAGAGAGAGAGAGAGAGAGAGAGAGAGAATTGAATTGCATCACTAATTTTTAAGTTACAAAATGTTTAAGTACAATTTTTCTCCATTTTCTTTACAATTTTGTGAAAATGCTCATGACAATCGTCACTGTATGTGTGTGTAAAGTGTCGAAGTTTGATCATAATAGTAGGTTGGGGGATGGGGGGATGTGTGTGTTGGTGGATTCGTGATGTGTGTGGGTGGGTTCAGGATGTGTGGGTGGGTGGGGTGGGGAGATGTGTTTGTGGGTGTGGATGTGTGTTTGGCTAGGTGGTTGTGGGTGAGTGGGTGGAGGAGGATATGTGGGTGGATGATTGATGGTGGGTTATGGGATG
This sequence comes from Cepaea hortensis, assembly GCA_963921405.1. NCBI lineage: Eukaryota > Metazoa > Mollusca > Gastropoda > Stylommatophora > Helicidae > Cepaea > Cepaea hortensis. Next base: position 43,898,899 of record OY992879.1, read on the forward strand.
GGTAGGGGATATATGTGTGTGTGGGAAGATGTGGGTGTGGGGATATGTGGTGGGTGGGAGGTGTGTGCAGGTGGGGGTGGTTGTGGGTTTGGGGATGTGTGTGTGGGTGAGGGATGTGTATGGGTGTGGGATGTTTGGGTGGATGGGTGGGGAGTGTGTGGGTGAGAGATGTGTGGGGGATTTGCTTGGGTTGGGGGAGGGGTGCATGATGGTTGTGGGAGATGGATTTGGGGATGTGTGTGTGGGTGGGGGATATGTCTGACTGGGTGGGGGTGTGTATGGCTGGATGGAGGATGTATGTGTGGGTAGTGAGGGTGATTGTAGTTTGGGGATGTGTGGATGGGTAGGAGATGTGTGAGGCGATGTGTGTGTGGGTGAGGGATGTGTCTTTGGGATGTGTGTGGGTGTGGTGTTGTGTGGGAGGGGAGCTGGGTGTGATAAAGGATGTGTGTGTGGGGGTGTGGTTGGGTGTGCGGATGGGTGAAGGATGTGTGTGAGGGTGAGGGATGTGTGTTTAGATGGGTGGTTGGGGTGTGAGAGTGTGGGTGGGTAGATAGGAGATGTATGTGTTGATGAGTGGGTGAGGATGTGTGGGTGTTAGTGGTTGAGAGATAAATACGTGTGTCTAGGGATGTGTGAGGGTATGAGTGTATGGGTTGGGGATGTGTGTGTGGGTTGTGTGTACGTGGATGGGAGGTGTGTGTTTGTGAATGGGGGATATGTTGGTGGGTAGGATGTGTGTGAGGGATGTGTGTATGGGTGGGGAGATTGTGCGTGGGTGGGGATGTGTGTGTATATGGGTAGGGGTGTGTGGTTAAGGGATGTGTGGCTGGGGGATGGGTGGGTGGAGGATGTGTGGTTGGGTAGAGGATGTGTGGGTGGGTGATTGTATATGAGCAAGGGTGTGCGGTTAAGGGATGTTTGGTTGGGGGATGGGTGGGTAGAGGATATGTGGGTGGGTGAGTGTGTGTAGGTTAGGAGATGGTGGGGGATGTTTGTAGGGGTGGGCTCGGGATCTGTGAGTGGGCTCGGGGAGATGGGAGATTATGTGGGTGGGTGTGGAATTTGTGTGTGGGTAGGTGCGAGATATGTGAGTTGACGGGGAGATGTTTGTGTGTGCGTGGGGGATGTGTGGCTGAGGAATGTGTGTTTGGCTGGGTAGTTGGATGTGTGTGGGTGGAGGAGGATATGTGGGTGAGTGATTGTTGGTGGGTAATGGGACGGGTAGAGGATATGTGAGTGGGTGGGGAGATGTGTGTAGGTGGGTGGATGTGTGTGGGTGGGGGATGTGTGGGTTGGGGAATGTATGTGTGCTTGGGGTGTGGATGGATGGGATGTGTGGTGGGTGAGAGGTGTGTGTGGGTGGGGAGATGTGTAGGTGTAGGGATGTGGTGGATGGGTGAGGGAATGTATGTGTGTGTGGGTTATGTGTATGGTTGGGTGGGGGAGTTGGAGTGAATGGGGGATGTGTGGGTGGGTGGTGGATGTGTCTCATAACATAGTAATATGCATTGTTTATGTTTACAAAATTCATGTGACAATTTGATGAAAGAAAGATGAGTGATTGGAAGGGCCGAATGTAAGACGGGCCTGCGTGCCCAATTTGTTACCCTTTGAAAATAAAGTCTGTTCGTTCGTTCGTTCTTCGGCACCTCCACCTCATCTTTCTCCTCCTTAAATGTAGCATAGATCCTTAACCATCCCATACCAAGCTATTCTCTCCCTAACCATCTGTTAGAGTTCCTTCCATGTCTTTCTCATAGTACACCTCTGTCTATGATTCCATTTCCCATGTTTCTATTTGTCTCTATACATTTACACCCCTGTCTCTGGATTCCATCTCTCATTTCTATTTGTCTCTATAATTTATACCTCTGTCTCTGGATTCCATCTCTCATTTCAATTTGTTTCTATACATGTACACCTCTGTCTCTGGAGTCCATCTCTCGTGTTTCTATTTGTCTCTATACATTTACACCTCCGTCTCTGGATTCCATCTCTCGTTTCTATTTGTCTCTATAGATTTCTATCTCTGTCTCTGGATTCCATCTCCCATTTATATTTTGCCTTTATACATTGATTTTATTTAATGGGTTCCAGGGGGAACCTGCAAAATTTAGTAGATGCGATTGTTACACACAGTGAACAACAAGGGTTAGAATTAAATTGTAAAAAGACACAGATTATGGTCGTCACTAGGAAGAACGAAATACCACAGTGTAATATACAAGTAAATGGGAATATTCTTCAACAAGTGAATAGGTACAATTATCTCGGAACAGTAATAACATCTGATGGGAGATGCCTTGAAGAGATTAGAACAAGGATCGCCATGGCAAAAGTAGCCTTTAGCAAGATGAAAAACATACTGACCAATAAAAAGATGTCAATTGAAACGAGAAAAAGAGTGTTGAGATGCTACATAGAACCTGTACTTTTATATGGATGTGAAGCTTGGACAATGAGCAGCCAGGCTGAAAAACATCTGATGGCTGTAGAAATGTGGTTTCTGAGGAAAATGCAAAGAATACCATGGACAGCCAGAAAGACCAATGAACAAGTCCTTCAAGAAACAAATGAAGATCGTAAACTGATCAGAGACATTAGACGTAGACAGTCACAATTTTTTGGGCATGTTATGAGAAGAAATGATTTGGAGAACTTGGTGACAACTGGTAAGATCGAGGGGAACAGACCAAGGGGAAGACCTAGAAACAAGTATCTGGATGGCTTGGCCTTGTGGCATGGTCGAGACAGAAACACGGAACTGATCCACGACTCTGTTGATCGAGTGAGATGGCAGAACATGACCGCCCACGCTTACCGGCATGGCACATGATGGATGGATGGAGGGGGAGTAAATTCAAGTTATGATATTAACATGTTTTTCTCAGTATGTGTCCTATCGAGCACATGCCTTGCATTATTCACTAATTAATACGAGCAAAGACATTAACAGCAAGAACACAAGAAATATCTAAGGATATATATTAGCATAGTATACTACATTAAAGCATTTGATATATACCACAGTTTCACATAAAGAAATAATAAGAATGATGGAAAATATAAACAATGGTAATAACAATCTAAGAATAATTGTATCTTGTTAATGATATATGCTGGCAACAGAAACACTGCCAGATGAGCTGACAGTGATATGACCATATTTATCACAGACAAGAAGGCATTGCATTACACAGGTGTCTGCTGTCACATGATTGGCTCTTCTTAGACATGAAATAATAAGTCACGTCCTATATGTCAGGTCCAACAGTTGTCACATAATGTAAACAATTTACAGTACACATATAGCAGTTTGTATTGTGGAAAGTCAAGTGCACAGACAAACATAGTTATATATTTGCAACAGAAAGTCACAACATAAGCTTGAGTTTTAATAGAAGTCAGCAAAATCTGAGGTAATGGTAATTATCAGAAAAGTACAAAAATAAACAGGAGTAATGGTATTCACAGAGAAACTAGAGGGGGCAAAAAAGAAGTACTTTTAATAATAATAAAGAATGTAAGCAAAAGAAAAACAGAAGTAATGGTAGTCATAAGGAAAATAAGTCCAAAATACAATATCTTGATTCATGGAGCAATTTTACAGCAACTCAGTGGAGCAGGCACATCTATAGCAACAAATGGGTTATGTTATATAGAGGTGAAATGTGGACTAGCTGAAGCCAAAGTATCAATTGAACAAGATGCAGAATATCACAATGTCAGACGGGACGCAGAGGTGTTTCCAAGGCACCAGGGCCGGGTTATATACTGGCCAAGACCTATTGACGCATCCTCGTCGAGCGTCCTGGGCAACAGGTCCCTTCGGGGTCCTGGCTAAAGTCAGTAGGATCGCCGATTCCTCCTAAGTCGGTGAGTGTCTGCCTGTACGGCGAGGAACCACCAGTCTGCACACCAATAAGCCAGACATAGGACAACGGATACTCACGCAAACCTCAGGTCCTGTATGACATCACACTGATGTTGGACAACAGGATGCCTTCATCCGACATACAGGACTTCGCGTTGGAGCTCAAGCCAACGAACACAAGCAAGCAAGCACAATGTCAGACGACAAAACCAAGGAAATGATGATAACAAGATAAGAAATAGAAAATCAACAACTAAAGCAAACAATAAATTGCAAGTACTAGACAGCATAATATCATTTTAATGGAAGGAACATAATAATACCCTTGCGTGTGAAAGTAGCAGCAGAAATCGTGTCAGTCTCTGTGTTTGCATTGTCAGCGTGTGTATAAAAGTCACTTTCATATGACTGCATGGGTGAATATGATAGCCTGATACATGTTGATATGATAAGGTGTTGTGCCACGAATAGGTACTATACCATGATTAGGGCTGTACCATTAGGTACTATACCATGATTAGGTGCTGTACCATGATTACGTAATGTACCATGATAAGGTACTATACCATGAAAAGATGAATTGGAAACAAATAGGTAAATTAAGGAATTTTAGGAATATTAAGGAAATTAAGAATTTGTTTCCAATTCATATTGTTATATCCTGCTGCAGCCGCTGCTTTTTCTTTCTATTCCATGAAAAGATGATGTATACCATAATAAGGTATTGTACCATGATAAGACACTGTACCATGATAAGGTACTGTACCATGATTATGTATTGTATCATGATTAGATACTGCCCCATGATTAGGTACTGTACATGAAACAAGCGATAACCAGTATAAATACCGATCAGCAGTAATTCCAACCTCCCATTTGCATCTGCGGGGCCTGATCGAAAACACATGACCTAATTGTTCAAAATACCAGATACGGGGGAGAATAATGGCACGAACCGAACCTAGATCTAAGAGACACCCAACGTTCAAGAAGAGAAGCAAAGAAGCCGCTACCAACAATACGACGGAGGGAAATAACTTGCCTAGCCGTACAAAAGCACCACTGCAGCCGAAAGAAGGACAACTACCAGAAACTATAAGTGAAGAGTCCACAAGCAAAAAATGACGACACCAAGTCGCAATGAAGATCCAAGACTATCAGTATCACGAAGCACACTGCGAAGAGAAAGACACCATAGTTGAAAACACCGACATGAGGCAGACGATAAGATGGGTGATCAAACGCATCAAAGTGGAGCTAGCAGAGAACCAAATACAGAAGTAGCTGCAGAAGGTGAACCATCAAATCCGAGTCATACAAGTGTGGCGGCTTTTGACATACGTCAATATCCCAATAACACTCGCTGCAATGACAACGGAGGAGAGCGAGATGCCTATCAAACTGATGATGGACAAAACACCATAACAGTCACAACGATTCATACCCAGGGGGGTGCTGAGTGGTCTTGAGGTATAGTGTCCCCCTCGAGTGCTGGAGGTCCCGGGTTCAAGCCCCAGAGAGGGGCAGGGATTTTTTCACGTTGAATTCTAATAACAAAATTTCCCCTGGTCTCTAGGTATTGAGATCTGACGCCCGTGTGTGTTGTTGCGCACGTAAAAAATCCCTTAGCAGGTGGAAATCGAAAAAGAGTCGCCCGCGCAAAATTTTGAATTAAAAATCTACCCAAAGTATTTCAGGATTCTCGTCGGTGCTACGGAGTTCGTGCACTGAGCTGATATTATCCGGACTCACACTTGAGTTAGGAGTAGTACGGAGCACTCATGGGTTACACCCGTGTACCGTGATTTTGATCCGTCACTAAAACTAAAACTAAACTAAAACTAAACGATTTATACCCAGAGTTACACAATGCTCTCGGTGCCAGAGGGCCGGACACAGTGTCGCAGCAAGACAGAAATCTGCCGTTACTGCACAAAAGATAATGCCTTCAGCGAGTTTGCACCGCCAAAGAATACAAGGAATTTCGGAAGCCTAACGACAAACGGAAATGCGAAAACTAGGCAAACACAGAGCCAGATACCTGGGCTCCTCGTACCTCCAAAGACATAGAGACATTCAAGGAGGCGCGGCGGAGATGCAGGACAGCCATAGACATGTCACAGGAATAAAAGACCCAGCTTCAACGCCAGATAGCAGAACTGAAGAAATAAACTTCTACTGACAGAGAAGTTCACCAAGGAAATCCAAGAACAAGACATCGGCAGCAACACCAGATTTCTGGGGGGGAAAAATTAAAGAAATACAGCGCAGTATCCAGCAAGAGATCGCACACATGGCTAAAATAAAGAAGGAGAACGTGGAAATAATAAATGCGATACAAACCGAAAGAGAACAGCCAAAGAACGAGAGGGACGAGAGAAGAACGAACCAAACATCAATCAGCAGAAGACACACCAAAGGCTAACGATAAACCTTAAGCTGAAGCTAGCAACTCATTCTCATGGAAAAACAAATCCAAAGATCTCACCCAGAAAGAGGAAGATGATGGCGTTCTTATGATGGCTGCGCTGATGAAAACCGCGATTCGAAATAGTCAGAGAAAAGGCACAAAATGACACACAGTTCTTCAGATTACTTAAAAAACAAGTTAATTGCGTATCGTTTACAGGACGTCGCATCCAACCCCGACATTTTTTTTAATACAATGGTACCACGGGTTACGAACGCCTCAGGTCACGAACAATTCAGGTTACGAACAACAACTTTGAAAATTGTATGTTTCGGGTAACAAACTGTGCCTCGGGTTACGAACGAAGGCGAGCGAGAGAGAGCAAGGTGTAACGTTGGAGACAAAAGATAGCGTACAGTACAAACAGACACTAAAAGAGGAGCGGTCGTCCGATGATGAGGAGTCAGTGACCGTTTCAACTGCCAGAATTAAAGAAATTTGCAGCAAGTGGGCAGACGTCGAAGACTTCATTGTGAACCATCATTCAAACAAACGTGGTGCTAACAAGCCCTATGCCCCTATATGTGATGAATGATAACTCGATGGCCCACTTCAAAAGATTCTCCAGCAAAGGAAGCGACAAATTTCCCTTGATAGTTTCTTGGTGCAGAAAGATTCCCAGTCGGCTGCCAAGAAACAGCAACAAGTTACTCTTGAAACTAATGATTCAGAATAGCAAAGAAACTGACAAATTTCCCATGATCGTTTTCTTGGTAATAAAGATAGACTAAATCTCTTTTTATTTTACATTTAATTCATTTGGTTGTTTTATTTCTCTTTATTTAAAACGTGAAGTACACGTATTATTTGTGTTTTGTCAGGTAATTAATTGTCAGGTAGTTAATAAAAAAAGAGCGATTCTTTCATCTTGAAGCGGATTGTCTTTATTTAATTGATTGCAATATTTCGGGTTACGAACGTTTCGGGTTACGAACCTAGTTCTGGAACGAATAAAGTTCGTAATCCGAGGTACCACTGTAATTGTGATTTCTTGGCAAGTTTACGTTCAGTAGTTTGCCATTGATTTCTGAAAGACCAGAACTCATACCATTTATTAAAAAAGCAAAAAAAAAAAAAAAAAAAAAAAAACGCACGGCGGTCTGCTGCCAAATCTCCCGCAGCTGTGTTACGAACGTGGTATGCGAGATTACGAACTGCATCCGTAAATCCTTCGCCACAGATGTGGACTACATCTATTCAAAACAGACGAGCAATGAACCTTCAATGAAAAACGAAAGAAACAAGAATAGACAAACACAAAGGAATCTGCACCGGCTAAACCCCGAGCTGACGTCACAGGCATGACATATCGTGCACAGAAGCCATCAAACTGACACCGAAGACAAAAGAAACTAAAACTGCGCACTATAAACCACCATAATTATAACCACAGCTGAAGAAGCAGGTTGAACTAGGTGGAAACTTTTTTTAACATATCGGGTCGGTTCGGATTCCCGCTGGCATTGGTGACCAGCCAAAAAAGAGGTCAGAATGTTTACATGCTCGGCAAGCTCACCTTAACACTTGAAGTCGTAAGGCTAACTCTACCGTTTAGAAGACCAGTTCATCGTTATTTGACAAGGTTACAGAAGCGTGCGCGCGTGTATGAGTGTGTTTCAACATCTTATTCATTTTGATGTTGAAAGAGAGAGGAAAAGAATAAGCACTTGTCCTGCCCAGATTTTCATTAACTGTTCAACACGACCGTGTGTGTGTGATCTCTGCGGCCAACATCATCCACAGCTGGCTCGTCTTACAACACGGAGTATTCCAATATCTAGAGCTGCTCTGCTTGCATAACTGACATAAGAAGTCTATCATTGCCGCATTCATTCATTCAATAGTATGTCCTTTGCAGAACCTAGCTCCCATAATAACCTTTAAAAAAACTTCTCGATCAAAAGCAAGATGCCTTGCGTCCGACACACTATCATAGCCTAGTGAGTAGTTATAGATAGAACTTCAAGGGTGGACATTATCATAGGGGGCTGTGCTGGATGGAGCATTACAGCTGACGTCAGTTACTTAAGGCCATAACGGTGTGGTCCAGGCATAGGCGTGTGGGACATTTCCTGTTGGAGTAGATATTATAGTAAACTGTACCAGTCCCATCCGGATTCAGCCTGTTTGTATTCATTGTCAATTATATGCTGTGTTTCGTCTACCGAGAAAAAAATATCTGTTTTCCTACACCCACCCAAAAGAGGTCTAAGACAACGCAACAAAGCGAATTGAAATAATTAACAGATATCGTCCATATTACAGAACACACACATACAGTTCAGTATCGATGGAAGCGGCAGTCACCAGAAAATCATTAGTGTTCAGTAGCCACACATGTATATTTCGTGGCGGACTTTTGTGTTGGTATTCGAGACTCGTGTTTGTTCCATTTTTCACATTGGGCAGTGAGCAGCATTTTTTGTGATATTCACTGGTACAGGAACTGAGCATTATGGGGAAGACCCATTGCCGTGAAGTTGGAACCTCGATAAATAACTAAAACACAACAAAAAGAAAGAAAAGAAAAGTGATACAAAAAGGGGCGCTGTTAAAACCAGTCTTTCTATCAAAATGATCTTACCATGGTCAGGCATAGACACTATTAACAAAAGAGAAAAGAGAAATGAAAACCACAGAAATGTAATGTCTTCGACGAATTCGTAAGGAGATATACGATTGGAAATAGCAACAGGGAGCAAGTACGGACGGTACCGCGGATAGATTACATTAAAATTAAGCAAATCAAATTATTCGGCATTAAAACAAGATTATCACTAGACAGTAGCATTATGAATACCACTTTGTATGAAGCACCCACCAGACGACCTGTCATCAGAATTCTCTTACCCTGATCTCGTAAGCCAACAGAAGAAGAAGCAGAATGAGGAAGAGGAGGAGGAGGAGAAAAAGAGCAAAAAGCGGAGAAGAAAAGGGAGAGGATGAGGGGAATCCGAGAAGAAAGAGTACAGGGAGGAGCTGGGAGGAAGTAAAGAAGAAAACTAAGGAGGAGGAAGAGGAGAAGAAGAAGAAGAAGAAGAAGAAGAAGAAGAAGAAGAAGAAGAAGAGGAAGAAGAGGCAGTAGAAGAAGAAGAAGAAGAAGAAGAAGAAGAAGAAGAAGAAGAAGAAGAAGAAGAAGATGATGATGATGATGATGATGATGATGATGATGATGATGATAAAGAAAAAGAAGACGATAATAATGATGATGGAGGAGGAGAATAGGTTGACGAGACAATTCATGATGATGTTGATACAGCATTTGCAGGTACACTATGTACTACAAAACTACACTGTAAAGTGTTCACATCACAACACCCACACATTACACCACCCTTACATCACAACACCCACTCATCCACGGACACTTACCACTGATATCAATTTGCACTGAAAATAGAACAATGACAACGTATCGTTGTTTACTTGAACTCAGTAAAGACAGCAAATTACAACAATGTTACACATAATCAAGGTTTATAACGAGATCATCTGACTTAAGCTAGATAACCTAAATTATCCATTTGTTCTAGCATAGTTTAACGATATAATCATCATGTGGTTCTACTGCAGACGTCTTGGACAAATAAGATCCCCGACGTCAGTCGTCCCTATTGGGTAGGCAGGTAAAGCGAACAATATTGGTAGAGCAGTGGTTCTCAACCTTTTTTGGTCCGTGCCCCCCTTCACCATATTTTCAGAACGTCATTCCCCCGCCCCTCCCCCTCTTCCTATAAAAAATTTGGCCCGTCCCCCCGTCACCGTATTTTCAGAACGTCATTTCCCCCCTCCCCTTTCATATTTCCTATCTAAAAATCCCCCCACCCCTATACAGTATACGTAAAAATGTAAGGTAAATTTAATAGCACATACTAAAACAAGTCTAGACATCCACATAAAACATGATTTGTGGGTCTACTGACTTTATAAAATGAATTTTAGAAGGATGAGACGTACTTAACTGTAAAGTATGAAGGGAAAAACAATATCAAGTAATCGGTTCTTGTATTAACGCGATCTTGAAATGGTCTTCATTCCCCACCCTGGAAACCCTAAAATTCCCCCCTGGGGTGGGGGGGGGGATTCCCCACCGGTTGAGAACCACTGTGGTAGAGTATATGTTTCAGCATGACGAATTTCAAACACTAAGATAATTCACAAGAACAGTTCTCGGACTCAGCAGATCATCTCTTAATTTGGATCACATTGAATCAGTATCAATCACTCATGATTCTGTCGTTCCACTAGGTAGCTAATGCCTATATTTTTCTTCTTATCCTCGTTCGTCCCATCTACCGACGAAGTGATGTAAATCACAGTCGAACACACAAAGATCCACAAAGAATATACTTGAATCCTTGTGTTCTTCATTATAAATTGTCATCATCTGTCTTCGTTCTGAAACCAGAGCTTGATCCAATGGGTTATGCAGCCTATGACAATAATAATTAATACCCCATTCAGGAGAAGGGTGCGCAATAAACGATTTCCTTTCATTCAATACTAAGACAAGTGATCAGTCGCCACGACTATAATCTGATGTCTTGCCCATGTAAATATAGTAGTACGCAATACTGCCTAACAGCAACTTTCGCTATGTTCTATTGATTGAACCTATCAAACCTGGTTTTCCCTATCATCCTAACGGTAATTTGTCACTACGAACAAACTGTCGCGTCACTACGTTTACGCCATCAGAGTTGTATCTTGTCGGCCCTAAATCGTGCTTAAATAGTGATAATTTTTAAAATGTTTTGTTTGTGCGCAACACCAACAAGTTTTACTAATTCTGCATGCTATTTCTATGTATCAAATATAACTGAAAATTCCTAGAATGTCATGGGCCGAGAAGAAAACAAATACTGAAATTCTACTAGATCTGAGAATGGAATAAAACTGGGTCATAAACAGTTTCATGTCTCCGGAACTGAAATACTTTGCCCACATTAAACGCTACAGTGACTGGAAGGCAACAGTGATCGAAGCACAGGCATGGATCGACCAGCAACATAAGATGGACACGGACACTGCAGATACCCTGGGCATGAGAGTGTGTATGGCGGGAGAAATGACCAGAGATGGAGAGGCTTGTCTAGGCGTCGTGATGAGAGCGACAGGACCTGCTACATGATGAATGAATGCGACGAGAGTCAGATATGAATCCTACAATACTACATCACTAATTATTGAATACAATGGAATACCAAGAAACAACGAACAATCAGACGAAAAGGATAATTTCAAGACTTGAATTCACGAGATGTTTAGTTTAGTCGACGGATCAACATCACGGCACACGGGTGTAACCAATAAATGATCAGTTCTAATCCTAACTCAAGCCTGAGTCCGGAGAATCTCAGCTCAGTGCACGCACTCCGTAACACCTGCGAGGATCCTGAAATACTTTGGGTAGATTGTTAACTCGAAATTTTGCCAACGCAGCGCCGTTAGGCTACTCTTTTTCGATTTCCAAATGCCAAGGGATTTTTTTTTACATACGCAACAATACACACGGGCGTCCGATCTCACTACCAGGGGAAATTTTTTTACTAGACGTCCACGTGATAAAATCCCGGCCCTCACCGGGGCTTGAACCCGGGACCTCCAGCACTCGAGGCGGACACCATACCTCGAGACCACACTCCCCCCCCCCCCCCCGAATTCACGAGAAAGTCACAGTAACTAGTTCCACACGTCAAAATATGAAGAAAATCAAGAAACAAACATACTACAGGCTGAAGATAAACCCTCAATAAAAGACAATCCACAAACACATCAATACCCAAAGATGGGTTAACAGCTGAAACAATCAAAGCTTGTGGTTATACTGGCGTTAGTTGATATAAAAGGGCAATGAAAAAGAATGAAACACATATAGAGGAACAACATTACTACGTCACATTCGGAAAATTATGGAAACAAATATTGGAATACAATATATGATCCTGTCGCTTAAAAGTTGCTTAAAAGTCGACAGGGTCGACTTCATTGCACCGGGTTTTTATCCCATATGGCTCGGTCTCTTTCCGCAGTACGGAAAGCGTCGCACAAATCACGAACTCCGTAGCTTTTAGCGACGACCCATGGGAGTCTCCGAAACATTTAACTCGTAAACCGAAGGACGCTGCCCAGAATCGAACCCACAACCTTCGGCTCACGAGTCAAACGTCAAACGGCTTGACCACTTCGCCACAGAATCCTGTGGTGAACCATATACATACAGGGCCCAGTTTGGAGTTCTTCTGCCACCTGTCCACTTCACTTTACGACAACTATGTGAAAGATGTATTGATTGCGACGATCAACTCACCATTGCTCTCATAGATCTGGAGACAGTCTTTGGCAGAGTTGACAGAAATAAGCAGTGGTCAAGAGAATCAAGAGAATATGAGATATAAAGGCATCTACTAGACAACATCATGATTCAGCACGGAATATGCCAAAATGTAGTTACAACTAATAAACCGATACATTTTAAATAACCACTCTAGTAAGACATGGGTGTGCACTATCGTCATTACTATTGAACATCAACATGGACTAAATAACAATAGATACAAATTTTGAACTAGAAACATAAAGTTAATGAATGTCAGAAGACATAGACAACCCACAACTAATTACTCTTCGCACACGATAAATGCACACTCTATTATCTGGTGGAGAAAAAAAATGCTAAAGTACATAACAGACATGTGAGAAATACAGTATGAAAATCAGCATATCTACAAGAGAAATAGAGCAGTTCGCTCAATGGCCTAGTCAATTTGGCATTCATATCAACGAAAATAATAAAATAAAAAAAAACTGTAACTTTGCTGTCTTGACAGACAATAGTTTATTACATCGTGCTTCAAACAAGGCATAATAACTGCAACTGGCGAATGTGACTGATCAGACGCGAGGTAAATGTTCGTTCACAATAGATGCATGTGAACACATGGTCATTTCCACAATTACGCACCATCTGACGTCTCACATGCGCCTTGTGTACCATATCAGCGCTCATTTTCTCCTTTGTCTTGATTACATTTCTGATTTTTTTCCCACCGTGCAACGCGACCCGAGGCGACTTGTGCCCAAGTTGCAATATCAATGCCTGTATCAATCAGGTCCCGCGTACACACATCTTTGTACCGTAGTAGTGGCTAGCCCTAAAAACTTATAACCATCTTATTCACCAAAACAGATGTCCATTGGTATTCTACCATCCTCCATCCTTATAATGTGTCCTTTCCATCTAAGTCTACGAAGACTGAGCATGGAACAAACCGTCAAACAACCCGATCTTTCCAAAACTTCAGTATTTGAGATTTTGTCATGCAACAGGTGTAGGGTAGAGCGAGAAGGATAGTACCTCACGGTGTGTGGCAGCCATATCCCAAGGAATAATAGACCAGGATCCTATTTCGTTCCCATCTGTACCTAGCTTATGTATAGCTCCATAAATACCGCTTGTGTACGGTGGTGTCCACACCACGGGCAACAGTCCTGGCTGACTGGCTAAACTGCATGAGTTAAGTAGGGGTAATACCCTACTAAACTGGTAATGTCCATTCCGATTACACAAAAGACTGGGACGGTGAACAAGGCGGGGGAATCTACATAGATCAACGGCTTCGAAAGCGAAACAGCAGTGTGTGGCACATATGAGGCGTGTTCAGGACACAATAATGAACGTGAATGACCATCGTGGAAGAGATTTGAACCTTATCACGTAATATCCCAAATACAGAAATTGGACTACAACGAAAGGAAAACAGCTATATGGGTAATTCTTGGGCCCCTGGAGATGAGCCTGTTGTCAATATTCTCAGGGACGAGACAACATCTATAGTGGATAAGGCAGCGAATAATGAATGATGCATGCTTCTCAAATTCTTTTGAGATGATAATCTTTGACAATATCTATCTGAAAAGTAGACGTTGAGATCTAAAAATTGGTACGTGGAACCTACGCACCGCACCCTACAACAAGAAATCAATTGGAGAACCCTTGAGTCTCTAATCTCCACTTTTCTTCTCCTTCTATGACCGCCTTACCATACTATGAGTGTTTATCTATGTGCCCTGTGTCATGCAGGTAAATGTAATAAACTAATTTCGGAATACAACAAATGTGAATTTAGATATTCTTGATGTATCACAACCGAGACGGACATACGCTGGTATATAAGGGGAGACGATTATACATTTTTTAACTTGATAATCACGCGAGAGGAGTAGAAATTTTGAGAAAAATATTAGTTGATTATGGGCCCTTAAAGACAGAATGACACTACTCAAAATTGTGTCCGGATAAGATAACGAAAATGATAAAAATCCATATCCAACTTTGGCATTAATACTATCACATAATTACGTAATGATATATGTCTATCTGCCTGCCTGCCTGCCTGCCTGCCTGCCTGTCTATCTGTCTATATTACTGGGAACATCCCCAAGGATTTGAAAACATCCATTTCATAACACTACTCAAAAAGCTATTAATTTAGTCAGAAATAACACAAAAGAAATTATAAAAATGGAGACTTTATAGAATCAAAACCAAATGCTGATTGCACAGACAGAGAGCAAGGTTAAGGTTTAAAGGGTTAAACATAAAACAAAAAAGGATCGACATCATTGCACCGGCCCGTATCCCTTATGGTTCTGTTCCTTTCCACAGAGCCACCTGCAGAAAGTGTCGTACAGACCACGAACTACATAGCTCCATTGCCGACCCACAAAGGTCTCCGACAAAAATTGCACGAGAGAACATAATGGCGGAAAAATTAACCAAATCAAATCAAATCAAATCAGCGTTATTTTAAAAGGGTCACCAATTGGGTACGCAGGCCCGTCTTAGATTCGGCCCTTCCAATCACTCATATTTCGTCCACCAAGAGCATTATACATTCACATAGGAAGAAAAAAAACATTGTGAAATGAATGTTGTAAACATAAACAAGGCAAATTACCATGTTGTGAGGCCCATCTCCCACCTACCCATACATCACACTATCCACACATCACCTCACCCACACCCCCCCCCACCCACCCACACACATACATACCCCACCAACCGACCCACCCTCCTCCCGCACACCCCCGACCCACACACACTGTCCTCACCTGTTCCCCCAACCCAAACACACTCGCCACGCACACAAACATCCCCCACCAACCAACACATCCCGCGCCCACCCACATAAACATCCTAACCCACACATCCAACCCCCACCAACACATCCTCTCCGCACCCACACCTCCAACCACTCATCCCTAAACCACACCTCCATCGACCACATATTCCCCACCAACGCACACACATCCCCCACCAACCCACACATCGCACATCCACTCACACATCCCCAAACCATACACACACATCCCCATCAACCGACATCTCCCTACCCCCCCCCCCCCCACACACACATCTCCTTAACCCCCTATACATCCCCAATCCACTCACACACACCCCCACCACCCACACATACATCCTCCACCCACCCACACATGCCCTAACCCACATCCCACAACACAATATTCCCAACCCACGCACCACACATACATATCCCTCACACACATCCCACACCCACATACCACCACACATCCCCCACCTACACACCACACACATATCCCCCACCCACATACCACACAATATCCCCACCCACACAGATAACCTCACCCACCCACCCCGCACATACCCCCACCCAAACACCACACAAAACCCCCACCCAGACACACATTCCCCACTTACACGCCACACATATATCCCCAACACATATACCCATCCACACATGCCCTAACCCACATCCCACCACACAATACTCCCAACCCACGCACCACACATACTTATCCCTCACACACACATCCCACACCCACATACCACCACAGATCCCCCACCTACACACCACACACATAGCCCCCACTCACATACCACACAATATCCACACCCACACATATACCCTCACCCACCCACCCCGCACATACCCCCACCCAAACACCACACAAATCGCCCACCCAGACACACATTCCCCACTTACACACCACACACATATCCCCAACCAACACACTACACACCTCTCCCCACCCACACACACACATTCTCCACCCATCCACCAATACACACTAACTCAGTCACCCACACATCCTCCACTACGCACCCACACACCGCCAACCAAAGATCTCTCGATCACACATAACCCCACCCACACACATCCTCCACCGACTCACGCATCCCGTCCCGACACATACACATCCCTCACCCACGTACACATCCCTCACCTACCTACACATACCTAAGCCACTCACACACCCCACCCACACATTCCCCACCCACGTACAATTCCCCCACCCACACACCCCCGCCACCCACTAATACTTCCCACAACCACCACAGAACCCATTCTCTTTCCACGACTTAAGGGGACGAGGCAGTCAGTTTGACCACTTCCCTTCGAAGAACTGCCCCTCTCATCCCCCACTTTTTCCTGTCCATGGAACAACTGAATAATAATGTCGTTAAATCTTCTAAAGAGAATGAGTTCTGCACAATTACTCCTGTATGCAGTAAAAGAACGGGTCAAGGAATGAGATGACGACAAAGGAGCAAGGGCATAGGCTGACAGTAGCCACTGAAATACTCCTGTCATTAATATAAATACACGGGAACTCCCAACAACGCCTCGCAGCATGCTGTGATCCAGCACAAGAAACACTGCTATTACCCGCTGTTTCTACAGTGAATAGATAAGACAAGAATCCCAGTGTAGATATGTGGCATTAGCATTAAAACAAACCAAACAACAGCAGAATAATGCTGTTGATTGTAGTCTCTACTTGTTCGGTGTCTGTGGGCAGCTAACAACCGAGTATTGTTAAACAAAGGCATGCAATAGACAACTGTATTCAGTTATCTCTGTCTAACGGACAGTCTTTACCCGTCTGTCTTCATTTAAAGAGGACGTGTGATCTAATAATCCACCAGTCACCCAAATCTGTCAGATGACAATACGGTCTCCTTAGGCGACAATGGACAAACAACAATGTCCAGGTCATTAACGTATTGTCCACCACATCAGTGCAGATCATGAAAAGATTTGTTTTATTGTTTCCGCATTATTTGAGAGGAAGATGATCCTACATAAATTAGATAACTGTATGTCAGATGCACAAGATTGCATAACTAGATAATTTTGCATAAGCGATATTGATTGGTGTACTTAAGTGGTGGAACATATAACTGACATAGCCTTAAACACAAAAGCCACGAACAATATGTTGTCCGATTTATTGCCTGGTATACTTCGCTACATCTTATCAAGTGCATACTGCAGTGTTATATATAGTATGAGGTGAATAAACGAATAATACTTTGGCTGAAATACCGAAGACACATCATCACAGGTAATTGTCGAATATGGAGTATTTATTCACTTCATATGATATGCAACTGTGCAGTATGCACCTGACGAGATGCAGCAACATAGGTTGGGCAATAAATCATGCAACATATTGTTTGTGGATTCTGTGTTTACATTCACTAAGGTAATACTATACATTGTTTTGAAATATTCTTAGTTACATAATTGGGGATTATAAATAAGATTATCTAAAGTACTGGACGTATGTGTAATCATATCAGGGCGTGAATTTACATAAACTAGATACTGTTTTCTAAACTAGATATTACAGAAATGATAAGATAGTATAGCTTACCATCCACGGCCATCGGGACAAGTGGGGGGTCCGATATACCCAGGAATTCGGTCTCATCTGTCATGGGGGAAGCAGAAGGATCGGATACATCCTGGAATTCTGTCACATCTCTCACTGAGGAAGCAGAAGGTTCCGATACACCCTGGAATTCTGTCACATCTTTCTTGGGGACATCAGAAGGGTCTGATACACTCTGGGATTCTGACACATCTTTCTTGGGGACATCAGAAGGGTCTGATATACTTTGGAATTCCTCCACATCTTTATTGGATACAACATCCTCGCCTTAGAAAAAAACAAGATAAATAATAATTGTTATGTTTTTTCAAATGTCAATATTATGAGGAGGCATAAACTAGAAACTTAGTACACATTGGCAGACATGATGGGAAAACAGCAAGGGGAAAGGAGCTAGCTAAATACCCTGGTGGGAAAACAGCAAGTGGGAAGGGCCGAGATAATTACTTAGATGGTATGATCCCATAGCACAATCGGGATAAGACAACCGACGTGATTGCACGACTCGGGTGATCGTGTGATATGGAGAGTTCACCGCTCATGCTTATCGGCGTGGCACATAACGATGATGATTATTATTTAAAACAATGAATTTATTTCTTGCGTATTTGTATTGTTCAGGAAATTACAATATTCACAATATAACTCTCTCCCTCACACTTTCTTCATGACAATGTGTAATCTCAAACTCATAAAGTTCAATGTATTAGTTAGGAGAGTTCATATGAAATCCGTTCGTGTCGCACCGCGCGTAATTGCGTAAGTTGGACATGATCATGTCATAGTCATGTGATAAGCACTGACCAATGAATAAAAGAGCACGTGCTTATCATCCCATGATGCATAGGTTCTGTTTCTGGCCGTTGAGAAAATGGCCGGGTTGATCCAAAATCCGTCCAAAGAAGCTCAAAGAGCGGTGGTTCAGTTTATTTCATTTGAAGGATGTCGACCAGTGGACATTCATCGGATAACGCAGGCAGTGTACGGTAACAAATGTGTATCGAAGACAACAGTGACAGTCTGGGCACGAATGTTTCGGAAAGGACGTCAGTTCACGACAGATCTTCGACGGCCGGGTCAAGCGCATATTGTTGCAACAGAAAAAAACCATCGCCAAAATTGATGCGGCAGTACAGATGAACCGTTGTTGAAGCATACGTTCGCTAGCGAAAGGATTTGATGTGTCAATTTGGCAATTCAAAATGGCATTCGTAAGAAACTGCAATATCGGAAGGTGTGTTTACAGTGGGTACCACGGATGTTGACCGACCACCAAAAAGAGGAACGCATGGGATGGCGTTTTAACCACTTGCCGCGTTACAGAATGGAGAGTGATGAATTTCTCTTCCGCATAGTGGCAGGCGATGAATCATGGTGCCACCACTTTGAGCCGAGCAGCAAAAGAGAGAGCATGCAATGAAAGCATGGATCACCAAAAGCCAAAAAATTCAAGTTACAGGTTTTGGCTGGTAAGGTTATGGTGAGCGCATTTTTTTTATCATGTTGGCTTTAAAGAACTTGTGTCAACATCAACTCTACTCACTACTTGCAAACACTATACAAGCTGCAAAAAGCCATCAAGAATAAACGACCCGGCATGCTTTCTCGCGGTGGGATTTTGTTGCACGATAATGCTCGTCCGCATGTCGCAAAGATTGTGCAGGAAACATTAGCAAGGAAGAAGTGGGAAATTCTGCACCATCCAGCCTATAGTACTGATTTGTCACCATGTGATTTTCATTTGTACGGACCTCTAAACAAAGCTATCGATGGGCAACGATTTCACACAGATGCTGGCGTAATGAAAGCGGTAAACACTTGCTTCAGTGAGCAACCACAATCCTTTTTCTCATATATACGCACGATATTCGCAGCCTACCTCAGCAATGGGATGCTTGCCTGAATGCCTACGGCGACTTCTTCTGACCAACCGATGGTGCATAATTCATTCAAAATGAATGCTTTGTTTAATTTTACCATACCTGTTAATGTTTCTTTCATGCTTTTGTAATGCAGCTATTGGAACGGGTTTCAAAAGAACGACCCTTACACATTTTCAACGTTATCGTCATCAAATGCCTTGCCAATTGGCCTTTCCACAACTCGCGATCTCTAACACCAGGTTTGTATTAATGTCTATTCATGCCATGGTGCGAGACTGTTTAGTAACTCCTCTCGCTGTCTTCCACTACCCCTTTCCCCGTTATCAGATGCCTCTCGTGTTCCAGCTTTTCACAGCTCATGACATGGACAAAGATGCCGACTGTTTTCTTCGGATGAATGTGAAGACAACAAGCGCAAATATCGGCTCCATGAAACGTTGTACGAATGAAGAGGTGAAGAAATGGGGAGATGTTGAGATTTGACTTTTGAGAAGGACGATGAGAATGGCGTGGACAGAGAAGAAAACTGTTCAAAACTGAGATATTGGGAGCTGAATAAGTTACAAGATCACTCAAGAAAATCATAAGGAACAGAAATTAAATCGATGGAGTATACCAGTGGTAAAAGAAGATACATATCAGTGGTAGAAGAAGATACAACTCCATTACTGAGTTCAGAAAAGACTCTTGTCCACTGTGTTTCTTTGACAAACAAGATCAGCTTTTCTAATCCCTTTTCAATAATTGAGAGGAAGACTGTTATCTACACATCCATGTTCACCAATTGTATCTCTGTCAATTATGTATGGATCTAGAGGAACCAGGGACGATGCCTTCAACACGTGAATCATCTTTGGCAAATGTAGAGAATACACCGTAGATCTTCATACTTGCTCCCAGACTACACTAAGCCTTGGACTGTGGTCAATATCAGACACTGTGGAACATCATGAGAGATCTGGGATTTTCGGCACATTTGGCCCACTTAATTGGATCATTACATCAGCAGCTGTCTGAGAAGAAGATGAAATATCAAACTGGTTGTGGCGTAAATGGTTCCTGTGTCCTGTGTGAAACATACCTGTACTTCTTGTAATTCATATTCTGACTTACTCTCAATCCTCTACATGGCAATTTGCATGATGATTTTGCTAGCATGGCATCTTAGTGTGATAGTGCGCTAATCGGTGCAGTTAAAAATGTCCTTTCTTTGGGAGAGAGATGCACTGGGTCAACCAGCACTGACTCAGATCTTCGTACATGCTACATGGACTAGATACGGACTCCAACTTGCCCTCCGTCCTGGATTTGTGCTCTTGGTGTATCTGCAAATCCACGTTAATTCCTTTTCTTCACACGTTTATTTAGCTGATAGTGCTTACTCTAATAAAGGTTCTGGCTTTTAAATGTCACTTTCATGTAAATTATCCGGGTTCTACGCCCAGTCTTCTTACATTGCTCGAGAGTACTCGTTACATCTTTCTGATATATCTTTGCTTTCTGTTAAAACATTGCTATTCTATGATGTTCACGCTGACGCAGTATTTTCCCGTACACACAAGCAGATATTTGTGCAAGAGGAAGATCATCTAGCATGTTATTTTCTTCTCAAACATATTCAGTAGCCATAGATTTGACAATTCCTGTCATCCTTAACAGTCAGTTTACACGCAAGTGTATGTAGGTGTGTGTGTGTGTGTGTGTGTGTGTGTGTGTGTGCGCGCGCGCGTGTGTGTGTTTCGTCATCCTCAAACCTCTGCCCCCTCAAATGTTCCTTCAAGGGTACAAACAAGTGAAAGACCGATGGCGCCGAGTTTGGACTGTGTGCTGGATGTTTCAAGACCTCAAATTTCAGAGCACATAGTGTATCCACTGTATGCGCAGCCGTGTGAGGGCGGGTGTTGTCATGCAACAACAATACTCCTTTTGAGAGAAGTCCCCGGCATTTCGATCGTATCGCGGTATTTAATTTGTTCACGAGTATGTCACTGTATCGATCACTAGTCACAACTTTACCCCTTCCCTGGAAATGCAGCAATGTAGGGACCTTGACATGAAATGATCGTCACGACTGTTTCAGCAGATCCCTGAGTTTTTTCTTCGTTGATGACAATGAGTGGGAGGTTCCATGATGAAGTGGTCAAGCCATCTGTCTCGCGCTCCGAAGGCTGTGGTATCGATTCTGGGCTACATCTTCTGGTTCATAAGTGCATTTTTCTCGGAGAGTCTTGCGGGTCGTCGCTGGAGCTACGGAGTTTGTGCTTTGTGCAACGCTTTCGACAGGCCGCCCGGTGGAAGGAAACAAAGCCATATGGGAAAAACCCGGTGCAATGAAGTCGATCCTGTCGACTTTTAAGACATACTTTTTTTTCCACGACAATGAGTGTTTCCTTTTAAATCTGTTAACTCAATCATACACTCTTTCCTGATTGAAATAGCTGTCTCCATACTGAACCACCATTCTTCTGTAGATGTCACAAGGTTTGGCACGACGTGACGTCTCGTTATTCTTCCACGGCGCAAGTATATAGTCGAGTAGCCATTTTGTATTCACTATTGCGTATGCACACACTGCTAGATTCTCACGACCCTTACACGGAGTACTGATTAAGGGCCAGTTTGTGGACTGAAACAAGCGTGTTCGTAGACCGTGCTCTTCCACGCAATGTATAATAAAATGCCTATGTTTTAATGACTGGCTTTAATGAAATGGCATTGGATATATAAGAAACAAAGTTAGTTGCATATCCTTTACAGGACGTTGCAGTCAATGCCAGCATTATTTTTTGCTGTTGTGATCAAGTCTTGGCAAGTTTACGTTCAGTAGTTTGCCATTGCTTTCTAAGGACCGACACCCATACCATTTCGTAAAAAGACCAGTGCAACGCGGTCTGCTGCCAAATCGCGCACAGCTGTGTTTCGAACCCGGATATGCAGGATCATGAACCGCCTCCGTAACACCTTCGCCACTGAGTAGGCATAAGAAACAAACTACGCCCAACATGGCTGACTCACACCGACACGCCACAAGCAGCCACTTCTAGATCGCCCCTGCTAAAATAAACCTCCTGTCAGGCGTGAAGACACTTGCATTGAAACCACACCCTGCCTTAAATACCGATGTTAGATATGAACCAAAAGGTCGGTTAAGTCAGTCGGAGACATAATAACTGGCACGGACGGTGCATTTTATCATCATGTGCCATATCGATAAGCGTGGGCGGTCATAGTTCGCCATCTCACGCTATCACCATAGTCGTAGATCAGAGTTGTGTTCTTGTCTTGGCCATGCCGTGCGGTCAAGCCATCTAGATATTTACTTCTCTGCCTTCCCCTTGTTATTTTCCCCTCAATCTTGCTAGCTGTCACTAAGTTCTCAAGTTTTTGTCTTCTCAACACGTGCCCAAAAATTCTTGACTGTCTACATCTAATCTCTCTAAACAGTTTATGGTTGTCATGCGTTTCTTGTAGTACTTGCTCATTGGTTTTTCTGCTTGTCCATGGTATTCTTTACATTTGCCCCAGAAACCATATGTTCACTGTCTTTACATGTTGTCTTGCTTGTCTGCTCATTGTCCATGTTTCACATTCATACAATAGTACAGGTTCTATGTAGCACCCGAACACTCTTCGTCTCGTTGCAATTGACATCTATTTATTGGTCAATATATTTGCCATATTGCAAAAGGCAACCTTTACCATATCGATTCTTGTTGTAATATGTTCAAGGCACCGCTCATCAGATGTTATGATTGTTTACAGATAGTTGTACCAATTCACTTGTTTAAGTATATTCGCATTTACCCGTATATTACATTGCTGTAGTTGTGTCTTTTGTCAGTCAGGTCTTAGTCAGATATGACTGAGTTACCGTATAACAGTAGACGGTACTACCTGGTTTCTGTTAGCGCCGAGCGTTGGGCGGCGCTTACCAAACCCGACACCCCACATTGTGCCAACGGCTTCGGGCGGAAGAGCGCAATTGGGAGGGTACAAGCCTTACCCTGGTGCGAGGAAATGCAAGCTAAAGACAAAATTGTCATGGCAGGGCAGACCAGGCCCTAAGCCTTGGTTGGCGACTGGTCTAGGATCGAAGCTCCGACAGGCGGACAGTTAGAGCATTGCTTTGCTGATCCGGCAGCTTCTGCAGCTTGTCTTGTTCCAGATGTAGGGGTGTTACCTTTCCTCTGGAGTGAACTAGGCAGGCCGAGAGAGGGATCATGCTGCATGGGCAACACATGATCTCTATATTTTAGCCCAGGCTTTGTGCTATGGAGAGGCAATAACTCCATCCCTGGTCTTAACTGGTCTCGGAATCAAAGCGAGAGGCAACTGTTACGGGTTATAAGTCCTTGTCAGTTGGCGTAGACATGGGGCGCCACGCGTTGCCTCTGACGGTGGGAGACACCTATAGGTGTCACTGATCAGCTACCGCCCGCCTCAAGCTGGGCAGCCCCCAGCCGATTGGGTGCTGATCCGCCACAGCCTGCCTGCTTCAATGGGTGCTTGGGGCTAGGACAAAATCTGAATCGCAGGCTGTAAAACCAATGCACCAGGTACAAACAAAAATATAAATAGAAACCTCAAGCTACGGCTTGCAACCTGGAACGTGAGAACCATGTGTCCAGGATTTTCCACTGACTTGACCAATATTGACGATGTGAGAAAAACGGCTGTGATTGATGCCGAACTCAATCGTCTTAACATTGATATTGCTGGCCTGCAGGAGACTCGCCTCGCTGAGGAAGGGTCACTCAGGGAAAACAACTACACCTTTTTCTGGAAGGGTAAAGGGCAGGCAGAAAAAAGGCAACACGGTGTGGGCTTTGCAGTGAAGAATTCGCTACTGGGAATGATTGAAATTCCAGCAGGAGGAAATGAAAGACTATTATCCCTGCGCTTGGCAACCTCTTGTGGGTTTGCCACCATTATTACTGCATATGCACCGACACTCGATTCCTCTGATGATGTGAAGGATTTGTTCTATGAGGAGTTAGACTCTGTGATCAAGGCAGTTCCAAAATCCGACTACATTTATATGCTCGGTGATTTCAATGCTCGTGTGGGCAAGGACTCGAGTTCATGGCCAGTGTGCCTTGGAAAATACAACATCGGTCGCATGAATGAAAATGGGCAAAGGCTGCTGGAGCATTGCACCAGTAATGACCTATGTATTACAAACTCTTTTTTTAAAACAAAAGAGATGCATAAGGTCACATGGAAACATCCAAGATCCGGCCATTGGCACCAGCTGGACTTCATCATCACACGGAGACAACATCTGAACCATATATCATTGACTCGTAGTTACCACAGTGCTGACTGTGATACGGATCATTCTTTGGTTGTTGCAAGGGTTAGACTGAGACCAAAGAGAATCTACACAGCTAAACACAAATCTAGCCCCAGGATTAATATTATTAACACTCATGATCCTGAAAAGTGCTTTCAGTTTCAACAGCAACTTGAAGACGCTTTCACTGATACACCAGAAAATTGTACAGTAAATGAAAAGTGGGGTCAAATTAAGGAAACTCTTTGTAAAACTGCCGTAAGGGTTTACGGCACTGTGGATCATAAGAGGCAGGACTGGTTTGCGGCCAACAGCGAGACTTTGCAGCCCTTGATTGATAAGAAGAAGAAAGCTCTCTTAAGAAACAAGGAAAGACCAACGCGTAACACTCTGAGTGAGCTAAGGCAAGCTAGGAAGGATGTGCAAAAGGCTGCCAGGCAGTGTGCAAATGATTATTGGATCAAGTTATGTGAGTCCATTCAAACCACCTGGACACACTTCCCACCATAACAGAAGTTAAGTGTGCTATAAATGAACTTGCATCTGGCAAGGCTCCAGGTAAGGATGGGATTCCAATAGAGGTTATCAGGAGTGGGCAAGACACACTCACTATACAGATCCACCAGCTAATAGAGCTATACTGGCGTGAAGGACAAGTCCCACAGGATTTCAAAGATTCAAGCATCATAACACTGTACAAGAACAAGGGCGATCGGAGCGACTGCAACAACTATAGGGGTATCTCACTTCTGTGTATTGTTGGAAAAGTATTTGCCAGAATTGTTCTGCGCAGACTTCAAGTCCTAGGAGATCAAGTCTACCCCGAATCACAGTGTGGCTTTCGACAGAACCGGTCTACCACTGATATGATATTCTCATTGCGACAAATGCAAGAAAAATGCCGTGAACAGAATCAACCACTGTTTATTGCCTTCATCGACCTCACAAAGGCATTTGATTTGGTCAGTCGTGAGGGTCTGTTCAAGGCACTAAAGAAGATTGGCTGCCCACCAACTCTTCTGTCCATTGTGGAATCGTTCCACACAGGCATGAAGGGTATAATCAAGTTTGATGGTGCAACTTCTGAAGAATTTGAAATCAAGAGTGGAGTTAAGCAAGGTTGTGTACTAGCTCCCACCCTCTTTGGAATATACTTTTCACTTCTACTGAAATATGCATTTCGTGATCAGGATGGTGGTATATACATTCACTCACGCTCAGATGGCGGCCTCTACAATGCTCAGAGATTGAAGGCTAAGACCAAAATTAGGAGGGTACTGATCAGAGAGTTGCTTTTTGCAGATGATGCTGCAGTTACGACCCACTCTGAGGAAGAATTGCAATGTCTACTATCTGCATTCTCCAATGCTTGTTCTGAATTTGGTTTAACAATTAGCAAAAAGAAGACACAGATTATGTCACAAGGTGCACATGGGGTACCATCAATCTTTATTGACGACGCCGAACTAGAGATAGTAGACCATTTTACATATCTAGGATCAGTGGTAAATAGCAAATTATCCCTAGATCAGGAAATCAACATCCGGATTGGTAAGGCAGCAACAACAATGAACAGGTTAAGAAAAAGAGTCTGGGAGAACAGGAAGCTTACTGCCAAAACAAAAGTCCTTGTCTATCAAGCCTGTGTCCTTAGTACTCTTCTCTATGGCAGTGAAACCTGGACAACTTACTCACACCAAGAGAACAATTTAAACAGCTTTCATATGCGGTGTCTGCGAAGAATTCTTGGTATTAAGTGGCAAGACAAAATCACAAATACTGAAGTATTGGAAAGATCAGGTTGTGTGACAGTTTATTCCATGCTCAGTCTTCGTAGACTTAGATGGATAGGACATCTTAGGAGGATGGATGATGGTAGAATACCAAAGGATATCTTTTTTGGTGAATTACAGATGGGTAAGAGATCTCAGGGTCGGCCTCTTCTACGATACAAAGATGTGTGTAAGCGGGACATGATTGATACAGGCATTGATAATGCACATTGGGAGCAAGTCGCCGCTGAACGTGTTGCATGGAGGGCAAATATCAGAAATGGAATAAAGTCAAAGGAGAAAATTATTGCAGAAAAGTCACACACCAAGCGTTTGAGATGTAAGATGGTGCATGATGGTGGAAATGACCACGTGTTCACATGCACCCACTGTGAACGGACATTTACAGCGCAAATTGGCCTTATCAGTCACACTCGCTACCGCCATAGTTAAAAGTTATTATGCCTTTTTAAAGCACAAACTATCGTCTGTCAAGACGGCAAGGTGCCAATGACAGTTGCGTCTTTTTAGAGACGACCATAATTTATGTCTCCTTACAATGTAGTTCTAACCCTAGTGAGGTCCGTACACAGTCACACATATAACACGTGTATCCAGCACTCACCTGCGCAGATGGACGATATAAGGCACAGGCAGAGCAGCGTAGATTGACACAGTCTGACAGGCGACATCTTCTTCCTTCTCATGCTTGCCTGAAAACAAAGACATATACAAGGGTCAACCCGCCGTCACTAACAACAGATACACATGACACAAGTACTCAGACAGGAGTAGTTTCAAGTATATACATAAGCCGCGGTGGCGCAGGGGCTGGACAATTTGCCTGCCGGCCGGGTGGTCAAGACTTAAATTCGCAACCAGGCAGTAGTTTAGCATTGTCCTGCGCTTCCAAGTTGAGCCCAGAAATATTCTTTGCGAGCAACCGCATTTAGGAGCCATGAGAAGCAGATACCTACGTGAAATAAGGGAAATGCGCAAAGAAAATTATGACATCGTGTATTTGGATGAAACGTGGATCAATGCGCACCACGCAAGTGAAAAGGAATGGCAATCAATGGATTGAAAGATAAAGCGATATGTTCCCAGTAGTAAAGGACGGCGTTTGGTCATAGCCCATGCTGGTAGTACTCATAATGGCTTACTACAGAATGCTAGACTCGTGTTCGTATCAAAACATACAGACAATAGGGATTATCATAATGAGATGAATGGTAATGTATTTAGAGATTGGCTCGAGAATACAGTACTTCCATCCCTTGATAGACCGTCTTGTCTAATCATGGACAATGCATCATATCACAATGTTGGTGCCCAAGAAGACAAAATACCTACGGCATCGAGTACAAAGGACGCAATAAAGATATGGCTCCGAAGAGAAAATATACCATTTCCAGAAACATATTTCAAGCTACAGTTGTTGTCCCTTTTATAACAGGCACAAAAAAGCAAGAATTATCAAATCGACAAGTTGATAAAAGAGCATGGCCATAGGTGCTTGAGACTTCCGCAGTACTATTCTCATTTAAACCCTTTAGAACTTGTGTGGGCTAAAATTAAAGAACAGGTGGCAGCTGACAATACTACATTCAAATTGTCTGACGTCAAGATACTAACCCAGTCCGCGCTATTAAATATTGATAAAAGTTACTGGAAAAAAAATATGTGAGGACCATGTGTTGAAAGAGGAAGAGACTATTGGAGAAAGGATGGATTGAATTTTATGCAACCGAGAGCAGTCATCAACCTATTGGAATCGTCCGACACAGATTAAGGTTTGAGCAAATCGTAGACATTAATCCACATGCACGCTAACTGGGGTATTTTGCTCCAACTATTCAGACGAATTGCAGACCCTAAACATTACAGCATCAACACAATGTCAATGGCAACAGTTTGTATTCCACAGTGATGAATTTTCAGATACGCAAGCCCTCAACGATGACAAACATCTTGTATTGGAAAGGAAAAAAACAACAACAACAAAAAACACTAAACGCACTGAAAACAACAGAAGAGTAATATTGCGGTGGAAACTGACATATTGTGGCATTCCAAGAAACGTGAGAACAAACACGTTGTCAAAAGAGGACCAATGTCTTGGCCAAGAACGAAGCCCACTACAGAGACATTCACAGCTATATTCGTCGTGCAAAACAGGTAATAATCATGTTCCGTCTCTGAACAGTAAACAGCAGAGTAAACAGCAGAGTAAACAGCATCTTTCAAACTACACAGACAGCCGAGCAGATCCTTAAAAATTGACACATGATGACTAAATTGCTGTATTATCTTTGGTCACTCCATATGCACATTAACGCACATCTTTTGTGCACGGGCCAAATTTTTGATAGGAAAGGGGGGGGGGTGGGAATGACGTTCTGAAAATATGGTGAAGGGGGGCACGGGCCAAAAAAGGTTGAGAACCACTGTACTATTGTATGTATAAAGATACTACTTGACTACCTCCGAGTGTATACACACAGATGCTTCCTGAGTACCTCTGATTGTCTGTATAAAGATGCTACCACATATTTCCTACTGTATGTATAAGATGCTACCTGACTACCTCCGTTTGTCTGTATAAAGATGCTACTATCTCCGATTGTCTGTAGAAAGACGCTACTGACTACCTCCGATTATCTGTATAAACATGCTACCTGACTACCTCCGATTATCTGTATAAACATGCTACCTGACTACCGCCGATTATATGTATAAAGATGCTACTGACTACCGTCGGTGGTATGTATAAAAAAGCCACTGACTACCTCCGATTGTATGTATAAACATGCTACCTGACTACCTCCGATTGTATGTATAAACATGCTACCTGACTACCTCCGATTATCTGTATAAACATGCTACCTGACTACCGCCGATTATATGTATAAAGATGCTACTGACTACCGTCGGTGGTATGTATAAAAAAGCCACTGACTACCTCCGATTGTATGTATAAACATGCTACCTGACTACCTCCGATTGTATGTATAAAGATGCTACATGACTACTTCCGATTGTATGTATAAAGATGCTACATGACTACTTCCGACTGTATGTATGCAGATGCTACATGACTACCTACGATTGTGTATATATAAAGATGCTACCTAACCACTTCCGACTGTATATATACAGATGCTATATGACTACCTCCGATTGTATGTATAAACATGCAACCTGACTAACTCCGATTGTCTGTATAAAAATGCTACCTGACTACAGTGGCGTGCAGAGGGGGGTAGGGGTGCGACGGCCCCGGGCATCCAGCCGGGAGGGGGCATCCAGTTAGGGAGAGATGGCAGTACAGTGCAGTCGGAGGGGAGGAGGAATGAATGAGGTAAAGAACAATTTAGGGGCATCCAATCAAGGGGTTGGCCCCGGGCATCAAAGAACCTCTGCACGCCACTGCCTGACTACGTCCGACTATATATATGCAGATGCTACATGACTACCTACGATTGTATGTATACGTATGTATGTATGTATGTAGGTCAGTCAGGTCTTAGTCAGATATGACTGAGCTACCGTATAACAGTAGACGGTACTACCTGGTTTCTGTTAGCGCCGAACGTTGGGCGGCGCTTACCAAACCCGACACCCCACATTGTGCCAACGGCTTCGGGCGGAAGAGCGCAATTGGGAGGGTACAAGCCTTACCCTGGTGCGAGGAAATGCAAGCTAAAGACAAAATTGTCATGGCAGGGCAGACCAGGCCCTAAGCCTTGGTTGGCGACTGGTCTAGGATCGAAGCTCCGACAGGCGGACAGTTAGAGCATTGCTTTGCTGATCCGGCAGCTTCTGCAGCTTGTCTTGTTCCAGATGTAGGGGTGTTACCTTTCCTCTGGAGTGAACTAGGCAGGCCGAGAGAGGGATCATGCTGCATGGGCAACACATGATCTCTATATTTTAGCCCAGGCTTTGTGCTATGGAGAGGCAATAACTCCATCCCTGAACAGGAAGCTTACTGCCAAAACAAAAGTCCTTGTCTATCAAGCCTGTGTCCTTAGTACTCTTCTCTATGGCAGTGAAACCTGGACAACTTACTCACACCAAGAGAACAATTTAAACAGCTTTCATATGCGGTGTCTGCGAAGAATTCTTGGTATTAAGTGGCAAGACAAAATCACAAATACTGAAGTATTGGAAAGATCAGGTTGTGTGACAGTTTATTCCATGCTCAGTCTTCGTAGACTTAGATGGATAGGACATCTTAGGAGGATGGATGATGGTAGAATACCAAAGGATATCTTTTTTATTGAATTACAGATGGGTAAGAGATCTCAGGGTCGGCCTCTACTACGATACAAAGATGTGTGTAAGCGGGACATGATTGATACAGGCATTGATAATGCACATTGGGAGCAAGTCGCCGCTGAACGTGTTGCATGGAGGGCAAATATCAGAAATGGAATAAAGTCAAAGGAGAAAATTATTGCAGAAAAGTCACACACCAAGCGTTTGAGACGTAAGATGGTGCATGATGGTGGAAATGACCACGTGTTCACATGCACCCACTGTGAACGGACATTTACAGCGCAAATTGGCCTTATCAGTCACACTCGCTACCGCCATAGTTAAAAGTTATTATGCCTTTTTAGAGCACAAACTATCGTCTGTCAAGACGGCAATGTGCCAATGAAATGAAATGTATGTATGTTTACGATGCTACCTAGCTACCTCCGACTGTACATATGCAGATTCTACATGGCTACCTACGATTCTATATTAACAATTTACCCGATCACTTCCCACTCAATACTGAAATGTTTTATCCGACCATTGTTACTTCCATAATGGAAGTTCTTCCGCGACGTCAGCTCAACCAGTGTAGTTTACTGAAGCAGTTCGTAACTACTGACATGACTCAAGACTATACAATGTCAACTCAACCAGTGTAGTTTACTGAAGCAATTCGTATCTACTGACATGACTCAAGACTATACGATGTCAACTCAACCAGTGTAGTTTACTGAAGTAGTTCGTATCTACTGACATGACTCAAGACTATACGATGTCAACTCAACCAGTGTAGTTTACTGAAGTAATTCGTATCTACTGACATGACTCAAGACTATACGATGTCAACTCAACCAGTGTAGTTTACTGAAGCAGTTCGTATCTACTGACATGACTCAAGACTATACGATGTCAACTCAACCAGTGTAGTTTACTGAAGTAGTTCGTATCTACTGACACGACTCAAGACTATACGATGTCAACTCAACCAGTGTAGTTTACTGAAGTAGTTCGTATCTACTGACATGACTCAAGACTATACGATGTCAACTCAACCAGTGTAGTTTACTGAAGCAGTTCGTATCTACTGACACGACTCAAGACTATACGATGTCAACTCAACCAGTGTAGTTTACTGAAGTAGTTCGTATCTACTGACATGACTCAAGACTATACGATGTCAACTCAACCAGTGTAGTTTACTGAAGTAGTTCGTATCTACTGACACGACTCAAGACTATACGATGTCAACTCAACCAGTGTAGTTTACTGAAGTAGTTCGTATCTACTGACATGACTCAAGACTATACGATGTCAACTCAACCAGTGTAGTTTACTGAAGCAGTTCGTATCTACTGACACGACTCAAGACTATACGATGTCGGCTGAATCAGTGTAGTTTACTGCAGGCGTTGGTATCTACCTGACATGTTTCAAGACTACACGAAACGATACCGACTTTGCAAATCATCACTATTTAAAACAATCTGTATACACAGTATATGCTCACTTCAGTCTCCTTCTTCTCTCTATTTCTCTCTCGCTCTCTCACTCAATCATATACGCACCCCCCTCCCCCCTACACACACACACAGACACACACGGGCACACAAGAAAAGTCAACAGTGCGCTTACTGCATGCAGGCGAAACTTCCTTCTTCTTTGGTAGGTTTGACCTTGTTGTTAGCTCACTACTTTAAAGCACTGTGCGTTCAGTGTTGCTGAATGGATCAGATACCCTCCTCTATATTAGTGATTCTCAACCGGTGGGGAATCCCCCCCCCCTCACAGGGGGGAATTTTAGGGTTTCCACGGGGGGGGGGGGGAGGGGTGAAGATCATTTCAAGATCCCGTTAATACAAGAACCGATTACTTGATATTGCTTTTTCCTTCATACTTTACAGTTATGCACGTCTCATCCTTCTAAAATTCATTTTATAAAGTAAGTAGACCCACAAATCACGTTTTATGTGGATGTCTAGACCTGTTTTAACATATTTACCTTCCATTTTTACGTATACTGTGTAGGGGTGGGGGCATTTTTAGGTAGGAAATATGAAAGGGGGGGGGATGACGTTATGAAAATATGGTGAAGGGGGGCACGGGCCAAATTTTTGATAGGAAGGGGGAATGACGTTCTGAAAATATGGTGAAGGGGGGCACGGGCCAAAAAAGGTTGAGAACCATTGCTCTATATGAATGTGTAAGATTCCCTCCATAATAGTGGTTCTCAACATTTTTTTTTTGGGGGGGGGGGGCCCAGGTACCACTTCAGCATATGTTAAGAACGTCATTCCCCCTTTCGTATTTCCTACCTATAAATTGCTCCCCCCCTTCCCTTTTGCACCTACACAGTATACGTAAAAATAAAAGCTAAATTTATTAATAACACATACTAGAACAAGTCTAGACGTCTACATAAAACGTGATTTGCGGGTCTACTTGCGTTATAAAACGAATTTCAGAAGGGCGAGAAGTACAGAACCGTAAAGTATGGATGGAAAAACAATATCAAGTAATCGGTTCTTGTATTAACACGATCTTGAAATAATGTTAATTCCACCCCCCATCCTCCATCCCCCCACATACACCTAGAAACCATAAAACCCACTTGGGGGTGGGAGGGGGGGAATTCCCCACCGGTTGAGAACCACTGCTCTATACGGATGGGCTTTTAATCAAAGCAAATGTCCCCTTTACACGCCATAAGGTATTTGGACAAATGGTGCTAGAGCCATGTTTTACAGACCAGTCAGCACTCCATGCGTTATGTGGTCAATATCACGCTTACAAGGGGGTTTCAAAGGTGAGAGGGTTTTATACCATACGGCTCGGTCTCATTCCGCAGGGCGGCCTGCCGAAAGTGTCGCACAAAGAACGAACTCCGTAGCTCCAGTGATGACCCCTAAAGATGTCTGAGAAAATTGTACTCGTAAACCGAACGATATAACGTGGAATCGAACCCACGACCTTCGGAGCGCGAGGCAGGTGGTTAATCACTTCATTACGGGGACTCCCAAAATATAATACTGGCGACCTTTCTTTGCCAAGAATTGCCCTAGTTCCCATTTTAGGCTAGTCAGACCTGGGAATTTCTGTCAAATTTAAACAGTAAAATGAGAATTCGAACCCATGGCCACGGGCAAACTTCTTGACAATATGCTACCGCGGCTACCATATGAATGGAATAGTCGCACCAACTTTGCAGTCAACAACCTACAAGTGGCTACATCAATCAATCATGTGCCATGCCGGAAAGCGTGGGCAGTCATGACTCGCCATTTCACTCAATCACCAGAGTCGTGGATCAGCTAAGTGTTCCTGTGTCGTCCATGCCATGTGGCCAAGCCATCCAGATATTTTCCTCTCGGTCTTCCTTTTGGTCTGTTCCCTTCGATCTTGCCAGTTGTCACTAAGTTCTCCAGTCCATTTCTTCTCATCCATCCATCATGTGCCATGCCGGTAAGCGTGGGCGGTCATGTTCTGCCATCTCACTCGATCAACAGAGTCGTGGATCAGTTCCGTGTTTCTGTCTCGACCATGCCACAAGGCCAAGCCATCCAGATACTTGTTTCTAGGTCTTCCCCTTGGTCTGTTCCCCTCGATCTTACCAGTTGTCACCAAGTTCTCCAAATCATTTCTTCTCATAACATGCCCCAAAAATTGTGACTGTCTACGTCTAATGTCTCTGATCAGTTTACGATCTTCATTTGTTTCTTGAAGGACTTGTTCATTGGTCTTTCTGGCTGTCCATGGTATTCTTTGCATTTTCCTCAGAAACCACATTTCTACAGCCATCAGATGTTTTTCAGCCTGGCTGCTCATTGTCCAAGCTTCACATCCATATAAAAGTACAGGTTCTATGTAGCATCTCAACACTCTTTTTCTCGTTTCAATTGACATCTTTTTATTGGTCAGTATGTTTTTCATCTTGCTAAAGGCTACTTTTGCCATGGCGATTCTTGTTCTAATCTCTTCAAGGCATCTCCCATCAGATGTTATTACTGTTCCGAGATTCTTCTCATAACTCCAAAAAATTTTGACTGTCTACGTCTAATTTCTCTAATCAATCTACGATTTTCATTTGTCTCCTGTAGTACTTGGTCATTGGTTTTTCTATCTGTCCATGGTATTCTTTGCATTTTCCTCAGAAACCACATTTCTGCAGCCATCAGATGTTTTTTTCAGCTTGACTGCACATTGTCCAAGTTTCACATCCATACAAAAGAACAGGCTCTATGTATCCCCTCAACACACTTTTTTCTCGTTTCAATTGACATCTTTTTATTGGTCAGAATGTTTTTCATCTTGCTAAAGGCTACTTTCGCCATGGCGATTTGTCACGAGATAAATAAACTTGTTCATGTCGATCGATGACAAACTAGACCCGACCTTAGTCGGCAAAAACAGCAACCCTTTGAGGTTGAACAGACTGAGAAAAATACGTTGTTACAACTGTCTGCACCTGGTCAGCATTGGGGTATGAGATCAAAGTGAGTCACGTCGCGATGTCTGCACACGGTCGACAATTTGTTGACAGGTTGTTGTTCGAGAGATGTGCACTGGCGTCATCTGTTTACACAGCGGGAGTTGGCCGTTGCAAGGGATAGACAGAATGTCTGCTTGAGGTCGGAAGGATTCTGTAATGTGAGGGAAGGTCTCTGGCTCACAGACAGCCAGGATATTTGTTGGATGAGACACAGAACTCCCCAGATGAAAAGGAAACTTGACAGCTAATTGACTCTGGTTAGTCTAGAAACAGGAGGACAAAGCAAGATTCTGGACTGATTGGCGTCTGAACTTTTTGGTGACGTCACTCAAGCACCCATATAAAACCCAGTTGCGGTAAACAGGTGGAGGGAGTCGAGAAAAACATTCTGAAGTGTTAGGATAGGTGCATTATTCCGAGTTGCGTTACATGAGTGAAACTATAATGTCTAAGTGGTGATAGTTATCCGCGGACATAGATCCAATTTGATTGCATAGTTTCTCGAGTGGCAACAGAAATAAGCATATAGTAGGCTATTACTAATATCCAACTTAAGAGTATGATTAGGGATAGAAATAATGTATTATAGATGCGGTGATATCTTCTTCTTCTTCTTCGTTCATCCGGAGTTTTTTTTCGGACGTGATTGCGTTGTGCCTGTTTACAGCAGAGCTGCGTTCTTGCGCCGTTAGGCCGACACATCCGACTTCTGCGGGCATTTGTTGACCGGGTTAACCTTCCCGGGGGTGCGGTGATATAATGTATTATTATTAGTGATAGAATTTTCTATAAGTGCGGTGCTAGAAAGTATCATAGGAGCGTCGGCACTAGTATCCTATTGTGTGGCTTCAACTAGCTTATATGATATATCATTTTACTCAGGGAGTTGAGGACAATGTAGTGGAATAATAATTAGAGAGATTAAGGATGGCTGAGAGGGAGGAGAGGAATGTGAAATGGTAGGATCTTCCAGTAGGGCATCTGCTGTGTTTCTACCCGTTCCTTTATTCTTTCCTGGTGTTGCCATGTCTCAGATCATATGATTGAGTTATTTGGCCGTATGACAGAGATCGGATCTCTGTTATAGATCTTAGTGCTGTTATTGGCCTACACTTACCCAATTCCGGCCAGGACTGAGTTGCCCTCACCATGGTATTCTCTATTCTACAGGTTCCATTTACAGTTCCCCTTGAGTGTTCCACTTGAGTGTGAGATGATTTATTACGAAGAAGCAGTTTCAAAGTTTTATACAATGATGGCTCATGGAAAGAAGACAGAGGTTACTGAGAGGTTTTTACACCGGGCTCAGAACCTAGTTGGTCCGCCGAAACCTGGCTTCTGCTGAGCAGGACTTAATGAACATATGTGTTGTGTTTAATGAGTGATAAGCTTCATCACCGAAGATTAATAACTCACATACCAAGGACATATATATATATATATATATATATATATATATATATATATATATATATATATATATATATATATATATATATACACATCTACCTACCAAACAATAATAGGTTGTGTTCTAAAAGAGGGGGGAAATGTTATAATCAGAGACTTATGAACATTAGATTTTCCCCAAGTGACATTTCAGTTAATTGGAAGATTATCAGTGCAACAAACATTATGAAACAGAGTAACTTCACCGTGTGGTAGAGTGAAGACCAAGATTAACAGTGTTTATCTGATGACCAGCATCCTGTTTGCTCAAGTGATTGGAGAAAGTCTTCACGTGACCGGAGGAGCATCACCTGGGTGAGGCTACTTGTATGGGATACATGGTGCTGGTGTGTTTTTTCAGCACAGGGATGAGAATGACTATACTCCTGAACACTGATCTGAGTCTATAGACACTTTAGAGTACACGTCACACATTCTACACCTTATACACACACACACACTTCTCCTACATATACTCTTTGCTTTAATAAATTTCGTGTTTTTATTTGTTGAGGCTAGAGTTGTCAAGTATGTTATGTTGGGGAAGAATGAGAGGGGGCATGATCCAGGAGTGAGCAAGAGTGAATAGAAGGTGTCTTCAGATTGAGGGAGTGTGTGGACGGAGTCTGCTGGATATCTCCAGAATAGAGATATGGAATTAAAACAAATGTGGGTGTGGATTTCCTTCACTCCAGAGACGACACTAAAGTGGTAAATATAAACAAGTAACTACTACTACATTCATTCTTTACACACACGACACGATTCTTATTCTAATCTCTTCAAGGCATCTCCCATCAGATGTTATGACTGTTCCGAGATAATTGTACCGATTCACTTGTTGAAGAATATTCCCATTTATTTGTATATTACATTGTGGTACTTCGTTCTTCCTAGTGACGACCATAACCTGTGTCTTCTTACAATTTAATTCCAACCCCAGCTGCTCACTGTGGACAACAAACGCGTCTACTAATTGTTGCAGATCCTGTGCATTGTCTGCAATCAATACTGTATCATCTGCATATCTAATGTTATTTATGTTTCGTCCTCCAATGCTGATTCCATTTATGTCTTCTACATTTCTGAAAATATTTTCACTGTATAGGGAAAAAAGATCTGGAGACATTACACATCCCTGCCTAACACCTCTCTTAATAGATTGATATTGTCCCACTTCATTGTCAATCCTTATGGCAGCTTGTTGTTTTCAATATATGTTTTTTATAAGTCTAATGTCTTTCCCATCAATTTGTAGATCTGCAAGCATATCCACCATGTTGACATGTCTAACTCTATCAAATGCCTTTGTATAGTCAATAAAGCAAAGTTGTATATCCTTGTTTACTTCTATAGCACTTTCAATAACTGTTCGCAGCATATACACAGCATTTACTGTACCCTTTCCTTCTACAAACCCACATTGTTCTTCCCCTATTTCAGGTTGTATTTTCGTCCTCACTCTTTGCATGATAATTCGTAACAAGATCTTTGTGATGTGACTCATTATACTAATTGTTCTATGTTGATCACATTCCAAGGTTCCTGATTTCTTTGGGATTGCAATAAATACAGAATTACATAATTCAGAAGGCTACATACGTTGTTGTAAATTGTAACTGCAATACGTCACAGCTATATAGCGCTGTACATGTTGAGAACACAAAACGCTTTACTTCGACGGTCGTAACTGGGGGAGATAGGAAGTCAGAATGGCCAAATTGATGTTTTACCTGTCAACATGCTGTAACAGTTAACCCAGATTGAGTGGTGATGCGTCAGTCATGGGACATCTACGGCTTACATAATTGCATTATTTGATACAGCGATTATATGTTTGTTTAATATCAAACTCCTGTCACTCGTATAAACATCCATACAGACAACACTGAAGACAATGAAATCAATGTTGAAACTAAGTAACAACACTTAAGTTAGCGGAAAGTCATTTACCTGGATAATGCAACAATAAGTCTTGCCAGACAAGACATACAAGAAATATCTTGATCACACTGCAGCAATTAATACTTATGGCTGCATTCGCGATAAACATTTCATTTTATAAGGGTCTGCAATTAGCCGTCGGAAGCAGACACTTGACGGCAGAATGTACAACAAAAGTGGCCTCATTGCATTTGCGGCTCTTGTTTTTCCCTGTGATCAACCAGCGGCCAGTGGCATACTTTCTCTGCAAATGTCAACTGCACAAAAATAAACTGATTTCTTAATTTTCTAGCCTGCAGTTTCCTTTTATTACTATAAGGCAAGTGGAAAATTTTGTTGAACTCTTACAGAATTTGAGGTCAGTAGTATAGCTGATATTTTCATGATCTCGTCACGAGAAGCCAGTAGTTGTGACCGATATTTCCATGATCGCATCACAAGAATCCAGCAGTTGTGACCGACATTTCCATGATATCGTGACGATCAGACAGTAATTCTGGCCGATATTTCCATGATATCGTCACGAGAAGCCAGTAGGTCTGGCCGATAGTTCCATGATGTCGTGACGATAAGCCAGTAGTTCTGGTCGATATGTCCATGATATCGTGACGAGAAGCCATTAGTTCTGGCCGACATTTAATACATAGTTTTAATTATGTT
This sequence comes from Cepaea hortensis, assembly GCA_963921405.1. NCBI lineage: Eukaryota > Metazoa > Mollusca > Gastropoda > Stylommatophora > Helicidae > Cepaea > Cepaea hortensis. The sequence goes on from OY992879.1 coordinate 43,938,717, forward strand.
CCTAACATTAAAAAAAAAATTAAAAAAAAGAAATGCATAGCTATCCGAGGGCTTGTTTTTATGAGTTTGTAAGTAAAATTTGGTGCTAGGGTATATAAAAACCAGCCTCAAATGTTCTTTACATTGTCACATGCACGTGTTGACCTGAATTGCTTTCGTTTTTGTAATCGTTACAATGCAGTGGTCAATAGTGTTTATGACCACATTTTTACCACAGCTCATGATGCGCGCACACGTGAAAGCAATAATATTTAGGGTGAACACTATTCACTGACTACACAACTGAAAACCCTATAAAAGGATAACGCTACACAAAACAATTCACTTCATTTTCAAGCAAATGTCTATGGCACCTCCATCGATAAATTTAAGGAACATTGCTGTTGGCCTACTGTATGCAGGCGAAAGTTAAAGTCAGGTTGCCAGGCATCTAAACGTGCATTAGAGTACCATCAGCCGACTTTGGCACCGGTTCCAAGCCTCTGGCTCAATTGAAGACCGATATCGCAGTGGACGACCCAGAGTGGCAATAGCAGCGGTTGATCGCTTTATTCGGCTTCGTGATCTCAGAGACAGGTTTACAACATCTTCCTCAACTGCCCAGCCATTGCCTAAAGGGCGTCATGTGTCTGATCAAACTCCGGAATAGACCTCATGACCCTGGACTTCGGGCACAACGGCCTTATCGTGGACCTGTCCTTACACGCCACCATCGCCAAAATCAATTTCTTTGTGCTAACCAGCATCGTCCTTGAGCAGCAGACAACCAATGGAGATGTGTTTGGTTTAGTGACGAACTTTCTTTTTTGTTGCAGCGGAGAAAAATCTACCATGAGTGAAATGAACGTTTTGCCCACAGTTGTGGTAATGAAGCTCCACCGCAAGTTGGTGGAAGTGCTATGGTGTTGGGATTGATCAGTTACAGCGGAAGGAGTCAATTGGTTCACATTTAATGCGCCACGATACGTCAATGAAATTCTTCGACCCCATGTCCTTCCACTTTTGGCTACCCAAAGTTCTGTGTTTCAACGGGGCAATGCCAAACCCCATTGTGCAAGGTTGACCACGCAGTTTCTGACTGCCAACAACATTCCCACCCTTCTCTGACCATCCCTATCTTCAAACATGAGTCCGATTGAGCACCTGTGGGATGAGCTGCATAGACGTGCTTGTCGCCAAGGCGTTGCTCCAGCCAATCGTCGTGATATGTTCTAGGCACTCCAGGAAGAGTCGGCAGCCATCCCACAGGTCCACATCAGACGTCCATGCCCAGGAGATGCCAATCGATAATCGATGCAAGAGGAGACCACACACCATACTCACGGGAAAGTCCGTATGCCAAAAATCATCTCTCGTGACCCAGATGCAAAACAACTGTCAATTGATTGTCTGAACCCTAAGGTATGCTTGTGTGCAATTTGAACAATTAACTCATTATATTAAAAAAAATTATTGAATATCAAAATTATGGCTATGTATGTGCCTTCGACAGCTTTGGGTTTTTTTTTTTTTTTTTTTTTTGGAACAGTGTATAACAGCAGTATCTGCCATGGAACAAACTTTACTCTTAAGACATAATGTCAGCTTTTCGCAAAGATCAGAATCAGACAGACAAATATGGTGCCACATTGCAACATCAGAACTAGCAGTCAAAAACTGTAGCATACGACAACAGCTAGTTAAACCAGTGGAGGAACACGGATTTACAAAAACAAAACAACAACATATTCTTGACAACCATACATGAAGAATAATGTGAATATATGAACTGATACATACTCATGGTGTCAGGAAGATTTTGTCAAGCATGATCGTCTATGCCAGTTGTCATGAAATCAACAAATACTTTATATGTGTGCAATATCCACACTGTTGTATATACCACTATTGTGTGTGTGTGCAATATCTACACTGTAATTTCAGCCGATATGTTATCTGTTTGCAATATCTACACTGCTGCATCGAATGCTATTTTATCTGTTTGCAATATCTACACTGCTGCATCGAATGATATTTATGTTTGCAATATCTACACTGCTGCGTCGAATGATATTTATCTGTTTGCAATATCTACACTGCTGCATCGAATGATATTTTATCTGTTTGCAATATCTACACTGCTGCATCAACCATGTTTTATCTGTGTGTAATATCTTCACTGCTGCATCAGTCAATATTTTATTTGTATTTCTATATCTACACTGGTGCATTAACCAATATTTACAAACTCGACCGAAGTGAACAAGTGGCAATCTTCAGACTCCGCACAGGACATAGCAGGCTGAAATACCACTTGTTCAATAAACTAAAGATAGGAGATACTGATGAATGTAATTGTGGAACTGGTAAAATTATAGCTATACATTTGCTACAGTGGTGCCCTGTATATGCAGAACAGAGAAAGACATTTTGACCCACGTACGTAACTCCTTAACCACGGAGCCAGACGCTTCAGACTAAGCACGCTAAAAAAGAAGAAAATAGTCTACGCTCCTGCAGCAAATCTGTGTTGTTTTAGAAAGGTTGATTTCATATTCTCCAGATTACGATATATAGTCTGAACACTGGTTTAGACCAAGACGTGTGATCATCCCCGTGCTGTCTGTTGTGTGCTAGATCCCCAATCAATTATAGAAACACCGTGTCATAGATGCATAAATTCTTCCCCTATGGACAAAAATATACATCTCAGAGAATCGCATGAAACAGCCACAAATAAATGTAGTTTGTTAGGTTATATCCTTTACAGGACGTCGCAGTCAACACCAGCATATTTTGTTGTTGTTGTTGCTGTTGCGATCTCTTGGCAAGTTTACGTTAAATATTTTGCCAATGCTTTTTGAACGACCGGCACCCATACCATTTCGTAAAAAGCCATCGCAAGGCGGTCTGCTGCCAAACCGCCCGCAGTTGTGTTTCGAACGCGGGTATGTGGAGTTACTAACCCCTTCCGTAACATCTTCGCCACGGAGTCGGTACAAATAAACTACGACAGAAAAAAATAGCCGTAATGCCCAAGTGCCATTGACCTGCCAATGTTTATCGGGATATTAGCACATGCGCAGTAAACACACAGACAAACAATGGAAATGTGTGGCAGTCCACATTTGACATGGCCACGTGACAAGGATCTTCAACTATATCGGCAATCTTGTAAGTGACACAGGATGCAAACATACAACGCTAGGGCTTATTAGCGTTACATGGGTTATATCGTACATAACTACAATTTGCGCACGCACGCACGCACACGCACACACAGGCACACACAGACAAACGCACACCACGGGTACACACACATGCACACACACACACACACATCACCGATCACACATGCACGCATCACCAATAGACACACACATACACACACACACACACACACACACACACACCACGGATATAGGATATCACACACACACACATAATGGAACCTCGGTTTTCATCGATAATCCGTCCGAAAACAATGGACGAAATCCGAAACCAACGAAAGCAGAGCCAATTATTTCCATATGAATCAATGTAAATCCAATTTATTCATTCTAGACACTCAGAAATACATACCAAAAGCACATTTTGTATAGAATAAATACAGTTTTTCATACTAAAAACCAATAAGAAATTAATATAAAATTAATATGAAATACTAATGTAATGAATAAATGAACATTTAATATGACATCTACCTTTCTGAAGATTCTTCTTGGTGTATGGAAGACGGCGAGAAGGGGAGGACATTGCTGTCAACATCAGCATCTGTTAGCTGATGGTTGATTTCTTGGCAAGATTACGCTCAGTAGTTTGCCATTGTTTCTGAGCGGCCGGCTCACATACTCTGTAAGTTACCGACGCGATTCGAACCACTACTGATTCTCACCGTAGTCACGTTACTTACGAGAGTATACGAGATTACGGAGAAAAGTCGCTAACCTCTAGGCAAGGAAGCCGGCGAGAAGGGGAGAGAGGTACATATATTATTGTTTGGAAGGGAAATCCCTCTCAACACCTCAACTGGTGTTGAAAGGTAGGAGAAGTGCCTGGGAGTTCTTAGAAAAAGCTAATGGTCGACGTTTTGTGCAGGAAAGCCTGGCATATGATATCACAACATCTAGCTTAAGAATGGAGGTGGAGGCGGTTAGTGAAGCTTTCCGCTGGATGGAGAATACAATACACACACACACACACACACACACACACACACACACACACACACACACACACACACACACACACACACACACACATCGTGATTGTAACTGACTCAGAAAGCATGCTGAGGAAGGTGGGGACAGGCAAGCTTCGGGCAGAGTGGCTTGCTTCGCTTAGGAGGTCATGGGTGGCAAGCATCGTCTGGATCTTTTCTCCGGGGCATGCCGGTGTGCTGGGGAATGAACAGACGGACAGATTGGCTGGTTCTGCAAAAGGTGGTGGAGTATTGATGCATGACAAGGCAGACGTGGTTGCGGCCTTGTGGGAGCACGTGTACACCTCAGAGGAGCAAATGGATCGCCATGGTCTGGCAAGAATGAGACAGCGAGGAGTGACGAAGGGATCTGGCCGACGCTCGACGCTCAGAGGAAAGGCCAGACGGACATATAATCAGATTGCTTCTGGCACTATTGGTATTGGAACTCTTCGCTGGCTGCTGAGAATGGGGGCAGAGCGCTTATGGGAATGCCCTGAATGCTGTGATGTCGGTTCCTAAATCAATCAATGAATCAGGGAAATTTCCCTCATTGGGGGACCTTAGAAATCAAGGCACTATCTGGGGACAATTCCCTACTTGGTCTTCTTGTCTTTTGTATGCCAGTGCGCTCTTGAATTCTTCAAACCATCCTCTGCTTGCCTTAAAATCACTAACTACACTAGCAATCGTCCCATGCATTTTCTTAATGAGATCGACATACAATAGTCTGGCCTTTTCAGACAAGGCTGCCTCCGAAACAGAATCGCCATCTAACTGTTTTTGATTTATCCAAATTAATAATAACTGTTAAACATCTTCAATTGCTTGGGATCTCTGTTTCGTTAGCACATTCACTCGCTACATTAGCCTCGGTTATTGCTTCCATAATGAAACTTATCGTTGATGGCGACTTCCTGTACAACAATCTTAATGCCGGTCTCGTATTTTTCAATGATTTCCTTCTTCAAGTCGATCATGTTCCTGGCCTTCTTCTTCGAAGGGCTGCTGGCTATGGAAACATTTTTTGGTCCCATGATGTAGCTAAAAGGAAAGGGTTACCGCATTAGCAAGTGATGCTCACAAAAAGAGAAACAACGCCAAACCAAACTGAGCAGAAGAATGCGTGGGTCCAGTGTTTTCCAACGTGGGGCCCACGCCCCACAGGGTGGCAATTCGATTGTTAAGGGGGGCAATTCGAAAATGGAAGAAATCGGCTGGATATAACAAAACGGGGAGACTTGAGACTGAAGTTAACTAAACTGGAACCTGACATAACATCTCGTTGCAGCAAGCATCAAGCACAAGGATCCCACTAAATTTACATAATAAATAATTACTAATAATTAAAATAATATAGAAAAATCTTTCATTAAAATTATTGTGTACTTGAATTGCAGTTCTCCATTATCATCTTCTTCTTCAGTATTCCGAGTTATTGAGGTTCTTTGCTGCAGATACAAGCCGTCTCCATTCGTCTCTCTGGTTGACCTTCTCTTGCCAGTCGTTGATTCCAAGTGCTTGTCATGTAGTAAATGACAGTGATGCAGGGAATGGATGAGTTAGCGCATCAATGAAGAAGATAACGGGTGTCACAAATGGTGAACATTGTGACACCAACATTGAACGCGATTGAGACGTCATGCGAGGACGTCACCTAACGCCATAACGGCTTGAGCATGAGTTTGGGGTCCAGCTTGCGAAGTGAGAGGAAGTGTTCTACCCCCAGTCACAGAAGTCCAGCCAGGACGCGGCGGCCAGTCTTCGATATTTGCAGGGAGTAGATCGGGTTGTGTATTGCCATTCAACGGAGATCGTCCGGGCTTGACTGATCGCTGGTGTTCGTTGGAGTTGCATGTTGAGGCGTGTTGGCCGAATCATGATCGCGCCATAGACGTTGGCTAATCGACAGTGGTTACCAGTCGGGTACGAGTAAGGTAGGAGATGATCATGTAGACATTAATGTGATAGCAGACAGCCAGCGTGATTCCTAACATTAACAGTGGGATGGGGAGACGATTAGTGAAGGAAGGACGGGAGTGCTTGTAATGCGCGAAAGTCTGAAGACTAGATGCGCATACTCATTCGGATCCGTTAGCTGATGTCACCTATGTGTAATTATACCATAGTTCGCTCTACCTCACATTTGTTGATTGGTTCTTGGAATGCATGGTGAAGCTGTTATATATGCTGTGTAGTAATGTCGGCGCAAGCCACTCATGGTCGCAGAGAGTCATGGTACCCTAGAGCCAAGATAGATCTTGAGGTGAACGTTGATGCATTGTAGTGCATGAAGTCTTATTGTGGAGAGAGTCAAACGCTACCTCTTGACATGGGAGCATCGTCCGAAGAGATTTGAACCATGGGTTTTGACATGTAGACATCATCTGATGAAATATGAACCAAAGAAGTGGTCAGTGAGTCAAGGACAATAATAGATAGTACAGATACCGTACAGAGACACAATCAGTGGATTTTACCTTGTTCGACTGAATAAAAATGGTGGGAGACGACGGTTGCAAATCTGTGAATGACATTGGGGCGGGCATATTTTCAGCCTAATAAAGAAACACATTCACGAACACGCAACTTATCCGTATATGTAAGGATCATGCCGATCAATTGCTGGTGATCAAATGGCGCATCCTCGTTTGTTCAATTGTCTTGTCATCGTGTCACAGATTAACCGCACTGTCAGTGTCAGTTGGAAACCGTTTTCTTGATGCTGGAGAGGACATCTGTGTGATACTCGATTATCTGAGGCCGCATATTGACATTATCGCTCTGATTGTTGGCCCAGGTAGAGAACATTTGCTCGCAGGGTATTATACTCATTCTAAGAGCACTGAGGAGACGCACTTGATACGGAAGATTTTTAATAACTGATTGATATCAAGATCTGCAAAGTCAGTGATTATCGGATCTTCATTGGGTCACCTGCTCTGGTTGATTGGGTCGAATATACCAACAACATTTCGTCACAGGGACATATGTTCTACAGAAATCGAATTTTGGCTTTTCCAGTGCTATTCAGGTGTACGGAATAATCAACGCCTAGCTGAGGCTGTATCAACACAGTGGTTATCTTAGTGCAGATCGACAAAGCATTACAAAATAGTGCTAAACCTGATAGCTACATTGAGTAGCAAATAACACTCACATCAGTCAGGCTCCTTCTAAGGCTGATCACAGGCATCGTGCCTAGAGTGTTATTATCGTAATATGTTTAACCTACGACAGTTCAACATGTTAAACATACACAGAAACTTGATGAATTAACGCCGAAGTACAACAAATGGACACAGGAATGTCATTTAGAAAGGTACGCAGACCCAGGATTTCAGGAACGTACATATAAACTCATCAGAGTCGCGCTTACGGAGTAACATCGAACAAAATTAGTTAGCAAATCGAGGGGATTGTTCTACTGTCGGACTGTTGGAAAAGGTTTACTTATTCTTGAGCTAAGTACTCTATTTGTTTGTGGTTTGTCAGTAATTGGTTATGGTCAGAATACTGTAATTTTGCACGCATTTATTTTGTCTGTATTATCATAAGTGTGATGACGTCATAAGCATGATACACAATTTTATGCTATTTTGTCTTGTGAGATCTTATGAGCGGTGCATTATTGAGTTGTTACATAATGCTGGAATCTAAAGAACTTTAACTCTGTCTATACTGTAACTGCTGAGTTATAGGTCGTGTCTATTATAAAATTATTTGTCATTTTTCGTTATTAATGTATCTAATTGTAATTTATTAATTATTTCTTTCAACTTTCTTCGATTTTATCTGTCGATTGTAATACTTATAAGCCATGTCTATGGTTTGGTAAATTATATTTTTTTTTTCTTGTCTTCTTTTCGCGCTTTCATCATTATTATTGAGTATTATAGAAACATAAAGACATGTCATCATTACAGGATTTTGTTGCAATTGGGAAAGATGCAGGTTTGACAGGAGCAGATCTTATATCGTGGTCGGAGAAACAATTTACAGATTTTCAAGCTCACGAAAGGAACGAAAGAGTTGCGATTAGACAATTGGAAAAGGATCGACTAGATGAACAAGAGAGACAAAGAGTATTTGAGAAGGAAAAAATGGCTATGGAAAATGACAGAATTGCAGCTCAAATTGCAGCAGATAAAGAGAGGATAGCCGCAGAAAATGACAGAATGGCAGCTCAAATTGCAGCAGATAAAGAGAGGATAGCCGCAGAAAATGACAGAACTGCAGCTCAAATTGCAGCAGATAAAGAAAGGATGGCATTGCAAATCGCTGCAGATAAGGAAAAACTAGATAGAGAAGCACAATTAAGAGAAAAAGAGATGGCTTTTAATCTTGAGAAATTGAATACAGAAAAGCTTCTGAAGGAAAAAGAATTGGAGAATAACTTCAAAATGAAACAATACGAGAAGGACAAGGATGAACAGATTGCTAGAAACAAAGTGGAGGCACAATCCACAGATGCCATTAAGAAATATAATGGGGTGATAAAAACATACTCCAACTCCGATTCCGTCTCTGCATGGCTAACTAATTTTGAGCTAATCTTGAGACACTATGGAGTTGCGGAGACCGAATGGGCAGTTTTACTACATAGGCACTTAAGTGGTGAACCTTTGCAAGTTGTAGAACTAATTCCAGATGAGTTACGTAGTGATTACTCATACATTCGTAAGAGACTGCTGTCTCATTTTTGTCTTGATGAATTTGGCCTTCGTGCATCGTTCAAAAATCTTAGTCCTAAAGCAGGACAGACGTTCCTGGACTTCTCCTCTTTGACTCAATTAACATTCGATAAATGGGCTCGTTCAGCCAATGTTACTGATGACTACAAGAAGCTACGTGACTTGATTGTTAGAGACAGACTGATCTCGGCGGTTCCTCCATCTATGTCTACCTTTCTTATTGAACAGAAATGTTCGAGTATACAGCAGATGGATGAGAAGGGAGAGTCTTTCTTCGACGCCCATAAAGACATATTTAATAATAGTTTTTCCCCATTGGTAGAAACAAACGCATGTGATAGATTCCCTCATAAATCAAGGAGGCAGGGATACAAAACACGGCTCAAATCAAATGTGTGACAAACATCCGCAGTTTGACAGTTACATAAAGAAATTAGCACTTAGAAATAGAGACAGATTTAACACCTATCAAAGACAAACACAATGCTTTAAATGTAAAAGTTTTGGACATATGTTTGTATCTTGTCCTTTAAGACAACTGTATAAAGAAGCAAACATAGGGATGCTGACATCTAGTAGTGACAGTGACTCGGACGAGACTAGTCATGCAAATACGGTAGAAGTAGATTATTCTCCCATCGACCCAACGTGTGATACATGCAAGATCTTTCACAAAGAGGGCAACTTAACGTGCGGTCATAAAATACACGTGCAGGAGGCTAATGCGGTCCAAATTACCAATGGATCACTGGTCGTACAACACGCCATAGTGAATGGAAGGAAATGTAGCTTAGTACGCGATTCCGGGTCGAGTATAGTTGGGGTACATACAAAGCTGATTAATGAAACCGACTATACTGGAGAACATGTGACCTGTAGAACTTTTGGAGGTAGAAGAGAAAAGTTTCCAGTTGCCTGGGCTGATATAAACTGCCCATATTTTTCTAAGAAAATAAAGGTAGCTGCGCTGCCCGACCCATTTGTAGATGTCTTTATTGGAAACATCCCTGAATTATGTGATGTTTCGCGTGAGGACATAACAGAATGGGAAAGGAAGCATATTGTTGCAAACACACAAATACATAAAGAGAATCAATTACCTCATGTGAATCTGGTTTCAAACACACACATGTCACTTCCAGTTATGGTGGAACCTAAAGATAGTAAGACAGTTCAAGCCGCAGCTATAAGGCTGCAACATGACATCATACAGGTGGATAGAAAACCACGGACATATGGCATATCAGTGACAGTTCCGTCTGGTGATCCGAAGAAGATATGTATAAAAACAGATACTTCATTTGATTTGGTCGATACTTTCTTCTGGTTGAGTTTATTGCTATCTATCATAACAAACAAAGTAATAAAATATATAGCTAAGGCTACAGGGAGTTTGATTAAGATGTGGCAATGTGTTATACGCCGGAAACTGAGCCATGTTATAGGTATATATGATAATTCTGTACAATGTATTCGAACAGTCCGCCGAACGGCACCTGTTGGCGAATCTGAAATTCCTTTTGCAGGAAGCACATTCAATGATCAGTTCTAAGATCATTCTCGCAGCAAATAATGGTGTGGTGGTGGATGGTACTGGTTTACTGTCTATCGTGTACATTCTTCCACAAGGTTGTAGGAAAATATTACATCTTGTCGTGTACTTTGGGAGAAAGGTATACGAATCACACAAACGCTATAAAATTACTCTATCATTGGTGAATTCTGGTCAGAAATTGGCTAAATATCTGTTAGGAAGAAATTCTTGGTCATCTCAAAATGAATTTCACTAACCTTAAATAAAACATGTAGCGTCATTGTGATTGTATTGTCATCATAAATATTGTTATAAGTGGAGCGTACTGTATTCGTATCATTGTCTTGTTCATATTAACAATCATTTTTTTTTTATGAGCGATTATCTGTATCTAAAACCTATGCTCAAATAGAATTAGTAATAGCGAGCATGGCGAAATTTATATAGTTTTATAGATCATATCTGAGATGGCGGAGGATTCTGTACACATGACCGCGCCAGTAGCGCCGTTCTGTTTATAGGAATTCTTATACCTTCTTTTCGTTTTCAGAAGTATCCGTTATCATTCTACATTTATTATTTAAGGACATCACAAACGTATCAGCCATAATACTGAAATAGTACATCATCGTACATTCCTAGACAGATGGTTTGTTTTGTCGCATTCGGATGTTTGATTTTACGATAGAGCCAAATAAAACTGAATTTGCATTTTAGGAATTCAATTTTTAGAACATAAAATAATCTAGCTGATCTACTCAGTAGATTATAAATAAACTATGAAAGTTTTATGTATATATAAATATATATATATTTATGTTTTCTGATTTATTTTTTTTAGTGTAACATTACGGTATGATGACTGTGGCTAAGGCTGAAATACCACAGATAAATATATAATTTTTTTTTTTAAAAGAAAGTATAGACGTAACTTAGTCACTTGTTGTTATTATTATTTCAGAGAAACAGGGGAAAAGTTTCACGTGGCATAACCGATGAGTGTGGCTTCATTCTGTCACAAGCCAATATAAGAAACAAGTGAAAAGGTTCACGTGGCATAACCGATGTGTGTGGTTTCATTCTGTCACAAGCCAATATGGTAGTATCGGCGGTGGTTTGTAGATAATTTTAATTGTGTTAGTATATGAAAATTCATTATATTGGAATTTTTAATAGAGGACATAAACTCGAGGACAGAGTCTGTGCGGATCTTCGAGCAAATTAATTAAGTATATCTTAAGTGATATACAGGTTTCATAAATGAATATGTTTATTGTTTTAATGTTATGTTTATATATTTTGTTTTTATAACTATTATGATGATTGATATTGGTTATTTTAATTATCAGTACATTAATGTGTTGTAGTTATTAATGTCAGTAGTATGTTTTGTGTTAACTATTAATCATCATACATATCATTTTCACGATGGATGAAGTAAGAGAAAGGAATGAAAGAAAATTAATAGACAAACATATAGTAAACATTACACATTATAGGATACATAAATACATATAACAAATGAACAACACACTATAGTTATATAACACAGTTATATTGAGAATAGTTTTCCCTATGCTATGGCGAAAAGAAATGAGGGTGTACCAGGTCGACATGCAGTTGTGGAGATATATGTATTCACGTCAGGGACAATAAGTTGTAGACTACGGATCATGTGATCGTTGGGTATGCAACACTGGATGGTGTTTTTATTTAACTGACAGAACTCGGGGATATAGAGACTGTTAGTAGTTTTAAGGTGTCAACATATATACGCGATAACAGATCTTAGTATATGAACTGGCGGTGTTTGAGCCTTAGTTTAGTTACAAGTAGTCGGGCATGTTAACGCGATAACATCTCAGGGATCATTTATAGAATGTAGAGGTGGCGGTGTTCGGGACTTGTATTTTAGTCCGGTGTTCAATATCCCACGATCTAGATTGGTTCATGTTGACAAACTGAGGTCCAAGGACGGTGAATGCGTTGTCTATCACAATAGGGGGTAATTTACGTCGTGGACATCATTTCCCTGCATGTCAAGATAACATAAAAAATGGTCTAACGATCATTTTCATTGTAGAGGGGGCAAAGCTGTCATGTAGTAAATGACAGTGATGCAGGGAATGGATGAGTTAGCGCATCAATGAAGAAGATAACGGGTGTCACAAATGGTGAACATTGTGACACCAACATTGAACGCGATTGAGACGTCATGCGAGGACGTCACCTAACGCCATAACGGCTTGAGCATGAGTTTGGGGTCCAGCTTGCGAAGTGAGAGGAAGTGTTCTACCCCCAGTCACAGAAGTCCAGCCAGGACGCGGCGGCCAGTCTTCGATATTTGCAGGGAGTAGATCGGGTTGTGTATTGCCATTCAACGGAGATCGTCCGGGCTTGACTGATCGCTGGTGTTCGTTGGAGTTGCATGTTGAGGCGTGTTGGCCGAATCATGATCGCGCCATAGACGTTGGCTAATCGACAGTGGTTACCAGTCGGGTACGAGTAAGGTAGGAGATGATCATGTAGACATTAATGTGATAGCAGACAGCCAGCGTGATTCCTAACATTAACAGTGGGATGGGGAGACGATTAGTGAAGGAAGGACGGGAGTGCTTGTAATGCGCGAAAGTCTGAAGACTAGATGCGCATACTCATTCGGATCCGTTAGCTGATGTCACCTATGTGTAATTATACCATAGTTCGCTCTACCTCACATTTGTTGATTGGTTCTTGGAATGCATGGTGAAGCTGTTATATATGCTGTGTAGTAATGTCGGCGCAAGCCACTCATGGTCGCAGAGAGTCATGGTACCCTAGAGCCAAGATAGATCTTGAGGTGAACGTTGATGCATTGTAGTGCATGAAGTCATATTGTGGAGAGAGTCAAACGCTACCTCTTGACAGTGCTTGTAGGTCTGTATATGTATTATCTCTCCACCGTCTTCTTGGTCTACCTCGGGGTCTACGGTCATTTATTTCCTGAGTGTAAGCGAGTTTTGTTTCCCTATTATCTTCCATTCTTTCTATATGCCCCAGCCATTGCAGTCTATTAGCCTTCATGATACTAGTGATTAGCGGGGACTTAAACAGATCATAAATGTCTTTGTTGCTTCTTCTTTTCCACTCGCCACTTTGTGTATCCCTAATGGACCCAAAGATGCGTCTTAAGATTTTGTTCTCAAAGGTTTGTAACAAGGCTTCGTCACCTTTAGTTATACTCCAGGTTTCAGAGCCATACAGCACAACTGGTCTAATCAGTGTTTTGTATATTATAGTTCTCCATTATATATTTTGAAAATTTACTTACTGTGTTTGCTCAATAATTTCCTAGTGATTTCTTCCTAAAACCTATCATTCAAGTTTCTTTAGTGAACATTTCAATTTTTGAATATTAAAAATAATGTATATGTTGGGGAGGGGTGGGGGGCATACGAATTTTAGAAAGGCTTGGGTGGAGCATAGCACAAAAAAGGTTGGGAAACACTGCGTGGGTCCCTGTTTTTTTTTTTTGGGCAATATTAGCAGCGACGACACGTGGGCACGCCGAAGAAATCCGAGGCAACCGACGAAAACCGGGAGAAATAATTCGCGGAAAAAAATCGACAAACACAGAAATCAACAAAAACCGAAGTAAAAAAAAAAACGAGGTTCCATTGTGTGTGTGTGTGTGTGTGTGTGTGTGTGCGCGCGCGCGCGCGCGCGTGCATGTGGTATATATTCAAATCTCCATAGGATGGGGTTTTACGGTAACTGCATGTCCACCGAGATATCATAAAGGCTAGCACCACTTCTTCGTCTTGGTCTTCGTCGTCTACGCCTTCTTCTTCTTCTTCTTCTTCTTCTTCTTCTTCTTCTTCTTCTTCTTCTTCTTCTTCTTCTTCTTCTTCTTCTTCTTCTTGGGAATTTAGACCCTCAATTATTTGACTTCTATCCTCTGCTACCTCCAGTACATCTTCTCTAATCCATGTAGTTTCTATATGAAATTACTGCCTAACTACGCTAGAAGCGACTGTGTTGACAATAATATGCGTTCGTTTTTTTGTTTTAATTTGCCGACAATATCTAATCTCCCATTAAGTAACACTATTGAAAGAGATGTCGACTTCCTGTAGCACAGACCCATCAAACCATCTACAGTACATCAACATATCTGTTCACACATCTTGACCTAGTATACAAATTTGTGGAAATTTTCCATGGCCACACCACGAACCGTTGCATCACTGCATTAAGTTGTTTACTCTCGACGAGTATTTGTGGGTGGAATTTTTTGGTATCATCATGTTGTAAACACATCAATCGATTATCCGACAGCTGTTCTAGAATGTATCATCATTATCATGTTGTAAACACATCACGCGAATGTCCGACAGATGTTCTATAATGTATCATCATCTATTGCTATATGTCTAATGCTTGATGTGTGAGTAGGCTGTATTATGGCTGGCCTTAGCTATCTAGGAGACCACCCTGTTTGCCCCATGACTCCCTAATAATGTTATTGCTAAGAAAATAGGCGCAGGTAATTAACACTTGAGTCACACCAAGTTAGCAAACATGTTAGCAAGTTAGCATTTTGTAAAGATTTCTTAACACTAAAATCGGTATACTTGTTTTAATACATATGAAAAATTGTCTTCAGATGTATCCACTTTTGGAACTTTTTTTCTTATTGGTAACATTGTGATACCATTTATCAACATGACATACCATGCATAACCAAGCTGTATATACTGGCTCATCGTTCTTGATGCAAATGTAGCAGATAGGAAATATGTCTGGCCTCTGTTCTGCCTCTGACACACACACTCACATGCACACGCACGCACGCACGCTCGCACGCACGCACGCACGCACACACACACACACACACACACACACACACACACACACACACCACAGTCTCAGACACTTGACCATTACCAAGACACTGAGGGCTATGCGACTTTTGTTTTGTTTTGTTTTTATTTCAGGAGCCTCATTGCTCCTTTTAAAACTTTTTTTGAAAGACTTTAAACGAGAAACTGGTGGAAGTCTACAGAGAAGTTGATTCGTTATCTCGTGCAGAAAGGACGTGGAGTCCAGAGAAGCATCAAGTACCTGTGTGTAGCTCGACTCCCATACCAGTACAGGAGGACTAAGTTCAGCTCTAGCTCTAGAAGGGATCCAAAGACTCCACGCGACTGTGTATCTTCACATTGTCTACGAGTGTCAGTGTCTGCAGCTCCGTGTGTGTGTGTGTGTGTGTGTGTGTGTGTGTGTGTGTGTGCGCGCGCGCGTGCGTGCGTGTGTGTGATGGAAGACTGATGTATAGAGAGGCATATAGTTCTCATTTAACTGAAAACAATTATAGTTCATTGGTTGACTAAGGATATTTGTACAAATCTGTATTAAAAAGATACCGTGTTTCGTAGTTTCACCCACGCACTCCATTCTTGCCGGCTTCCTGGCCTAGAGGTTAGCGACTTTTCTCCGTAATCTCGTATACTCTCGTAAGTGACGACGTGACAACGGTGAGAACCAGCAATGGTTCGAATCGCGTCGGTAACTTACGGGGTATGTGAGCCGGCCGCTCAGAAATCAATGGCAAACTACTGAGCGTAATCTTGCCAAGAAATCAACAATCAGCTGAAAGATGCTGATGTTGACAGCAATGTCCTGTAAAGGATATGCAAACATCTTTATCTTTACTCCATTCTTGATTATCTGAACGTAAAGTGTACGAGTTAGTGCGTGAAAGTGTATTAAACAGGGGTGCCATGTTCCGAAAAGCTGATAAGAGTTAACTGAGTTAAAAGAGACAGATTAAGAAGAATACAAAGAGTTGGCGAGCAAACAATAACTGGTGTTAACGGAAAGGACAACATAGGAGAGACGGATCATGAATATTAATAAAGTAAAGATAACCACGTGACAAAGCTGACTTTGAGGGAAGAAAGTCGAGACAGGGCAGTCCAGCCGAGAACTGTGCTAGAGAGAACATCGTCTCCAGAATAGTAAATTGACGTGAAGGACTGAACATCATATCACAAGTAATAACCTACAGTGCGGAAGAAACGATCAAACTATGCGTTTACCAAAAGCGTCGGAAAGTTTCCAGCATCAGCTAACATTCGCAACATGAAGTCAACCATCGATCGATTTCAGACCCAGCTGCACGACGAAAACAGATCAGGAGGTCTGCGTGTTGCGCCTTTTGTGAATAGCTAACGTTTTCACTTAGCGACAGTATGTAGTGACGCACAGAGTGACCAGACGGCACACTGGACCATAAGTAATTCACAAGAAACATTTGACTGTGTCTGGAAGTTACTTTGCATGAATGCGAATATAATGTTCATATCATCCAGAGTCAGAGGGGTGAGAACTTGGCAGCGTAGTTGCTGTTCAACAGTGCATAATAAGTTAATAACACTCTTTGTGGAATTGAAGACGCCAGTGTTTGGTCGGTCATTCTCTTGTTGTCACAACGAAACCTGCCAACGACTTAAAACGAGCCAAATAACTCATTGGCAAGGGGGAATAAAAATCAGACAAAGGAAACTGGCCAGATAAACTAGACATTCGTGTTAGGTCTTCCTACATATATGAGTGTTCTTTATTTTCTGTTTTTGTCCCCCAAGTGAATCACAGTTTCTTCTATCGGAACCATATCTTTATACATCATACTTAATTAAGTCATACATCAATAGGTGTACCGACAATGAGCTAGAGAAACTAGCAGACATGTACAACAACAGTATAGAGAGTGCTAGCATCAAGGAGGAGTGGTTACACAGCTATCTGATTCCCTTGCCGAAGCCTGACAAAGACCACGAAAAAATTCAGGGATATCGAATTAACACTATGCAGAATACAATAGGCAAGCTGCTGGAGAAGGTAATTGCCAGGAAAATATCAAGCCAGCTAGAGAGGCAAGGTGTTTTCCCACCTACCCTGGGTGAGTACCGTCCAAAAAGAGAAACCTGGACCAATGCAGCAGTCTTTGCCCATGATGTCTATGAAGGTTTCCACTCAGGCATTGAAACCTTTGCTGCAGCGATTGATCTTGAGGACGCATACAACAGAGTACCATTGGATTTTTTAATGCTTCAGCTTCTTGAACTAAAAGTAAGTCCATTCCTCCTTAGTTGGATCGCTGCAGCCCTCTTCCAACGGAAAGTAGTTTTTAGATGTGGCAGTTGGACTTCGAAACCAACAACAATATATCCTGGCCTACCACAGGGATCACCATTATCTCCGGTACTCTTCAACGCCTACACAGTGAGAATCACCAGTGAGCAGATCACTGGACCTGGCAGGACATTGTCATATGCCGATGATGTTTTAGTGTATTGTCAGGGTAAGGATAGAGAGCAGGTTGCTGTGGAACTACAAACCGAACTCAAACGCATAAGTACTTGATGTGATGAAGCTGGGGCAATGGTCAACCCAACAAAGGCAACAGTGACTTGGTTCTCGTTGAATAATCATAATGTAAACACTCCAACACCAACTGTAATGCTGTGTTCAGAGATGGTGGAAAGAACGCAGGCAAACCTGGGGATACGGTTTGATCGAAGCCTTGCTTATAATGAGCACATAGACCAGGTGATAACAAAGGCCAAGCGGGGTTTGGCTGCGATGTGGGTGATGGCGGCAGCAAACTGTGAGCAGCGCCATTTAAGTCTACGAGGGGCTGGTCATGTCTGTTTTGGAGTATGCAATGGCAATCCTGACTCTCAGCCGTAAGCAGATAGAAAGGATGGAAAGGATACAGAATGAAGCTATGCACATTATTCTTGGATGTACAAGAGATACAGCATGCAGGGCGATGCGCTACCTTCTTGATTTTCCAACCATTGAAGAGAGAATACAAGTTTGCAGAGCACGCGCCTACCTCAGAGTTAATGCAAACACACAACATCCACTGCATAGTGAAATTATGAAGGTGAAGGGCAGCAGGTTAAAAAGAGGACGGTCGTGGATGGGTCAAGCCGAAGACATTCTTCAACAGGTGTGTTCACTTGAGGACTTAGAACCTGGCGAGGAGTGGGTGCAAGTGCCAACAGATTTCTGCACATCCTTTTCAGTTTGCATCCAATTAGATAGAAAATGCAGACAAGAAAATCCGGCTGCTGTGGAGGCTGAAGTACAAGCGTTGATTTTCGAGAATTCGCTAGACGGTGATGCGGTCATCTACACAGATGGGTCGGTCGCCCGACATGTGAGAAGCTCATGGGCCTTTACAGCTCGGGCCAGAGGGAGAATTGTGAAGGCGGACTCCGGTGCTTTCACTGAAACCACAAGTACTATGGAAGTCATGGCAGTAAGTAAAGCAATAACATGGCTCGAGACACAGACATTCACTAGGGCATGTTTCCTTAGCGACTCAATGAACATGATCAAGAGGATAGAGGAAGGGTCGATCCGAAGAGAATGGTTGCTGCCTCTGGAGCGGTCTCGGCTGACAAGGATTAGTTTCATCTTCGTGCCAGGGCATGCGGGAGTACAAAGAAATGAGCGGGCTGACAAGCTCGCAGGTGAGGCTACTGTGGAGGGCGGACGCGCCATGGACCAGGCTGACATTCTGAATGCTGTACGAGAAGTAAGACTCTTGCGTGAACCAAGTGATGACTGTGAATCTACAACCAGGCCAGACTGCGAGAACAGCAAATTAAAAGAGGGGTGGCCAAACAAGAACACTACGCAGGAAGCCAAAGAAGATTGATAAACCAACACAGAACTGGTGTCGTTAGCCACTACACGCTGCGGGATTTGCTGAGGAGGGGATCCGAGCACTTATAGACTGAATGGCTCGATGTGCAATGAGGATGATCTGTCGACTAACTAACTAACTAACATATATCATACTTATAACGATACATAATTTCAAGAGACTGTCGGCTAACTCTTTAGTAGGGATTTCTGCCTATTAAAGTCTATTAAAGTCTTCTGCCTATAAAGTAATTAAAGTATTAAAGACACCTGAACACCGCAAGGTACAAGAGGAACAAGATGAGATGAGATGGCTATTGGGATATGGTTCTAGCCCAATATTTGTATAGATCACTTGACACCGGTTGAGTATTGTGATTTATAAACGCCGACCGCCTTTGCTGCTCGGGATATTTCATTGTACTCATGTAAGTTCATGTCGAAGTGTGAGCCCAGGTAAACTGTATAACATCTGCCTCGATGGGGGTTGGAACACATGACCTTATGGCCGATAGGCAAGCGCTGCGGCGACTCGTTCTCCCCGCATGTAAGCCAGATCTGATGAATCACTAGGTATAGAATCTCCGCACGTGTTCACGTGAAATTAAATATGGCCGTGCCTCAAGTTGTCTCATTGTAAACAGTGGAATATATTTCTGACTATTTTGAGTGTGTGCCAGACAATAGAAATATCACACGATTTGTTTATTCCGCGTGGAATGCTTAGGCCAGAATTGTACTGCGCATGTAAAACAACAAAAAAAAACATTGGTAAGAGAACTACGAGTAACATCACAGGTAAATCTGGGACATTGCATGGTGCCAACCCAGCTAACAATGTCCCTACGTTCTGGGACTGATCACAGCGAGAGATACAGCCCAACTGACTTCTGGAACTGTATAGCAGGTCAGCGTGTGCTGGCCCCATGACTGCTGATACAGCAAACTCGGCCTATCTACAATAGGAGATAGAGCGTACTCACGATCACCGGTCTTGCGCAATACTGGCTAAGTGGAGGCTCTCAAGTCGGTGGCTAAGTGCGAGGCGGGACACCCTCGTGTAGACATTGTGTGATAATGAGCATGTTGAAGTGGTGTATTTGCCAGAGCTACATGACACTCCAGTTTCTGGCAAACAACTATTTATATCTGTTGATCACGTGTTTAGTGAAATCAAAACTGCGTCAAAACCTGCAAAGCATGGTACATACATACATAAACACGCACACACACACACACACACACACACACACACACACACACACATGCATTTATTATTGAGGTGGAGGAGGGGCGAGAAAATAATAGAAGGGGTGTGGGGGAGGTGTGAGAGCGAGAACGAGAAAATGAGGAAAGCAAGAGAGAGCGAGAGAGAGAGAGAGAGAGAGAGAGAGAGAGAGAGAGAGAGAGAGAGAGAGAAGAGAGGGAGGGAGAGAGAGAGACAGAGACAGAGAGAGAGAGAGAGAGAGAAGACAGACAGACAGACAGACAGACAGACAGACAGACAGACAGACAGAGATAGACAAACAGAGAGGAAGGGAGTGAGAATCGAAAGTTTGAACGTCTGAAATGTTGAGAACCGTGGTAGACACCACTTAAACTGCAGAATTCGTGCACTGTACGCCGATGTCCGCAGGCGGCTCTGAAGAAAGAAGACCGAGTCCAATGTAATAGAACCCGGTGAAATAGAGTCGATCCTCTCTCCCCCCCCCCCCTTTTCAAGATATACTGCGCAGAATACACGGCGATCATCAGGTATGTCAGCCCATGAACCCAAGGTAAAGCTTCCTGAACATTCCACCCACAGAAGCCTGTCTGGTGCTGCTCGCTTTCATCCCATGTGTGAGTGCATTAGAAAATCTATGCACACCTGTCTATTTGTGTGTGTGTGTGTGTATGTGGGTGTGGGTGTGTGTGTGGTGGGGGTGTGTTTAGTCCGCCCCCTTTAAACTCAAGCGAAATCCACACTTCTTGTGCACTTGACTGATTTTTGCTTGTGGATTAACTTACCCAATTGCCAGTGTCCTTCGCCATCAGACGAACTCACCCCGCCTTCTGAGGAATGTGTCCTTTATGCCACAGATGAGAAGTCATCATGTTAGTCTCAATGACCGGTATAGTTCCTTGGTAATGGTACCAGCTCCATGTCTGAATCTACCCGTTCCTTGACCTTAAAATATCCGTTCTTTTTCCTGAATCCACCCGTTCCTTGTCCTGAATCTACCCGTTCCTTGTCCTGAATCTACCGTTCCTTGACCTGAATCTAGCCGTTCTTTGACCTGAATCTACCCTTCCTTGTCCCGAATCTACTCGTTCGTTGTTTTGAATCCACCTGTTCATTGGATTGAATCTACCCGTTCCTTGACTTGAATCTACCCGTTTTTTGACTTGAATCTACCCGTTCTTTGTCCTGAATCCACTCGTTCATTGTCCTGAATCTACCCGTTTCTTGACCTGAACCTACCCGTTCCTTGAATTGAATCTACCCGTTCCTTGTCCTGAATCCACCCGTTCCTTGACTTGAATCTACCCGTTCCTTGACCTGAATTTACCCCTTCCTTGACCTGAATCTAGCCCTTCCTTGACCTGAATCTACCCATTCTTTGATCTGAATCTACCCGTTCCTTGACTTGAATCTACCCGTTCCTTATCCTGAATCCACCCGTTCATTGTCCTAAATCTACCCGTTCCTTGACCTGAATCTACCCGTTCCTTGACTTGAATCTACCCGTTCCTTGACCTGAATATACCCGTTCTTTTTCCTGAATCCACTCGTTCCTTGTCCTGAATCTATCCGTTCCTTGTCCTGAATCTACCCGTTCCTTGACCTGAATCTACCCGTTCCTTGACTTGAATCTATCCGTTCCTTGACTTGAATCTACCCGTTCCTAGACCTGAATCTATCCGTTCCTAGTCCTGAATCTACCCGTTCCTTGACTTGAATCTACCCGTTCCTTGACCTAAATCTACCCGTTCCTTGACTTGAATCTACCCGTTCCTTGACCTAAATCTACCCGTTCCTTGACCTGAATCTACCCGTTCTTTGACCTGTGTTTCACTTCAGTACTCCCTTCACCGGCGCTGTGGCGAAGGGGATACGAACACAATTCGTATTCCGCGGTGGTTTTCATACGTGGTATGAGTGTCGGTCGTAAAGAAAGCAATGGCACACTACGGCACGTAAACTTGCCAATAAAGCACAAACAGCCAATAAATAACAAACAAACAAAAATGCTGCGGTTGACTGCGATGTCATGTAAAGCAGTGCTTCACAAACTTTTCACTTTCGCGGACCAACATAACGTTTTTCTTTTGCACCAGGGGGCGGTGCCGTTTAAAAAAATTTGTTTTTCTCCTTGTAATCTGGAATTTTATATGACCTCAATATACATTTTAATATAAATATAAGATTTAAC
The DNA here is from genome assembly GCA_963921405.1 of Cepaea hortensis. Lineage (NCBI taxonomy): Eukaryota > Metazoa > Mollusca > Gastropoda > Stylommatophora > Helicidae > Cepaea > Cepaea hortensis. The sequence continues at coordinate 43,961,241 of OY992879.1, forward strand.
GTAATTGTGGGTGTTGTCCCGGTGAGCTAAATACTGCTCCATAATGTTATTGGATGACGGTGATTTGTTTAATGGTGGTCCCATTTTCATGAGTAAAACTTTTATTGTGGAGATTTATTATGCAAATCAAAAAGTTTTTCAAATGTCAAAACTACATTTAGGTCTTCTTGTAAAGGTGTAAAATAAAAATGAAACATATCTTGGAAAACGATACCAAATCAGATTTTATACAAGCTGACTAAATTACAGTATGCTGTAATAAAAATGATTTAATGATCAGCTGCTAACGGTAACTATTTAATGCGGGGGGGGGGGGGGGGTCTGTTTATTATTTACAAGCTTATCAAATCGTGGCTCGAGTGTAGACAGCGCTACCCGCAAAGGAGAATAAATTTCCATACTGTTTCTGTATTTTGTCTTAATAATGCTCATTGACGAAAAACCAGTTTCGCAGATTGGTACCCAATCACGTATGTTCTGCATCTTATAACAATCAGCAAATTATAATGTGCATCTTGCTCACTTTTCGTCACACGGGCAACACAAGAAACGCACGTCAACAACAAACAAATGTCGTCGACCGGGCCTTTAGTATCTCTCAGCTGGTTACTATTTTTAACTTTCCCATTGAACCAATGATTCGCTACTCCTTAAAAATAAATACTCCTTGGGCTATACGGCTGCAGGCTCAATTTATTTTAAAATCAAATCACCATAAAAACGGTGCCGATATTATGTTTTGAGAAAAGGACAATCTTGTTTTTAAAAAGTTCTAAACAATCCTCAAAGGAGAAAATATTTAACTTTTCTCTTACTTTTTTTCAACTAACTAATAATTGAATATTTGATTTTTTTCATAACCTCTACAACAGCTGGTTCCTTATATCCTAGACCAGTAACATTCCAAGTCGAGAAAATCTCCTTTCTATTTGAAGTATTTCGAAGCTTAGCAATTGTTGTTAGTTGCTTGTTGTTGTTCGGCTTGGGTGTGTTGTTTCCGGCGTGGACGTAGATAGAGTTGCCTTTTTCTTTCAATTTCCTCCATAATTCTCGAGCAATAGTACTTGAACAAATAAATTCCCCACCGGTTTGCTGGACCTGTCGTAGGTTCATCCTTATTTGAACAGATTGATGTTAGTAAACACGCACAGAACACATAATTAATCTCTGAATCGAGCGACGCGGTTTACACCCCCATCTTGAACCTGATCCTAAATTTGTTTACTCAATTTTAAATACAAAGTGACTATTCATACTTCAGCTATGTATAAAGTATCCCTTTATACATAGTTTAAATGTCCCGGCTGGTCGCGTGATTTGCCAAGTCACACGACTTAACGTACGTGACGTCATCGGGGCAAGCGTGTGGCTTTTCGTTAATTCAAAGTATACAGATAAATAACACAACTCTGAAACAAGTTAAAGAATTCAAATACCTTGGAAGTATGATCACAGAAGATGGCAGATTGGACAGAGAAATTGAAATCAGATGTCAAAAAGCTAGTTAGTGCACTTACATATCAACTATCACCCTTACTGAAACATCCAAACACCCATGTACGCAAAACGACAGATAATAAACAGCATATTCACACCAACCCTATGCTACCAATCTCAAACCTGGACTTTATCCAAATTACACCTTTGCAAAATCAACACCTGCGAAATGAGATGCCTGACGAGAGCTGCCAACTTAACAATCCGAGACCAAGTAAGAAATGCTACTATCAGACAGACTGTGGGATCAACACCTTGTGCCACATTTATTGAAAGACAGAAGATCAAGTGGTTTGGCCATGTCGTTAAAATGCAACATGTCCGGAGTGCAACGAAGATACCCCAACTGATAACTAACTAACTAACCAGCAACTACTATCACTGGCCTTACATCAAAGATCATCTGCGACGAGACCACGAGGACGTCCAAGAAGAAAATGGATTGACGACATCAAAGACATTGTACAACCAAACGGAATGACACTATCAAGTGCCGCCCACCGGGCTCTGAAACGCAAATTATTCCTCCCCCCGACGCTTAACGGCAGAAGTGGAAAATCATGATGATGGTGTTGATGATTTTGATTTAAAATCGTGTCGTCAGTAGCATAGTTGTTAGTGTCTCCGCCTGATGGGCGGGAGCTCGAGGCTCGTTTCCTTGCAGGACAATTTTTAAAAAAATTGTTCAGCAATTAATTCGGTGAAAGTCAAATGTCAATCTCATGATAGAAGGCAACTTTGATGTGCAATGTCATGTCTATCACAAGAGAACATGTTCAGCATAACCCATACGCATTTATGGTCTCAAGCCAATGGGCCAGTAACAGCTAAATTAATTATAACGGGCAGGATCACATTGAGAAAGAGGAACTTAGTATCCTTTATCTCTTTGGGTTTGTGGGGTTATATGTAAACTTTTTATATTTATAATTGTGTTGTTTGAAATGAGTGTAAGTTAGTTAGTTAGTCTTTCCTCTGGAGCCCTGACTGTATTGGACTTAGGTATCAGTACAGAGCAGGGTAGGTGGTCGCTTATATAATCCTCAAGGACACTTCATTTTATGTCTGAAGCCGCCTCTTGTGATACAAGTGAAAGGACTAACGGAAATGAAACAGATGAAAGGACACAAACAATTATTCTTGATATTTAAACAGCCAGAAAGGACTAACGTAATGTCACAGTTCAACTATGTATAAAGTATCAATTTATTCATACTTCAACTATGTATAAAGTATCACTTTATTCATACTTCAACTATGTATACAGTTTCCCTTTTAAATAAGCATTTAGTGTTGCATTTGTTTTCTTGTTTGCTTTTTATACACTAAAGCATGAGAATTGTTTGTGTGGTAACTCTGTTATTTTTCTGTTATCTGCTCAAGAGACGATAGTTTTCAAGCTATGGCACATGTCATATTGGACGATAGTTTTCAAACTATGGCTGTCACGGGAACACTGGGGTTAACGATCAGATGATAGATTTACAGAGACAGTCTATATTCACAGCTCTCAATTGTTTGTTACTAGTGGGGACACACTCACGGCGGATCAAAGGAAACCGCCAGTCTTTGAGAATTCCCAAGGAAACGGGAAAATATGTCGGCCGGCTGTTTTGCCGAATTGCAAGATGAAAAGAAAGACGCTTGCGTTAGTTGTAAAAAGGGAGACAACTATTCTTGTGAAGTTAGGGACAGATTGTCTGTCCCTGGGAACACCTGTTGTTGACATCGAATGACGTCACTTGGACAATCCCAAACTGTATGAAAAAAACACGAAACTTGTTGCCGCTAGTGTGAACAATGAAGTCGACCTAGGCTGACGTGTTTGAATAGCTCTATCCTATTTTAGAAAAGAATCTAGTGTGTTTTTATATCAAATAACATTGGTGAACATGTGTCTTTCATGGCAAAGTGTAGGACTTTAGCATAGTGTTGTTGCGTTGTGGTTAGGTATTCAAGGAGTGTCGGCGACAGTAGGAAGTCGCATTGTTAAAATTAACTGGTGTAAGAGGTCAATTAGCTCAGCTGGTTGGGAATAGTGAAGTGGGATGATATTTAGAGAGATTGAGGATGGTTGGGGGATAGGGGAAATGTCCAATGGTGGGATCTTCCAGTGGGGTGTCTGCTGGGGTTCTGCATTTTACATTTGGTCTTTCCGTGTCTTACCCTAACTCAGACCAATGTGATGAGCTCCTCTGCCCCATGACAGAGTTTGGTTCACTGTTATATATCTGAGTGAGGCCATTGGCCTACACTCATCTAATAAGGATCAGTGTCGGGTTGCTCTCACCAGGTGTGTTCTCTCTTTCACAGGTTCCCTCAGGTTATGAAGAAAACCAAGTGAAACATCACAATTTTCAGATCATGGATAAATTAGGGCAGGAAGATTATTCCAGCGGCCTTTGAACTGGGCCTATGATAAAAAGGGTCTGAAGGACATGGCTCTGTTGAGCCGAAACATATAAGTATCCAACAGGATGACTTCTTAGGAATAGGATTGTTTTTTTCCACATCACATGTGAACAGAACAATGGTGATTGTTTTTTTCCACATTACATGGGAAAAGAACAATAGTGAATATTTAGGAAATTAGTAGATTCCGGTGAGACTATGTACAATAACAGTGTAAGGGTGAAAACTGTATGACATTTTTTAGAAAGGAATAATGTTATTTCAAGGTACAGTGTTCCGTGTTTTCACGATGCAGGGATTGTGAAGTCTCAGACTCTAAGGATAGTTAGGTAACATTGTGTATGATCAATTTAGGATCAATATCGGACTATATCTGTGATTGGTGACCAGGTATCGTGGTTATCAAAAGCTACGGGAGATAGTCAACATCTAGCAGGAGGGACACATCGTTTGGTGAGGTCATTTTGTGTTGACTATGATGATGTTGTGTAGCCCTTACCGGGATGATCGGACTTTGCTCCTGAGCTGTTCGGTCTGATTCTACAAATACACTAGATTATACGACACACATTCTACACATACAATTCTCACATACATACACTTTTCTTCATTAAATTATTTGTTATTAATTTTTAGAAGCTAGAGTTGTTTAGTATGTTGTTTTGGGGAAGAATGAGAGATGGCATGATCCAGTGGTGAGAGAGAGAGAGAGAGAGAGAGAGAGAGAGAGAGAGAGAGAGAGAGAGAGAGAGAGGTGTCCATTGACTGACGGAGTGTTGTGGGCGGAATCTAGTGGATTCTCCAGAATAATGATATGGGGTTAAAAATAATGTGGGTGTTGATTCCCCTCACTCCAGGGACGACACAATAAAGTAATCCATACGACAATGGCACATGTCATATTCTCCAACTGGTTTAGAATTGCGAATAGAGAAAAATTATATTCATAATAGAATTCTGCCGAATTCTCAGTAATTTTTAATGAATCACCCTTCTTCTTACTTCTGTCCATTCTTCTGGCATCCCGTTTTATTTTTACATTACGTTAGTGCTGTTGAAATATCAAAAATAATTTTCCAGAATTTGTATCCCCAATACAAATAACGATCCCTCCAAATAATTGTGTCCCCAGGTGAATTCAAGAATTGTTAACTTTCGTTTCTGTACACTTACTGTTATCAGGCATCCATGTGTAAATAAAAATGTAAAAAAAAAAACATATATTGGAAGCAACAAACTGTCATCAGAATTGATAACGATGTAGGTCAATATCAGCCTATTAAAAGAGGCGTTAGACATGGATGTGTAATGTCTCCAGATCTTTTTTCCCTGCACAGTGAAAGCGTCACAGCGTCGGCTCACTAGTCAATTTTAGCTTGAGCCAGTATGAGGGTGGTTAATTTGTGGCGATATTTCAGTTCATCATCAAGTGCCGTGCCGGCTGGCGTAGGCGTTCATGGCTCTCCACAGATCTCGGTCTTTGGTGTTCTGGTTCAACTCTGCTGATGAGTTCTATTCCTCCATGCCACCGTCTCAAACCGTCCAGCATCATTTCTCTTGGTCTGTCTCTGCCTCTATTCCCCTCGATCTTTCCAGTTGTCACGATGTTCTCCAATGCCTCTCTTCTCATCACATGACCAAAGAAAGCTGTTTGTCTCTTTCTTATTGTTGTATATAGTGTTCTAGTTTCATTAGCCTCTTTCAGGCAATCGTTGTTAGTTACTCTGGCAGTCCAAGGAATTCGCAACATTCGTCTTAAAAACCACATCTCTGTTGCTTCTAAGTTCTTCCTAATTTGTTCATTTACATTCCAAGATTCGCTTTCATACAGCAAAACTGGTTCTATATAGCATTTTAGCACTCTCTTTCTCACATTCATTGATAGAGACTTATTGCATAAGAAATATACTCTTCCTTTTCTGAAATGCGGCTTTTGCCTGCCCTATTCTGCTCTTAATCTCTGTTGTACATTTTCCATCCGATGTTATAAGTGCCCCTAGGTATTTAAAATTATCCACTTGGTTGGATATTTCAGTTGGCAAATAAAATTAACGTTAAACAAAGACATGTATTGGATCCGTCGATTCCGACACTCGATCACTCCGTCGCTGCCTGGGTGCTAAAAATGAAAAAAAAAAACAACATATATAGCATCCCGGATGAGGAATCGAACCTCGAGCTCCCGCGTGACAGGCGGAGACACTTACCACTTTACTACTGAAGACACGTTAATACAATAACGAAATATTATAATATATCAACACGCATAGGAATAATCACGTGACATACTTCTACTGCGTAAAAAATATATTTGGGGGATTCAAATTTAAAAAAAAAACTTAAAAGTGTGATAGAAATTACCATAACCATGTCATTGTCTTGTAATATGTCAGTACTGGTTGGGGGATGCGTGGTCTCGAGGTATGGTGTTCGCCTAGAGTGCTGGAGGTCCCGGGTTCTAGTAAAAAAAAAAATTCCCCTGGTCTCTGGGTAGTGAAATCGGACGCCCGTGTGTATTGTTGCGCACGTAAAAAATCCCTTGGCAGTTGGAAATCGAAAAAGAGTAGCCTAACGGCGCTGCCCGGGCAAAAATTTAGAGTTAAAAATCTACCCTAATATTTTCAGGATCATCGCCGGTGCTACGGAGTTCGTGCACTGAGCTGAGTTTCTCAAGACTCAGATTTGAATTAGGAGGAGAACGGAGTACTTATGGGTTGCACCCGTGTGCCATGATGTTGATCCATCGACTAAACTAAACAATGTCTAACAATTGTTGTAGGTCTGTTGAATTATCCGCTACCAAACTGTGTCATCTGCATAGCGTATATTATTATTATTATTTTTTATATTGTAACCTCCGATTAGTATTCCTGACGTCTCTTTGATCTCTCTCATTATTACTTCGCTATATAGGAAGAAGAGATCTGGTGACAAGACAGTCCTGTCGTACTCCTAGCTTTATCTGTTCGTAACTTCCCTCTTTATTTTCTGTTTCAATTGCTGCTACTTGGTTCCAGTAAATATTCGTTATTATTCTTAAATCTTTCCCATCAGTGTTGATATCTTCCAACATATAATAATAAATCATACAATTCAACTGTGCATTCATTTCCCTAGTTGCTTAGAGCATATTTAGAAGATCATAATAACATTGATCACTACACTTAATAATTATGTTCGAGCATTCTGCGGAATTACAAGATTTCTACAAGAAAAACAGTTAAATAAGCAACGAGTAGGGGATATAAACATCTAATATTGTAGCAAGGGACATTACTTAAATTTTAAAAATATAAATAAAAATACTACAGATAATTTACTAAATAACTTTAAACTTCTTTTATATTCTTTTAGAAATAAGAGAATTAATACTGAAATAAAATATTTTAAATACAAATATAATTCTTTTAGATTTCTTAAAGAAAATCTGTTTAATACTTACATACTTACATTTTATAATAGATTATTTAGTTATACATTTAGTTTTAAAACAGTGTTTGTATACTTTTAATGTAGATCTCGATTTACCTGACTTTGATTGACAATTTTTTGCTGGCCTCTTAGGGCTACAACAAATGTACGGGAAATTAACCATACACATTCCTCTCTTGTCCCTTATCTTATTCATAACACATATAGACAACAAGATACCAGCCAAACAGATCAGTTGGAGTATCTTCATTGCACTCCGGACAGGTCCATAGGTGCTCAGATCCTCCCCCCAGGATATGCATCAGCGACCGGTGGCTAATAGTGCAAGTTCTGTGTTGGTTGACGAGGCACCTCATTTTCTCAATGTACCTCTCGCGCTTGGCCGTGCAGATTCTTACTCCCAAGTCTTTCATCCTGGACAGCGATGTGGATTCACTGACGATAAAGTACTCTGTTCTCGCCATATCTTTAAGGGCGTTAATAACATCGGCACGATCCATGGGCTGGCCATCTACAGGGGGTGCAGAGACAGCCAGTTTATCAGCTCGTTCATTTCCCTAGACTCCCGCAAGTCCCGGGACGAAGATGAAGGTGACTTTACGGACAACAGACTTCCGCAGCGACACAGTCCACTGTCCGCGTACAGCTCCAGCTTCGACCTTCTGAATCATGCTCATTGAATCACTTAGTACACACACGTTGATATAATGCTGTGATTCCAGCCATATGAAAGCCTGTGTAACTGCCATCACCTCCATCGTCATGCTGCTCGTGGTCATAAAGTGGGCACCACTGGATTATTGAACGGTTCGGCCCGCTGAACAGGCTGTAAATGCCCACGCACTTCTCTGCTGCTTTACAACAGATCCATCTGTATAGATGAGCACTTCGGGGCTGTCTGAGTGTTCATAGATGAGCGCGTTGATCTCTGCATTGACAGCGACAGGGTTCTGCTCTCTGCAACGTCTGTCGAGTGTGATAATGCAGGAGAAAGTGCACTTAAAAGCCGGATTCACCGGCACCCATTCCTTGCCGGGGTTGATACTGGTAAGACTGCAGACCTGTCTGACGACGTCTTCCGCCCGACCCATCCATGATTTGCCCCTCTTTAGCCTGTTAGCCTTTTCTCTGAATATAGCTTCATGCAGAGGGTGCTGCTCATCTGCACTTATTTGTAAGTATGCACGAGCTCTCCAGATCTTGATCCTGTGTTCCATTGTCGGGAAGTCAAGGAGGTATCTCATTGCTACACAGCTGGTGTCTCTCGTGCAGACATGATGCGCATGGCTTCGTTTTGTACCTTTTCAAGTCTTCCAATCTGTGTAGGGCTGACAGTGAGGATGGCCAGGGCATATTCGATGCGTAAAAGCACCAGTCCTTGGAACAGAAGTATTAGCAGTCTTTGCTCGATATTGGCAGTCGCCATGACTCTCATTGCTGACAAACCTTTTCGAGCTTTCGTTATGACATAATCGACATGATCTCTGAAGGACAGGCTATGATCAAGCCTCACACCAAAATATGTCATTGACTGGGTTCTACTCAAAATGCTCCCATCCATTCTTACTGCCGGCAGGTCTGTGTTCACAATGTGGTTGTTTAGGGAGAACCATGTAACCGATGCCTTTGCAGGGTTGACAAGGGCGCCGGCATCAGCACACCATGAGGAAATTCGATCTAGTTCGCCCTGCACATCATTGGCAACCGCCTGTCTACCTCGACCCTGTCGATACACGAGAACGTCGTCAGCAAATGACAAGAGTCCTACCCCTCCCGTCCAAGTGTTGTTCAGTGATCGGCCCGTATACGCATTGAATAGTACTGGTGACAGTGGTGAACCAGCCAAACAGAGACCGCAAGAACACAGCAGACGAGATCACAGAAGAAGAACCTCTGCAAATTACACCATTAGAGAACTCCTGTTTGCTTACGACCAATCACTAATAGAAAAATCAGAAGCCGAAGTGCAAAACCACATGAATAACCTAAACGAAATGTTTAGGGAACATAACATGAAAATTAGTATAAGTAAAACAGAGGTAATGACTATAACTAAAGAAGAAAAACACAATTCACCTAAACGAACCTCCCTTGAAATAAGTAAAGAGTTTCAAATACCTAGGAAGTATAATATCATCAAATGGCAAATCAGAAGACGAGATCGAAAATAGATGCAATAAGGCAAACGAACTCATTGGACGAATGGTATCAATACTAAAGAACAAACATGTATCAATGACTACTAAGAAAGCACTTTACAACACAATCTTCCTGCCAACTCTATTACCAATTCCAAACCTGGGCAATGACAGAAAAAGAGGAAAGAAAAATCACAACAGAAATGAGATTCCTGAGAAGAATACTCAATGTATCAAGAAGAGATAAGATCAGAAATGAAGAAATCGGGACTAAAGTGCACTAGCTGCACTAGATTTCAATAGAAGGCAGCAAGTCACATGATTTAACCATGCAAGTAGGTTACCAACTAACAGCATACCACAACAAGCAATGATGTACAGACCTGAGGGAAGCAGAGGAAGAGGCCGACCACGTAAACGATGGACGCAGCAAATAACAGAGACCATGGGAATATCGATACATGAAGCCCATAAGCAGGCACTCTCACGCGGTTTATACTTCACCTCGACGCCGCAAGGTACAAGAGGAACATGATGAGATGAGACCCCAAACTTTAATATCATTAAGAAAGAAATGAGAAGATGTTAGGTGTCATGGTCTATGTCAGTGGTTCCCAGGCTTTTCAAGTCGAGGGCCATTTCTACTATTTTCGGTAGTTAAGCGGGCCACAACGTTATAAAATTATATAATTCGTGCAATATCATTCTTACCTTTCTTAACTTTCGTCAACAAAATTCTAAAACTTTAAATACAGTCACTGTCAGTACTACTCTGCGGTCATTTTTTGGTTTAAAATCAAAAGTTAATTAACAATAAATTTTAAATCAGTTTCGAAAATCGCTATTAATATAATTAATTTACAATTGTAAATGTTCTTCATAATCAGTTACTTAAGTTAAGATGTCAGTTTATCAATGTCTGGTGTCACATTAAAAACTTGAAGGTTTCGATCGATGACAGAAAGTCGCGCCAAATGTCTACACACAGTCGGCATTGCTTTAATATGTTGTTGCTCGAGAAGGGACTATAGCGCCATCCGTCTGCAAGGCGGCAGCCAGCCTTTGAAGTGATAGACGGAATATCTGCACAGAAGTCGGCTAGGTCTTGTGTTGTGGGGAAATTATTCTCTGGTTCACAGGCGGGAAAGACTTTTTGTTGTACGGGAAACAGGTTCCCAGATGAAAGCAAAATAGACGGCGAATTGTTTCCACCCAGTCTAAAAAAGAGGGAGAAAAATAGATTCTAGACTGTCTAGCGTCTAGACAGTTTTGTGACGTCATTTATACCCAGAATAAAAACGGTTGAGATAAACAATTTTGGGTTACTCGACCAAAAGTTGTGAAGCGCTACGGACCGGTGCAGTATTCCCAGTTGTTTCTATAGAGAGAGACTACAGTGTCAATTGTTGATGTATATCGGCGGACATCGATCCAGTCTGTGATGTCATAGTCTCCATCTACAACGGGGATAACTATATGGTATTCTATTAAACATATCTAAGTTAGATTATTATTAGGAATAGAGTGCAGTACTGTGCGGTGATAGAACGTATTATAAGTGCGGTGATAGAATGTATTATAAGAGCGTCAGCAACAGTAGACTATTACGTAGCTTAAACTAGCTGGTGTGAGATATCATTTGTCTTTCCTTGTCTTACCATGACTCAGACCGAAGTGATGAGCTCCTCGACCTTATGACAGAGTTTGGTTCTCTGTTATTTTTTCTGAGTGCGGCCGGTGGCCTTCACTCACCTAATTAAGGTCAGAATCGGGTTGCTCTCACCAGGTGTGTTCTCTATTCAACAGGTTCCACTCAATTGTTCCACGTTATTCTACCAAGAAGTTAGCAACAAAGTCATAGAAAGTGATGGCTCAAGTATTGAAGGCAGAGTTTACTGAGAGGCTTTTGCACTGGGCCCCTAACCCAGATGTTCTGCAGGAACCTGGCCTCTGCTGAGCAGGACATGATGATTATACGTGTGTTTTATTAAGTGATAGTTACATCACAGAAAATTCAAGACACTGTAAATAACACCTGTACCAGGAACACTAATAGATATAACTACCTGGAACAGTAACATTGTGTTTTAATATTGGGAAAATCTTACAACAAGTGACATACGAACATTTAGGTTTTCCAAAGTGACATTAACGACATTTATAGGATTCTCTGATCACAGAACATTTAATGGATAAAGTAGTTACACTGTGTGTGTTAGATAGATGATCAATATTGGACTGTTTCCACTATTGAAGACCAAGCATCCGGAGTGTTCACGAGCTATCTGAAGAAGTCGACCCTTGGCCCGAGAGACACATCACTTGGGTGAGGTTTTCTGTCCCTGATATGGTGTTGTGGTGTGGCCAGTACGATGATGAAGCAGACTGTGGTCCTTGGCTGTTCGGTCTGATTTTGCATACACGCTAGATTATACGACAGACATTCTACTCATATACTTTGCACATACACGACACTTTTCTCTATTAAACTAAATTGTTGTTTTGTTAGAGCCAGTGTTGTTTAGTGTGTTTTGGGAAAAGAATGAGAGGGGGCTTGATACAGTAGTAAAAGAGAGAGAGAGAGAGAGAGAGAGAGAGAGAGAGAGAGAGAGAGAGAGAGAGAGAAAGAGACAGACAGACAGACAGACAGACAGACAGACAGAGACAGAGAGAGAGAGAGAGAGAGAGAGAGAGAGAGAGAGAGAGAGAGAGAGAGAGAGAGAGAGAGAGAGAGAGAGAGAGGGAGGGATCCAGAGATCGACGGGGTTTTGTAGACAGAAATCAAGAAGATCCTCAAGATAGTGATATGGGGGTAAAAGGATGTCGATGTTGATTCCCCTCACCCCAGGGACGACATATACCATATAAAATAATATACGACATCTGGGTACAAATCTGTTGTGCCTAAAGTCATAAGCACAGCTAGGTTACTGTTGGTGAGTCTAGAACGTAGCTTGTTTTTTATAACAGCCATTGTGGAAAATAACTGCTCGCATCTGTAAGTCGAACCAAAACGACAAATGTATCTCTGAGCGAATGAACACAAGTGTTCAAATTGTTCGACAGACAATAGTCGCCAGAATGAAATCGTATGATCAGCTGAAGGTTGCGAACTGAACAGGCGCATTCGATAATATCTGAATATAACAACCACGAGCAGAGTAAATTATCGCACGCGGACGGAAAGCTCCGAGTGCATTTTTTGAAATTATTAAAATATATAATTTTAAATAACGAGGCCTCGCGTGCCACTTACTAACATCTGGCGAGCCACAAGCAGCCCGCGGGCCGTGGTTTGGGAACCTCTGCTGTGGACTGTATTCTTAACATCTATTTACAATAAAATGGTCGGACGTCAGCATGGTAGAATGGATAAGAACGCGGGTTCGTAAACACCCGGTGTGCTGATGCCAAGGTAAGGGGTTCAAACCCTAGACCGGACAGTTGGACATTAAATGTTAATTTCTCGTCCTAGACTTTGGGACGTAAAATACAAGCACCTCTGAAGTTGGAGTCTGTTTGCCTGATGACGAGGGACACTAGTAATAGAGAAAGCTAATCCACACGCAAAAGTCAGTCCTGTGCTATTATAAGTAGTGTGTATGGACTACACTTGAGTCCAAAGTGAGTGAGCTCAATAAAAAATATAAAAAAAACAAAAAAAACAACAACCATCCATCCATCCATCATGTGCCATGCCGATAAGCGTGGGCTGTAATGTTCTGCCATCTCACTCGATCACCAGAGTCGTGGATCAGCTCCGTGGTCCTGTCTCGACCATGCCATGTGGCCAAGCCATCCAGGTATTTACTTCTCGGTCTTCTCCTTGGTCTCTTCCCTTCGATCTTGCCAGTTGTCACCAAGTTCTCCAATTCATTTCTTGTCATAACATGCCCAAACAATTTTGACTGTCTACATCTAATGCCTCTAATCAGTTTACGATCTTAATTTGTTCAACATCAACAACAAAACAATGGTTTATAGCGTATGACTTTTACATTCTAACATGCTTGCTCACAATAAACAATAGCGCTCTGTCCATCTCTTTATGTCCTCAGGTAAGAGCCAAACACTATGCAAAGTTCTTTTGGCAGTTGAAAATTTTAAAAAAAGGCAGCATTTATCTTGTTCCCGGGGTATATTTTAGTACTGAAAAATCTATCCACAAATAAAAATATGGTTTGTGTGGGTCTGGTATATGTACATTTTGAACTTAGTTGTTAATGCTAAGCTCGTGCACTTTTCTGAAATTATCCTTGTGTTATTCTGGATGAGAGAATGAGCACATTCGGGGGTGATCAGTGTTTTGTGTTTACCACAGTGAAAGTGATCGTGTACAAACCAAACAAACAAACAAACAAACAAATCACATTTACTTGATTATTTGTTGGTACTTTGTATGCTTACTTCTGTCACAATTTGACACATATGTTTTCTGGATTTACGTGCACAATGTAGAGAACCAAACGCTGGGAAACCCACGCAAAGAGGCAGTGGTGGACCGACCAGGCTGTCAGCTTTCCCAATGCCACGTGGTCCTTGTTAAAGTTGGAGGACCCTTACACCTTAGACCAGTGGTTCTCAACCTTTTTTTTTTTGCCCATGCACCCCTTCACCATACGTTCAGAATGTCATTTCCCTCCCCCTCCCCCCGTTTCGTATTTCCTCCCTATAATTCCTACCCTTTTCCCTACATAGTATACGTACAAACGGAAGCTAATTTTAATAGCATATACTAGAACAAGTCTAGACATCTACATAAAACGTGATTTACGGATCTACTTACGTTATAAAACGAATTTCAGAAGGGCGAGAAGTACAGAACTCTAAAGTATGGGCAAGGGGGGGGGGACCAATATAATCAGTTCTTGTTTTAACGCGATCTTGAAATAATCTTCACCCCCCCCCCGGGAGACCCTAACCCCCCCCCCCCCTCTCTGGGGGTGGGGGTGGGTGGGGGGATATTCCCCACCGGTTGAGACCACTGCATCAGACAATAGGTTTCAAATGTTGATCCCCGTTCAACAGCTGTGTCTCCTAGCGATGGGCATTGCTAGAGCCAGTCAGACGCTGGCCCTACCACGGAGATTTAGTCTGATTTGGATAATGCCGCCATTTTTATGCAGAGCTGGCTATGATTATTCCCAAGTTAATTACAGTTAAAACACACATTATTTTACTGATTTCGGCATATCTCTCTCTCTCTCTCTCTCTCTCTCTCTCTCTCTCTCTCTCTCTCTCTCTCTCTCTCTCTCTCTCTCTCTCCCTCTCATTAGCATCTTCCGCTCAAGAAGGCATGAGATACGCAGGTGACCTAGTGACCACCCTCCCGCTGGTTATGATTATCCCCCTGCTATAGCCAGACTTTCCAGAAGGTTATGTCTTCCATCCGTATCACTGGCACGCGAGTTATCTCCACCTGTGAAAACAGACTGCCGTGACGTCACATCCGGATCACCACAGGGATCCTCTTAAAACGTCTAACAGACCTGAATTGCTCTGGGGAAGGTGCCATGGGCTGCTGGAATCGTCAATGGCAGACAACTGTAGTACTGTCCTCATATTTCTATATTCGGATCGGGATATAGCTGCACTGGCCGTTGTCTTGACTGCTTCCGTTCGATAGCTTTGAAATCAAGCGTAGTCCATACACGTGTTACTACTTCTCGGGCACTGGACTGATTTGTGTGTGTGTGTGTGTGCGCGCGCGCGCGCGTGTGTGTGTGTATTAGCTTTCCCTATTACCAGTGTCCCTCGCCATCAAGCGAACCTACTCCGACTTCTGAGGTACTTTTAATTTGCGTCCAGAACTCAAGGATGTGAAGACAACATTTTAGTTCAGCTAGCAGGTGTTGGGATTGAACCTCGGTATCAGCACACCGGAAATTCCAGAACGAGCGCTCGTAACTATTCTTCCATGCTGAACTCCTGGACTCTTACATGACCTGAAGGTGTTCTCATGTCTGTTGGATGATTGTCTGGCTGTTAAGTTTGCATACACTATTGAAGCGTACGTGATAATTATGGGCAGGATCTTGTTCAACTGCATACTGATGTTAGCGATTCTTATCTATAACACGAGCAAGACAAATCAAGAATCTCATGACAGGAGAACACAACAAACAAAAAGTATTGGACAAACTGTGGTCGACAAAATCATCACTGATCGAGAACAATGGCTGATAAATAAAGCATTTCTGACATGTGCAGACACATAGATCTAGTGAATGAATGAATGAAAGCGTGTTATAAGAAAGATATAATTTTATGCGAATAGACAACATCAAGAGAGGGACACCGTGAAGACGAGCAACGGATGGAGTTGAATACTTATTAAAGCGACCTTATATGTGGAGACGGCCCCAGGCGATGTACGTGAAGCACGACAAAACGCATACACAGTTGGTACACACTTCCGACCACGATTGCCGGCCTCTGTTCACACACGCTTGGAATCATAGAAACTACACACTGATACTTGTTCTTGCTTGGAAACATCGAAACTACACACTGGTACTTATTCATGTTTTGAAACGTCGAAGCTACACACTGGTACTTGTTCATGCTTAAAAACTTCGAAACTCAAGGGAGAGGTGGTCGGCGCATGTGGGACATGGTGGACGAATCTCAAAACTAAGAGGGAAAACAAAGAGAACTTTCAATCAGATGGCAGTTGGAACGATTAGGGGTACGACTCGTCACCGGCTATTGAACGAGGGAATGAAGCGCGTGTGGGAATGTGTTGAATGCAGTGATGTTGTTTCGTAGCTCACCTAAACTATTCACAAACTCTTACAGACACAGGCCACACACACACAAACATATATATATATATATATATATATATATATATTGGCCTTTATTCACAAACGTTTCCAGTACATATATGAGCAAACATCCGACATTGATACATGTTTCATAAACGGCTCTAGATATGGGCCTTCTTTCACAAATGTTTACACATGTCGGCCATATATACTGATCTCTATTCACATACTTCTATCATTATATAAATGATATTCTAAAATGTAACAATGAATAAATGTAATATTATCGAACTATGCTAAACAAATAGTTTGACGGAAAATCTGACGAGTAAACTAGTTCAGGAAAATATAACAAATGCGAATTCTGTCAGAAATCACAGTAAATCACTCCCATGTTTTTTTTTTTTACATAAATGACCACGAAAGGCGCACCTGCGGGCACAACGTTGAAGACAAGAGGATGGGGTAGATCGAGGGCAGGTCTATAGCACAGACAGACACCTATGGAATGGAACGATCCCGAAGTTTAATGAGCAACCAGGGGCTGAAACACCGATTGATGACGGTGATGTTCGGGTACACTAATACTGGATATTGTTGGGTCAGCACGTTTAACTACCAAACTTCTCATACAAACCAGTATTTTTACATGCTCATGTCTTGGGCTTGGTATATGCTGGGGGTGTCGGGGGTAAGATTGGAGGTAAGATAGATATGAGGTAAGATAGATAGGAGGTAAGATAGATAGGAGGTAAGATAGACAGGAGGTAAGATGGATAGGAGGTAAGATAGATAGGAGATAAGATAGGAGGTAAGATAGAAAGGAGGTAAGATAGATAGGAGATAAGATAGGAGGTAAGATAGATAGGAGGTAAGATAGGAGGTAAGATAGAATGTAAGATAGATAGGAGGTAAGATAGAAGGTAAGATAGATAGGAGGTAAGATAGGAGGTAAGATAGATAGGAGGTAAGATAGGAGGTAAGATAGATAGGAGGTAAGATAGATAGGAGGTAAGATAGATAGGAGATAAGATAGGAGGTAAGATAGATAGGAGGTAAGATAGATAGGAGATAAGATAGGA
This sequence comes from Cepaea hortensis, assembly GCA_963921405.1. NCBI lineage: Eukaryota > Metazoa > Mollusca > Gastropoda > Stylommatophora > Helicidae > Cepaea > Cepaea hortensis. The sequence goes on from OY992879.1 coordinate 43,978,569, forward strand.
GGTAAGATAGATAGGAGGTAAGATAGATAGGAGGTAAGATAGATAGGAGATAAGATAGGAGGTAAGATAGATAGGAGGTAAGATAGATAGGAGGTAAGATAGATAGGAGGTAAGAGAGATAGGAGGTAAGATAGGAGGTAAGATAGAAGGTAAGATAGGACGTAAGATAGGAGGTATGATAGGACGTAAGACAGGATTCCGACTCCGATTTGTAAAAAAAAAAAAAAAAAAAAACTTTCTACCACCGTTCAACAAACCTCACTGGTTTAATTATAGATGCAGTGGTTCATGGTACGGGATAAGTTTGTCTCGGTTTCTGCGCCATTGTTAGCTAGCTTATTGATTTGCAGAGTTTGTGCCTGTGACGTCAGCTAAGGGATTGGTAGGCTGATGGGTTTTCCTTTGTGTCCGTCTCCTCTGGCGGTTTCTTTTATCAGTATTGGCTCCTTATGTGGTTTGCTTGACTGCGTGCAGTCCTTATAAGGACGCTTCATTTCTTTTTTGGCCTCCTTTCTTGTGTATTGCCTGTTGAAGCTTTTCGATGGCTTCATTTTCTTCCTTGCGTCGCTTTTGCCTGTCGAATTCTCCGCACCTCTCGCTGGGTTCCTCCGTGGTCGGTGATAGGACCAACCTGCACCACTCTTGGCCGTCTTCATCATAGAACACATCTGGGTCTTCTTCATAGGTCTAGCGGGATATTGGTTGCTCCTTGAATTTCTTGGACATCGTGGTTGGGATGCTGGCTGTAGCTTGGACATCGTGGTTGGGATGCTGGCTGTAGCTTGCGGATCCTGGTCGGTTTTTAGTTTGGCTTCAGCTTGCGGCTTCTCAATGGTCTATTTCATGGCTTCTGGTGGTTTATTTTGGATTAGTTTCCTTTTGGCTTTAAGCAGTTCTCTCTCTGATCTAATGGTTTGTGGGCTTTCCTCGTTCCCCTTCTTTATCAAGGCCATAACCACATTAAGACGGGAGTGCAGGGAGTGGCCAGCCACGGAAGTGGAAATCCAGCAACTAATTCAGGACATTGCTCACTCGGGTGATGTGATTATCTACACAGATGGTGTGGTGTCAAGAGGTGAGAGAAGTGGCTGGGGGTTCATAGCCAAAGCCAATGGTCGACGTTTGGTGCAGGAGGGTCTGGCATATGATACCACAATATCCAGCTTAAGAATGGAGATGGAGGCTGTCACTGCAGCTCTCCGCTGTATGGAGAATACCACACACACACACACACACACACACACACACACACACACATCGTGATTGTAACTGGACTCAGAAAGCATGCTGACGAGGGTGAGGACGGGCAGGCTTCGTCCGGAGTGGCTTGCTTAGCTTCGGAGGTCACGGGTGACAAGCATCGCCTGGATCTTTTCTCCGGGGCATGCCGGTGTGCTGGGAAATGAACAGGCGGACAGATTGGCTGGCTCTGCAAAACTTGGTGGAGTATTGATACATGACAAGGCAGACGTGGTTGCGGCCTTGTGGGAGCACGTGTATACCTCGGAGGAGCAAATGGATTACCACGGTCTGTCAAGAATGAGACAGCGAGGAGTGACGAGGGGATCTGGGGGAAAGGCGAGACGGACATATAATCAGATTGCTACTGGTACTATTGGTGTTGGAACTCTTCGCTGGCTGCTGAGGATGGGGACGGAGCGCTAATGGGAATGCCCCGAATGCTGTGATGTAGATTCCTAAATCAATCAATCGATCAATCAATCAATCAATCATTTACATACTGACGAGAAGATCATTATAAGCGAGGAGTAGGCATTTTAGTAAAGAGAAGTTAGGGATCCGCGTCACTGGATTCTGGCACATTATTATAAAATGAAGGCAAGACCAATCAATAATGTTATGGTTATTACGTATTCTTCAACAATAGATAATAGTGGTGGACAGCTAAAAGAATACTCTAGAGACATACAACTAGGACTCGTGCAATCATCAGAGGTAGTTATATTCATGGCAAACATGAATGCTGAAGGAGAGAGAAGGATGTGTACGCAGATTGTAGGGTAACATGTCATTGGCATCGGAAATGATAGAGGACACATTCTGATACAGTTCTATGCAAACAACCATCTCATTTACCAGCAGCAAGTGTTTGTAAAAAAAAAAAAAAAAAAAAAAAAAAAAAAAACTGGAACATGTTGTGACAACCAGAAAGTTTTGTGGAAAGAAAGATCGAGGAAGACAACGAGGTAAAATTCTTGACAATCTGGCGTCATTTCACGGAAGGTAGTCAGCACATGAATTGATCCATGCCGACGAAGATCGCAATTTGTAGAGTAGCATGATTGCCCACGCCAGCGGGAGGGGCACTTAATGATAATGATGATGATAATGATTGGTTGGTTGGTTGTGAATGGTCTGGGAGACTGAGTTTGAACTAGTAAGTTTGGTGTGTCGGCTTTCAGGTCGCTTGAAATCTGAAAAGTTCTTGTATCTACCGGGGTGAGGTTGGTTTGGTCACTTTCCACCCGACCCCGCACTCAAACAATCCTAAACTGCCTGTCATTTACTGCCAATATAGTACCTTGCGGTGTATGGTAGGGAGGTCTTCAGCCTGAGGAACTAAGGCCGCCTGGCTAGTGTAGTCGCCGCGAACTGTGCAGGTTAGAGTTTTCTTTTTGCCCCAGACAGAATAAAAAACACCACACATTACAGAGGATTCGAACCCGGTTCTCCCGAAGGAGAATCCGTCATTCTAGCCACTCGGCCAGCCGCTCCTCACCCAAGCAGTCTCCTGCATAATTGGTTTAGAACATGGGAACTGGACGAGTTTATTCCATAAAACAATATGCACTGGTGTGTGTCTTCTGGTACTTTTATTTGAAAATGCTTGCTGCTTTAAATAACGTAACTGAGTTAACTAATTCGGTGCCGAAGGATAATACCGCAAAAATATTACGTCCTATTTGGACAGAAAGACGATATATCGCCAGGCAAAGGTCATAGTGTCATTTGTTTTGTTTCGTAGTAACTTCCGCAATTTCGATGCTCAATGAACGGTAATTTACATTATAATACCAGTACTTGTTGATTTGACCATGTGCCAAGTTTGGTCCTGACCTACTTTTTGTTTAGCTCTGCATCAGTTAACATACCCAACGTAGCTATGAGGATAAGATGGAAATTGTTAGCAACAACAGTGAGGTAGCGATAAGATCAAGTGAACAATTACTCTAAGAGTCAACTCCAAGTCAGGGAGGTCTGAGGTCATACAGCAGAAATCTGGTGTCAAATGTTCAAGCATGTCACTCCTTCATTCTAGATGTGCAACGCGTCCATCAGCTTATTCGTGAGAATACAACATGATGCTTTATGGCTTTAACATTTGCATGGTGTCTCCCCATGGCTTTCATATTTATATGGTGTCTCCCCATAGCTTACACATTTACATGGTGTCTCCCCATGGCTTTCATATTTATATGGTGTCTCCCCATAGCTTACACATTTACATGGTGTCTCCCCATGGCTTTCATATTTATATGGTGTCTCCCCATTAGCTTACACATTTACATGGTCTGTCCCCATGGCTTTCACATGTAGATGGTGGTTTGTGACCTACGTCTGGAACATACATTTCCGACGGTCACTAACAGCGAGTTAATTTCTCAACTTTGATTCAGAGTTATGCTGACGGATATTCAGTTATTCATTGGAACTCCTGTTGACACACTGTTGCGCGCTGTGCCTAGACACGCAGCTGAGTACTTTCTTTCATTGAGCTGAGACGGGGGTGTTGTCTAAGTCCCTACTATTTCCCGAAATAATGTCAGACGTTAAGTGTAATGGTATATGTTGTGATGATCATCGTTACATTTCCAGAAGATAGCCAAAGAGATACTGAAACATGTAATATGAGAGAACAGAATCTACACAATGACACCTTCTTCTTCTCTTCCTCCTTCGTCCTCTCAGCTAATAACATGACATTAGCCATAAACAAGAGAACATTAACAACTAGCTCTTCATCCAGCAAAATTTTCCGCAAAATTATATATTTCAGGCATTATCTACTTATTATTATAGGATGCTCAGTTTTAATATTAGCTAACATTCTAAAGGTTTTGAAGAAAGATTAAACTACTTAAAAATGTTTTCACTTTTTAGCAGCCTACAGCTAACGTTAAAAACAATAATTGTCACTTTTATTGCAGCAAAGATAAGATATGTAGATAAGGCCAGGACAAGTCAGCATGAGCTAATCATTGACACGCTGATGGCAACATCTTCACACGGTCACACGTCAGAAATGACACCTTATCAGTTTCCGTTCATCTGAACAAGCTGGAGCAGAAGCGAACACAACATGGCACGTACAATTATTTGTAACCGGAGCTTCGTTTTATTTTTCACACATGGTTGGGGGTTGTCTAAACCAGGAGTTCTCTATGTGTTTTGGCCATCGTCCAATTCTGATCTCCAAGAAAAAAAAGAGCATGCATTGACAAAGTGCCGTTGTTACCAGGCAATGGTGGAGTAGACTCAACACTGAAGAAGACTCATCACTCATCATTGAAGAAACCTCAATACTTAGCAATGGAAAGACTCTATACTCAACAATGAAGAAGACTAAACACTGAACATTCTACAATGAAAAGACCCAAAACTTAACAGTGAAGACAACGCAAAACTCAACAGTGGAAAGACCTCAAACGAGTCAAAGTATAACAAAGCGACAGGTAACAAATATGGGCATGAGCAGACACAGAGCTAACAATCAACCAGATTCGCATTTTCAATAAGAATAAAGAGAGCTAGAAGGACCCGATATCGAGGCAAACTATAACAGATCGATACATCTATACTTGAAAATAATCATGGCAACTGATCAGCAAAGACTAGACTAGAGTGATCCGTGACAGCTCTCCAGGTCGATGGTAGCTGAAAAGCTTTGCAGAAAGCTACATGTTCTACATCAATGTAACCGTGCGGGTACGCACCTCATATTGCAGAAAACATATGCTAGTTATTTGGTTGTTTCGGGATTTGAAATTTAAATATTTAGCACAACCCACTACTGGCAACGCTGATCGTATTCTGGTATGAACCTAAGGCCTATCCACGTCAATATGCAATTCCATATTGACGTGGATAGGCCTTAGGTTCATACCAGAATACGATCAGCGTTGGTTGTGCTCAATATTTAAATATGCTAGTTAGTTAGTCACTTAGATAGTTAGTTAGTTAGTTAGTTAGTTAGTTAGTTAGTTAGTAGGTTAGTAGTTAGTTGGTTTGTTGGTTAATATATCATGCTCATTGCACCCCGAACTATTAGTCCATAAGTGCTCAGACCCCTCCTCAGTGTCTCAAACAACGTGTAATGCCTGATGACACCCCTTCAGTGTTAGTTGACTATACGCCTTTGGCTGCCAGCATGGCGCTTGTGTCTAGCTACGTCTCGCTTGAGTTGGTGTTGTTCTTGACACCTGATCAACATTGCAGAGTCACATCCATTCTCTTCATGTGCTCATCCTGTATCCTTGAGGGCGTTCAAAATGTCTGCGGAAAATATGCTTCAACAGTGCACTATAACTGGATGAAAACAAAAATCTTTAGAAGACAGTGTTGTTCATTTGGGAAACAACTCTGCAGATTCTATGGGAAGAAAAAGAAGGAGAAACAGAAGAAGCCCTACTGTGGCAAGAAGCCCTGTCATAGCCATTCTATAGAAAATGCATGGCAAGCACGCGTATTACTATCCTTCTGCGGAAATGTGTTAGATATTATCATGCGAACATGTAGATAGGAGAGATTACAACTGACAGCACATAACTTTAAGTAAAGAACAGGACACTTTTAAGCACGCTGAAGGGGATCCACAACGGGAAACTGAATACTTAATAGACTGTCATGGTGTTTTAGTTTCTTGGAATTGGTCGCATTTCGTGGAAGCAGAAAGAAACACAAGAACGAGAGATCCTGAAAGGGCTCAGAACGTCAAGAGATCTGATAGATACATAGCGTCCGTATCACACGTGCTAGACAAGTTGAAAAGCAAGACACTGCACATATGAAATATTTGGAGTCCCCAAGTTAAGAACCACTCATTTTATGTCATCCTGCTTTCATTGATTTTATTTGATTCCATTGTGTGATGTATTTATGTAGTCTCTATAGAGTCATCGCTGTTGTCTGTCCGTTGTTGTGATTTCTTGTTGCTATTTCCTGATAAAGAACTGTGACCACAACGTTCTATGTTTATTTAAAGTGTACTTTCTACAAGCTAGCTGCATATCCTTTGCAGGACGTCACAGTCAACCCCAGCATTTTTTGGCTGTTCGTGATTTCTTGGCAAGTTTACGTTCAGTAGTTTGCCATTGCTTTCTGAACGACCGGCACACATACCATTTTAAGAAAAATACCAACGCGAGGCGGTCTGCTGCCAAATTTCACGCAGCTGTGTTTATAACGCGGGTACGCGGGATCAAGAACTGCGTCCGTAAATTCTTCGCCACGGAGCGACTAAAGCTCCCCCAAACTTCATGTTTGTCAATTGTTGCACTACAAAAATAGAATGGGACCCATCGAGTGAGACCCGACGAGCGGTGAATACCTCTGTTCTAACCTACGCCGTCATCATGACCAACATTATCATGGGCGATCATGCTTCTCCGCATCTAGAATCTCCAACAGATTAGTTTGTGTGACACCTTTTCATGTCATGACAACAACCAGCATTTGTCTGTAAATGAACATCCCAGACCTCAGTGTATGTTTTTGTTTCTCTACTAACTGTCCATGATTCACAGGTATATGTTACACCTGGTTCTATTTAACATGCAAGAATGATTTTTCTGTGACCACCAATCACGAGTCCTGTGATATTTTCTATATAATAAAAACACATCATGGGAAGGTACACCCGTTTGTCCCACAAACTTTTTATACACTGAAATGTTGCTAAATGTCTGCTGATTGTATTGCTACTGTTTGCTGCTTATATATGTTGTTTTTTAGTCGCAGATATTTGCCATCAGTGTTTAATTGTTCTAGTAGTTTGACCATTTCCTCATGTTTTACACCGTCGAGCGCTTTTGTATAGTCTATGAATGATAATTACAGATCTATTTTGTCTTCTATAGTTCTTTTTAATAGCATCTTAAACATGTGTACGGCATTGTTTGTGCCCCTTTCTTCCAAGAAAACTGCACCCGAGAACCGAACAAGCAGGTCGGAATCGAACCCACAACCTTCGAAGCTCAAGACAGACGGCGTAAACATTTCGCGATGGAGACTCCAGAGATCATTACCTATTATAGATGCCACTTAGAAACTGGGTTATTGGTTAGATTCCAAAATCATCCAAGGCTTCAATGTTCTTCAACGTAACGTTATCTGGTGCGATTGTCCTTTCTGCATGCCATGTAGTACATCCCCGATGTCAGCAGCCAGTAGTTGTGGATCGATACTACTGTTTTGAATACTTGCCTTCAGTCTGTTATCACCGTGTCTATTCCACAGACGATATGATAGACCCGGTAACGTAACCCGGAACACGGGCAGTCTACCATCCACGTCCCTATACTGCCTTGTCAGCAAATCAATCCCAGGACTCAGCTACCGCACACCTGCACAAACACTGGCCAAGCGTTCCAACATGCGCTTAGTGGAAGCCATTTCTGGTTTATATAGCAATACATAATCAGAGGTACGACACAGTAACTAGACTCCGAGCTACACTCAGTAATAGAACTCAGTAACCAGACTCAGTACCTAGACAAAGTAATAAGTGGCTGGGAAACTGAAGGTAAATGTAGTCCTTTAGCAGACGCTGTGGTGTGAAGTGTGTGACCTTGACGAGGGATTACAACACTTTCTCCGTAATCCCGTTTATCACGCAGTCTCGTAGCGGGGCGAGAGCTGGGTAGGTTCGATCCCCGCTGGTGACTTGCGGGATACTGAGCCGGCCGCTCAGAAAGCAATGGCAACCTACTGAGCGTAATCTTGCCAAGAAATCAACATACAGCTGAAAGATGCTGATGTTGACAGCGATGTCCTGTAAAGGATATGCAAAACATTTAATTTAATGTTCATAAACCAGTAGTTCATTGCTATCCTTGTTATGTACAATAATGAGCTGTGCGTATGTTTATTACATGAATTTATCCGGACACGGGAGCAGGTGTAACACGCTTTCTACACACACGTTTGCACGCCATGTGACCATAGATTTAAACGAACGAAGTTTATATTCAAAAGTTTAATCACTGGGAACGCAGGCCCGTCTGACATTTTGCCCTTCTTGTTTCTCCGCTCTCATACATTATTTCATCCATACATCACTTATGAAGCTATTCTTAGCAACGACAAAAACATAAACAATATATGTATTATAAGCGCATGGAAAATGTGTAATAACCAATAATACGCAAATAATACAATACGCAAATAAGACAAGAGACTAAGCAAGACATTGTATATAATTTTATAAGAAAACGCCGTTGGAACTACATCAGCCATGTACTCAGAATGGACGAGACAAGACTCCCCAACCAAGCCCTCTTACGGTCACCAGTAGGGAAAAGAAAACGGGGAAGACCAAGAGACACCCTGCGTAGAACCATCATCAGAGAAGGCTCATTCAACGGCCAAGTGAACATCACGGATCTACAACAGGTAGCAGCCAACCGCCAGACATAAGGTAGATAAAGTGGGAGATTAAACAGAAAAATACAGATAATAAACTCTTCCCATCAATACTTGTACCGCTAATTGTTAGTTGGTTTAAAAAAAAAAAAAAAAATTGAATGTTAGTTTGTACCTTTGTTGTCCATGTTCTATGTACCTAAATTCCCTTTTTTTTCGGACATCCACTTTTTTCCATTATGGTGGATGTCTGGGGTGCCCTGAGATGGGCGGTTGGCTGCGGCGTGACCTGGGCAGGGTTGTGTGGTTTGGCCCCTACCCGGAGGAGCAGGAAGGAGGGTGACGAGACGAGCAATCCCTCTTGACAAGGACACCATAAAGGACGGGGACGGAGAGTCCAGGGCAATGACCAGTACCGGTATGCTGGGTTTACACGTGGGATGATCAACGGGAACAGATTGAAAACAGCAGGGACATCGGTTGCCGGACAACCAGACCCCTCACCCAACGTCACAGACATTGTCTGCGCACAACATAAGTCAGATTGTACTGGCACATAAATATAGTAATAATTGTCTGCACAACATAAGTCAGATTTTACTGGCAAATAAATATAGTAATAATCTACGCACCATGAACCACCGCTATTATAACCGATGCCGCACGGGCTGGTTGAAACAAGGTGGAAAGTTTTTTTTTTTTTCCAAATTGGACGGACGGACGGACGGCCAGACATGGAGAGCCATGACTTCTGCCCTATGCGCCGCCTTAGGCTCAAGAGGAAGGACTAACTAACTAACTAACTAACTAACTAACTAACTAACTATGTGACAATACGGTTCAAGTGTTCTCAAAATGCCGTCGCACTTTACAAAATTATTTAAGAAGATATGACAGGTGAAAACAATGCTCGCGTTATTAGTCCAACCGACCCTCCTTTCTGGAAATATGGTATCTTAGGAAAATGCAAAGAATACCATGGACAAACAGAAAAATCAATCGACAAGCCCTACAAGAAGGAAATGAAAACCGTAAACTGATTAGAGAAATTAGACGTAGACAGTCAACATTTTTTGGGGCAAGTTATCAGAAACAATAAACTAGAGAGCTCCAACTGGAAAGATTAAGGGGACAAGACAAAGGGGAAGGCAGAGAAGTAAATCTTGGCCACGTGGCAAGGTCGAGATAAGAGTGCGGGGCTGACCCACGACTCTGGTGATCGTTTGAGATGGCGGAACATGACCGCCAAAGCTTATCGGTATGGCACATGATGAAGGTGATTTTGCAATTGAAATATTGACAAAGGTTCTAAATGACTTCTACACTAGTCGGTACATTCCTAATGACCTATTAAAATCCATCTTAATAGCTGTGCCAAAGAAACCAAGCGCTTTAGAATGCGAAGAGCATCGCAGAATAAGTCTTATGAGGCACATAACAAAGCTGTTACTCAGAATAATTATTAGAAATTATGAAACATGATTAAACCAGATATGAGTGTTGAACTGAGTGGATATGTAGAAAGAAAGGGCGCAAACAATGTTATATATATATATCATTGGCACCTTGGCACCTTGCCGTCTTGACAGACGATAGTTTGTGCTTTAAAAAGGCATAATAACTTTTAACTATGGCGGTAGCGAGTGTGACTGATAAGGCCAATTTGCGCTGTAAATGTCCGTTCACAGTGGGTGTATGTGAACACGTGGTCATTTCCACCATCATGCACCATCTTACGTCTCAAACGCTTGGTGTGTGACTTTTCTGCAATAATTTTCTCCTTTGACTTTATTCCATTTCTGATATTTGCCCTCCATGCAACACGTTCAGCGGCGACTTGCTCCCAATGTGCATTATCAATGCCTGTATCAATCATGTCCCGCTTACACACATCTTTGTATCGTAGTAGAGGCCGACCCTGAGATCTCTTACCCATCTGTAATTCACCAAAAAAGATATCCTTTGGTATTCTACCATCATCCATCCTCCTAAGATGTCCTATCCATCTAAGTCTACGAAGACTGAGCATGGAATAAACTGTCACACAACCTGATCTTTCCAATACTTCAGTATTTGTGATTTTGTCTTGCCACTTAATACCAAGAATTCTTCGCAGACACCGCATATGAAAGCTGTTTAAATTGTTCTCTTGGTGTGAGTAAGTTGTCCAGGTTTCACTGCCATAGAGAAGAGTACTAAGGACACCGGCTTGATAGACAAGGACTTTTGTTTTGGCAGTAAGCTTCCTGTTCTCCCAGACTCTTTTTCTTAACCTGTTCATTGTTGTTGCTGCCTTACCAATCCGGATGTTGATTTCCTGATCTAGGGATAATTTGCTATTTACCACTGATCCTAGATATGTAAAATGGTCTACTATCTCTAGTTCAGCGTCGTCAATAAAGATTGATGGTACCCCATGTGCACCTTGTGACATAATCTGTGTCTTCTTTTTGCTAATTGTTAAACCAAATTCAGAACAAGCATTGGAGAATGCAGATAGTAGACATTGCAATTCTTCCTCAGAGTGGGTCGTAACTGCAGCATCATCTGCAAAAAGCAACTCTCTGATCAGTACCCTCCTAATTTTGGTCTTAGCCTTCAATCTCTGAGCATTGTAGAGGCCGCCATCTGAGCGTGAGTGAATGTATATACCACCATCCTGATCACGAAATGCATATTTCAGTAGAAGTGAAAAGTATATTCCAAAGAGGGTGGGAGCTAGTACACAACCTTGCTTAACTCCACTCTTGATTTCAAATTCTTCAGAAGTTGCACCATCAAACTTGATTATACCCTTCATGCCTGTGTGGAACGATTCCACAATGGACAGAAGAGTTGGTGGGCAGCCAATCTTCTTTAGTGCCTTGAACAGACCCTCACGACTGACCAAATCAAATGCCTTTGTGAGGTCGATGAAGGCAATAAACAGTGGTTGATTCTGTTCACGGCATTTTTCTTGCATTTGTCGCAATGAGAATATCATATCAGTGGTAGACCGGTTCTGTCGAAAGCCACACTGTGATTCGGGGTAGACTTGATCTCCTAGGACTTGAAGTCTGCGCAGAACAATTCGGGCAAATACTTTTCCAACAATACACAGAAGTGAGATACCCCTATAGTTGTTGCAGTCGCTCCGATCGCCCTTGTTCTTGTACAGTGTTATGATGCTTGAATCTTTGAAATCCTGTGGGACTTGTCCTTCACGCCAGCATAGCTCTATTAGCTGGTGGATCTGTATAGTGAGTGTGTCTTGCCCACTCCTGATAACCTCTATTGGAATCCCATCCTTACCTGGAGCCTTCCCAGATGCAAGTTCATTTATAGCACACTTAACTTCTGTTATGGTGGGAAGTGTGTCCAGGTGGTCAAGAGTTGGTAGAGCCTCTATGGCGTTGAGGGCATTATCCGCTAGTTTGGTCTCACTTGAGTAAAGCTCCAAATAGTGCTCTACCCATCTGTCCATCTGCTGTTTCTTATCAGTGATGACTTCTCCAGTCAAGGTTTTCAATGGTGCACTTCTTTTGATCACTGGACCACAGGCTTTCTTTATTCCTTCATACATGCTTCTTATGTCTCCCTTATCACTTGCGATTTGAATGGACTCACATAACTTGATCCAATAATCATTTGCACACTGCCTGGCAGCCTTTTGCACATCCTTCCTAGCTTGCCTTAGCTCACTCAGAGTGTTACGCGTTGGTCTTTCCTTGTTTCTTAAGAGAGCTTTCTTCTTCTTATCAATCAAGGGCTGCAGAGTCTCGCTGTTGGCCGCAAACCAGTCCTGCCTCTTATGATCCACAGTGCCGTAAACCCTTACGGCAGTTTTACAAAGAGTTTCCTTAATTTGACCCCACTTTTCATTTACTGTACAATTTTCTGGTGTATCAGTGAAAGCGTCTTCAAGTTGCTGTTGAAACTGAAAGCACTTTTCAGGATCATGAGTGTTAATAATATTAATCCTGGGGCTAGATTTGTGTTTAGCTGTGTAGATTCTCTTTGGTCTCAGTCTAACCCTTGCAACAAGCAAAGAATGATCCGTATCACAGTCAGCACTGTGGTAACTACGAGTCAATGATATATGGTTCAGATGTTGTCTCCGTGTGATGATGAAGTCCAGCTGGTGCCAATGGCCGGATCTTGGATGTTTCCATGTGACCTTATGCATCTCTTTTGTTTTAAAAAAAGAGTTTGTAATACATAGGTCATTACTGGTGCAATGCTCCAGCAGCCTTTGCCCATTTTCATTCATGCGACCGATGTTGTATTTTCCAAGGCACACTGGCCATGAACTCGAGTCCTTGCCCACACGAGCATTGAAATCACCGAGCATATAAATGTAGTCGGATTTTGGAACTGCCTTGATCTGCCTTATATATATATATATATATATATATATATATATACGCACACACATTCTAAAAAAGTCGCTTAAATGTCGACATATTGCACCGGGTTTTTATCCCATATGGCTCAGTCTCTTTCCGCAGCGCGGAAAGCGTCGCACAAAGTACGAACTCCGTAGCTCCAGCGACGACCCCCAGAAGTCTTCGAAAAAATGAACTCGTGAACCGAAGGAAGCCGCCGGGAATTGAACCCACAACCTTCGGAGCCCGAGTCAGACGGCTTGACTACTTCGCCACGGATATATAGTCTATGGACACTATTAGAAAGAATCATAGAAGCCAACAGAGATCTGTACTTATGCTTCATAGACTAAGCAAAAGCATTTGACAATGTTAAACATAAAGAAATAATCAAACTACTAAAGCAACTAAACATTGACGACAAAGATATGCGAATTATAAAGGCCACATAGTGGCAGCAATTTCAGTGTATAAAGCAAGATGTCAGACAAGGTTGTGTAATGTCTCCTGGTTTGTTCTCATTGTACAGTGAACATATAATCAGATCTAAAGAAAGTATGCCAAGCATGCTGATTGGTGGACATAAAGTTGTACTGATGGCAACGTCTTAATAGCAACAAATCAGAAGGATCTACAGGAATTGATAGATACAGTGGTTGTAGACAGTGGAAAATTGAGACTTAGTTTGAATAAAAGAAAACCAAAAGTCATGGCGATATCTAAGAAACAGATTGCGCTAAATGTTCAATTACAGTAAATGACGTTATTTTGGGGCAAGTGTAGAAATTCAGACATCTTGGCACACAGGTTAATATCGGATGGAATATGCATCACAGAGATAAAGAACAGAATAGGACAAGCAAACATTGCATTCTGTCAAATGAAGAACATATTATGCAACAGGTCATAGTCACTGGAAGTTAGAAAAAGAGTTCTTGCATGTTAAATATAACCAGTTATTCGGCTGCCAATCCTGGACAATTAGTAAACAGGCGAACGCATACCTAGAAGTCTTGGAGATGTGGTTTTATAGAAGAATGCTGAAAATCCCTTCCACAGCCACAATTAGCAATCTGGTCATTTGAGGGAGACTAAGTCACAAAGGCAACTTATCAAAAACACCAGAAAGAAGCAGTTATTATTTTTGGCTACTTTATGAGACGACAAATACTGGAACATGTTGTGAAAGTCGGAAATATTGGTAGAAAGAGAGATAGAGGAAGACAGCGTGAGAAAGTTATTGATAGTCATATGTCATGGCACGAAAGCGAGTCAACACAAGAATTGATCCATACTGCCCGAGATTGCAATATGTGGAGAATCGTGATTGCTAGTATTGGTTTGTAAATATGCTTTCCTAGTGGGTTTTTTTTTAGATATTGATGGTAATAAGGAATCTGTAACCTACTCTTTTTCACAACTGATGGTCTCTAGATCACACACCTGACGTATAGATATTTCTGTCTCTGCCGTCCAGGACCTACTTCGTCTTAGCCTATGACCTTTGAATATATCCATGGCTTCATGCAGGGTGTGATCCATAGCTGCAGCAACTCTCAGGTACCATTTGGCCTGAAGGACCATATGCTTATCCGCCATAGTTGGTAGCGCGAGGATATGCCTCATGCATGCAATTGATGTGTCCTTTGTGCACCCTAGGATCACCCGCATGGCTGCATTCTGTATGCGCTCCAGCCTTTCAAGCTGGCTCTTTGATACTGTCAGCAGCCCCTTACTCAATGACATGAATTATTAACTGTTGAAAGAGCCTGTAAAGCATCCTCTGCTCTACCCCGATTGCTGCCATCGCCCTCAAATGCGTTAAATCCCTTACCTGTCTTCACTATCAAGTCCTTCACATGATCATTAAAAGAGATATACCTGTCAAAGGTGATCCCCAAGTACTTCAGCTTACTCTCTCTACTAAGAGGGCATCCATTTAACATAATACTTGGGACATTTGCCTTCACGATCTGGTTATCCAGGGAGTACCACACAACCAATGCCGTATCTGGGTTTATAAATTTGCTCATGCTTCCCTGCACCACTCTGCCACCCTGTTTACTGCCGTCTGTAAATCTGCAGTCAAACATTCCCTGTCTGTGCCCTGTCTGTGCCCTGTCTGTACATCAAGATGCTACCAATACCTGGTGTCTCAATAGCGGCGTCTTTGCTGGTGTAGACATTAATAAAGAGCACTGGGGACATGGCAGATTCCCGTGGCAGCCGAGGTGTAATAGTACAGGTGTCAGAAGTCCAGGAACCGACGCGCAGTGCAATTTTACGCTCATAGAGGACTGCCCCAACCCATTTGACAAGTCAATGAAAGACCTCCATGTCCAACAGAGTGTATATCATTTGATCATACCTAACCCTGTTATACGTATCCTCCAGGTCAAGAGCTACCGCCACTGTCTCTTGTTTATCCTTAAAGCCCTCATAGACATCATTTGCAAAAGTTGCCCCATTGGCCCAGGTGTCCTTCCCAGGCCGGTAACTCTCGAGCCCTTTGGGACGCAGATTACGACTTTAAAAATGTCGCTGGAGCCTTATGCTGCTATCTTTTGGAGGACTTTGCCAATGTGTTTTGCAGGGTTATGATTCTGTAACCATTTTTCTGTATTCATTATTGTCACACCCTTAAGTTTATGACTGCCACACGCTTATATTCAAGATTGTCACCCTTATGTTCATAATTGTCACACCCTTATGTTCATGACTGTCACACCAATATATTCATGATTGTCACACCAATATGTTCATGACTGTCACTCCAATATGTTCATGATTGTCACACCAATATATCCATGACTGTCACTTCAATATGTTCATGACTGTCACACCAATATATTCATGATTGTCACACCAATATGTTCATGACTGTCACTCCAATATGTTCATGATTGCCACACGAATATGTCCATGACTGTCACACCAATATGTTTTTTGATTGTCACGCCAATATGTTCATGATTATCATACCTTTATGTTCATGATTGTCACACCCTTATGTTCATGATTGTCACACCCGTATGTCCAAGATTATAACACTCTTATGTCCATGATTGTCACACCCTTATGTTAATGATTGCCACACACTTATGTTTATTATTGTCACGTCTTTATGCTCACGATTGTTACAATCTTGTGTTTATTGTCTGTCTAAGCCCCAAGTTTCTGACTTCCTGATACCTATGTTCTTGGACACCTAACCCCCATGTTCTTAATCGCGTAACATTTGTGTCCTAACATGTTGTCAATGTGTCGTACTAAGCCGTAATGTGTACTTGCTGTGATCATCGACATTGAGAAATTCATTGCATCTGTTGTCTTCATACGTGTGTTTACGCTGCACATCCACTAACGCCTCCAATGGTATAGAGAAAGTTATCAGCTGAGTCATGTCTGAAGTCTTCAGGAGAAAACCGCGTACACATGCAAGCACTCTAGAATTGCTGTTTTCATAGCGGCTCTCTCAGGAGAATGTTTTCATCCTTTAACTCAACATGTCACAACAAGCCTTCCTATTCCGCGCCATTGTGACAGTTTACCCATCGACATCACATCTCTAACGCAGCCTCTCTACCCCTGCCTAAAAGCCCCGACTGGCAAACAACACATTTGTTTGTCCTCTCCTCGGCTATTAAATTCAAAAGCAGAACAAAACTATGCACACATCTAATCCGAGTAATGAAATCACGGCCAACGAAAAACAATTTCATTTGAAGGAGATAGTTTTGCAGATGTTGCCGGCTTGAACATCAAACAACTGGTTGCACCACTCGCTGCCTGTTTCAATTACTGAAAAAAGTACTTAACGTAGAACTAATGGCCTAGTGAATGTGTGCGTGGTGAAGATGGTTGTTTGTTGTCTCTCCGTGAAGTGTTACCTTCTGAAGTATCTACGTGAACAGCCCAGCGTCAGCTGTTGCAGTCTAATTAAATCCCAGGTCTTGCAGAGTAAGTACATTTTTTTTTTTTTAGAATTACAGCTGGGAGGATGAGGTCAATAAATTGACGATTGAAGAGAACAGCACACCCCTCTCACAAAATTCCGGAATATGTTGGACAATTATTCACATGACTTTATGATGGTTATTATTTCACTCATCTGAAACAATGGCACCAGCTCCGTGGCGAAGTGGTCAGGCTGTCTGCCTCATGCTGCGAAGGCTGTGGGTTCGATTCCGGGCTACGTCTTTCGGTTCACGAATGTATTTTTCCCGGAGACTCCTGGGGGTCGTCGCTGGAGCTATGGAGTTCGTACGTTGTTCGACGCTATCGGCAGGCCGCCCTGCGGAAAGAGACAGAGCCATATGGGATAAAACCCAGTGCAATGAAGTCGATCCTCTCGACTTTTAAGCTTTTTTAGAAACTATGCCATTTCCTGTTATATGCTGCTTACCAGCAGAAGGAGCATCGGGCAGACAGTCACCACCCCCATGTAAGTTTTCTACTCGACCCACAATATTTTCAAACGTGAACTGCGCTCAGTTTCTTCATATGCTAACCTCCTTGAATCACTCCTGCATCCATACAGAAGAACGGACAAGACAGCACCAGACTTTCAGTAGCTGATGGATGTACTATCTGTGATGTTTCTGTCTGTCGGGATATTTTCTAAATGATTTATAGGCGGTTTAATTATCGTTTTCACAGAACCTAGTTATGTTTTTACTGTTAGTATAATTATGCATTTCCTGTACGTTGGGTTGAGCTGCACTCAGGACATTCCCAGGCGAGCTCCGTCCCCTCGTTCAACAGCCAGCGAAAAGTCAAACTACTAATCGTTCCCACCACTATCTGATTGAAAGTTCTCCTGGTCTTCCCTCTCAGTTTTGAGATTCTTCCAGAACCCCTGCAGATCCACTGCAATGTCATTCTCTCCACATACGGGTTCTCAGTCTGTTCCCCCGCCTTCTCCATCTGGTCCCACAGACGCTGGACCGCCTCTCCCTTGTCCATAGGTAATCTACCAACAAGAGGTGCATACCCTACCAGCCTATCAACACACTCGCACAGCTACGGCAAAAACAATAAAGAAAAAACACCACACAATCCTCACAATCTGTGACCTCTAAAGCGAGGACTGCCATTCTACACGAAACATTCCTTTCTCCACCTTATTAAGCATACTCCTTGAGTCCCTAATGAATGCAATGTGTGTTGCAGTGGTTTTCCCTAACAAATGGAATGCCGGCGTTACTGCTTCCACCTCCATTCTCATACTGGAGAGTGTAGTCTCATATGCCAGACTCTCCATTTTAAGGCATCGTCCATTAGCCTTCGCCATAAAACGCCAAACAATACGTATGTTTCTCACCATGGACCCATCGGTAAAAATAATCATGTATTTCCTGTAAGTACAATCACGTACAATCACATTATCTCCGGTACTGTTCAACGCCTACACAGTGAGAATCACCAGTGAGCAGATCACCGGACCTGGTAGGACATTGTCATATGCCGATGATGTTTTAGTGTATCGTCAGGGTAAAGATAGAGATCAGGTTGCTGTGGAACTACAAACCGAACTCAATCGCATAAGTACTTGGTGTGATGAAGCTGGGGCAATGGTCAACCCAACAAAGGCAACAATGACTTGGTTCTCGTTGAATAATCATATTGTCAACACTCCAACACCAACTGTAAAGCTGTGTTCAGAGACGGTGGAAAGAACGCAGGCAATGAATTACCTGGGAATACGGTTTGATCGAAGCCTTGCTTATAATGAGCACACAGACCAGGTGATAACAAAGGCCAAGCGGGGTTTAGCTGCGATGAGGGTGATGGCGGCAGCAAACTGTGAGCAGCGCCATCTATGTCTTCTGTACGAGGGGCTGGTAATGTCTGTTTTTGAGTACGCGATGGCAATCCTGACTCTCAGCCGTAAGCAGATTGAAAGGATGGAAAGGATAAAGAATGAAGCTATGCGCATTATTCTTGGATGTACAAGAGATACAGCATGCAGGGCGATGCGCTACCTTCTTGATTTTCCAACCATTGAAGACAGAATACAAGTTTACAGAGCACGCACTTACCTCAGAGTTAACGCAAACACACAACATCCACTGCACAGTGAAATTATGAAGGTGAAGGGCAGCAGCTTAAAAAGAGGACGGTCGTGGATGAGTCAAGCCGAAGACATTCTTCAACAGGTGTGTTCACTTGAGGACTTAGAGTCTGGCGAGGAGTGGTTATAAGTGCCAACATATTTCTGCACATCCTTTTCAGTTTGCATCAAATTAGATAGAAAATGCAGACAAGAAAATCCGGCTGCTGTGGAGGCTGAAGTACAAGTGTTGATTTTCGGGAATTCGCTAGACGGTGATGCTGTCATCTACACAGATGGGTCGGTCGTCCGACATGTGAGAAGGTCATGGGCCTTTACGACTCGGGCCGGAGGGAGAATTGTGAAGGATCACTCTGGTGCTTTTGTTGAGACCACAAGTAGCCTGACTATGGAAGTCATGGCAGTAAGTAAAGCAATAGCATGGCTCGAGACACAGACATTCACTAGGGCATGTTTCCTTAACGACTCAATGAGCATGCTCAAGAGGGTAGAGGTGGGGTGGATCCGAAGAGAATGGTTGCTGTCTCTGGAGCGGTCTTGGCTGGCAAAGATTAGTTTCATCTTCGTGCCAGGGCATGCGGGAGTACAAGGAAATGAGCGGGCTGACAAACTCGCAGGTAAGGCTACTGTGGAGGGCGGACGCGCCATGGACCAGGCTGACATTCTGAATGCTCTACGAGAAGTAAGACTTTTGCGAGAACCAAGTGATGACTGGGAATCTACAACCATGGCCCGACTGCGAGAACAGCAAATTAAAAGAGGGGTGGCCAAACAAGAACACTACGCAGGAAGCCAAAGAAGATTGATAGCCAACACAGAACTGGTGTCGATAGCCGCTACACGCTGCGGGATTTGCTGAGGAGGGGATCCGAGCACTTATGGACTGAATGGTTCGATGTGCAATGAGGATGATCTGTCGACTAACTAACTAACTAACTAACTAACTAACTAACTAACTAACTAACTAACTAGCTAACTAGCTAACTAACTAACTAACTAACCAACCAACCAACTAACCAACCAACCAACCAACCAACCAACCAACTAACTAACTAACTAACTAACTAACTAACTAACTAACGACCTAACTAACTAACTAACTAACTAACTAACGAACTAACTAACTAACAATCACGTCTTTTCTGTAAATACAATCATGTATTTCCTATAAGTATAATCATGTATGTCCTGTAAGAACAATCGTGTATTTCCTGTAAGTACAATCATGAATTTTATTTTGTATAATCATGTATTTCCATTAAGTACAATCAAGTATTTCCTGTAAGTAGAATCATTATTTCCTGTACAATCATGTATGTCTTGTAAGTAAAATCAAGTGTGTCCTGTAAGTACAATCATGTATTTCCTGTAAGTGTAATCATGCATTCCCTGTTAGTACAATAATGTATGTCCTGTAAGTACAGTCATGTATTTCCTGTAACTACAACCATGTATTTCCTATAAGTGCAATCATATATTTCATGTAAGTACAATCATGTATTTCCTGCAATTGCAATCATACATTTCCCGTGAATAAAACAATGTATTTCCTGTAACTACAATCATGTATTTCCTATAACTACAATCATGTATTTCCTGTAAATGCAATCATGCATTTCCTGTAAGTGCAATCATGTATTTCCTGTAAGTGCAATCATGTGTTTCCTGTAAGTACAATCATGTATTTCCTTTAAGTACAATCATGTAATTCATGTAAGTACAATCATGTATTTTCTGTAAGAACAATCATGTATCTCTTGTAAGTACAATCATCTATTTCCTGTATGTACAATCATATATTTCCTGTAAGAACAACCATGTATTTCCTGTAAGAACAACCATGTATTTCCTGTAAGAACAACCATGTATTTCCTGTAAGAAAAACCATGTATTTCCTGTAAGAACGATCATGTATCTCCTGTAAGAACAATCATATATTTCCTGTAAGTACAATCATGTATTTCCTGTAAGAACAACCATGTATTTCCTGTAAGAAAAACCATGTATTTCCTGTAAGAACAATCATGTATCTCATGTAAGTACAATCATATATTTCCTGTAAGTACAATCATGTAGCACAATGGCTAGACGCTTGCCTGCCTGTCAGGTGCTCAAGGATTCCAATCAGCATCGATGAGGGTTTTAACAATACACGTGTGCTCCCAGGTCGATCCAGATTCATGTGATAACCAGGAAATCGCTCGTGAAGTGAAGGTGTCTGCTGTGATGTCATTGTATTCGAGTGTCGGTTGGTCCATACAAATATGGGGCAAGAACCGTATGCCCAATAAGCCTCAGGCTGCCTAAAAGGGTCGTTGGCTGACTTGACTTTAAGGTTAAGGTGTGCATTTACCTGTTTCTTCAGACCACATCTACATCTGCTGTAGCGTCTACAGCTGCTACCATAAAACATCTGCTACGTCATCTGTCTGCTACATTATTTACATATACAACATCTACATCTGCTACCACATCTACACCATCACATACATCTACAACATCTACATCTGCTATCACATCTACATCTGCTATCACATCTACATCTGCTATCACATCTACATCTGCTACAACATCTACATCTGCTATCACATCTACAACATCTACATCTGCTACAACATCTACATCTGCTATCACATCTACATCGGCTACAACATCTACATCTGCTATCACATCTACATCTGCTACAACATCTACGTCTGCTATCACATCTACAACATCTACATCTGCTATCACATCTACATCTGCTACAACATCTACGTCTGCTATCACATCTACAACATCTACATCTGCTATCACATCTACATCTGCTACAACATCTACATCTGCTATCACATCTACAACATCTACATCTGCTACAACATCTACATCTGCTATCACATCTACATCTGCTACAACATCTACATCTGCTACAACATCTACATCTGCTATCACATCTACAACATCTACATCTGCTATCACATCTACATCTGCTACAACATCTACGTCTGCTATCACATCTACAACATCTACATCTGCTATCACATCTACATCTTCTACAACATCTACGTCTGCTATCACATCTACAACATCTACATCTGCTACAACATCCACATCTGCTATCACATCTACATCTGCTACAACATCTACATCTGCTACAACATCTACATCTGCTATCACATCTACAACATCTACATCTGCCACCACATCTGCTACCACATCTGTCACCATATCTGCGACATCTAAATCTGCTACCACATCTGCTATGTCATCTGTGTCTGCTGCTACATCTGCTATCACATCTACAACATCTACATCTGCTGTCACATCTACATCTACTGTCACATCTACATCTGCTGTCACATCTACATCTGCTATCACATCTACAACATCTACATCTGCCACCACATCTGCTACCACATCTGTCACCTTATCTGCGACATCTAAATCTGCTACCACATCTGCTACCACATCTGCTACCACATCTGCTACCACATCTGCAACATCTACATCTGCTACCACATCTGCTACCACATCTGCTACCACATCTGCTATCACATCTGCAACATCTAAATCTGCTACCACATCTGCTACCACATCTGCTATCACATCTGCAACATCTACATCTGCTACCACATCTGCTACCACATCTGCTACCACATCTGCTATCACATCTGCAACATCTACATCTGCTACCACATCTGCTACCACATCTGCTATCACATCTACAACATCTACATCTGCTGTCACATCTAAATCTGCTGTCACATCTACATCTGCTGTCACATCTACATCTGCTGTCACATCTACATCTGCTGTCACATCTACAACATCTACATCTGCTGTCACATCTACATCTGCTGTCACATCTACATCTGCTATCACATCTACAACATCTACATCTGCTGTCACATCTACATCTGCTGTCACATCTACAACATCTACATCTGCTGTCACATCTACATCTGCTGTCACATCTGCAACATCTACATCTGCTGTCACATCTACATCTGCTGTCACATCTACACCTGCTGTCACATCTACAACATCTGCATCTGCTGTCACATCTACATCTGCTGTCACATCTACAACATCTACATTTGCTGTCACATCTACATCTGCTATCACATCTACAACATCTACATCTGCTGTCACATCTACATCTTCTGTCACATCTACATCTGCTGTCACATCTACATCTGCTGTCACATCTACATCTGCTGTCACATCTACATCTGCTATCACATCTGCAACATCTACATCTGCTACCACATCTGATACCGCATCTGCTACGACATCTGCAACATCTACATCTGCTATCACATCTACATCTGCTATCACATCTACATCTGCTACAACATCTACGTCTGCTATCACATCTACAACATCTACATCTGCTACAACATCTACATCTGCTATCACATCTACATCTGCTACAACATCTACGTCTGCTATCACATCTACAACATCTACATCTGCTATCACATCTACATCTGCTACAACATCTACGTCTGCTATCACATCTACAACATCTACATCTGCTATCACATCTACATCTGCTACAACATCTACATCTGCTATCACATCTACAACATCTACACCTGCTACAACATCTACATCTGCTATCACATCTACATCTGCTACAACATCTACATCTGCTACAACATCTACATCTGCTATCACATCTACAACATCTACATCTGCTACCACATCTGTCACCATATCTGCGACATCTAAATCTGCTACCACATCTGCTATGTCATCTGTGTCTGCTGCTACATCTGCTATCACATCTACAACATCTACATCTGCTGTCACATCTACATCTACTGTCACATCTACATCTGCTGTCACATCTACATCTGCTATCACATCTACAACATCTACATCTGCCACCACATCTGCTACCACATCTGTCACCTTATCTGCGACATCTAAATCTGCTACCACATCTGCTACCACATCTGCTACCACATCTGCTATCACATCTGCAACATCTAAATCTGCTACCACATCTGCTACCACATCTGCTACCACATCTGCTACCACATCTGCTACCACATCTGCTATCACATCTGCAACATCTACATCTGCTACCACATCTGCTATCACATCTACAACATCTACGTCTGCTGTCACATCTACATCTGCTGTCACATCTACATCTGCTGTCACATCTACATCTGCTGTCACATCTACATCTGCTGTCACATCTACATCTGCTGTCACATCTACAACATCTACATCTGCTGTCGCATCTACATCTGCTGTCACATCTACATCTACTATCACATCTACAACATATACATCTGCTGTCACATCTACATCTGCTGTCACATCTACAACATCTACATCTGCTGTCACATCTACATCTGCTGTCACATCTACAACATCTACATCTGCTGTCACATCTACATCTGCTGTCACATCTACATCTGCTGTCACATCTACAACATCTACATCTGCTGTCACATCTACATCTGCTGTCACATCTACAACATCTACATCTGCTGTCACATCTACATCTGCTGTCACATCTACATCTGCTATCACATCTACAACATCTACATCTGCTGTCACATCTACATCTGCTGTCACATCTACACTTGCTGTCACATCTACATCTGCTGTCACATCTGCAACATCTACATCTGCTGTCACATCTACATCTGCTGTCACATCTACAACATCTACATCTGCTGTCACATCTACATCTGCTGTCACATCTACATCTGCTGTCACATCTACAACATCTACATCTGCTGTCACATCTACATCTGCTGTCACATCTACAACATCTACATCTGCTGTCACATCTACATCTGCTGTCACATCTACAACATCTACATCTGCTGTCACATCTACAACATCTACATCTGCTGTCACATCTACAGCATCTACATCTGCTGTCACATCTACAACATCTACATCTGCTGTCACATCTACAACATCTACATCTGCTGTCACATCTACAACATCTACATCTGCTGTCACATCTACAACATCTACATCTGCTGTCACATCTACAACATCTACATCTGCTGTCACATCTACAACATCTACATCTGCTGTCACATCTACATCTGCTACCACATCTGATACCGCATCTGCTACGACATCTGCAACATCTACATCTGCTGTCACATCTACATCTGCTGTCACATCTACATCTGCTGTCACATCTACATCTGCTACCACATCTGCAACATCTACATCTGCTGTCACATCTACATCTGCTGTCACATCTACAACATCTACATCTGCTGTCACATCTACATCTGCTGTCACATCTGCAACATCTACATCTGCTGTCACATCTACATCTGCTGTCACATCTACAACATCTACATCTGCTGTCACATCTACATCTGCTGTCACATCTACATCTGCTGTCACATCTGCAACATCTACATCTGCTGTCACATCTACATCTGCTGTCACATCTACAACATCTACATCTGCTGTCACATCTACATCTGCTGTCACATCTACAACATCTACATCTGCTGTCACATCTACAACATCTACATCTGCTGTCACATCTACAACATCTACATCTGCTGTCACATCTACAACATCTACATCTGCTGTCACATCTACAACATCTACATCTGCTGTCACATCTACAACATCTACATCTGCTGTCACATCTACAACATCTACATCTGCTGTCACATCTACAACATCTACATCTGCTGTCACATCTACAACATCTACATCTGCTGTCACATCTACAACATCTACATCTGCTGTCACATCTACAACATCTACATCTGCTGTCACATCTACAACATCTACATCTGCTGTCACATCTACATCTGCTACCACATCTGATACCGCATCTGCTACGACATCTACAACATCTACATCTGCTTTCACATCTACAACATCTACATCTGCTGTCACATCTACAACATCTACATCTGCTGTCACATCTACATCTGCTACCACATCTGATACCACATCTGCTACCACATCTGCAACATCTACATCTGCTGCCACAGCTGCAACATTTACATTTGCTTCTACATCTGTAACATCTACATCTGCTGCCACATCTGCTACCACACATGCTACCACATCTGCTACCGCATCTGCTACCACATCTGCAACATCTTCATCTGCTGCCACATCTGCTGTCACATCTACATCTGCTACCACATCTGCAACATCTACATCTGCTACCACATCTGCAACATCTACATCTGCTACCACATCTGCAACATCTACATCTGCTACCACATCTGCAACATCTACATCTGCTACCACATCTGCAACATCTACATCTGCTACCACATCTGCAACATCTACATCTGCTGCCACATCTGCAACATCTTCATCTGCTGCCATATCTACAACATCTACACATGCCACATCATCTACACCCGTGATTGCCAAAAGTGTAAGACTGACACCTTTCAGTGAAGAAAGCATCCCTGCCCATGTATTGAGGCCTACCGTATACATTATGTCAGCCCCGTATATTTATAGACCGGACGGCACTCGATGAGTGATGCGGTCAAGGTCACGCGGCCGCCTGTACTTCTTATAACAGTTCCCAACACCCGTCTTAGACCGCACCGACCTGGTTCCCCAGGTTCATGTTGACAACTGCTCGCCCCGATGGAGATTCGAACACAGGACCACCAGACCAAAAGCGTAGCGTGCTAGCCACTGCGCTTCTGCGGCTGCTTGAAACGTGTACTTAGTGCGAAATAACTGTACGTGGTACACGGTAACACACCAATGGGCTTTTGATGTGGGAAGCTGGAAATTGGTAAAATAAAACAGTCCATGTTTTATAAACATCGGGCATTTTTTGCAGATGCGTATTTATGACCAGCAAATCATCGGTTAAAAAAAACAAAAAAACAATAAGCTAATTACTTGCTGCTACCGTTTAGTCTTGCACACCTGTTCAACGATTCATCTTGGCGCACCTGCCTGTCGAACGTTAGCATCCAATTTCAAACTTCAGAAGGCAAAGAAACATTCATGCGCGGGGGCCCTTCATCCTGGATTAAGAGCATTTAGGTACAAGCGCACTGAGTGCTCCCAAAGAACATATGACAAAAATGAAAATATAAAACTGATCATGTATATTTTGATATACATTTTCTCACACTGAAGGACCTTAGTTCCTTCAACTATCATCATCTTCATCATCGTCATCGTAATCATGTGCCATGACCATAACCGTGGGTGTTCATGTTTCACCATCTCACACGATCACCAGAGTCGTGGACCAGCTCTGTGTTCTTGTCTCGACCATGCCACGTGGCGAAGCCATTCTTATATTTACTTCTCTGCCTTCCCCTTGCTCTTTCCCCCTCAATCTTGCCAGTTGTTACCAAGTTCTCTAATGTATTTCTTCGTATGTGTCAAACAAGTTTGACTGTCTACGTCTAATTGCTCTAATCAGTTAACGGATTTTATTTGCTTTTTGTGGGACTTGCTCGTTTGTTTTTCTGTGTATCCATTGTATTCGTAACATTTTCCTAATAAATCACATTTTCACTGCCATGATATGTTTTTCGGCTTGACTTCCACTTTTAACATCCACACAACATTACAGGTTCTATGTAGCATGTCATCAGACTTTCTCTCGTTGCAATCAACATCTTATTATTGGTCGGTATGTTTTATATCGTAAAAATCGTAAATTGTAAAATCGAAAATCGTAAATTGATTAGAGAAATTAGACGTAGACAGTCAAAGTTTGTTTGACATGTTATCAGAAGAAATAAATTGGAGAACTTGGTGACAACTGGCAAGATCGAGGGGAAGAGAACAAAGGGAAGACAGAGAAGTAAATAAATGGATGCCTTGACCACGTGGCATGGTAGAGACAAAAGTACTGAGCGGATTCACGACTCTGGTGATCGAGTGAAATGGCGAATCATGACCGCCTCCGCTTACCCGCATGGCACATGATGGATGGATGGATGTATTACATCTTGCAAAAGGCAACCTTTGCCATGGCGATTCTTGCTTTAATCTCTTCAAGACCCATAAGATGTTACGACTGTTCCGAGATAGTTGTACCGATTCATTTGTTTAAGAATATTTCCATCTACTTGTATATTACATTGTGATTTTCTTTCTTCCTTGTAACGACCATAATCTGTATCTTTCTACAATTTAATTCTAACCCTAGTTGTTCACTATGTGCAACAACCTCATCTACTAAATGTTGCAGATCCTGTTCGTTTCTGCAATCATTACTGTATCATCCACATATCTAACTCTAAGCAAATGTAAATGCAATTTACCGGAAGTTCAAAAGTCAGGGCTCTTGTCCACTCGGCCCTGCTGACCTCATTAATGCAATGTGATAACATCAAGTACTCACACACGTCCGCAATCATTATGTTCCGGCATAACAATTCTCGAATGATCACATAACACACGGAAGCTTGGCACAACAGTCTCCAATGTTTAACACACGAATCAAGCATACTCGGTATATCATACTCAAACTGTAAAAACATAAAGCAAACTCGATCCAACATTTTCGAATGTTGAACACATAATACATGCACATTCGTTACAACAGTCCCACATGTTCAATACATAAACAATATAAAATAAAATAAAGTAATGCAGCTTTACAGAACATAACTGCGAAATATACATTATGTTCCGTAATTCTGTTCTGTAAAACTACATTATTTTACGTTATTTTATATTGTCTACTTGTCCACAGCCTTAGCGCAGTTCCATAAAGTTTGTTCATGTTTTAAATACATAAATAGTTAAATACACAAAAGTTCTACTGATAGAACAGACATACATGATGAACATGTAAAACATTAAAAGTCGGTACAGCAAGGGTAACACATTAAACATATAAAATAAGCAGAATCGGTACAACTTTCTCACATATTCAACATATAAATCGAGTACATTCGGTACAACATTCTCACATGTTCAACATATAAAACGAGAAAATTCGGTACAACATTCTCACTTGTTCAACATATAAAACAAGTAAATTCGGTATAACAGACTCACATGTTGAATACATAAAACAAACCGAATAAATACAACATAGACACATGTTGCTCACATAAAACAAGAAAATTCGGTGCAACAGACTTTATTTACACTCAAAATGTAAACAATACTGGCTTTAATGTCTACATCATCAACTCCATTGTCATCAGACACAATATATAATATTCCACAAGTTCTCCAGTCTCCTCCCATAAATCAGACCAGGAGAATCCCAGCTCAGTGCACGAGCTCCACAAGTGTACACACAATGACATCACACATGATTTGCATATCCATTGCCAAAGTAAGTGAAGATATAGGGATTGCTCTCAGAGAGGCAGGACGATTCAACCAATCAACCGCCCAACCGCCCAAGCATCCACCAACCAACCACCCAACCAGCCACCAATCAACCAACCAACCAACCAGATAGCTATTAGCTACATTACCTGACTGTATTAACTAATTAAATAACTAACTACCTACTAACTTCCAAACTAACTAACTAACTTTAACTGTTTCGGTAAAAGGTAGTTATTCAGAGTAATTTAACTCTGCCTACCACATTATACTGTGAACCAGTGTAATAAAGTTTAGTCTCAAAAAGTTATGATAAAGTTTAGTCTCAAAGAGTTATGATAAAGATTATTCTCTAAGAATTTCAATAAAAGTCTAGTTTCAAAGAGTTACAGTAAAGCGTAGTCTCCAAGAGTTACAATAACACCATGCAACAGAGGGGTGACAGTAACATTTGAGACAAAGTGCGCTAATGCAACATTTGTGCGAGGCACGGTGAGTGAAGACATCGGTTGCTATGTAACTAATACACGTTTGGTGCGTTGCGTGGTACTGGAGGAGTCCCTGGACAAATAGCAGTTTGTGTGTCATGTACACCAGTCAGAATCAACTTAATAATGTTTCAAGAGCATGTACTTTTTTGTGTGGCAACATGCGGAGGTGTCTTGAACCATTTCGCACACAATCCGGGGTTTTAAAGATAGATATTCCAGAAACATTCCTAAAAAGCCGTAGACGGAGTAGAAAACACTGCATTTTAATAGATCTGTACATTTGAGAAAAGTGCCCCATATACACCACCATGTTGCGGGCGCTGAAATACTTTAGCCATATTACATTTCATAAGGGTTTGGAAAGAACAGCAGAGGAAGAAGAGGCACGGTTCGATAGGTAGGAATGGAAGATGGACGCAGACGACATCTTGAGCGTGAAACTGCGTGAGGCGGGTGACAGTCGGTATAGTATCTTTCCCACGGATCGTATTGAGAGCTACTTTCTGCAAACGACCTGCTGCATGTTGAAAGTGTAACCATCTCACAGAAACAGTTTACAGATAATCTGCCAGGAACGATCGTCACCGCCCAAACAGAGTCAGCCAGTTGTCTTGGAAAAGACAGAGATCTAGGAAACTTCTGATGACTTATATTCTGTCTAATGAACGCATCTTGCACCCGGTCTAATCTGGACAAGTGGGAAACAAGTTTCTAGTGACCATGCAGATATGATACTGAACTTGTCCACACGTGGTCTGCTTCAAGTGTATATGACTGGGGACCCATCTCTTGCCTGTACTTTACATGCGAACGTTTTTGGCGGTCAGAAAATGTCTATATAACACACTATAGCAATTCACATATGTAGGAACTAAATTACTAAACAAAGGCACACAAACCGAGCACCACTGAAATACAGTGACGTCAATGAAGGATACCCGTTCATGCAATGAGGCGCATTGTGAATATGGTGCTCGTCCCACACTTCGAGACGGATTGGTACGTGATGGATGATGTGGTCATTAGTAACCCGACCACCTCGACTTTCGGGCATCCATTAGGGCTGGGTCCACCTGAGTCATCATCATCATCATCAAGTGCAGTGCCGGCTGGCGTAGGCGTTCATGGCTCTCCATAGATCTCGGTCTTTGGTCCTCCGGATCAACTCTGCCGCCGACACTCCTCCATGCCACCGTCTCAATCCATCCAGCATCACCTCTCTTGGTCTACCTCTGCCTCTCTTCCCCTCGATCTTTCCAGTTGTTACGATGTTCTCCAATGCCTCTCTTCTCATCACATGACCGAGGAAAGCTGTTTGTCTCTGTCTTATTGTTGTATATAATGTTCTAGTTTCGTTAGCCTGTTTCAGGCAGTCGTCGTTAGTTACTCTGGCAGTCCAAGGAATTCGCAACATTCGTCTCAGGAACCACATCTCTGTTGCTTCTAATTTCTTCTTAATTTGTTCATTTACATTCCAAGATTCACTGCCATACAGCAAAACTGGTTCTACATAGCATTTCAGCACTCTCTTTCTTACATTCAGTGATAGTGACTTATTGCATAAGATACTCTTCATTTTCTGAAATGCGGCTTTTGCCTGCCCTATTCTGCTCCTAATCTCTGTTGTACATCTTCCATCTGATGTTATAAATGCCCCTAGGTATCTAAAATTATCAACTTGGTTAAGGATTTTCCCTTCTATTTCTATGTCACATTTTGGTGTCACCATTTTCTTTGATATTACCATTGTTACTGTTTTCTTGATATTCAAGGAGAGTCCTTTCCTTGCACTCTCTGTTACTACAACGTCTAATAATTGTTGTAGGTCTGTTGAATTATCCGCCACCAATACTGTGTCATCTGCATAGCGTATATTATTTATATTATAACCTACAACTAGTATTCCTGGCATATCTTTGATCTCTCTCATTATTACTTCGCTATACAGGGAGAAAAGATCTGGTGACAAGACACACCCTTGTCGTACTCCTATCTTTATCTGTTCGTAACTACCCTCTTTATTTCCCATTTTAATTGCTGCTACTTGGTTCCAGTAAATATTCTTTATTATTCTTAAATCTTTTCCATCAGTGTTGATATCTTCCAACATTTTAATCAGTTCATCATGTTTTACTTTATCAAATGCCTTAGTATAATCTATGAAGCACAAATATATGTCTCTCTGTTTCTCTATTGACCTTTCTATTAGTGTCCGTAATGTATAAATTGCATTGTTTGTGCCCTTTCCTTCCACAAATCCATACTGTCCTTCACTAATTTCCATTTTTATTTTCTTTTTGGTTCTTCTCATTATGATTCTGAGTAGAAGCTTAGTGATATGGTTTATAAGGTTAATTGTACGAAAATCTTCACAATCAATTGCTCCTGGTCTTTTTGGTATAGCTATAAATACAGATTTCAGCATATCACTGGGTAAATATCCACTGCTGTAAATATCATTCAACATTTTGGTTAATATATCTACTCCAAATTCTCCCAATACTTCTAATTCTTCT
Organism: Cepaea hortensis; assembly: GCA_963921405.1. Lineage (NCBI taxonomy): Eukaryota > Metazoa > Mollusca > Gastropoda > Stylommatophora > Helicidae > Cepaea > Cepaea hortensis. The sequence goes on from OY992879.1 coordinate 44,010,886, forward strand.
ATTGTGATTTCATCTGGCCCAGCTGTTTTTCCTTTCTTCATATGTTTGACAGCGTCAGCGACTTCTTCTTTCAGAATAGGTGGACCTTCTAAGTTACTATCTTCTGTTAATTCTTCCCTTTCTCCTTCATATAATTCTCTTATATACTCATTCCACCTCTTCATTATAGCATCTTCCTCTAATATTATCTTTCCTGTTTTTGATTTCAAACACCCTGTATTTATTCTTATTTTTCTTCCTGTAAGCTCACTGATTTGTCTGTGCATATTTTTTGTATCTTTAATGGATTTTAATTCAATTTTTTTGCATTGCTCGTTTAACCAACTTTCTTTAGCCTTCCCACATTTATCTTTTATTTCTTTATTTATCTTAGCGTATTCTTGTTTGTCATTTTTACTCTGTTTTCTTTTGTCCATCAGTTTTAAGATATCTTCATTCATCCATTTTTTCTTAGCTATTTTGCCTCTCTCCGGTAATACTTCTTTGCTAGTTTGATGAATGGAGTCCCTTAACATTTCCCATTGTTCATCTATAATCTGTATTTTAGTTATTGCATTGTACCTATTTTTCACAGTCACTCTGTATTGTTCTTGCATTTCTTTATCTATTTTCAGAACCTCTTTATTAAGTCTCATGTTCTTAACCATTTTTTTCCCTCTCTTTAATCTTACTTTTATATGTCCACATAGTGGTACATGATCACTATTACAGTCAGCACCAGGCATTGTCTTTACATTAATTAAAGCATTTCTAAATCTTTTATTAATTAGTATGTAGTCAATTTGGTTGCGTATTTTCTTATCAGGGCTTATCCATGTGTACAGTCGTCTTTTATGGTGTTTAAACCATGTGTTTCCAATTATCATATCATTGATATTTGCCCATTCTATTAGCTTTTCCCCTCTTTCATTTCTTGTACCTAAACCATAATTCCCCACTACATCCTCCATTTTTCCCTTTCCTACTTTTGCATTAAAATCACCAAGTATTATCTGTATTTCTTGTGATCCAATTTGAGCCATCGCCATTTCTATTTCGTCATAAAAGTGTTGTATTTCTTCATCACTACTGCTTGCTGTTGGTGCATATACTTGTATAATATTTATGTCTATTGGTTTGCCTTTGATTTTTACCATAATAACTCTATCTGAAATACACCAGTATCCATTAATTGACTTGGCTGTTTTTTCGTCTAATATTATTCCTACACCTTTTTCATGTGTATCCCCTCCAGAATAAATTATTGTGTGATTGTCAGCTATAATTTTGCCCGATCCCTTCCATCTCATCTCACTAACGCCTAGTATATTCATTTTCATGCTATCCATCTCTCTTAGAACATTGGTCAACTTTCCTAGCTCATTTAATGTCCTAACATTCCATGTTCCTACTCTAAATTTATTTATTTTAGTTAAGTTTTTGCCTGAGTGCTGGGCTAAATTACCTCCCCCAAAGAAGAGTGGGTACCAAATGAATACAATGGAGGTGAGCCTCTTGATCATTGCAATCTTCAAGCAATCTGAAGTCGGGGGATTGGAATAGGAATTTGCTGCTGTTGCTGACGCTTGTAGTTTAAAATCTGAAGGTTAGCCTTGGCTTGTGAAAGTCTGGGAGTATATTTTTTGAAACAGAAAAGACTGGACAATTGTTTCATCGAAGCCCGTTTCCTTTCTCTAGGAAGTTCTATGTAAAATTAATAATTATAAAGTGTATGCCCCGTGCCTCTTGTAATGTTTTGTTTGTGTGATAAATGACCCGGGTTGGGTAGAGCGATTCGGATTCAGTCCGCAATAGTGATATTATTATTGGTTTCCTACGAATGCGGCGTTGAAGTCTCGAAGTTGATACTTTGCAGAATTTCTTGAGAATTGCCTGGACAGGAAAGATGGGCAGAATGGTAACCGTTGACATCAGCCCATAGTATGGCTGGTTTAGAATATACTAGAGCCTTACATTTGACACCCCTAGGGAGACGTCGATTACGAGAATACTTGTTCTGTATATGATCATGTTAGAAGTGTGATTGCAGTTCCGTATATACTCGTGGTAGAACTAGTGATAACACGTCCATAACTCACACAGATGTCCCAAATCCTCACATCTTGTCTGCCTTTCTCGAACATGGTAACACATCTTCCCACTGACGTCAGAGGCAGCTGACGTCTTGTGTACACAACAAACGTCAGATGTTGATCAAGCACATATGCCCGAGCCAATGCTCACGCGCCATTGTTATTGTTCCCTTGTGAGCGCGGCGTATCTCTGCTGCCACACCTACGCCACTAGCTCTATAGCACGCGGGTCACGCACGCACCCTGGCCGGAGGTTATCTCCCGGCAGCAATGCTCATACAACGTATCTCGCCTGGCACATCATGCACGTCCAAATTGGTCAGCCCGCCCAGAGCCCAGGCGCAGTCTGGTAGTTTGTGACCACAACCCTACCCCACTTGGGGTCATCGTGGCCAAGTGGTAACACCGGCGGTCTCACACTCCAAAGGTTTTGGGTTCGATTCCAGTCTACATCGTTCGGTTCACGAGTTCAATTTTCTCAGACACTCCTGGGAGTGGTCGCTGGAGCTACGGAGTTCGCGCTTCGTGCGACGCTTTCCGCAGGCCGCCCTGCGAACAGAGGACGTGCTTTATGGGATACACCCGGTGCGATGAAGTCGCTTCTCTTGCCTTTTAACCCATTTTTGTCGACACCAAACACTTGTTTGTAGGGGGAATAACTGTGTGTGTAATGTTGTATACACCAAACACTTGTTGCTTGAAGGGGGAGTAACTGTGTGTGTAATGTTGTTTGAAGGGGGAGTAACTGTGTGCGTAATGTTGTTTGAATGAGGGAGTAACTGTGTGTAATGTTGTTTGAAGGGGGAGTAACTGTGTGTGGAATGTTGCTTGAAGGGGGAGTAACTGTGTGTGTAATGTTGTTTGAAGGGGGGAGTAACTGTGTGGGTAATGTTGTTTGAAGGGGGAGTAACTGTGCATGTAATGTTGTTTGAAGGGGGGAGTAACTGTGTGTGTAATGTTGTTTGAGTGAGGGAGTAACTGTGTGTGTGATGTTGTTTGAGTGAGGGAGTAACTGTGTGTGTAATGTTGTTTTAAGGGGGAGTAACTGTTTGTGTAATGTTGTTTGAGTGAGGGAGTAACTGTGTGTGTGTAATGTTGTTTGAAAGGGGAATAACTGTGTGTGTAATGTTGTTTGAAGGGGGAGTAACTGTGTGTGTAATGTTGTTTGAAGGAGGAGTAACTGTGTGTGTAATGTTGTTTGAGTGAGGGAGTAACTGTGTGTGTAATGTCGTATACACCAAACACTTGTTGTTTGAAGGGGGAGTAACAGTGTGTAATGTTGTTTAAAGGGGGAGTGACTTTGTGTGTAATGTTGTTTGAAGGGGGAGTAACTGTGTGCGTAATGTTGTTTGAGTGAGGGAGTAACTGTGTGTGTAATGTTGTTTGAAGGGGGAGTAACTGTGTGTGTAATGTTGTTTGAAGGGGGAGTAACTGTGTGTGTAATGTTGTTTGAAGGGGGGAGTAACTGTGTGGGTAATGTTGTTTGAAGGGAGGAGTAACTGTGCATGTAATGTTGTTTGAAGGGGGGAGTAACTGTGTGTGTAATGTTGTTTGAATGGGGAGTAACTGTGTGTGTAATGTTGTTTGAGTGAGGGAGTAACTGTGTGTGTGATGTTCTTTGAGTGAGGGAGTAACTGTGTGTGTAATGTTGTTTTAAGGGGGAGTAACTGTGTGTGTAATGTTGTTTGAAAGGGGAATAACTGTGTTTGTAATGTTGTTTGAAGGGGGAGTAACTGTGTGAGTAATGTTGTTTGAAGGAGGGAGTAACTGTGTGTGTAATGTTGTTTGAGTGAGGGAGTAACTGTGTGTGTAATGTTGTTTGAAGGGGGAGTAACTGTGTGTGTAATGTTGTTTGAGTGAGGGAGTAACTGTGTGTGTAATGTTGTTTGAAGGGGGAGTAACTGTGTGTGTAATGTTGTTTGAATGGGGAGTAACTGTGTGTGTAATGTTGTTTAAGTGAGGGAGTAACTGTGTGTGTGATGTTGTTTGAGTGAGGGAGTAACTGTGTGTGTAATGTTGTTTTAAGGGGGAGTAACTGTGTGTGTAATGTTGTTTAAGTGAGGGAGTAACTGTGTGTGTAATGTTAGAAAGGGGAATAACTGTTTTTGTAATGTTGTTTGAAGGAGGGAGTAACTGTGTGTGTAATGTTGTTTGAATGAGGGAGTAACTGTGTGTGTAATGTTGTTTGAAGGGGGAGTAACGGTGTGTGTAATGTTGTTTGAGTGAGGGAGTAACTGTGTGTGTAATGTTGTTTGAAGGGGGAGTAACTGTGTGTGTAATGTTGTTTGAAGGGGGAGTAACTGTGTGTGTAATGTTGTTTGAAGGGGGAAGTAACTGTGTGTGTAATGCTGTTTGAAGGGGGGAGTAACTGTGTGGGTAATGTTGTTTGAAAGGGGGGGGGGGGGTAACTGTGTGTGTAATGTTGTTTGAATGGGGAGTAACTGTGTGTGTAATGTTGTTTAAGTGAGGGAGTAACTGTGTGTGTGATGTTGTTTGAAGGGCGGAGTAACTGTGTGTGTAATGCTGTTTACAAACCTAGTAGTTAAAGGGGGCATACTTACCTAGCCGGGGACGGGTCCAACCTATAGTATTAACAGTATCAACATTTTGTTGTTACCGCAAACATCCAGATTGGTGGATGTGCTATATAACGTTAGATTTAAACAACATTAGATGGGTGTGCTATATAACGTTAGATTGAAACAACATCGTAACATTACCCCATGTCGACAACAATCACCTTCGGATTGATAAGACTGTGAGGGTAAAACCATATTCAGTTGCTTTGGTGGCTGTCTAGTCACAGGACTATCAGTCTGAGCCGGAGATGGACCCTACTATAACTTCTCCTTGAGGTTGGACTGGGTAGGGGTAATGGTGAAATCGAACGAACAACATTAGATGGGTGTGCTATATAACATTAGATTTACACAACATTAGGTGGGTGTGCTATATAACTCTAGATTTACACAACATTAGATGGATGTGATATCTAGCGTTAGATTTACACAACATTAGATGGATGTGCTATATAACGTTAGATTTACACAACATTAGATGGATGTGATATCTAGCGTTAGATTTACACAACATTAGGTGGATGTGCTATATAACGTTAGATTTACACAACATTAGATGGATGTGATATCTAGCGTTAGATTTACACAACATTAGATGAATGTGCTATGTAACGTTAGATTTACACAACATTAGGTGGATGTGCTATATAACGTTAGATTTACACAATATTAGATGGATGTTTTATCTAACTTTAAAATGCCTGACACTGTTTGATGGATTGCTAACCCTATATGTTTATGCTATTTGATACGGATGTGATATCTAGCCCTTATACTGCAAACTTAGCGTTTTACCTTCAACACTTATTGATGTATAATGCTATCTAAACGATAGTGTTAAGGAAGTGTGTGGAGGGCAGCATGGCCGAATGGATAAGAGCTCATGCTCTTACACTTCCGGTGTGCTGATCCCATGTTAGCCAGTTGAAACCCCACACAGGTCAACAAAACTAAAATGTTGACTTCTCGTCAATGAATTTGGGACGTAAATTACAAATACTTCCTAAGTCGGAGTAGGTTTGCCTGATGACGAGGGATACTGGTAGTAGGGAAAGCTAATCCACACACAAAAATAAGTCCACTGCACGTGTATGGACTACACTTGAGTTCATAGCGAATGAAAATAAAATATCAAATGTACTATCTATCCTAGGTCTTCCATGCTGTTAGGCAGCTGTGTTATATCTAACACTGGAATTCCGAGAAATGATACAGCTGTGTTTTCTGTCCCTGTTGTATGTGTGTTGTTAATTGTCAAACAATGCCGACCAATTAATTTTAGCAGCTGTTTCCTTTCAGACGTTGCAACACAAATTATGTCACACATGCCTGGGTCAAGGCACAGCAGCGCAATCTGTACTCTACAGGCACGTCATACTCTGGGCAACAACTACTGCCGTGTCTCAAGTGAAGTGCTTCCTCCAGCGGGGAACCGCCTCTACTTCTCCAGCTTGGCCATCTCCGGCTAAAGATGTCAGCCCCTGCACTCTGTCCCTCTTCATACGCTCCATGTGATTCTATGTATAGAACATTAATGAGCACAAATTCAATTAATTACATGTTGGCGCATGCCCAGAGTCTGCGCCACTTCATACTGGCCATGTGTGCCTGGCTGCAGACTCTCATAGAGTGCACGACAATAAATTGAGCTCAGAGAAGCTAGGAAAACATGTGTTACGCTCTTTACACCAG